>OU860797.2:17167069-18367069 GCA_917862395.2 Heliconius sara | reverse complement strand
TACATATATAAATAAGTAACATACTTTTATTGCCAACGGTACCCTTTTATTGGGTCAACTTCTAACAACGTCTTTGCGTTTAATCAAAGGAAATTTCCAATTAAATTGATTACGATCTGAGCCCTATCTACATTAATGTTCAACAAAATTGTTTTATTCCTATACGTTGTATATGTTATATTATATGTTCCACATACATACGATATTGGCAACTATAAGGGGATTTAAACTAATGAATTTAGTCGACCTTGTTTGTATTTTGATGATATTTGCTCTAGAATTTAATAAAAATAATCTATTTATAGAACTTAAGGTATAATAATTTTTAAATATATTAAATATTTAATATAAATTAATTATTAGATAGTGAGGCCAGTCGTGGCGCAGTGGCACAAAGTGTGACTGTAAAACCGACTGGTTGTGAGTTCGATCCCAACTCGAGGAGATGAAATATTTACTTAAATTTATATTTCCATTTCTTCGCTCTGGTGTCGAGGCAAAGGGCGGCGTTGAGTTCTGCCACTCAACACGCAATGCCTCCAAATTTGGGCAGAAAGTGGGGGACAGAGTGTCTTAACACTAAGTTCCCTCTGCCTACCCTGCTCTTTGCGGGATACAGCGTGAGCGTAAGTAAATATTTCATCTCCTCCAGTGCAAAATCGAACCCACAACCAGTCGGTTTTACAGTCACACTTTGTGCCACTGCGCCACGACTGGCAGTTCGATCATATTAGAAGTCATTGACAACTATAATGACTTCTAATATGATTTTTTTACTACATTATCGTAATTTCTATAAGAATTTTTGATTGAAATAAAAAAAAGGACCAATGTTGATATTTATAAAATATACATAAAGCTAGTATTTATCATAATTTTAAAACTGTTAAATGTGCTGATGTCAGTGAATAATTTAATTTACTCCTTCAGAAACACCCTTAAATGTTATATTATTGATTCGAAGGATTCATAATATTCTTTGTAAACTAACTGTAATGATTGCATATTAACTCCTGTACAGTTTTTAAATTAGTTAAATGTACAATTGGTAAATATGTAGTTATTAAAGAGTACACGTAGAAAGGATGTTTTTAGGCATTTTTATATAGATTTATTTCAACCGAACGAACCAACCTAACAATTTATATATTTCCTAGAGCTAAATTGAGTTAAAAAAAAGCAATTAGTGAAACTTTTAGGTAAATTCGTTCAGTACTTTCAGAGAAAAATGCGGACACAAATATATCGATAGACAGACAGACAAGAAATTAAAAAATATATTTTTGCTTTCTATTATTCTTTTTAGGTGTCCCTCTATCTATTTCAGTTAAAATTACTAAATATACAGACAAAATATTTTTACTGTCTTATTATATATATAGAGAAGAGATAATGTTTTAGCTAAAATATGAAAAGGAATTTTATTTAAAAAATTATTTAAAATTAGGCACTCCGTTCCCCATTTTCTGGCAAATTCTGGAGGCATTGCGTGTTGAGTGGCAGAGCTCAACGCCGCGCTTTTATTTATGTATGATAATTTGTATAATGTATTGTTTTCTTATTGGATATATTTATAATATTTACTACTTAACCGATCCGCCCTTCGTTCACTTAAATTCAACGCAGTTCAATTTTTCTTACCATTGTGAGAAACAAAAAATCTTGTGGTAGGATTGAACCCACAACTAATAAGCATCACGTTTACCCTCAGACGAATAAATTCAATTATTGATAAAATATATTTTATTATATCTTGATAGAGTAGTAGTTATATACTAATGTAAATAATTCAGTATAAATGATTCATAAATATTATTCTAAGTTATAATATTTATTAATAGTTTATAATTCTTCCCTCCGTGTCGAAGCAAAGCGTGGCGTTAAGTTACACCACTCAACACGCTATGCCTCCAGTACTCAGCAAAAATTAAAGAACAGATGTGTCTTAATTGGAACGGATTGTCTTAATACTCTGCTTACCTTCATATGTGCGTGAAACGAAAAAAATCGAAAATATACCAAAAGTAACTACATAATAATACAAAAAATCATTAAAAAGTAGTAAAAACAAAGAAAATAATAAAAACAGTGTGATATTTCATTTCTGAAATCAGAACAGAGTGTGGTGAAAAATGAGCGCTGAAACATCGAAAACAAAGACACGCAATGAATGCTAACGAGGTGATAAGGGCGGAGGTACAGTGAGACTTCCTACTAATATTATAAACGTGAGTGTTGGTAGGGTTGGATATTTGTTTCAGTTTCACGAAAAAAATACTGAACAGATTTAGATGAAATCTGAAAGTAAATAGCTTATATATCAGAGTAACTTATGTACTACAACTTATACATGTATTTTGTATAATATGGGTATAGTGTGACAATACGCTTAAATTTTTATGATTATAATAAGATTTGAGGTTTTTTTCATATATAATACCTTAGGTTTAATAAACAAGTGGCATAAATTAACATTTTTGATAATATTATGCCAATGCCATTTCTGTTCTATTTTTAAGAATATAATATATTTCAGTTTTTAATAATCTTATTGGACAACAGTTAAGTTAAAGCTTGTCTAATAAAGATTTTTTATTAATATTTTTTATAGACTGTGTTCATGTACAAAATTGTGATTTAAAATATATTAAAAACGTATTTTAAATTTATTAAAAAAAATAAATAAAGATTAGCTATTGTTATGATTAGCTATTGATGTGCTATTGTGATTTCGTTAATCAAGACTCAATTAATTTTCTGTTACTAGAGAACTGATACAGGGCTATAGCAGGATGGGTAAAAGCCGTCTACGTTTCGTGTTGAATAACGAAATTAAGCGCCGCGCTTTGTATTATTACCAGAAAGAGAAAATGACAATTTTCCTCTATGATTTATTTACAAATCAAAAAGTATTTTTTATATTAAACGTCTCAGTGTACACCAATCTCCACAGCGTCCACAGCTGGTCCCGGAAAAAACCCGGAACACAACGCAGACGGACGTCTAAGTGCCAGTTAAATATTCTCACTTCATACACACATTTGTAAAACATACAGCAGTTTTATTTTATGCTTCCTTTTTTAGTATATTTTATATTTTTAATTTTTCATTAAAATGTTAATATATTATTGTATTATGAAACTTATTTTAATATAATAAATTATCCACGTTGCGGCGTTTAGTTTTGAAATACACCACGCAATGTCTCAAAAAAAATATTCACAAAAAGTATAAGAGATATTTTAGATATTTTTTTTTTGGTTTTGAGTTTTTGTAGAATAGTATAAAACCAAAATAATATCTATCAACTATACTTGACACAGTCAATAAGATATGCTTGGTGATTCCTATCATATGAATGTTATGTGGTTATATTTTATACTCTATAAGTATTTATGATCGTGTGAAATATATAGTTCAAGTAGGCTTCTAAGCCCACTGGGTTTTCACTTCGCTGCTTAAATGAAGGTTTAAATATTATTTGATAGGGTTCAGAATAAGTCGAAACAAAACAAAATCTTTTTAATGAATTTTTATCTACTGTGGCCAAAATTCGCAGAAGAATTTCTATTTTTTAATTAATTTCAAGAAGAAGCCTTTTATATAATGGATCTTGAGCAACTTAAGAATCATATAAGTATTTGTCACTATGTACTTTCAGACGTATAAAAAATAGTTTTTTCCATTTCCGTAAGAATTTCGAGAAATCCTCTCTCAGTGCTACACCCCCTAATCTGCGTACAGGCCAAATTTGACCTTTCAATGTTCGTCTTTCGTCTCTACATCGTTTGCCAGTCACAAAATAATACACGTTTTATTTACAATACATCTAGATAATATATATTGTTTTATACATTTATTTAAAAAAAAAGTATTCAATGTCATTTCTAATATCTCTAACAATACGTGTATAAAGCTTAATGATATTCGGTTGTGTAGTTTTGTCGTGAAAGCGTTACAAACAAATTTACAATCTGATTTGTAATATTAGTGATATAACCATTTATATCAATTACTCCTTTAAGAAACAGTCCTCTTGTAATAATGGGTTCATACTCTATATGAATAGTATTATACTTTTAATGTTTTGAATATGTATATTATATTGGATCGCGCGGGTAGATATCAAAGTGCACAGACGTGTTTTTGGTAGCTCTATATTATTTTTAAAATAAATAGTAAATAAGTGAATATATGTGCTAAAAGTTATATTCCTGTGCTAAGTTGATTATCACTTAACTCTCTTACAAACTTTCCGCACTAAATAACCAATATAACAATGGAAACACCAGTGAATCAACTTCTCAAAAGTATGGAGGAACTTTCTTCTATGTTTTCCACTAGAATGGGCGAGTTTGAGAAGAACCTGTCTCAGTCTGGCCCTACTGCTGCAACGCCTACTATAAAAACCCTGACAGCTGAATTTCTCTCCTTCAAGACACTTGTTTGGAAAACTCTTGGCATATTAAAATCACAGATTGAGCTTGTTGCTAGTGGCATGGATCGCTTGGAGACGCAGTCACGGAGAAAGGTTCTTCTATTTCACGGTGTAAGGGAAGATAAAGACGAAAATGTGCTGCAGAAAGTAACCGGTATATTATCCAACCACATGAAATTGCCTGATGTAAGATCTACAGCAATCGAATCCTGCCACAGATTGGGTGTCAAAAAGGATACTTCCCGACCCATTATAGTTAGATTCACTAATATACAGCTCCGTTCTAGTGTGTGGAAGGCTAAAACAACATTAAAGGGCAGTAAAATAACAATTACAGAATTTCTAACTAAAGCGCGTCAAGAGGTTTTCATAGCAGCTCGTAAGCATTATGGAATAAAGAAATGCTGGACATCTGAAGGAGTGATAATTATTTTACTCCCTAACAAAATCAAGCGTAAAATTTCATCGCTGTCCGAGCTCAAGCAGTTAATAAAAGATCATCCTGCTATGAAATCCAATGTCGGCAACTAAACTACTTTTTGTTATGCTTTACCATTTTAATTCTGTCGGTTATTGCGTAAATAGAACTAATATATGTGCTTATTTTTATTTCAAGTTCAATATATCTTTTGAAGGGTACATTTACATCCTTTTATATTGTTTTTTTTTTTTAATTTTGTACGTTTTATTTTTGTATTCAACTGTGACTTGGTATTAATTTATTGACATTTGACAGTAATGTGTTTACATCATTTTATATCACTAATGTCACAGACTATCAATATAAATTAACTGTCATTATATAATCTTTGTATTAATTGTCTTGGATATTTTACGTTTCGTTTTATGTTTTGCCTTGATTTATGTAAAAGTATACTTTAACTGTAAATTGTTTTTTAAGTGTGAGTTTCTTCTGTAATCAACTTGTGCACGTGGATTTATTTTATAATTTTAGTTTATTTTCTTTTTTATATAATTTTTTAAATTTGTATTGTTTATTTATTAATTTATATTTTTGCATTAATTTATTCTATTTATTTATTTGTATATTAATATATTATATGTGTATTGACGATGAATACCTCTCTTGTTCTTCCACCGACTATGACAGTGGCGACAGCAATAATACTCAAATTTCTGATTCTGAACCACTTGAAGACAAGCTATCGAAGATTTTTACCAATCCGTCTAATTCTCTTTCCATAGTGCATATCAACGCTCAGAGTATTCCTGCTCATCTCACTGATCTTCTCGCATCTTTTGGCTCCGGCGTAGTTGACTGCATACTTATATCCGAGACTTGGTTAAAACCATCCCTTCCTTCTATTAGTTACTTTATTCCAGGTTATCAGTTGTTTCGTAACGATCGTACTTTGCAAGGTGGAGGAGGCGTTTGTATTTACCTTCGCAATAAAATCCCTGCCAATATCATTAAATGCTCCTCTAACGAATCTATCGGTGCCCTGGAATATATTTTTTTAGAAATTTTGTTGCACCATAAAAAAATCCTTCTAGGGGTGCTTTACTCTCCGAATGATAAAATAAATTATTTTGGTGCTTTGGATGATGTGCTTAATTTTCTTGTACCAAAGTATGAGCATGTTATCTGCATGGGCGACTTAAACACATGTCTTTTGAAAAATAATGCAAGATCCGATTCGTTAAAAGCGCTAAATGAGTCATATAATTTACACATACTTCCTATGTCGCATCCCACCCACCATTTTCCTAATTGTAAGCCCTCTCTTATTGATATCATTGCTGTCTCTAATCTTAATTTCGTTGCTTCCCATGGACAAATGTCTGCACCGTTCTCTTTCCATGACTTAATTTTTCTTTCGTATAAATTACGCCCTCCTAAGGTTAGAGACAAAATATTTCTTCAACGCAACTTTAAGCATATGGACCTGGAACGCTTAAGGGAGGATATGAGGAACATCAACTGGTCGCCTATATTGTCATCAACTAATATTGACAGTATGGTGGATTGGTTAAATTCTAAATTGATTTACATCTATGACAAACATGCCCCCACGAGACCAGTTCGAATGAAACATGCACCCGCTCCTTGGTTAACATCTGTCATTAGACGTTCAATGTGTAAGCGTGACAGAGCTAAAGCAAAAAACAAGAAATTTCCTTCTCCAGAACATTTAGCTGCATACAAAAAATTGCGAAACATTTGCAACAGAATGTGTAGGGATGCTAAACGCCGTTATATTCACAGCACTATTCAGAATCTCTCTCAGGCGCAAGTTTGGAGATTCTTAGAGTCACTTGGGGTGGGTAATACCACTGATACTAATTCTGTATCAGTGAGTCCACATCACTTAAACTCTTTTTTTACAACTCCACCTTTAAAAGTAAGCCCTAAAGTAAAATCTGAAACTCTCGCGCTTCTATCTAAAATTGACCTACCCGACTCTACTCCCTTTTCATTTAAAACTGTTACTGAGGATGATGTCAAGAAGTATATCAAATCTATCTCCACAAAAGCCATTGGAAGTGACCACCTAAGTCTCGACATGATCCTTCCTGTGTTGGAAAGCATTGCAACAGTGGTCACCCACATAATAAATTTTTCACTGACATGTAATGTTTTTCCTGCTCAGTGGAAAAAGGCCTATGTCGTTCCTTTACCTAAAACTTCCAATCCCACCTGCGTTACTGAATATCGTCCCATATCTATCCTTCCAATCCTATCCAAGGTCCTTGAGTCCATCGTAAATGATCAGCTTTACTCTTTCCTTTCCTCCAATAACCTACTATGTCCTTATCAATCCGGTTTTCGTCCTTACCATAGCACAGTTACTGCGTTGTTGAATATCACGGAGGACATACGGTGTGCTATGGATAACACCAAGCTCACTGTGATGGTACTACTGGATTTCAGCAGCGCGTTCAACTCTGTTGATTTTGATATACTTCTAGGTACTCTTCGGGCGGTTAACCTTTCAACCTCAGTTATTGAATGGTTCCACTCTTATCTATTCGGTCGCCAGCAGTGTGTAAAAGCTAACGATGTTGTATCGACGTGGTTAGGACTCACTGCTGGCGTCCCTCAAGGTGGCGTTCTTTCCCCACTTCTTTTTTCCATTTTCATTAATAATATCTCTAAAATCATTTCTTCTCCTTACCATTTGTATGCAGATGATTTGCAGTTATATTGTCATAGCAACATAAACGAATTATCGGAGGCTATTGCTTCCTTAAATAAAGATCTCAGTGCTATTCAATCTTGGGCTGAATCTTTTGGATTGTTAGTTAACCCTAAAAAGTCTCAAGCCATTATTATTGGCAGTAATAAGCTCAGAATTAAATTAAATTGGGATTCAACGCCAAAAATTTTTTATTCGGGAGTTGAAATTAAATACTGTAATAAAATAAAAAATTTAGGTCTAACTTTTGACAGTAATATGTCCTGGGCGTCGCATATCAATGACATCAGCAAACGAGTATATTTCTCTTTCCATTCTCTTAAGCGTCTCCAATATTTCCTTCCTCATACAACCAAAATTATGCTAGCGCAATCTCTTCTCTTGCCAATTCTAGACTACGCCGACGTCTGCTATTTGGATGTGACGGAGGAGCTACTCAACAAGCTAGAGCGACTTCAAAATCTCGCCATACGCTTTGTCTTTGGTTTACGTAAATATGATCACATTTCCGAATTTCGAGCTCAGCTTAATTGGCTCCCAATCCGTCTTCGCCGAGATATGCACATCCTTTCACTCCTGTTTAAAATCCTCAATTATCAACATTTCCCTTCTTATCTACGCTCCCGCTTTACCGTACTCCCCACTCCCACACGCTCTAGGAGGTCATGTGTCATACCGACGCTTGACATTCCAAAGAGTAACACCAAATTCCTGCAAAAATCCTTTTCAGTCTATGCCGCATCCTTATGGAACCAACTCCCAAAATCCATCCAGAAAAGCCCATCCATAGTATCCTTTAAATCCAAACTAAAAAAATTTTTACTGTCTTCTTTAAACCCGTAGAAGTTGAACAGTGCTCACAACTAATTTAATTATCGCATCTTCATCTTATATATATTTATTTTTCTATATATGTATATATTTATTGTTTTTGTATATATATATATATATATTGTATGTGTATGTGTATATATGTGTATATATGTATATATATGTATATATGTGTATGTGTATGTATATGTGTGTGTATATGTATGTATGTGTGTATGTATGTGTATGTATGTGTATATATATGTATATGTGTATGTATGTGTATATATATGTATATGTGTATGTATATATATATGTAACTATTTGTATGTATATATTATAATGGTATACACTTATGTATAATTTTAGTTATATTTAATTACTAGTTTATAATTTTGAATTTCTTTAATTGTACTTTGTTTTTTACTCGCAACTCGCAACTTCTCACTCATCCACTTCCACTGGTTGACTGGAAGAGATCTCTTATAGAGATAAGTCCACCCTTGTACACTATTTTGTTTTAATGTTTTTGTCTTTTATGTGTTTTAGTACAATAAAGAATATATATATATTATTTCCTAACAATATAACACAATTCCAAGTATATGTAAGCCTATAAGGCGTACTTTTCCAAACTTTCCTCTCTCCATTTCGCATCATATAAATAACCCACAACTTTATATTAGAGAGACCTTTTAACACCTCCTGAGAGCCGTAACGCGTAGCCGTTTTTAACTTGTTCCCACCCTTACTTTGAGTAAATTTTTAATTTTTCATAAAACTTATAATTTATATTACTTAAATAATAATAATTATTATGTTTATTTAACTTCACGCTGTTTCTTACACATAGCACGCACGATAGGAAGAGGGAACCTAGTAGGTACATACTTCCGTTGCCAACCTTCCGCCGATTTTTGGAAGTATTGCATGTTGAGTGCCCGAAGTCAATGCAGCACTTTGCCTCGTTACCAGAGCGAGGTAATAAAAATATTAAATATCTCATTTCCCTGAGTGGGAATAGAACTCACAACCGTCATGCTTACAGTCGCTCCCTTGTATCATTGCGCCTTGACGTCACATTATACAAAACATTATATATCAAATATTACATACAGTCATATAAAAATAGCATATAAAGTAATACTTTACATTTTAGCGCTTAGCTGGGTAAGCGGAGAGACTCCAGTGTTTAGTCACTCAGTTCCCCATTTTCCGGATAAATTGAAACACTGCGCATTTAGTGGCGGAACCCAACGCCGCGCTCTGTACTAGAGAGGAAAAACCAAAATAATTCACACAACAACACAAACTATTACACACCATAAAGCTTATACAAACTACAATTTTATTCCTTCCCATGTAGCAAGTAGCCTCTCTCACCATCCACGAACGGGACAGCCGTAAATAAAGCTCTAAAAGTCCCGGGCCATTTTTTTCCCACCGCTACCGGAACTCACGCTTGCGGCGAACAGATTTTTTCCCCGGATCCCGCCGGGTTATTACAGTGATTAATTCACTGGCTCCGACCTCTTGTTAACACGCGGTTTTTTTTCTCGCTTTTTTCAGTCCGTTTTTTAAACCTCACGGCAATTTGTCCGGTAATTTGCTACGTAGTTGGCTTGTTTGCTTAATTTATTTAACCTGTTGAGTGTTGGGCGCTTCTTTTTTTTTTGGTGTCAATCATTAAGCTGTACAGGGTGCTTGTTATTGTTTTATTTATAATTTGATTTTTAAAAGACTATTTTTTTATAGTTTTATTCCATTTTAAGGTTATATTTGATATTGTTGGTTCAGTACATTATTTGAGGCTGTCGTGGTACAGTGTCTGACTGTAAATGCAGTGTTTGTGTTTTTATTTTTCATTAGGGTGAATGATTGTTTTCATAATTTTCATTTCTTCGATGCTTTTTTCATTTCTTCTCCGCAAGATGAAACGCGGCGTTGAGTTCTACCACTCAACACGTAATGTTTTGTAAGTGTGAAAAGTGAATACTGGAGTGCCTTAACTCTAGATTCTTCTTCACTGCGTAACCTGCTACATAGAATGCATAGAATACAGCGTGAACTAGACTTCTTTTTTTATTTTAGTAGATACATGACATGAGATGGTCAGTTTTTTTGCTGAGCTCGATGTGCATTCAAATGTTACTTTATAAAATATTTATTTTTCAGTTGTGCTTGCAGTTTATACACTTAAAATTTGTATATAAAATAAGATTTTTATGTCATAATTTGTCTTTACAATGTGTTATAATAACTAGATTAATACGTGAAGCAAAAACCTTGTACCCTTTTTTGCAAAAATTGTGCGGACAAAGGTGTACGAAATTTGGCACAACTATAGTTTATGTAGAAGAAGAGTTTTTTTTAAATAATGCATAAAATATGCATTAAAATTATATTTATTATATAAATATAGTACACACTATCATATATTACACTATCATATAACAACATATATGCTTATAAATATATACGAGCATATATGTTGTTATAGTAATAACTAGATCTACATTTTTTTTCAGCTTTTTTTTTTCTCGTAGAGCGGAGAGTATCTACTGTTCTTTCAAGACACTCCAAAATCGCCGAGCAGTGAATCACAGCAAGATACCACTGCGTCACACAAATAGAAAATTGTAAATGACATACTATAATTTTTCTGTATAGCATCGTAATTTCTGGAATGAGTCTAATATGTATAAAATGTATATTTTCTGCCATAATTTGATCTCATATTTCATATTCTCATATTTGTTTCTATTATAAAGAAAAAATGTATGTGTAGATAGATTTTTTTTAATGATATGTATGTATTAGTTCAGATTTTAGCAAATTTTGGCCGTGTGATTCCGGCCTAGAATAGGATCATCCTGGTACTGGTGGTGTCGTAAGAGGCGACTAAAGTACGTGTGGTAGAGTCACGTCGCCAGCAATGGCAACACGCATGGGCAGACTCGACCGGATCATTACCACCCCCGGCATTTAAAACCGGCGTGAAGTAGTGGCTTTATGCCACTGCGTTTCGCATCAGGTAATGTCGGGCTCCGGCGCCCTACCCACCTTAAAGGCCGGCATAGCACCTGTAACTCCTCTGGTGTTGCATGGGGTGGGTGGCGGTAGTCACTTACCATCAGGTGACCCGAACGCTAGTTTGCCGTGTCTCTTCCATAAAAAAAAAAAGATATAAATATTAAAAGTTTTTACTTAAAGTACTGTTACATACATAAAAAAATATAAACATTTGAAAATCGTGTACAAAAGTACAATAAACTTGAAATAAACGTCATAAAACTCAGATTCTGTATTTTATTTTTATGCTGCTTATGCTACACCTTATTATATTTTATCAAGAAAAAGTTGTATCGCAGACATCCTAGTGCTATAAACGTTGTTTTTGAGTTCAATCCCCACCTAGTATCGATGCGTAGAGTTAAGTATTCCCCACGCAACATCTTGAATTCGAGTAAAATATGAAGATCAATGTGTTTTGACACAAAATTCTATCAGCAAATAGCGCAAAGCCGAAAAAATAGAGCTAAAGATAATTAATGCTATTTGGTAAAAGTAAGTATATACTAATTATTGAGTAAAATTTATTATTAAAAATGTTATAGTTATAGTACTTTTATCTCATAAATGTACTAATAAAATACGTATATTAATTTATTTGTGCTTAGAAATCTTCATTGAAGTATTTCCATTAAGGAAGGGATAGTATGCGTTACCAAACGTTAATCTAGAATATGAGTAGAATAAAGTTTTTTATTGCTCTCGTAGCGCCATCTAGGGAGCAGTAGTGCTAATTCATAAGTAACATATTTATTTTGGAATAATATAAAACATATTGAACTAATCATTTAAATCATATAATTAATGTACTTAAAAATTAAGATGTATAAATTTGACATTTTTAGAAAAATATTAAATTTATATCTTCTCGTCAAGAGATGGCAGTGCTGCATTAGTATTCTGTTCGTTAGTAGATGGCGTCAACTCTTTTAACTGGACTATTGAACAATAGATGGCAGCATAAAATTAATCTTTTCATAGATAGATGTCACTAAATATTTAGTGATGCTTTTCAACACTAGATAGCAATTTAAATATTAAAAGTTTCTACACTTATCTTGACGAAGAATCTGTTTAGTTGAATAAATGAAGTACAGATTTTATGTGATTTAAATTGATAAGGCGTAAGTATAGGCGAAGCAGCAGGTAAATTCTTTATTATATTTCTATTACACGTTAGTTACAAATATAAATCAGTTTTTTAAAAAAAATGTAAGCCTTGCATGCGATTTCTTACTAAAATATGACCATAATTAAATATATCAAATATCAGTGGTCTCCGTGGCGCATATAGCACCACAAAACAAATTTTAATTCACACAAGTTCACACAGTTGTCTTAAAATCAATCAATTGAAATTTATATAAAAAAAATATTTTAACTCTATCAATTGTATTCTTAATGACAGTGTAATTTTAATGAGTCTTTATCTATAATGTACCTTGCCATCAATTTTTTTTTCATTATACAATTTTTATGAACTACATTCTGCCAAGTTGATGTAATTGTGCTTTTTTTATTGATTGTGATTTCTGCAATATTTCAAAAAATCTAAATACGTCAAGTTTATGGCAAACATAAGTGACTATCTATAAACAAATATTTATAATGATAATTTAGGCCTTTTAATTTTTTTTTACGGTTTCTGTGGATTATATAGGACTCGTGCTTCTGAATCCTATTCTAATCATTCCTAGTCACAGGTCTACACTCTATGGTAACTTTGGCAGTTGTTTTGGACATTAGTTCCTAATCTATTAGGATACAGTTTTAAACTCTACTAATAAAGTATGTAATCTTATAATTAAAACAACAAACAAGTATTTTAAGATAAGAAATACTAAAATAAGTAAAGTGATTTTTTTTATAATTTACGAATTTGCAATTGACATGAAAAAAGATTATTCCAATAATGACATTAAGTTACAACATTAAACCCGACTTTGATTGTTAAAAACAAAAAAAATCTTGCGTGTCAGTGATTTGCAATTACAGACATATCCAATCTTTTGTAGTAACCGATTTTTCTATATTCTAAGTGAAACTACAAAATACATTTTTAAACATCAAAATATACACCAGAGGCCAGTCGTTGCGCAGTGGCACCAAGTGTGACTGTAAATCCGACTGGTTGTGGGTTCGATCCCCACTCGAGTAAATGAAATATTTACTTAAATTTATATTTCCATTTCTTTGCTCTGGTGTCGAGGCAAAGCGCGGCGTTGAGTTCTGCCAGTCAATACGCAATGCCTCCAGAATTGGGCAGAAAGTGGGGAATGGAGTGTCTTAACACTAGGTTTCCTCTGCCTACCCTGCTGTGTGCGTGTAACAGCGTGAAGCTGATTTATTTATTTATTCTAAATACACGATTATGCAAGATAAAATAGTTTCAAATAACAAATATATCTTAAAACTCTTAATACAAATTATAATTAATATCCAACGTCTTAAAGAGAATAATACTCATTATAAAGGGATACTATTAACCCTAGAACGTTAAAGCTATACAAAAATGCCCCAGCAAATTAAAAAAAGAAAAAAGAACTATAGAGCGGCCATTGTCATTCAGATGCATGTCTTATTAGGCGCGTCCGTTGAGATAATGTTTGTCTTTCATTGTTCTTTTGAATGGGATGCTGTACTCAACTACTGTAGAATAGAATAGTTGTACACTTTTGTGAGTCATGTATTAAGTAAGCTTTGTATGTTGTGTGATTTTAAATAAAGACATTTATGATTTTCGTTAGGTTAAAGATTATTTATATATATATATTTTTTATTTTGTTTATTTTTTTTCAAATTTTTTTTTCAAATTCTTATATCACGTTTCAGTGTAGAGAGAAATTCTTCTCTCAATTTTGCGCATTCTTTTCATGTTTTTTTATTAACGTATAAAATTACACTATTTGTCCAAGTTTTAAAATGAAAAAAAAGACTGTTTAACTAGAAAATATATTACTTTATGCTATGAATAAAAAAAAACATATAAAACTGTATTTTCTTACACATGTATAATAAAAAAAATAAAAATATTTATTCAACACGGATTCGTATACAAACCAACCAGTCAAACCAACTCTACCACGCTGGCGCCCTAGTACTCCCCGAGTTCAGTTTTACTTTTAAGTAATAATGCTATTATGCCTACGGCGTAGCACTTTGTTCCGTAGACATGGAGCGTGTATAATAGAAAAAAAAATTATAAAGTACCTTTACTATTGATTTGAGAAGTAAATTTTAATTTCATAGTGATTTGTTTTTTAAATTTCATTTGCTTATGATAAAAAATAATTAAGTAAACTATTCGTCAGTGATTTTAATCTTACTTTTTAAAATTATTTTATTTGTGTTAGTTGTCATATTAAAAATAATGCTTTTTTCTTCTTTGTTTTTTTAGTTTCATCGCCAAAGCGAACCTGATGTTAAGACACTAAGATAAGTACACAGTCGCATACTTAGGCTGTTGATTCACGAAGGAATCTATTCCATTCGTATCATACAAAATCATACAAAATCTAAGTTAACAGACAAGTATACTTGACAAATCCATATTATTTTCATAGATGATGCAATAAATTATAACTTTCGTATAATACATAAGAAAATGTCCTAATAAAATATAATCACAGGTACAGACAAAAAATATTATTTCAACATACTATATTTAATTATTTCGTAATTTAACATCGTAATTAAATCATTTGCAAAATATTAAAATATTTTAATCATTATTTAAATATTCTAACGCAACAAGCTTTCGGTCACACTCAGGGTCAAACCAACCCTGCGAATGCCCACGAGGTGTCAAATAGAGACATGTGGCACCCCTCGTGAGAACCGGTTGTGCCGGAATGCAAATGCGGCCTTTTGTAGTATGGACGATTCTTCACGTTTAATTATTGTTTTTTTTTTATCACGGAAGTTAGCTAGCTAGTGGACGCTTGGATTTATCGACTGTCGATAGTTAATTGTTTTTGTATATATACTTTTTAATTTTGCATAGATGAGCTTAACACCGATTCGGCAACTATGGTTTTCAAAATAATCGTATTTTGTTTAATATAATATGCTTAACAAATATAGAAAAAAAGAAGAAAGATAACAAATTTATTTCCCCTATCTAATTTTATTTTGTAAAGGATAATAAAATTTAATTTATTAATTAAAGCAAAAATTTATAAGCATTTGTATGAACAATAATAAATATCTAATATTGCTATAGCAATGTCAAATTTGTTTAACATTAAAAAAGAATCTACATAAAATTAAAATAAAACTAAAATCCGTTACGTTTCCCTCGACACACGAACGTCACTAGAAACTGCCGAAACCGGTCAGGTCAGTTTCGCAATCACAATAGATGCAATGGTTACTTAAATAGGTCCAAATATTATAATGTGATTCATTATTATTACATAGCGGCTAACCCTTTGGCAAAGGTGCTTCCATTGTCCAGTTCAGCCCTTACTATCTTTTGTATGGACCCCTACAAGATAACCGGTAAGACAACTTTTGACCCCATGCAGTAGTGTACGGTTAAGTCAGTTGTGTTTTGACCATGTCGTGGTGTTCTTGTGCTTTGAAATCAGTTTAAATTTATTTTTCTAGTTTGCTTAGGTAAGCAATTTACAGTATATTTCTAAAATATTCATATTCTATGAAACTATATAAGAAACACGCCATTGTGACGTAGTTGCCAAGTTAAAACTATAACGTGATGGGTGTTGGTTCGATTCTTATACGTGGTATAACCGTAATTAATACATTTTTATGTCACCAATCTCATTAAACAAAGCGCAGTGGAGTTTCCTCCAACCACTTACTAATATATGTAGATTGGCAAAAATACTCTTTTGATATCGCAATGTAAAATAATAAGTCTACGTATTAGTTATTTATATAAAATTTAAGTTAACTTATTCTCAATTACTATGTATAAAATAAAATGTATTTTAAAAAAAACAGCATAACTTAATAACTTATATTAGTATAAACCTTGCGCAACCGACTAAAAAATACAATACACTTTTTATCAAAGGCGCCCCCGCCATCGATATTTTAGGGGTGGCTCGTCATTGGCCCGCATTTTTGTTCTTAACGCTTTTTCGTGGGCGTCTCGGGGGAGGGTGACCACCCCTGGCTTTCTTAAAAATGGCCCCTAACCAAATATCCAGTTCAGTTTGAAGGAAAATTTTCACATTTATTAAAGACTTTTCTTTTGTTTTATTTTGGCTTTCAACTCGCTATCGGTCTGGTTGATATAAAAAGGATTTTAGATTACGTGAAATTCAAACTGAATGAATCATTTTCAATATTATTTGTAACATACTTTCAATATTTTCAAAATTAAATTAGTGATAAAAATAATTAGTGATAAATCTTTCCACATATCCATTACTTTAATTTCCACGCCATTTTTATATTAACCAAAGATGTTTTAAATTTAAACATTTCAATTAGAATCCGGCATCATACAATAAATGCCTGACGGCATTATGGCACATTTGGTTATTATTTACATACATTTTCTGGACTTAGAAAGTTGAAATTTGTTCGGTAGTCTAGGGAGTGTAACAGAACACTAAAATCAGAATTCTTAAAATTCTTATGGAAATAGGAGCAAGCGGGACTTTCCATTTTACATCTTTAAGGAACAAGTTAACAATGATATACTAATTAAAAGTCTTATCGTAGCCAGTGCATGTGGATAGCCTGTAACTACTATCGGTAAATAATAATACATATTTTTTCTTACTCATATAAATTTCTTGAAATATTTAGGGCATCTATGTAGATTTTGATAGCCTAATTTTACTGTAAAGTAGTACAGAAGTATGTACCTATACACATTACGAAAAGTTAGTAACAGTACGAAAAGTTTTGTGCATAAAAAAATCCTTTATAAATTTTTTATTCGATATCTCTCCATTTCCAGATATGC
Organism: Heliconius sara; assembly: GCA_917862395.2. Lineage (NCBI taxonomy): Eukaryota > Metazoa > Arthropoda > Insecta > Lepidoptera > Nymphalidae > Heliconius > Heliconius sara. The sequence goes on along the minus strand of OU860797.2, from coordinate 18,349,650 downwards.
AATACAAAATTGTTATAAGAAAGTATCGTTATAATAAACTAAGTATTAATAAATACTAATCTCATTTTGTGTTAATTTGATTCCATAACGGAAAAAAATATAAAAATTACCCAATTTAAACAAAATGACTCCATAGTTCGAAATAGGGTAAATATAGGTAAGTACCTACATTAAATAATCCAATAAGATACAAAATTAAAGTATACAAGTCGTTTTTATACAAAATGAGCGTCGGATCCGAACGGAAGGGGGATCTATCAAAAGTTTGTAACGACACAAATATAATTATGAGGAAAATCTCGGAAGGGCGACGAGAAAAACTTACGATGTGCCCGAGATTGATTTTATTTGTGAGACGACACGATTTTTTAATTAAACAACGTTATATATAATGAGAGGCTTAGAGGGACAAATTCTTTGACTGTAGCTACGTATCGACGACGGCTGTGGGTTTGATTTTCACTTGAAGGAGTGACTTAATGTCCTAGAAGTAATACTAGGGCAGATAGCCAAGTAGCAAAAAAAACTAAACAGTTAATTAAGCAACGTTAAATGTAACGAGACCAGCGTATTATAGTGGGTCCGTGTTCAATCGTATACTCAATGGCTATAATAGGTTCGATTCCCATTCAGAATTATATTTAAATCATCTTTATAACTTCACAACCTACGCCTGTGGAGGCGTTGTTAAGCTTTAGGGTAAGCCTAGTCTTAGTTACTAACACTAGATTCACTCTACCTTAGCCAGTAGGTACTGGCTAAGCGAGAGATATCTAAAACTAAAGAAAAGTAATGAATCAATAAAATTCTAAGGAAGATAGGTATTTACAACGTTATGAAAAGATTCAACGAAACAGGGCGCCTTGTTTGGAATCTCGCTTTGAGCGTTTATTGAAAAGTTTCGTTACACCGTCAAGTTTACGTGGGCTTTATTCATAATAAAAATTGTAAAATCGTTATTATATTTTATATTTTTTTTACAGTAAATATTAAGTTAAAAATTTAGTAATTATTCATTTAAAAATATAAATTTTAAAATAATAAACATTTTTATATTAAAAGTCATCATAAAATATGTGAAGTATGAAAAATCTTGCAAGTACAAGTTTAAACGATATTCATTACTTCATTGAAAAATTATTTTTATACCAATTATAGTCTCATGATAATGATACTAGATATTTCAAATGAATTAAAAAAAATAGCTCCATGCTATATCCCACATAGCCAGGTAGGCAGAGGGAACTTATTGTTGAGACACTCCTTTCCCACGTACCCAGAAATTCATTCGAGACATTGCTTATTGAGTGGCGAAACTCAACGCCGCGTTTTGCATTATTACTACAGGAACATGATAATATTAAATAAATATTTCCCCCGAGTGGGTATCAAACTCACGACCATCGCGCTTGTAATCAGACGCCGTGTCACTGCTCCATGACAGTCTCAGACGAAATCAAAAGTGACTTTCATGGGTTCCTATAAAGCATCATGGTGTATATTTTTCATGGTGACACGTTGTTCGCCGCCGCTAAAAGTTTCTCAGCCAATTTACTGTTTAAGTGTACCCATTTGTCTCAAAACAGCCAACTTTCGGCAATTATTTACAGATTATGTAAAAAACAAATAGTTTTTTTTTATAAATAGTAAATAAATTTATTTCTAAGTCGCTTTTTAGAAAAAAATGGTTTACTTATATTTGTTTCATTGTAAATTTAATAACGAGATTACAAAATCTCTATATAGTACAGTACATGAATTTATAATTTAAATTCTTGAATTTTCTAATTTTAATAACTATATTTTTACTTATCTTTATCATAGCGGTGGTCAATATTTATAATTCAAAAACATAATGTGTTTAACATCATAGTTACATAAAATTTGTGAAAAATTACATCTTTATAAAATATTCCCATTGTGAAATGTTAAATATACTTCCACAAATCATAAAACCTTCAAAAAATTCTAAATTACAGAATTTGTACTATTTTTTTAGTATACAGAGTAATAATAAAAATAAAAACTCATTAACAAAAAAAATAATTTCCAACTTGGCTCTACAAAGATACCTTATTAACTCATCCCTAATTTTAAATTAGAAAAAAGTTAAGTCGGCCATTTTGTGTTCTGATTAGAAACGCGCAAATTTGATAGCTACAAGCGAAGTAAAAATATTTTAAAAGGGAAGGAGGGCCTCGCCCTCGGCCTTAGATTTCTCGACGCCCATCGCTGCGTTTTTCTAATGGAGATAGAAATGATTTTTCATTCTTCTTCTATGTTTTAATGTACTTAATTTTTTTTTTTAAATATCTTATATTGATTACATGAAAATATAGTGTATAATGTATACCTCGTAATAAATTTAAATATCATAAAAACATGACAAATGTTTTTTCACACTATACATTAGCAGGATAGGTAGAGAGAACTTAGTGTTAAGACACTCCGTTCCCACGCACTTTCCATTTTCAAGATATTGATTGCTAAGTGGCGCCGCACACTCAACGCAACGCCGCGCTTTGTCTGGTTATTAGACAGAGAAAATGGAAATTTTAAATAATTATTAGTATTAATCCCCCGAGTTAAAATCGAATCCACAACCGTCGCACTTACAGTATTTTAAAATACAGAAAGAACCCTCCTCGCCCTCGGCCTTAGGTTTTTTGACGCCCATCTCAGCTTTTTTCCAAAGGGGAAATTTTGCAATTTAAATTTTATCTCTTTGTAATGACTCTTTGGATTTTACTGGATTCGAATTTTGCAAGAAAATAAAATATGTTTGGCTAATCTTTGTGATGCTTTGTAAACTGGTCACGATTGTTTTTTGTTTTGTATAATTGGCCTCACGGTGAGTGCTTTGGATGAAATGAGTTGATATTTTGGTTTTATAGTATAGTCCTACATTTTATACATATGTCCTTTTCGTAAATATATGTATATATATAATTGATTCTTAATTGTAAGATAAAATCCAATAAGTTATACAAATCTTTTAAAAAATATTAATTAATATAATAGTCTAATAGTAAGGTTAATGGATATGGTCCAAGTAAGTGAATCTTATTAGAAAATGGAACTCTTGCAACAGAAAGAAAAGAAAATGGAACTGTGCCCTATATATGTATACACAGTCAGACTCAAATATACATACAAAATGACTGAATGGCAATTATTAGTGGTAGATTTATATAATATTCTCTTGTCGAGATTTAATAAATATAGGTGATATGCGAATAAAAAAATATCAAAACTTTTTAAAGATCTTGAAGTTCTTTTTTAAACTTTCTAATGGGATAAGAATATATTTAGAAATTTATTTTTCAACATTTTGACAATTATTCTATCATATTATTAAATCGAACCTGCACTAATATTATATATTTTTAAATCGAATATCAATAGTAGTGTATACTACTGCATCTCAGTTATTAATACCTGTTGTGTAAAACTTATTTGAAAATGGAAAAACAAATGCAAATCGTTAAAATAAAAGATAGCAGTTGATTCATTAGAGTCGATTCAAAGCAAGGGGTCACGGTGGAGGTACCTATAATTTTCTTTGCGTTTCTTCAGCGGACGCACCCTCCTTAAAATTCCAGATAACAAAGGCAATTGTTGAAATGGGAACAGATTAAAAAATAAATGACATTCAAGCTAAGTATTAAATAATTGTAATAATAATTATTAAAAATAACCAACATTTTAGGATATTACTTTATAAATAATGATATCAAATCAAACCTAAATCAGCCGAATTCGTGTCATTCGTACAATTTCATATCAAGAAACTATCAGGGAATATAAGTTCTTTTCTTTTTCTTTATCGCTTACCATTTTTAACATTTCTATTAAAAAGAAACTTTTATCAAACAAAAACCTAGACCCATTTATACAGAAACGTCATGACAGAGTGGAAATTAAAAAGTTAAACGTTCAACCAAAATGGCGGCGTGAATAGTTGGCAGTTTGAGAGGGAAAGTGTTCGAAACTTTTTAATTTGCGAACGTCCATGTTCGAAAGTCGAATTTTTCACCGCCAACTTTGAACGTTCGGTGCGCGGAATAGTTTAATAGTCTATATTTCAAGTTTGAACACTCAAAGTGCTGTGCAGACTAAAAATAGGTTAATTCGAAAAAGTTTTCAACACTATTGTGGTTTTGGTTATTTATGGGGATTAGATATAGGAGTCACCCCGATACTTTTTACTAGTTGCACTATGTTACTTTTAACTACTACTTTTTTCGCAATGTCAATCGTAGAAAAAAATACGTCACTTTTCTATTATATTTAAATCTTTTTATCAATTTCATTGGAAACAATATAAAGTTCTAATAGTAATGTAATTGTCGTCATACAGGCTACGTACGCGTCATCCGGCGGTACATCCTGTGAGGCCGGAAGTAAATATTACGTGGTTTCCGTAAAACGGAACTTTCGAAATAATATGATTTTATAAGCTATTTAAGTTTTTTAGAAAGTAAGTATAAGTTTTTTAGAATTTTACAAACATATTTTTGCCTTTGATGCTCTATACTTAAAAAATAGCATCTTATTTTTGATATTATAAATTAAATAGTTACAATAATATCAAAAGAACTAACTACTCAAAAACTCATAATTAAGAGAAAACAAAAAAATAACTGTTACAATCGACCATAGCACAGATTTTTTAAATTAAAAAAATCTTAAATTATCTATATAAATGTCAGTGTCCCAATTTCATTCGTAAATTGGGCGCCGATAAAAAATAAAAAAGGGGTTGTGATTCACCCTCTTACAAAAACTTGCCACCCTTAGGTAAGTACATCTGTTTCCATGGCATTGCCGGTATATAATTTAAAATTTGCTCTTGTAAATTGTACATTTCGATTCGTGAAGAATTCACCCTTATTTAATTTTTTAAAATATTTGCATGTTTAAAAAAGTTTCTTATGTAAAACGAAATATTTTAATTTGAATATTTTACGAGGTCATTGCGATGCAGTGGGGCAGCGTCTTTAAACGACGTAGTTATAAGTTCGATTCCCATTCGCGAGAATAAATTTTCCCGTTTCTGGCAAGTCTAATCAGGAGTATGTTTCACTCAACATGCATGTCTGTATGCAAGTCTACTTATGTTTCAACACTCTTTCCTCTCTGCTTATCCTGCTATATGGAGAATTCAATGTGAAGCAAAAAATAAATGACAAAATCCCAAAAACATAATAAATTTCTTGAATGACAAAATTCTATGCCAAAAAACACCAGCTTCATTATAGACCACAGTTTACTATATGTTATTTATATCTCTGCTTTCCAGCCGAATTCTAAATGTTGCGTGTTGAACAGCTGTAACTCTACGCCATAATGTAGAGACTGTAGAGCACTTTAGTTGTCTCTATTATAACTTAATTAATAAAATTTTTAAAAAAAGTTAAAGTTCAAAATCTCATTTTATTTGTAATTGTCATAAGAAAAATTTATGAATAATGAAGAAGTTAAGGTAAGTAGAACTATCTTTAAAAATCAAAGGGTGAAGACAATATATTCAACTTTAAGTTATGTAAGAAAACATAACTTCTAGATACATCATAATTCAAGCCGCACCAGCCTCTAGACCACAATAAATTTGGGCAGCATCGCAAATAAATATCGCTTGTAAAATTATAAATCAGATGGTGGGCACCATTAGGATGGCGCAACTCATAAAATGATTTTTTCATAAAAATGTATAAAAATACATCTTTTAAAATATGTTTATGTTACCTTTTAATACAGAAATAAATTTTAAAACGTTAAATTAGTAATACAGGTAACCGATTGCTAATATTAACAATATATTTTGTTATTTTAATATATTAATGAAATAAGGACACTAAAACTTAAGTTAGGCCACTTTACAACAAAACAGCATTAAATTAAATTTCGCAAAGACGCCAACTGCAAAGAAAACATTAAATGCGAATTGAAACATATTTTGTGGGTTTTAAGGAAACGTAGACAGACGGCTGGAGGCGCGCCAGATAGGAACAATTGTTTTTTTTCTACTCTGGTCTGGTCTCATACAAGTCTAGGCCCTGGGTTGGCTAGTGTCCATCTCAGACTGTATAATGACGGGATATCTTTTATTATTTGTTTCTATTTATTTGTAAATTGTTTATGAGTTCCTGTATACACTTACTTTCCATATTGTATAAATATAAATATAATATGTACCAAGTTCAATCGACTGTAATTTTAAAAATATATAAATTAAATATGGTATTGGAACCTAATGCTAATTTTATGTTCTACTATTATATCGTTCCCCAGTCGTGGCGCAGCGGCACGAAGTGTGACTGTAAAACTGACTGTTTGTGGGTTCCCCACTCGAGGAGATGAAATATTTACTTAAATTTTTATTTCCATTTCTTCGCTCTGGTGTGGAGGCAAAGCACAGTGTTGAGCTCTGCCACTCAACACGAAATGTCTCCAGAATTCGGCGGAAACTAGGGAACGGGGTGTCTTAACACTAGGTTCCTTCTGCCTACCCTGCTGTGTGCGGGATACAACGTGCAGCTGATTTATTTATTTTATATAGTTTCTAGTAATGGAGCAAAAATTATCCGATAAAAAAAAAACTTAAACAAAAGAAATAAAATACCAATACAAAAATTTAAATAATAAAGTAATAAATTTTCCAAGCTGACTATTTTTATCTTCAACAATTTGATCCGTCCATTTTTCTCTTAGAAACTTCGGCTTTTCTCATTCCGCGCTTAAATTAAAAACAATTATGAAAGGAGGAAGGCGGGCGTCTCCGAGATGAAAAATTAAGACAATTTGAGCGCCCTCCCTACAGACAGCCAGTATTATGGACTGGACATAGATAAAAAATACATTAATTACGTTTTATATACTTTATATATAATTTAATTATATTTTAGAATGTTTATTGATTTATTTCATCTTCCAAATCACAGAAAGGCATAACGGTAATCGATTTCTTTGCTTTCTCTTCACGCTTATTCTACAATTTGGAGGATAAAAGAAACGTTCAAAACAATCAAGGATACAAATTTTAAGATAACATTTTTAAACGTCGTCTTGGCGCAGTGGTCCAGCATCTGATTGTAAATGCGATGGTCATGAATTCGATACCCATATGAGGGGGAGGCGCAGAGCAGGGAAATTAAAATTGATTCTACTTTCCAGCTCTGCGCCATAATACCGTCATAATCATAATAATATTTGATTTTTACTAGTTAAATCACTTCCACTGTGGTTTTTTTTATGTCTATTACCTCAAAACTTTTGACTGGATGATCCAATTTTGTCGATTCTTTTTTTATTATATGTAAAGAATTATCTTGATGTATTTTTTTCTGTAAGTTCTGAGTTTGAGAGTTTCTATAAAATATTTCAGCAGCGAGGCGAATTGACATTGAATTCCTTACAGTAGCTATGTTTGGTAACGAATTAAACAAATTTATTTAATGAAGATATTATTAAACTAATGACTATTTGGATTCCCGTTAACATAAGTATGAACACACAGGTCTAGGTTCCGTCTATGACAGATATCTGTATGTTCACCAAAGATAGAGTGAATGATACATCTTTAAACGATTAAAGTATTATTTGAAAATATGTTTTATATTAAAGATACCCAAAATCAAGATCTTTGATTATCGTGATTCCTATTTCACCGCTTTTTCATTTTACTGCGAGTACTACTCGTGACCATTGACCGACTCTACCCTGTGACCGCATTACTGCAGTGTTCGAAGCGTCGGGTTTCCAAAAAACTATAACATTAAATATACACGATAAATCCGATTAAATGGCTTCATTAAAAATATGAAAAATCACATATATAGGGAACCAGAGAGTTAAGACACTCCGTCCCCACTTTCCTTCTAATTTTTGAGATAAATATTTTTGAGACAACGTTTCTTTTTTATATTTCTTTCAGCTTCACACTCTATCCCTCACAATGATATGAGCGTATGAGGACCCTCCGATTCCATTAAGAAATTACCGTCCCCCATCATGTGTTGAATGACGGATCTCAACGCCACACTTTGCCGGACCAGAAAGCAAAACCTTAATAATTTTAATATATTAGTCTCCCGAGTGGAAATCACATCCACAACCTTTGCGTTTACAGTCAAGTACTATTCCACTACGCCACGACGGCCTACTGAAAGTACTATATTTACATTTTTATTTGTACTTTGTATTCCTTTCATTGTAATCATGAAGCGGGCAAAGCCATTCTATTTGAGACGAAAATGGAATTAATGAGAATGCTTCTTTTGGCTTGGTCACAAGTTGGTAAATGCAACATTAATGACTTAAAAAAACATATATTTTCGTCCTGGCATAGCATCTGAGAAAAAATGCCACAATTGTGGGTTCGATTTTCACTCGGTGGAACCATTTATTTTAATTTCGTCGCTCTGGTAACCAGTGTGGTAATCTGGTGATCTGGTTACGTGTGATCCTAAAAGAAAACCTTATTTTATTATGTTTAGATTTACATACATTTCTGATATGTACTCAAACAACGTAATAAATGAGACTCGAACTTATAACCATCTAATGCTCTACAACGTCAGCTTAATATATACCTAATTATTTATATACAGTTATTAATAACAATACTATTAAATCCGTTTTTACAAAGTTACAAAGTGGGGAAAACGGGCGGCTGTGAGATGAAAAATTAAGATAATTTGTGCACCCCTATAGACAGCCTTCTTAGATAGATGTGACACTGAACAAAGTAATCATTACTTTTATAAACTTCTTAAAATACTTCAAATAGAGGCAGATATTTTTTTTCATTTATATACATTTTTTTTAGTTTTCTACAAGAATAGTTTGTATATTGTAATGTGACAATTTGTAAGAGTGTGTCTGTTTTACGTTCACGCAAAAAGTACTGAACGGATTTAGATAAAACTATACACTTTTAGATTAAATTATGTAGTTTATACAAGAATATAATATTTAATCTATTTAAAGATTTTGGATAATTTGCCTATAATATAAAAAGAAGGTTAAGGAATTTGTGTCGCTTATTTCTAATAACAGGTAAATACGTAAAGGAGAACTAACTTATTTATTACTAAGAGAGACCTCTTTCCTTTGTGGAATCGAACTAAGTATACATATATGTAATAGCCTAAAATAAACCTAAATACAAATATACTTCACCGAATAATGGCGATATTTTTTTTGTAATAAAAATAAAGTAAACTACTGTCTATATTTAATATTGTAAAGCTGAAGTTTGTTTACGTTTGATCTTAGAAACTAAAGGTTCGTTAAGTCCAAGGCCTTTATTAGATGACGTTAATCGTTTCCTCGGTCCCGCTACACCCGCGGTCCGTATCTAAAATGTGACATATACACAATCCGTATTCCACAGTCGCTCGTTTTCCCCACTTTGTAACTTTGTAAAAACAAATTTAATAGTATTGTTATTAATAACTGTATATAAATAATTAGGAATGTATTCAGTAATGTGAAGTTCTTTTTATTTACACTACCAATAAGAGAGTTATATTTTAGAAATTCAAAGAGAAATGAAATGAAATGAAAAAAAATATAAATATTTAAACAAAATATCCAATCAAGTGTATTACGCTATGTAGTGTTTCATTAATTATAAGATTAAGAGGGCGGGCGACTCGGAGATGAAAAGTTAATACAATTTTATTCCAGCCGTAGCGTTATAGCTTCTGTAGGTAACTGGACATAGATGAAACGGTTCAGGTTCCAAATATTACAAGTTAGACTAAGTTATATTCTATTTTCAACATTCTTAATGTGATATTCCACACTTAGGAAAGAAAAATAATTATTTAGAAAACGTATAAAATTTTTAATGTAATGAATTTGAACCCGCGCGTCTTGGAAACCTTTCAAGGACTCTGACCACTAAGCCATTCACGATCTGATCAAGCTACGTCGAAATTCTTATACGCTTGTTACAACTTATTTATGTTAAAGTTAAGAGGTCCGAGTTGAAATCCCGTTACGTTCAAATTTTTATACGTTTTCTAAATAAGTATCATATTGTACTTGCCTTAGCTACCTTAACTCAGTTTTATATACATATATTGAATAAATAAATATTAATAAATCTGAAAGGCAGAAAGAACCTAGTGATAAGACAATTCGCTTCCCTAATAAAAGTCAAATTTAAAAGTGTATGCCTATATCTATGTTATATTTAACCTAAAATAAAGGTATGAGAGGATAATATAATGATTTATCACTAAATTAGAAGAAGATTCAGTGATTTCTTACTAGAAACTAGATTTAGTTTACATACTCCACAAAATGAAATTTGCGTGAATTAGGTATGCTGTCGCGCCTTCCACACACTAAATAACAATTAGGAATCGAGATATTTTTTTGTACTAAGTACTATTTTTGTGAGGACAAGAAATTTCTATGTACCAGGTTCACTCTGTATCCCTCATACAGCAGGATAGACAGGTGAAGGAATCTAGTGTTAAGACAATCCATTCCCCAATTTCCATTTTCTATGTACCGTTTAGCCAAAAAAAATGATTATATGTATATTTTTTATTTACAGCATGATCATATATAGATCATATTATCTTCAAAATATAGGACTTATTGAATTGAATTTAAAACTTGTAAAACTTGATCAAAATATATAAATATAAACATTTGTCTTTGCAGAAACTGATATTTTTATGTAGATATTTACATTCGCTCGTGCTTGAAATATAACAACAAAAAACAATATAAAAATACTTTGTATTATTTAGTTTGTCGCCATTTAATTCGGTTTTTCTTAAAGAAAACTTAGAAAAATGCAAATGATCTGTTACGAGCCGTAACGACCGTCAGAGGCTATCATTACCATTCCAATAACAGATGGTAACCCCACCCGTTAGGCTCGGTACACATTAAGTCGCTAATTGCGATCCTTAAATTTAAAATCTATATATAAATTAAATACCTATGAAGAATTTATCTTACATAAAGACTGTCCATGGAGATGATTGAATTGTATTTTTTTTTATTTGTACTTATTTATTTTATGTTTAAGCAAACACTGTATGAAGTAAATGAACGAAATATTTTAAAGATTTAATTATCAATAGTTTCAATTTTAATGCGAAGATTAATACACTGTTTGGAAACATTTGCAAATGTAAAAGTAGTTTCACGCTTTTTAAGCATAGCAGTGTAGGTAGAGATAACCTAGTGTCAAAACACACCATCCATCCCTTTCTACCCAGATATGAGACATGTGTGTTGAGTGGCGGAATTTAACGCCGTACTTTATTTAAACGGATGGGGAAAGTTTTACCACCGCGTTTACGGTCACTATCTCACTCAATAATAACTTGTATCATAACTTGTATCATTTTGCATTATATTGGCAGCCATTTTGTTAGAGACTTATTGCCATATTGTCAAGTAGTAGAACCAGCCCAATGGTTTGATATAAAACATATGTTAAATTTTCTTTTTGTTCCATAATGTTCCATAAAATAAAATATTAATGATAAAAAATTATATTTAATTGTTCCATCGTCCATACAAGTCCTTATACTTCAATCACCCTAGTTTTTTCACCCTTGCAAAACAGAGAGGGCAATACAAACTCATCTTAAATAAGAGCGAGATGTAAAATTGACCGTTCGTCGAATTTTAATTTTCTTACGATTTGAATTTTAATTTTTAAGGGAGATCGCCCCTCCTTTTTCATCTTACGCTCTAAGTCTGTTGATGTTTCATTTCTTTCTTGTTGAAACAAGACGGCCTTGCCCATAGCCGCGTTTCTTAGTCAATTATAGATAAAGTTAAGAAAGTAATTAAAGTATTATTTATATTATATTATATATTTATTTCAAAGTTTAATTACTATTATATTATATTGTGAGAAATATGTTATAAGAAGTAAAAAAAACAATATTTTCCCGCAAAGCAAGATAGCAGGGAGAATCTATTGAGATTGAGATCCATTATCCATTTTCCGCTCATTTTTCGGTTCATGAAATACAACTTGGTAGATGAAGATGTACAGACAGACATACGGACAACAATTGAGTTTTAGTTATTATATATCTTATACGCTAGATACAACGTGAAGATAAAAAAAAACACAAGTAGTATAGTTGGTATATCATCACAATCGTATGTATAGTATCTACGCATTTTAGCAGTCACAGTCTGTTCTATAGTTTCAGTCAACTTTATAAGGTTTTGTATGACGAAACTTAACGCTTTGTTTTGTCTAGCTAGATCAGGCCGTAATGGCGCAGTGGCACAGCACCACGTCTGTGGTCAGTGGTCTGACTGTAAAAACGACGGTTTACATTTGATTTACACTAGGTGTAATGAATTTTTATTTCTTTCAATATTTTCCTTTAATTCAATTTCTGGTAACAAGACAAATGACGTTGAGTTCCGCAGTTCGCGACTCAACACGCTAAATCCTGATAGTTAGGTATTTGAGAATAAAGCAACCAAGCCTTGGTGTCCTCTCCTATATTCGAGGTACAGTGAGAAGTTATTAAAAATTTTACTACACCTACCAGGACAAAAAGAGGAAACAAAGTTCGTCTCCCATTTTCCACACAATATTCTAGTGCTTATTGTGTTGGTTGTGTTTAATGGAATCGCTAAATTACGCTTAGTATTAAAAAAAGTAACAAAACTATAGAACATCAAAGTATAAATAAAAATTCTTCTTAGTATTTTTATAAATAAATAAAAAAAACAACAAGTTTTTTCTTTAATTAAACGCTAAGCGTTACTTATTAAAAGAGGGTCCTCGAGACAGTAAAAATGTCTTCCCGCCCACCCTGGAGGGGGAGGGGGAGGTTTCTTTGTTCTGTTATCTATACAATTATTTGAAAGTCTCACAAAAAGATAGCTGGACGTCCGCCTTCGTTTCTTGCTACTGTAAAATTTGCTTTTATTTATTATTTTTTTGTTTAAAGAATTTTTATCGTGTTACAGCGTCTGTCTTTAAACGATTTCTATTTTCACTCGGAGGAATGCATTATTATCAATTCTTATTTTTACTTTATTCGCTCTGGTGACAAGACATAGAACGGCATTGAGTTCCGCCACTCGAAAATTGGATGGAAAGCGGAAAATGAAGTGTCTTAACACTAGATTTTCTCTAGCTGCTGTAGGTGTGAGACGTGAAAAAATATATGTTACCATGTTTACTATGATAATTTATTATAAGATATACTTCACATCTTCAAATAATTAAATCTTAGTTAGATATACATATTTTAGAAAAAGTTTATAGTAAGTAAATTAAAAGAAAACCTCTAAATAAGTATTAAAAAAACTAAAATTTAAACTTGACAACGTTTCAGCGCAACAAAAACGATCCGCGAAAGGAAAGGGGAGTCGAGGCAAAAATGACGCAAATAAAATAAATAACTGTCCACTTTAACAAGAACTACCACATCCCTCGAGTTTTTAGAGAAAATAGACCTTACAACGGTAAGTTAGTTGAATTAAGAGGTCTACACAAAATGGGCGGTGGGTAAGTGTCTTCGACAGAAGAAAAGTCCTGCAATGTATGTGGATGGCTGTTTAAGTAAATGATTGTGGGAAAAACATAACATAAACATAAACATTAAAAGTTATATAATATAAAATCTGGTTTACTAGGTTTATTAACGACTAGTTACTAAATTTACTAAGGCTAGTCATAGGAAAATAAAGTTAACATTTACGTTTATATATATTTTATTTATTAATTATATAATTACAGTTAGTCTTACGAATACGGTAAACAAACAACACGGTAATAAATAAGTGAATGATTAAAAGCGAAACAAGATGGATACGATATAAATATACTTTAGTAATTCAAAGTAAAATTATAGTTTTGATATTATAAATTTCAAAGTACTTAAAATATATAAAAAAAACGATTTAAGGAATAAATAAAAGGAATCAAAAGCTGCTATAAAGGCCAGTCACGACGCGGACGGAGCGAAGGCGCTAGCAATTTCCTATCTGACTGACAATTTCCTTGGCTCGCCCGATTTTAATATAAAACGAGAAAAAACACTGTGCCGTGCTCTCCCCGGGCGTAATATGGACATGCTGTAAATTAAATAGATACTAATTATAATATTTTTCTTTGCGAGTATCTTTCGTGTCGTTCATACATACATATTAATGTATGAAGTAAATTGAAATATATTTTTTGGATGAGACGAATGAGATATCGTTTGGTGCTCCGATCTCTTTCGATACCCTACTAAGGGTAAAGCGTGAAAAAAAAGAAAAAAACCGGATAAGTGCGAGTCGGGTTCGCCAACCGAGGGTTCCATACAGAAATTGAAGATCTCGAGCGTTTTTTGAAATTTAGGCTTAGCTTAGATTCTTTCATCTGATACCTCACTTACACTAGCAGTTTTAATGCAATTTAATAAATTTGTCACATTTTACGGCTATTATTTTTATTATTTAATCACATATGTATAGTTGTCAGATTTTTTCTTGCACTAGTAGATACTACCTGTATATGTTAGCAATATAAACAGACATACCTTTTTTTAGTAAATTTAGAATTAAGTTTTTTTCAGGAAATCATGGGATTGTACATCTGAGTATATGTTATGAATTTCAACTCGAAATCTCCAAGCGTTTCTGAGATAAAAGCTCTTGACAGACTGACAGATGGACGGACAACAAAGTGATCTTATATGGGTTCCTTTTTCCTTAAAAAATACGGAAGCCTAAAAAGCTAAAAAAAGAATTAACGTAAATATAAATTGCTTTTCAATTCACAATTAACAGTTTGAATCAAGCACATGGCAATAATGTAGTGTAACATACATACATACGTACCTACTATATTCTATGATATAATGATATCTAAATTATGAGCAAAGCACCATGCTAACCAAATCCTTATTTGGCAATATTGAATTTCTTATCATTCCCCCACTCTTGTAGGGTGAAGCCCGATATTGATGGCGTCTCAAGATTCGGCGGATTGAGACGGAGTGTCTTAACACTAGATTCACCCTCCTATCCTGCTATGTGCATGATACAGCGTGAAGCTAAAATACTCAAGAAAAATCAAATGATCGGTTATCCATACAATTCCAAAGTGCCTTCAGAATGGCTTTGGCGAGAGAAAGAAAAGTGGCGCCCCCTCCCGCCCTCCCCCGCTGGCGCTTTATAAGATGCTATTTTATTTCGCTCATTGTATTTTTATCGATGATTGATGAAAAGCGAGAAAGCTCTCAGCTTTCTCGCTTTTCAACTTGATGGATGCTATTTAGAGATGCAAATGAAAACCTTATATTGTATAAGTATTTTGTATAAAACTCGTTATGTCCAGGTGTATTAGTCTACCTTATTGAGTACACTAGTAACCAGTCAATATATGAATACTACTGTGAAAGCATTATATTGAGTTCTGGTGCCGAGGCAATGCGCGATGTTTGAGTTCCACCACTCAACACAAAATTCTTATAGAATTAAGGAGCGGAGTGTCGTAACACTAATCCCTCTGCCGGCCCTGCTACATAGGGGATACAGCGTGAAGCTGATGAATAGATAGAAAAGAGATCATTTTCCATTATTGTATTTTGAAAATAAATGTAACTTAAATATAAGTTTATTTCAGTTATACTTAAATATAAGATTTTATTTCAGTATTTTTTTACACATTTATTAAAACTTGTGGTAGGTACTAATTGCGACATTTTGGTTCAACATATAAGGAAAATTTATACTGTTAATTTTAATATATATTATAAATTTTATAGCGGTCAGACGTGACGCGTTATCGTTTTCGTTAGATGAATGGTATTAAGAGCATAATTTAGTTTTTTATAACAACTTAACGGTTTTTCCTGCTTAGCAGGATAGATAGAGAGGAAATAGACACTATGTCTCCACTTGCCGCCCCAATTTTCAAGAAATTGCTTGATGAGTGGTGGAACTCGACGACGCGCGCGCGTCGTGAATACAAAATATTAAATTATAAGGTTGTTTAAATTTTCAAATTTAGAGATAACAGTTTTTCCTGGAAAATCTTCTATAGTTTGGCTTATTGCAAGTAGTGTAATATAAGCTTTAGATATATTAGACCATAAAATTTTTAAATATCCATACTGTATTCCACCAACACTATATTTTCATAGGAAATAACTGGCTATATTTCAAAAGATCGTTAAAGGAAATGAATAAAACTCTGAAAATTAACTCCGTAAGGTAACCACGAGCATCTCACCGTGGCGCTTTATGACGCGTGACCGATTAACGTCTGTGCCAAAGTCAAATTTTAAACCTTATCTATCTTTTAAATACTAGTTTTTAAACAACTTTAGTTATGAGTTATATTTGTATGTTTATATAAGAATTTTGCCTTAATATTATTACATTTCATTGTGTGTTTATTATAGCTGATGAATGCTGTGTCCTGAATATAGTAGGGTAGACTGCGGGAGGGAACTTATAGTAAAGGCACTCTTTTCTACGCTTTCGGTCTGAAATCTAGACGACAGATGCCAAGATCGCGTTTTATTTTGCCATAAAGGAAAAATGGTAATCATTTTATGCCCCGAATGGCCTCTTAAATATTAGATATCTGTATATTATTATATTTTTTTAAGTGTTTCTATATTCATCACGGAAAATATTTTAAAAAAAATATACAAAATTGAAGGCAAGCCCGCGCCCTCTTGGAAACCGTCCAAGCGCTCTGACCACTAATAAGCCTTACGTTATTATCAAGCTACATCGAAACAATTCTTATGTAGTTAGCTTAATGTAATATATATATATATATATATATATATATATATATATATATATATATATATATATATATATATATATATATATATATATAAATATATTCTATAAAAAAACGTAGAAAGATAATATCATTTGGAGCCACGACTTGAACGCAAAATTATATTGTATGTATAGTACCCATGACAAAAACTTTGTTCTTCAATTTCGACCATTCACAGAGAAGAAATCAATTTCATCATTCAACAATTAAATCAGTAAGCATAAAATTCCCGTGACATTGAGTATTGAGTGGCGGAATTCATCGCCGCGCTTTGCCTCGTTACCCGAGCGAGGAAATGAAAACATTGAATAATACATTCCCCCCAGTTAAAATCGAACCTACACGCTTGTACTACGATGGCCTCTATAAAAAATGCAATTACTCCTTCAAATGGATATCGAACCCAGAATCATCATATCTATGCAATTGATATATACCTATCCATACCGTATATAAGATATCAATCAGGTATTACAACCCCAAGTTAAAGACAATGGGATAGCCCAGTGTTAAGTAATTATCAAACAAGTTCACCCGCTTCTTACATTAGCATTACAAACACTGTAGTTAAAGACCAATGTCAAACAGTAAGTGCGGGTTGTGTAAATCAAGTACGAATTAGATATTTTAAATAATTTATATTCTATTTACACATAAAGATCAGTAACCTTTGTTTTTTATACATTTTTCTGCTTTTTCATATTAATTTTCGCTGGACTGTAAGCGATAAAGCTCGGTGTTGACTTGTGCTGCTCAACACGCAATGTCTCGAAAGTTGGGCGGTTTGTAGAGAACACTATCTTAACTTTGGCCGTGTGATCCCGGCCTAGAATAGGATCATCCTGGTACTGGTGGTGTCGTAAGAGGCGACTAAAGTACGTGTGGTAGAGTCACGTTGCCAGCAATTGCAACACACATGGGCAGACTCGACCGAATCATTACCACCCCCGGCATTTAAAACCGGCGTGAAGTAGTGGCTTTATGCCACTACGTTTCGCATCAGGTAATGCCGGGCCACGGCGCCCAACCCACCTTACAAGCCGGCAACGCACCTGTAACTCCTCTGGGGTTGCACGGTGTCGTGGGCGGCGGTAGTCACTTGCCATCAGGTGACCCGAACGCTCGTTTGCCATGTCTCTTCCATGAAACTGAATGGGAACTGTGAAGTTGTAAAAAAAAATAAAAATAATATAAATTACTGAGTACTTAGAAAATGGGCCAAAATCTCGCTGTCTATATTTGTATGTATACCTCCACTTCGTTCCTATTAAGACACTTCCGTTCTTCACTTTCTGACGAATTTTTGAGGCTAAGTAGATACATATTGATTTTAAACTATATTAATAAATTTCATAACATACTATTTATACAAGTTACATGGACTATCAACTATTGTTATATAGTACTTCTGCGTCCTAGTATCTGTATGTAATGTTATAGAAAATATATAAAATTATCAATTTAAAAGGCACACCTAAAATATATTGAAACAAGTACTTAACGCAACTAAACAGAAATGAATATCCAAATACAATTTTTCTTTTATTTCAATCGCTTTTGTATACAATTTTCACTTAAAGTTCTTTGAAATATGAATATAATGAATAAAACAATTTCCCTAATAGCTTTCTTTGGTGTATTTTTCGCTCGAGTCCAACCAAAGAGATTTGCGATTAACAAAATACAAGCCGATCTAAAACTCGATTGATTTGTATTCTCAAAGATAAGTAATTACGCAGTCGAGGCCAGATCTATAAATCTGGGGAGGCCCCCTTTAAAAAAGGGGGTTCTTCTTATATTTAAATATCGTACCCCTTCCGGGTAGGTGCCACGGTTTTTCCAGCAAAAGGGGTAAGTGACAGAAGCAGGGCACAGGGAAATGTGTGGAGTGTCGTTAGATACTTATTTTTTTAATTTTTTTATGATTATATTATTTGTATGGTTTTATGGTAAAATATAAAAAAACTTTTTTTTTAGGAAATTAAGTACATTTTTGATATTTTTTAAATTTAGTTTAGTTTTTTAAATAAAATAAATAATAGCAAAGGTTACCTGACACGCAATATTAGGTATCTTTTGGCACTATTACATAACGACATTTGCTACTTTTAAGTTTATTTTATAATTGCCAATTTTAACACACTATAATGTACAAAAAAAACATTAAAATATATATTTATTTTATATATATATATTTTTAAGATAATAACTCATAAAATATTACTATTTCCTTGGTCTGATTACACAAACTATTTATAACATTTATTTCAAATTATCACTTAATTACTTCTACGTACACCACAATACAAAATATGAGCCTGTAAAAATTAATTCATTAACATACTATCTATTCCAGACATTCCGCTGTTCTCTCAAGATGGACTTAAGAAGCAAAAAGGAAAGAGTCCGCGGGTGGCTCCCCACCCCCCATCGGAATACAGAATAATAATCGCCAAAAGAAACGACGGGGGTGGAAAAATATAAATAGCTATCTACCTCCGAGATATTAAAATTTGTTCAAGAAATACCAACTCGGCCCAGCTCAGTTTTGTTAAAATAAAATAATTATTTCCTTCGAAATTATTTATTACAACTTTAATATACGTTCTTTTGTATAATGTAAATGGTTATGTGCTTTAATGTTAATTAATTTCTGCTATTTGTGTTTGGATAATGTGATTGGACTCTCTAATATATTACACTAAGCTACTTATCAATGGATTAAAAATATTATCATTTAACTATAGGTTTACCTATTGATACGTTGAAATAATATTTTAAAAGAAACCTTTAGATATACATTTTTTGAAATCTGAGGTTTAACAACTTGCAGTAGTTCGTGGTCATTAGTATTAAATAAAAATAAATGTACAACAATTTTATTTGGGTGAAATATGTATGTAACTTCAATTAAAAAATTCGTGGATTCAAAGTTAAAATTTCGAATTATTTTTTAGGATTCCGTACCTTTTAATGAAAAAAGGAACCCTTATAAGATCACTTTGCTGTCTGTCCGTCCGTCTATGTCTGTCAAGAGACTTTATCTCAGGAACGCTCAGAAGTATCGAGTTGAAATTCAAACCAGATTTAAAATCCCTTGATTTACATTTACTTAAAAAAAGATATGGCCGTTTATATAGCAAAAAACGCGTATTTCGGCACAGTAAATGGCATCAAAATTAATAGGGTGCTTCCGGTTAACCTAGAATTATGAAATTTGGCAGTTAGCATCTATATTTGTGGTTAAATTCTTAAAAAATAATCGCCTTAAAAGTATAGCAAAATTTTGTATTAAAACCGCAAGTTCAAGTGAAGTATTAGATAATAAGACTCTAGCTAAGCTAAGCCTCAATTACCGAAAAAGCTTGACACCTTCAATTATTTTTATACGGAACCATCTGTGGGCGAGCCTGACCCGCACTTGTGTGGTTTTTTTAATTGAGTCAACTTGTTTTGCGTAAGGAAATTTTACATATTGTATAGTTTACTGTACAATATATAAATTTATAGAACCTATTATCATTTCATTGTCTCAATATAAAAACAAAATAGTTCATATATAGGTCTAGGATGTATCGGAAAGTTTCATTTCACTGATATATAAATATAATAGAAAGACTAGTGGAGGAAATTTCATCATTTCGGTATAGACCTACTTAGAATATATAAGACCTTTTTCAACACATTTATTCATTATAGTTATTTGGTATATTATAACATACTAAGAACAATGTTGTTTATTGTTTTGATATTTTACATTATTTACATCAAGTTATATGCAAATCAAAATTTAACGCGATAAAGTTGATATGTATTAGTATTTTAATATTAAATAGAAACGAAGAGCTTGTTTGTGTGATACGTACTGACGTGCTAATCTCAGGAACTGCGCGTTCAAACAAGAATAATTGAGAAACGCTATAGTATATATTATATCACATATCGTAAATCGGTGTGGAGAGTGTCATTAATTAATAAATTTCCATTTGACCATGAGGGCAATATCTTTGGTATAAGGTATGTAAAAATCTCAATTAAAATAAATAAGACCGCCGTATTTGGCAATTTAAAAAAAAAACTAAATTTACTCTGACTTTTTATAGGCGGAACTCAATCTCTAATCTAACTAAATAGGGATAGGTTTGTCAATTTGTATTTCTTATAAGAGAACCTATTTCTTAAGTGATTTTTCTTCTACCCTACAAATTCTCACGTTTATTCTAAGGTATGTAAAAGCCAATAAATTGTTAAATCACTTTACGCGGCTTTGAACTTCGCCACACTCGTTTCAAAAATAGAAAACCGTGTGGGAAACGGAGTGTTTTAGTGTTAGGTTCCCTCTGCCTACCCTGCTAAATGCAGGATACAGCGTGAAACTATAAATTGCTTTACAAGTTACGTCCATACAATGTTAATCATCTAAATCATTTAAAGTGCCTATAAGAAATTAATTTATGAAAAAGTGAATCTTTTCAGTAAAAATGAGTCACTGAGTAAAGTTTAAGCAGTGCAGTGTGAAAGTGAGTTGAGCGAGCGTAAGTGAAAATTGCCAAACTCGCCACTTTCCCACTTAAATCCCGTTAACTTCTGTCTTAGTAGCGTTAGCATAGAAATTTATTGATTTTTTTGATATTTTATTCACTTTCTTTTGGCTATATTAAAATTCGAAATATTAATTATTTATATAAATATATTTTTTTGCCAGTACATGAATCAATATCAAATATAAAGCTACCACTTGCTTGAAAAGTAGGTCTGTTGAGAACAAGACTAAAAATTTAACATATTTTTTAATATTTATTTCGATAAAAAGTACCATTTAATTATTATTTCAATAAAACGTGCTTTTTAAGTAGGTAATGCTCGATTTCATTTTTATTCAAAATATTTAAAATTATAATTGATATAAACAAAAATATGTTTGTTACGTAAATTCAACGTTACTTCTTTACTTTTTTAGAAGATTAAAACCTTATTAAAGTATATAACCTTATTATAGTATATAAAAAAATTATAGATTTTTAAAAAATATTTTGATAGCAAGTTATTTTTATGCTGACGCTTATTAGATATATAGTTAGCCACCTGTTAAACGTTGGGCGACGATATAATATGAAGATTGCGAATGGGTCCAGTTGAAATGGATCTGATTGAACTGTAGTTGTGATCACAAATCTTTAATATAAAAAAAAATCATGCATACAGAGGGAATCTAGTGATACCTACGGTGTCATAGCAAAACAGTGATATTGATAATATATTATAGTAAAATCTTGATAGGGTGATAGGGTACGGAGTTGAGTTACGCACTAGATATAAAATGTTCGGGTCAGAAGTAAATGATGATATCTCTTACCTGATGCTGTGTGAATATTCATATAAAACGTAAACCAATGTAATCTAATTGCATATATGCTTACTGCCAAAGTCATATTCAAATATAAAAAAATGCTTACGTTACCCATATTTTATCACATGATATGATTCAATAAATTTATGAAAACATAAACATACTAAAAATATTTTTTTTTGACAAGTGCTCTGTCCTCTACCGTCTGTACATATGAGAAAATGCCCCTTTCTTTTCATGTTATCAATGGAAGCAAAAAAATAATTGATATCACTAAGAACGTAGGTCTAATGGAACACAACACTGTCTTATGATGTTTAAATAAATATGTTTATATATTTACATATACCAATACTTAAAAAAAAAAAAAAAAAATTAAAATTAGCTTCACGCTATATCCCGCACACAGCAGGGTAGGCAGAGGGAACCTAGTGTGACACTCCGTTCCCCACTTTCTGCCGAATTTTAGAGGCATTGCGTGTTGAGTGGCAGAACTCAACGCCGCGCTTTTGCCTTGGCACCAGAGCGAAGAAATGGAAATATAAATTTAAGTAAATATTTCATCTCCTCGAGTGGGGATCGAACCCACAACCAGTCGGTTTTACAGTCACACTTCGTGCCACTGCGCCACGGCCGGCCTCCGGCCACCGATACTTATTATAAAAATAAGAAACACCTTAAATTGGATATCAACCCAGAACTATCGCGTACACACGCACACATCTAAATATACGAAGAAATCAATATAAAACTTCGAAAACACGCTTCATTGTATCAAAAAAAATATCGTTAAACACAAAATCTTAATAACTCGAATTCATTGACACCCTTCTTTTAAAAACCAGCCAATGACACAGCCAAGAGCGAGCGAGAGGGCCGACGGGGGGTCATTTTTGCCAATACTTAAACGAAGATAGATAGCGTCCACCCCTCGAACGGGGTGTTCAAGAAAATTTTAACTTTTCTTTATTCAAACCAACCCCGCCGGGCGCACCCTTCGGGGAGGCACCATTTTTCTTCTATTCTCTTTGGCCGGCTTCAGTATTTATTAAATCCATTTCGGCGGAATTGTTAAAAAGTGCTCCCATTTCGCAAATGCTTGTAAGAATGGTAGAAACGAATTTAAGACGCTTATTTTATTTTGCAAGAGCTCCGCCGTTTTAATTTTAATTTGTAGCTACAAAGGAAACAATTTGTTTTACGTTCGCAGCAATTTTTAAGGTAATTTCTGTTTATGTTGAATTATGTTACACAAATTATATTTTGCATCATATTTTTTGTTTATCTTTGACTATTCTTTATCTTTGTCTAAGTATTTTTGTATAATATATATAATATAATTTGTATTTTATACCGAATGCTTTATAATATGGCTTCGATCATAACTAGTGCCCGACCGAAACAGGGTTTTTAGCAAAAACCGACCTTCAGCTTTGGTCTTAGTTTCGGCCGAAACCGAAACTTTTCAATATAAAGAATAAATAAATATAAACTGAAACCAGCGGTAGATGTGGTCATTATCAACTAGTTGTACCCCATATTGCTTGGTCCGAGACGGTTCTAAGGTACCGTTTTCGATTCGTTTTTGTATATCACAAAAGATTAAATTAAAATTAAAATTTGAAAGTTTTGCCTCAAGTATGACTTGATTTTCTAATGATTACTTAATATTTATCTTTTTATTTGTGTCAAAATTAATTATTTGATTAGGGTTTTATAGATACTAATGTATTTCAAAAAGGTTTATGGGCGCGCTAATAAAACAAAAGCACTTTTGTAATATACTTTAAATTTTAATAAATATTGAGGTCCGTCATGGCGCAGGGGCATGAAGTGGGCCTGTACAACCGACTGGTTGTGGGTTCAATCACCCACTCGAGGAGATCAAATATTTACTTAAATTTATATTTCCATTCCTTCGCTGTGGTGTCGAGACAAAAAAGCACGACGTTGAGTTCTGACACTCAAAACACAATGCCTCCAGAATTAGGTAGAAAGTGGGGAACGGAGTCTTAACACTAGGTTCCCTCTGCCTGTTGTGTGCGGGGAACCATTACGATGAACAAGGCGATTTTAATTAAAAAAACTCAAATCGGTTAATTAATTCAAGAGCTACGGTGCCACAGGTGACAGGCAGACAGACAGACATCAAACTTGGGACGCCCCTCTTTACGTCGGGGGTTAAAAATGGGCGGATCTGACATTTGACATACTTTAAATAACAATTATTTGGAGTTTTCTTTATACGAATTGAAACAGCTTAGAATATTCTATATTTTAATTAGATATAGAAAAGCTTTTTTGTTGGCGAAAAAAAAATTTAAAGCCACTTTGTCCTCTTTACTTAAATTTGATGTATTGTATAATTTTATTAAAAATATCATGTCTAAATTACATATAACGTTATTGTTGTATATTTGTTCTTTTACCTATACCTATTTTAAAATAAAATTTGTACTGACTTTTACTGTGTTTTATTATTTTATTTTATGTCAATTATTGTATATTATTAATAAGTGAAAAGCAAATATAAAATTTAAATTACTTTGTACTTTAGGAAATACCTACTAATAAAATAACGTTGATCGTGTTTTTTATATTACCTTGTCTGACGACCACCACCACTCTAAAAGTAGTGGCTGTGAGTTCGATTTCTGCTTCGAGTAATATAATTTAATTAAAATTATTTTCTATTTGGTAAGAAAGAAAACGAGGCATCAGGTTAGGTTAGTCATTAGTCATATTCATTAAAATCTATTCCAATAAAATATCTAGTACTTGTGGAAGACGCACGAAGTCTATATTTTTAATGAGAATCAATCAGATAAATTTTGTGACATTTCGTTTTTATTTAATGTCTGCCATCTAGCTCGTATAGTTTCAACTAATCACATATTTAATTAAGTTTCGCTACATATTATAGACGCTAGATGTCGCTTCATTGTTACACAAGCAACAATTAATACTTTACAAAATTTTAAATTTATTTTAGATTGAAGTTGAACAAAGAAATATGGTCAGTGGTTAACAAAGAAATGCGGAATTTCTGTCTACACGTAGCCACTCAACATGCAATGCCTTCAGAATTCGGCGGAAAGCGGGGAACGGGGTATATTAACACTAGATTCCCTCTGCCTGCTGTGTGCGGGTTACAACGTGAAAATGAAGAAAAAATGATACTGGATGGATATCCACACAAACACAGTTAAGGATAACTGTTAATAAACTAAGTACTAGTTTCGGACAATGTTTCAAAATATGTAAATACTGTACTTGTTTACAAAATAATAACAATGCCTAAAAAACCAACCAACAAACTCCCAACTTCTTTTTTGCTTATCTTATGGAACATAGACATTTGATGACAGGTATACATACATATTTGAGGTCACGACCACACATGAAATTTCACATCCACACATTTGATACACGTGCACATATGACCTAACATATACACATGTGATGTGACGTGTTCATATTTGATCTTGTGTCCACACGAGCAATATCACGTCCACACATGATCTCACATTTACACATGTCATCTCAAATACACAAATAAAATTTCAAATCTATACATTTAATTTGACATCCATACATGAACTTTAATCTTCATATTTGATGTCACGTCCACTTACGTGATCTCACATCCACACATGTGATGTCACATTCACATGTAATCTCACATCTATACACGAGCTTCTACGTCCACACATGTGACTGTACGTCTACACATGTGATTTCACGTCAACCCACATGATCTTACATTCACATACATGACCTCACATCCACAGATGTGATCTCACAACCACAGATGTGATCTCACGTCCACATAATTATGTGATGTGCGTCCACATAAATATTAAAACATGTGAAGCAAAAAAAAATCGGTGGGCGAGATCGACTCTAGGCCGAGAGATTTTTTTATATAAATTGAAACACAAAACACATATTTAATGTATTTTTTAATGAAATCAGATTTTATATTACATTTTTATAATAAATTACAATTAACTCAGACTGTTTTATTTTATCTTAACAGTCGCTTAAACCTTAGATACACACATACACGACCATACATACATGCTTACATACTGATTACAGTAGTATATAGAATGTATATCGGTTTTAAAATCACTAACCATAAGTTTGGATAGATTTTTGTTATAGAATAAAGCAATTTTATCAAGTTTATTCATAAAGATCATTTTTGAATATTTAAAAAAGAGAATTGTTTAACGAATCTCAGTGACGAGTATAAAAGAAAATATACAAATTAGAAATATTATAACATTTCAGCAAGTTCTTGTAAGTTAATTCCATTTCGTAGCGTATGCCTCATGTTTTAGTTTTTTACATATTTTTTTTTTAAATTTTACATGTGAGATTGAAGAATTAAAAAAAAAAGATAAAAAAAGATCTAAAATTGCAATACTCTACAACTTTACAAGTTAGGTGTTTTAACAAAGGTTTTGGCATACGAGGAAGAACGTAATACATCATAATTACAATTAAAAGATATTCATTAAAGTAGACTTTAGTATCTAATATAATTAAATTCTAAAATTGGAAGTGATTAGGTATAAGATTTTTTTATTAATAAAATAAAAAAATATACAAAAAAGCATACAGTCAATTTGACACTTTAAAAAAGTATAGATAATTAATACTTAATGTAGACTAGACAGGAATCACAGATAAAAAATATTTTAAAAATGCGAATTAAAATCACAAGCCTTAGCTTATTAATTATTTTAAAAAAATATCACAAAAATATAGAGAGCCTAACAAACATTCAATATTTTAATCACAATAAATGTATGGCACAGGTTAACCTGGAATCATAATAAATAAAAAAAATTAACAATAACTAAAAATAATATGACTAGTATGAACACGTTATAGCAAAAATAAAATATCAAATGCTTAGATCATAATTTTACATCGATTATATATATAAAAAAAATCAAACCAATATAGCTGGAGTTGTACCCATATCAAGATCTTCGAGAAACTTCCATGAAGATCAATAAAAAAAATTTAAAAAAATCAGCTTCACGCTGCATCCCGCACACGGCAGGGTAGGCAGAGGGAACCTAGTGTTTTCGACACTAGAAGATGAATGAAGATCAATAAGTTCTTCAAAATTAATTAATGTCATAATAAAGACATAACTCAAATTTAAAAAAAATCAAATTATAATTTATTTCTATTTTCATTTCCTTTCTCTTTTCCGGTTAGAAAACAAAACAAAACGCAGCGATGAGTTCCGCCATTCAAGATTTCGCCGCATTTCGAAAATTCTTCGAAAAGTGGGAAATAGCGTTTGTTAACACTAGGTTCCCCCTATTTTCCCTGCCGTATGTAGGGTATGTAGGTATGTATACATCGTAAAGCCAAAAAACAACAAAATCATTATAAATTTCAATAACTCTAATCATAGTTTAAAACATATATTACTATAATAGGAGACATGATTTCAAATATCGTCTATAATATAAATAAACATTTTTTCAACAATTTATACTTAAAAAGAAATTTAATTTCTAAAATACGATTCCAAATCCATAATAACGCTTGAAGCAATAAAATTTTTACCAAAACATTTTTAATTTTTTCACAATATATACATTTTACACGAATTTCCATTTCTTTTATTATTATATTATATATAATTACATGTATTATAATTTTACTAACAATTTCAATCAATAAATTCGTATTGAAAACAATTTTAGTGTTTTGTAACACTATTGTGGCGAAAGAAAAATAATAAAAAATATATATTTGTATATAAAAAGCTTCAGCTTTATGGGGGAATTCCCTTTTTATATTATAATCGATAAAGCAAATATCGTTATAAAATATTTAAAATTAATCGCTTTTGATAATCGTTAAATATAAAGGTTATCTGTATCTCAAGTTTCCTTTTTGCGAATGTAGAATATAAATAATATTTACATTATTATATTTTATATTTAAATTAAAGAAAAACATACAATATCAATTTATAGTATCATATTGATAAAATAAAAATGTTTGAAACCTTTTTTTTTTAGCAATTTAATGCACACATTCAAAATGGAAGTTCTGTTTTAAATCTATTTTAGATTTATTTTTCATTTCATGTAAATCCATTGTACATATATATTTATAAAGTACATTTTTTTTATTTTGAAAATAAATAACATAATAAATATGACATATTATCTTTTATTTCCAATCGTTTTGGCACTTAAATAAAATTATTAAATTTCGTAATTTTATTATTATAGAATATATTATTTCTAGATTCCTCTCAAAGGAATCTTTGTCATAATCGTTTTTTTTAATTTGAAATTACCAACTAAGTTTATAAAAAAAATTAAGTTTCTTTGGCACAATTTTCATATAACGTGAGATTCATGTACGAAATCAACATAAATAAATATAAATTCATGTAAACAACAATAGAATGTAAAATAATACTGACAATTTACAAGTAGTAGTTTCAATATACCGAGTATTAAGAACAAAATCTTCCCAACAATTTAGGGTTTCTCACACTTAGGGCCATCTTTAAATTAGGTCACACGTTAAAGGGGGAAAACAAAATTTTGTTTCGTCACATTTTGAAACATAAAAGAAACTTCAGCTTTACTGGTGAACTCCATTTTAAATTGTGATTTTAAATTGTGATCTATAAAACAAGTATCGATATAAAATATTTAAAACCACGTCTTTAATAATTAAGTTAGAGGGCATACATAAATTAAGTCACACATTAAAGGCGCGTACGAAGTGTGACATTGTTTGACAAAAGGTGGGGTTCCCTAATTTCATAAAATCAATATAAGTATGAAAACGTGGAATTTGGGTAAACAAAATTAATTTTCGAACTGCTGTTCATATTACTTACAGAGACAGACACAAAACTTAATGTAATAATTTCTAGATTAACAAAAGCAAAATATGGGATATCACCCTATGGGACGTCTCATAAACATAACCAAAGTAGAAATTAGGGATCAAAAATCATAAAATTCGTATGACATAATTTATAAATGAGCCTTTATACGAAATAAAAACATTTATTTTTTTATAATAGTCATCGTGTGTGAGAACACCCTAAATTCGCGAAGCATCTATATTACAATATCTACAAACGCCAAGCTTAATGAAGTTAGAATAAAAAAGCAACTACCCGCCTAATGTGTAAAAGCTAACGAATCGAGATTACGCAAAAATTCGCACTATTCGTTGAATGGAGTCGCATCAAAATTGGTACTTTCGATATGAAGTATGTAAACAAATTTTAATCATTTTTTTAAATCACTTTGATTTTGAATCAGAAAGTTTTGTCATAATCAATCATATCTTGTTATTTCTTAGATTTAGGGTTGGACAATGTTTCAAATTTTATATTAGATCATTATCTCTCAAATCTCTAAATCTTATCAACTTTTCTTATCGAATTATTAAAATGTAAGAAATATAAAAAAAAACCTCGAACACAGAATCAGTATTCGATTATTATTCTGTATTCGATGAACTCTAAAACCATTAATTAATTTGTGCAACAATTATTCAAATTATAATATAAAAAGTTAAATTATCATCCAGATAATTATACAACACATACCTAAAGCACTTGAGAGACGTGACGCCATTCAACGTACGAGTTAAGTCTTTTTTTATATTAATTGGCCCTTTTTAGACTAACCTAAACAATAACCTAAATACTCGCCCGATGCGGTGGCAGACTGACAGACAGTATATCGTTCACAAAATACTCCTGTTCATCGTCATCAGGCAAATAATATCCGTAGCTACCATCATTCGATATTTGGTCATAAGTCGATTTAAAATCACACGTAAACTCCTCCCAATTTTGATTAATCGATTTTCTTCGCTTAGCGAACAAAATCGATCCATCGAATGCGTATTCGTCGTCGAAGTGCAACACTGCGTCGTCGTAGAAGTAATTCTCTACACGTTTATTGTGAGTATTTCTCGCTATGTTCTTCATTAATTTCTTTTTGGCGTAACTCGATTTTTCGGAATCGTAATCGTCCACTAACGGGTCGTTGCTTCGATTCTCATTTCTTATGTTCATCGAGTATAAAGAACTGTGTGGGCTTTCTTTGTTTAGGCTATTCGAATAGGGATTTAGATATCGATTATTGGAAAGCTCAAAACTATTCATTCCTTTACGCAATTGCTCCCGTCTTTTGGCGACAATTTCCCTAAAATCTTCGGGGTCTATTTGGAATTCATTTGTTTTCGCATTCATGTAAAGATATCCGGAGGCGGAGTTTAATCTTAGTGATTGCGAACAGTTTTTCGATGATGATTTTTCTATGTAACGCGGTATATTGCCTAGTTCTCGATAGTTTCTTGCTCTAATTTGTTTTAAGTTTGTTGGTACTGGTGATAGAGGGTCACGGTAGGGTATCGATCTGTAAAAGGAAAAAAATATTATTAGGTTATCATACTTATAGATTTTATTATACTTATAATTTTTTGAGACCAATTGTTGCTCAGTGGCAAAAGGTGAGACTGTAAAATCGACTGGTGGTGGGTTCAGTCCCCACTCGAGGAGACGAAATATTTATTTACATTTAACATTTGTATATTCATTTCTTCGGTCTGGTGTCCTCGACACCTTTTGCCTCGGCAAAAGCGCGGCGTTAAGCTCCGCCACTCAGCACGCAATGCTTCCGAACTCGACGGAAAGTGGGTAACGGAATATTTTACCTTTCTGCTCCTCCCTCTGCCTGCCTGCTTTGTGCGAAATACAGGGTAAAACTAATTTATTTTAATTATACAATTTTTTTTAGACTTCATCAAACATCTCGAATTCGAGTAATAAGCAGAGAGTGAAGTATTTTAACACTATGTTTACTGCCTACCTAGTTATATACGTAAAGCGAGAAACTAAAGTAATATTATATAATTTATTTATTGCGTATTTTCAATTTGATGTAAAATGAATAGTTTTTGTTATGTACGTTTCAAGTATATCAATACAAACAATGTCGATGTCGGGTCTCTCTGTGTGTTCTTCCGGCTATAAAATGCTAAAAGCAATTCATTGACCATATTCCACTATCTAAGCTCTACAACTGTACTGCACGCCACCGATAGCAGTATCACCCTCACCAACCACCAACCCGGGTTCTTGGGTCAGTTCCATTACCCGATATGCTAGTTTATCCTTACTACGAATATGTAAATTGTGGAATCATCTTCCACAAGATGATTTTTCAAGCAACAGTGAATCAACAAATTTGCTAAAAACGTTCGTATTCCGTAAAAATGCATTGATCGTTCCTTTGGTACTACCTAGGTGAACTGTTAATTAATAAAATTAGGGGCCGTTCAAGTATTACATAAGCACTGTAGGGGGGCAGGGGGGTTTTGGGTTTGCTTATTTTTGATGACATGGGGGGGTCAATAATTGCAAAAAATTGCTTATGTAATACTTGAAATATTAAAATAAAATTGACTTACTTGTTAGGTCCAAAACAACTACACGAACAACTGCATACGCTAGGAGGATACTCCTCATCCACATATAAAGGAACGATTGCGGTATCGCCTGCAAATAATTTATATACAGTTAAATGAATAATTTCCAATTTTTACATGGCATCGTAACAGTACGGATAATGTATAAATGAATGTAATTACGAAACATCTTAACATTTCTTTCCAGAACTGTATTCCGAGAAATTGATATTTTTCTGTAAAACTTAATAAATGTCAGTGTTACAAGACCAACATTCTCATTTGAATGAGATGTTTTCTAAATACTCTCTCTGGTAATAAGGCAAAGAACAGCATTGGAATATGCCTTCTCGACACACAATGGCTAGGCAGTATGTTGAAAACGAAGTATCTTTGCCTCAGATTCTCTGCCCACCCTGCTACATGCGGGATACAGCGTGAAGCCATAAGCAATCCCTCACCGGGTCTGACGAGCCTGGCGGGCGCGG
Source organism: Heliconius sara (assembly GCA_917862395.2). Classification (NCBI taxonomy): domain Eukaryota; kingdom Metazoa; phylum Arthropoda; class Insecta; order Lepidoptera; family Nymphalidae; genus Heliconius; species Heliconius sara. The sequence continues at coordinate 18,317,522 of OU860797.2, read as the reverse complement.
GCAGGCGCGTGCCGCGCGCCACGCCCCGCAGCACCGCGCCGTCCGCCGTTATCACGTCGCCCTCTAGTCTCACCGCTACTTGTTGCGCCTAGCGGAACAAACGTTTTAAGTTTCATTTCAAATACTACAAAATGGTATTCAATTTGGTGTTTAGTGTTAGGTAAGCTCACCTGTTCGGCCTGTTGCTGATCCCGTTTCTCGTCCTCCGTGTTCATTGTAACAAATCTCAATACTAACAAGTTAAGACACGCCGCCACTATAGCCAGACCAAATAATATAAATATTAATGCGAACATCACGTATGAGGGCTTTCTGTTCAGCGCATTGTCCTTTTGTAAAGCTACCATGTCACCGAAACCTGGGAAAGGAGGTTTAAATTAAAAAAAGATATTTATTTACCTGAATTGCAACAGGAAATCGTAATTAAGTACTTTTCAGAAAAGTCCACCGGTCCTGGACGGTTTACAAGAGGCGTAGGTTCAAATCCCGTTACGTTAAAAATTTAATATGGTGCATACGAGTAACATTTTCAATTAGCATACTCAATGTGTTTGAATAACTTTATAGAATAAAAAAATTGAGTATTCAAATTTTTAAACACTAATTGATTATTCTGAGTACATGCTTTACAAATGAAGTAAGCAAAACTGTCATCAAATTGATTAAATTAAATAATTTGTAAAATTACGTAGTTTAATATATTTATTTGTTTTAATTAGAAATTCTTTGTTAAATTTGCAACTTAAATATCCATATCTCAAATTTAATCTAAAAATGAAAAGGTGCGTTGCCGGCCTTTAAGGTGGAGATAGACGCGCTTTTTGAAGGTACCCATGTCATATCGACCTGGAAACACTGCCGCGGGTAGGCCATTCCACAGTTCTGTGGCACGTGGAAGGAAGTTCCTACGAAACCGCACAGTAGTAGATTGCCACGTATCCAGGTGGTGTGGATGATATTTTAACTTGTGACGTACTGTGCGGTTAGAAAATTCGGCGGCAGGTAACAGGTCAAACAGTTCTTCAGAACACTCCCCATGATAAATGCGGTAGAGAACGCACAGCGAGGAGACGTCTCTACGCAAAGCCAAAGTGTCAAGCCTTTCACAGATCATTGGGTCCCCAATGACTCGAATGGATCTCCGTTGTATGCGATTAAATGGTTCAAGCTGATACTGGGGTGCACCGGCCCAGAGATGAGAACAGTACTCCATATGAGGCCGAACCTGGGCCTTATATAGGGCCAATCGGTGTTTTGGCGTGAAGTACCGTCTCGCTCTGTTGATGACCCCCAGTTTCTTCGAGGCCAACTTGGCCTTGCTCTCCAGATGATCGCGATACTGGCAGTCACTCGAAACATTAAGGCCCAATATACTGATACTGGGCGCGGCTGTAAGGGGAGTGTTTTGAAAGACTGGTGATACGATAAATGGGATTTTTTTTGTGGTTAACGCGCAAACTTGTGTCTTCAGGGGGTTAAACTGAACTAAGTTCCTTTCACCCCATGAGGAAACATTGTCGAGGGACGCCTCAACAGAAGACACAAGTTTATTTCGGCACTGTTCAGCGTTTTCCCGAGAAAGACTTGCTCGGCCGGAATAAACAGCGTCCACCGTGCTATCATCTGCATAGCAATGAATACTAGAATCCTCTAACATGTCATTGATATGCAGAAGAAACAGCGTAGGGGACAGCACGCAGCCTTGGGGAACACCAGCGTTCACGGGCATATGGTTGGAGCAAAAACCGTCGACAGCGACCCTGATGCTGCGCCCAGTGAGAAAGCTGGAGATCCACTTGCATAAATTCTCGGAAAGCCCATAGGATGGAAGTTTGACTAGGAGCGCCCCATGCCACACTCGATCAAAGGCCTTCGCCATGTCCAAACTAACTGCCAGGCCCTCTCCCTTGCTTTCAATAGCCGCAGCCCAACGGTGGGTTAGGTAAACTAGAAGATCACCGGTTGAGCGACCATGGCGGAAGCCATATTGTCGGTCGTTAATCAATCGGTGATCCTCTAGATAAACCAAGAGCTGGCTATTAATAATGCTCTCCATGACTTTTGAGAGCAGGGAGGTGATAGCAATAGGCCTGTAGTTAGATGGATCGGACCCATCGCCTTTCTTTGGGATCGGGTGGATAAGAGCGCTCTTCCATGAGTCTGGGACTACGCCGACTGAGTAGGAGTGCCGAAACAAACGCGTTAGCACCGGTGTCAGCTCAGGAGCACAAGAACGGAGCACTAAGGGAGAGATGCCATCTGGTCCGCTCGACTTATGGATGTCCAAAGAGGACAGAGCTCGCCTAACAGCGGTTTGGTTAAACTTAACCTCAGGCATTGAGCTCTGGCACCGCGGGATGGTCGGCGGCGTTGTTCCTTGGTCATCCAAAGTCGAGTTTGAGGCAAAGAGAGCGCCCAGGAGATCGGCTTTCTCCTTTGCCGTACGGACCAAGATGTCATTTCCCGTGCGTAATGGCGAAAGCGAAGGCTGGCTAAAGTTGCCAAGTGCCGCCTTTGAGAGCGCCCAGAACTGATGAGTTCCGGACGGGTAGCTCCCAAGCTTCTCGCCAATTTTGGCGATATACTCGGACCTTGCTCTGGCAATTTGCCGCTTAAAGAACCTAGAGGCTCGGTTGTACTTTCTTTTTTAGGTTTTCACCTCCGGATCCTTAGTAGCCAGTGCCTCAACCCAGATTTGATATGCCTCGCGTTTGCTAGAGGCAGCAAGCTTACAAGACGTATCAAACCAAGGCTGTGATTTGCCACCGATTGGCACTACAGTGCTAGGAATATAAAGTTCCATGCCCTGTAGAACCACGTCGGCAACGGCAGCGGCACAGGTACTAGGATCATCAGAAGAGAAGCAAACCGGCCCCCAGGGATAAGATGAGTAAAAAGTACGCATCCCATCCCAATCTGCTGACTTGTAGTGCCAGACGCGACGAGTTGCGGGTGATCTGCAGCTGCCGCGCTTAATGGGCACAACACTCCGTACCAGGCAGTGGTCAGAAGACCCCAAAGGGGCATCGACGACAACCTGGTACTGTTCCGGATGTGAAGTCAGCAGAAGGTCCAATAAAGAGGCATTATGATTGTCCACGTCCGGGAGTCGCGTAGGCGACTCAACCAATTGGGACAATCCGTTCGCCGTAGCAAGGTCAATTACAGCCCTCCCCGCGTGGTCGGTGGTGCGTGATCCAAGCCAACTGGCATTGTGCGCATTAAAATCGCCAAGTATCACGACCTCAGCGGAGGGGACCTGTGAGAGCATATCATCGATAGCCGATTGAATGTGCTCCATGAGCCGATCCGTTTCTGCATTACCACTGTGGGACCTGTAAAGGCACGCGTAGACTCGGGCACGATCGTCCGAGTCAACACGGAGCCAGATGGTAGACAGGTCCCGACCTTCAAAATGGGTAAGACGACGGAAACTTAGGTCCTCCCTTACGAACACAGCGACCCCGGCATGAGGTATAAAGTTATGTTCTATTTTGTAGCCGGGGTATTGGAGATAGGCTGTGTCGCTCGGTCGGGCAATTTGAGTCTCCGTCAGGAAAAACAAGGCCGGCCGTGCCGTCTCGAGGTGGTGGTGGACGGCATTCAGGTTGGAATGTAGACCCCTGATATTGCAAAAGTCCACGTTGAGCGTGGAAGGGGTTGCCGTGGAGCGTACGTCTCGTTTGCCCTGTCTATAGCGCGGAACTTTGCCCTCCCCAGAATTCGAAGGGCGGCCTGAGTATGAACACTCAGGGAGGGATTCTCCAGCACCGGAGGAGCTGGTACCCTCCTGGGGTAATTTGTATTTGAGGTCCGCTATCATATTCCAAGGAGGGGTGGGGGTGGGCTCCGGAGCCCGGCATTACCCAATGCGAAACGCAGTGGCATAAAGCCACTACTTAACGCCGGTTTTAAATGCCGGGGGTGGTAATGATCCGGTCGAGTCTGCCCATGCGTGTTGCCATTGCTGGCTACGTGACTCTACCACACGTACTTTAGTCGCCTCTTACGACACCACCAGTACCAGGATGATCCTATTCTAAGCCGGGATCACACAGCAAAAAGGGTAAAGGTAGGTATTATCAGAAGTTTTTTTATAATATCAATAATGGATTTGTATTATTTGCAATAAACGAAAATAAAACAAAGTTGAAATTTGTATTTGTTTTATACACTTTCGAATAGTATAAAAATGTACATAATGAAAAACCTATTTTTTATTACTCTAAGCTGACGAAGTTATGATAGGTCTTTAAAAATAAAGTAAATTTAAAATATTTTTAAGCCCAATGTGAACCAAACCATAAGATTTTAAATATTTTAAATGTATTTTTTAATACTTTATATTTAATCATTTTCTTCTCTTCGGTCTTTTGGGTAGAGTTCAAAACCCATCATATTCAAAATTTAAATACAAAATCACTCCTAATTAGTAGTCAAGATAATAAAACAATAGATACTGTCAAAGTAATTTCATCTTTCCTCAAATTTGCAGTATATATTATATGGTAAAATATAGAGAGGAGAGGTGAGTCACTACCCTCAGGTATCTTACGTATAGCTAGTAACTACATATATAATTCTCCCCTTATTTACTGTGTGACAGCATAACAGGGAAAAAAATATCGAAATCTCTATAGTTATAAGACGAAGACTTCTTTCCAAAAAACTAAAAACACTTACCAATAGTAGTCAAAGTGATAAAGCAATAGTAAACACTATCAAAATAGCTCCATCCCTCAAATTTTGAGAAAGCGGCCGCACCACCCGCTATGGTGAGAGAGGAGAGCGTGGTCACTACGCATATGAGATCCACTTCGGAGGCATTCGTTTGCTGGCAGTTCATCGCGCGCTTTATTGATTTTATTATTACACTGAAAGAAATGTACAATTCTTGCATAAAACCATCATCTTCAGCTTCACGCTATATCCCTCACACTGCAGGGTAGAGGGAAATGTCAAGTTGAGTTCTGCCACTCAACACGCAATACATCCAGAATTCGGCAGAAAGTGGGGAACGGAGTGTCTTAACACTAGGTTCCCTCTGCCTGCGCTGCTGTGTGCGGGATACAGCGTGAAGCTGGTTTGAACAACTCGAGTATTCGAGTCCACAGTTTAATAATCAAAAACACAACATCTATTTTCGAAATACATACAGTACGGTCGCCGAGTCGTGACCGCCCTGTGCAACTGTAGTGCCAAATTTTTCTTACTTCTAATTATTTATTTTCCGAGTGATCAATGCGCAAAAAGAGAGCCGAACCAGAAAGCTCAACGCGAACATCATGGCGGCCACGCCTGGTCTAAATAAATTAAAAGAACTAAACAAACCTGCTCAATCTATTAACACGTTCACCGATGCTCTGGAACATAATGAGTCCTAAAGGTATTCCCACTATGGCGTAAAACATTGTGAACAACTTGCCACCTATCGTTGCTGGAGTTGAATGCCCGTAGCCTGTGGGATAAGACAAAATTTTATAAAAGCCAATCTTGTTCCGTAAAGGGTTCCGTATCAATTTCAGAGTTATAAGTCTATAAGTCAAAGGGAAGTACAAATTGTTAAAAGGCGACAAAGTTAAGTTAGCGATCGTATGAAATGAAGTACAATTATAACTTTAAAATAGTTTTTATCCGTTTTCGTAATTATAGGGTTACAGTTGTCGTTAGACCACCATACGATATCGATTTTGACTACCCGGCGAATAAATTCGACAAATTTAAGTTATGAACTACAAATATAAGTTGTTATTTTTTTTGTATAAAATGTCACTTTTCGGAGCTTTTCCTTTATTTGTATTGTAAATCAAATTTCCTAACTCCCCATAGTAGCTTTTGGTTAAAAGTACTCTATAGATATTTATACAATTGTTAGTCATTTCTACTAATATAATTCATACTAATATACTACGCGCGAAGCATATCAAAAATATTTTTATTAATAGTATCACGACGAAATATACGTACATAAAAAGCAAAAAAAGATCGCAACAATCTCACCAATAGTAGTAAGAACAGTGGTAGCATAATAAAACGCGCCAGTGAACTTCCACTGTTGCCCCGCCTTGTGCGGCTCCGACTTGAGGACCACTGTCTCCATTACACGGAAATCCTCTTCTGATATATTATATTTGCTTATTATCATGCCTTCGATAGCTGAAATTAATAGAAAATATTTTAAACCAAAATTAATTAATTAATATTAGCTTCAAATACTGTTAGAAGACGTCGTGGTGTAACCGCGACATTTGTAGGTTCGATTCAAACTTATAGGAACTGTTCATTTTCATTTCTTCGCTTCGTTTTGGTAGCAAAACATCACGGCGTTGAATTTCGCCACCAGTCAATACGTAAAGTCTTAACACTAGGTTTTCCTCTGTCTATCCCGTTATATGCGAGATAATGCGTGAAGCTCAAGAAATTCTATAGAAATGATTACAATAGGATTTCCTAACTTTTCTATTATTAACTCTACTTTTCCTAATACATGTAATACACGCACACTATTAAAACATATATATTTTATTTCTAAAAAACTATTAACTCAAACGAATTAAATGTTTTTTATGGAACCTAATTTACACTCATTAATTTTGTTTCTTTTTTAAATTGAATAGATTTAATATATATTTTATCGGCCACAAAATAATCAGAAGTAAGAACAATTACACTCTCCAGAGCGGCCACAAAATCGTCGACCGTACTGTATGTTTTTGAAAAATTAAAATAAAAAACAAAAAAATCAGCTTCACGCTGTATCCCGCATATAGGAAGGTAGGCAGAAGGTGAACCTAGTGTTAAGAAACTCCGTCCCCCATTTTCCACCAAATTTTTGGAATTTTGCAATTTTTAAAATTTTCGTGTTGTGTGGCAGAACTCAACGCCGCCGCAACTTTACACCAGAGCGAAAAAAATAAATTTAAATAAATACTTCATTTCCTCGAGTGGGAATCCAACCAAGACCCAGTCACATTTAGTCATACTTTGTACCCCTGTGCCACGACTGGCCTCGACCACGATTAAGTAAGTAAGTGGGATGATTGTGGGTTCAATCCCCACTAGGGAGGAGTGAATTTTAGTCTTTCCATTCTGGTAAACAAAGTTCCGCCTCTGTGTATTGATACAGTCTCGAATTGATCGATTGTCTTTGATCAAAAATATATATATTCTCGGTTTAGAGTGTAAACCCAATAACAGCCTATTGAGCAAATTCTCACGAAACCCAAAAAACGGGATCAAAAAACCATATGCATATCATCATAATTTTTACGATCACGAGAATCGATTTGTATTCTCTTCCATTTATTAGTATTTGTATGTCTTTTGAAACTTTTAATAATATAAAAAACGTAGGAATACGAAGATAACAACAAAAAACCGATTTAGCAAGTTTAAACTCAAAGCCAACGTTATGTGGTGGCACGCAGAAAGTATTCAAATACACTGCTTGTTCATGTGGCAGAACACAAAAAAGCCTAAAGCTATTTTTTTTAAATAGAATAAATAAAATCAAAAACTAACTGAAAACTAGTCAACTTGTAGGGTACAAGTTGACTATTTATAAATACAGTTGAATATTTTTAGACCCCTACTCCATCTAATTTTAGATCTCCTTCAACTTAATCTGTATCAATTCATTAAGTGTGAGAATAACCACTATTATGGTATTTTATTCTTTTAACTTCACACTTTATCCCGCATATGGCAAGTTAGGCAAAGTGAACCTGGGAACCTACTGCTAGGCTAGTTTTAAGACACTCAATTCTCATTAAGACACTTACTCAATGTTGCTAGAGCTGCCTCGTTACCAGAGTGAGGAAATGAAAATATTGAATATCTTATTTCACTTAGTAAAAATTGAACCCACAAACATTGCATATAGTGGCACGATTTTGTTTATATTTACATCTTATTTCTTATAATATATGTATAGGTACTAACATTATTCTCTATTTTCAAAGTGTTCTTGTTATATGGCATTTGCCAAAGCAACAAAAAAAAATCTCCATTTGGGGTTTGGCTAATAATCAATACATCCATAATTATTATTACTATAAAAATTATAGAACATTGGCTTTTTCAACAAAAAGATGTCAGTTAAAAATGTATGTGAATAGAGTGTAGACAACCATAGGTTGTCTCAGTATACACTGCATTCATGCAATAGAAATAGGAAGTCTAAATATAGAATAGACAAGCAATATTGTAAAACTAAAGTTATTTAACAAGTGGGTGGGACATCTATTGAGTATACCACAACGGAGCAATGGGACAGCAACCTACTGTAAACACAAGGTTGTGGATCCAATCCCATTTGAGGAGTTCATCATTTTCCTGTTCAGATAGTCCACCATTGAGTTCTGACAAAGTGTTTTGAATTCTGGTAGGAAGTACCAAATTACTTAGGTACTTTCTGCCTACCCTGATATATGTGGAATAAAGCATGAAACTTAAACAAAAAGTATACAAGAGAGCTAAATAAATACAGGTGGAAAAAAATTACCTTGTAAAACTTCAAATCTGTTTCTCTCAGTCGTAGACTCAAGAGCGTCAAACACAGCGGCACCAACCAACAGATAAGTAAATGTGCACACAATTAACGATAGAGTGCGAACATTTTGCTTCTTCATTACTGACTATATCCACGCTTAGGGCTTAAGGCCCACATCCACCCGTCTATAGTCAAGCTAATCCCATAATAAATCTCACAATATTTCCATATTAAGTAACCATAATAATTTCATTATTAAATACAAGTTAAACTAATGTTATAATACTGGAAGTTGTTATAGGTAAAAATTTTTGGCTTATTTTTAATTCTAACATATTAAGCAAGATCCTATTCTAGGATAGTTGAGAAATGATATTTATTAAATGAAATTCTGCTATTGATAAATTGATCCCTCAAAGGAAGTTGTTCCATTCACACTTTTATGATTTACTTATATTTACATCTCTTATGTATCATTTATATATTCAGTATTCACTTATCTGTAATAAATAAACATAAAATAAAAATGTAAAAAGACGGTATATAAATAATACAAGTATGTATATAATACAAGTATGTAGTATAAATGGACTTATAATTACTTGATGCAAACTTTAAAAAAATCTATATATTTTTTTTCCACTAGGCATTTTCATATAAAAATAATATAATGCCAATTAACATGTGAAATGTTCATACATTTAAGTGAACAATATAAATTCTCGTTAAGCAAATGTCAAAGCAAATATACATACAAAGTAAAACAAAGGACTCACCATTTTTCAGTAACAAAATTTAATGTAAATCGTGTACAGAACTTGGAATGGTAATTCTGCATCGCGAAAGAATATTTATAAATATTTAATTAGCTGCAAAGCTACATCCTAAAAATAACATAGCGCTGTCCGCATTCGTTTCCAATAGGTCAATCCACAAGGCTCCGTAAGTGGGTCAAATATTATGACGATTATATCACATAAAAACAATCCGGCATAACACTAGCAAGTTACTTCTCTTAGCCGCATAAACAAACATTTATCACTTGCAAATGATAAGCAAAGGTAAAATTAATTATTTTTAAATTAGTCTATGCGGTATTTGTTCCTGTCACACCTGCTTCTCTTGTCCTGCTCAAATTATATGCACTCGCCCCACAAAGACACTTATTCATCTCGGTATCATCTTGGCGAAACGTTAAAGGGTTTATTTAATAGCATTTCATTGAATAAAAATAATAGAAAACAATAATTCCTGCTAGCAGATCCTGCACTTCCTAGATTGAGCTGTTGGGTGACCAGTGCTTAAAATTTTGAGTACTGAGATGAAGAACTGCATTTTTGAGAGTTGCAAGGATAAAAAAATGTAATAATCATTAAAAGTAAAAAAATATGTATATAAAATATCGAAAATAAATTAAGACAATTTAATAGAATAAATATAATTGTAAAATATTATTTTAATGGTTTATTTACACAATAATAATATAAGTGGACAGAAGATGTCTCTGTCGGCATATTTATAGACGCTTTTGACGCTTTATTACTTATTTCTAAACGTAGTCAGTAAGTTTTCTAACAGATGGCGCTGTAATGAAAAATAAAACAAAATTTTAATTTAATTATAAATTTCGAATATTGCCTTCAGCGTTTTACTACGACGAAATACTAATCCCTTGAATTTGTAAATTATTATCCTTGCGGAGTATATAAATGATCTAAAAAAATTATTTGTATAATTCTTTTCAATATATTAGACTAGTACCTAAATTACTTAAGTGTTAGTAGCGTTTTAATATTTAAAACAACGTTTAATTAAGTATAAATATATGTACGTTTAAACTTATTAAGTAAAATTAAAGAAATATAAATTTTAATTGCCTTTTATTTTAGATAGTTTCCATTGCCTAATACTTTTTTGAATACCAACAGATATAGCCCAAGATCTCAAGGGAATTGTCATTTTAGCAAAGTTGAAATTTTGAGGATTTTAGCCTAATATGTAGTTAAGTTAGTGAGTACACATACCATCATAATTACATATAAAACTAATAATTCTCAAAATTTCAGCTTTGCTAAAATGACGTAGGTCTCTCTGGGATCTCAGTCTAATATGTTAAGTACATTTAATTACAGAATCCATGTAACAAAATTGTATAAAAACGAATTATTACCAATTTAACTTTCTATGGAAACTAAGCATAAAACTTTTCATATTACAGCCCTATTGAGGGCAAGCGGCCCATGAAGGGAAAGCTAGTAGGGCCCGCTTTCTCGCGACCAGAGACTAGTGATAGGTCATAGATATATCTAGGTTAAACGGATGGACTGGATACGCTTATACTTGTAATATAATATTGCTGTCTGTATGTGGACGTGTCGGCTGTATGTAACAGAACCGGTGCGTATGTCGCGCCGCCATCTTTGGAAAAGTAATAAATATTAATGACTGATGAATTTGGCGCCGTAAATTATTTTAAATATTCTTATTGATAATAATTGTTAACGCGTCTTTTTAGCTACGAAAAATATGTATAAAAAATGAAGACTTTATTATTTCTCGAAAACATAAGATTTCAAATTTTTACAAGCACTCAGTAATCATCGTTATGTTCCATAAGATAAGTAAATCACGTCGTGTCAGCTTCTTTATATCTATTAATTAAAATAATATTTTTTTATTTAATACGATTTGTATCAAATATATTACAATAATTTCTGAACGCAATACTATAATGTCACAATGACATTGTGTATATGGATTATAAAACTTATTATACACATTATATTCCGTATATAGGAGGAAATGCAGAGCCAATCTACCATCAAGATACTCCGCTCTCTAACTACTTACCTAGCTAACTACCGCTCAATTTTCGGGACACTGACTTACCTATAGAACCCAACACCGCGCTTTGTCTTGTTACCAGAGCGAGCAAATAAAAATAGTTCGTTCCCCTTTGTAACATTTGAACCCACAACCATCGCGCTTACAGTCAGAAAACGGTGATGTTGCGCCACGACGACCTAAAAGCTATTAAACGGTAAATAATACATTATTTATAATATTTAATATCAAAATTTAATATAAAAATATATAAAAATAATCTTAATTCGTAATTAAACATCAGTATATGCCATTTGCCGTAGTAAGATGCAAAGTGCTTGACGCAAGTGGAAGAACGACTAGACCTTTCTCTCAAGTTCTGGGTCATACGGCTTTATGTAATGTTTATTATTTATATATTTGACAGTTTGTTGCCAACCAATTTTTATTAAAGAACGGAGAAGATTTTTAATAAAGTTCTTTTTTTTCTTAATTATCTTTCATTGTTTTAAGCAATAATATATTATTTAAGTAGGTTTTAATTAACAATCAATTTACATACTTTATGTATACCTAGTCTTAAAAAAAATAGCTATGAAGCCATCACGGCTCAGGCGCATAAGCGTGCGACTGTTGTGGGGTCGATTCTCATTTGAAGCAACGTATATTTAATATTCTCATTTCCTTGCTCTGGTAACGTGGTAAAACCATATACTCAGATGTACAGATTAATTTAAGTAAATATTTCATCTCCTCGAGAGGAAATCGAATACACAACCAGTCGGTTTTACAGTCACACTTTGTACCCCTGCGCCACGACACCTCTTAAAAAGGTATGATCGTTAATATCGCGTATTTCCATACTACAGAGGGAATCACAATTAATAGGGTAGGGTGCCGAGTGACCTAGACAAATAAAATTTGGCTACTAGCATCTGCAGGTAGTACTAGTTCAGGAAAAAATATGAAAACTATAGACCTGTGGTTAAATCCTAATAACCTTAAAAGGGGACAAAATCTGATATTAAAGCCGCTAGCTACTTCAAGTGAGGTATCAAATGAAGAAAGTCTATAATTCGCATATTATGCCTATATGTTTAAAAACGTAGTAATACAAAATTAGATAAATATTTTATTGCATTTTTTTATAAATATTTACCTATTTATTAAATCAAAAAAATAAATAGGTTTATTATATATTTCTATTTAATATAAGTAAACCAACTATTATATAGTAGTATAGAGAATATAAAACTTCACGCTTTAACGCTAATGGACGAATACATAAGAGAGGGGGGTCATACCTTTCTCTCAAGTTCTGGGTCAAGCCGGTTTATGTAAGAGCTTATTATTTGACTCATTATTTAAAATAATCAATATTTAGACATTATACTTATAAATAATCATTACCATAATTAACGTATTTGAATATATTATAACCGTTTTGAATATGTAGGTACAGTTAATTTTTTTTACCGTTGCCAATACCCGATAAAAATAGTTTTATCTTATAGAAAAATTACATAGCCGCCATTTGTAATGTTAATGTTTGTGATGATTCTTTGCTTTAACATGTTTAATTTAATTTCGTTTCATTAAGAAATCAAGCATGTTATAATATGGTTTACCTACATATTTTTCAAAGATATTATTATATTTAGAGATTATTATTTTTCATTTAAACCAAGTGTATTTCAGCTTAGAGATTCGAAAAACTCTCTTTCTATTACATGGTCCATTTATAGGCTATATTTTATCACAGTAAGCGTTTCAATGTAGCCCATCCTACCTGTGGTCCAGGACCAGGGTTACCTCGGGTTAGAATATCATGCCATTAGCCTACGAAACCGTAGATAATAGAAATAATAGTAAGCTAATTGTTAATTTGCATATTTTTATTAAAAAAAAATCGAATTATGCATACATAAAATCACTTGTACATACATACCTATACAAGTAGAGGCAGGCCTAGACCTTTCTCTCAATTTGTAGGTCAAGTCGGTTTATGTAAGATCGTTATTATGTTTATATTCGGTTGTTCGTGTACTTTACCGGTATCTGAATATTATTAGAATATCATACAGCGGTATTTGCTAATTTTACAGTTACGAAAGATAATTTTATATTTCTTATAATTTAAGAACTATTTAGTAGGAAACATTGAGGATGTATGGCATATATATAGATAATATGCGTTTGATAAACAAAATAATAGAAAAAAGAAACAACTTTTTATTTAATTAATTTATAAAAATTTACAATTTTTGATATCTATACTAGAACTCTATACTAGTCTCTGAATACTTTACAAATTTGTAGCTACATTTTGAAATATCAATTTTGTATCTACAACTTAATTTAACAAGTATCTACTGCTACGACAAGTTATCTTGAACTAGACATGAACAAGGCGTATTTACCACTAACAATATATCTTTATAGCACTCCTCTGTAATTTGATAGATTATCAGACTGTTATTCTAGTTCAGAACCACGAGAACCTTCCATAGGCCCTTTCACTAAGAGAAAACCGAGAAAAGTGGAACTAGCATTCAATGAAGTCATACTTCGCAATACTTAGTGTAATGGCGTAGCGAACTAGCGACCTTTACCGGCTAAGATAAAAGAAAAGATATATTTAAAGAAATATTTTTTTATGATGTCTAATTAATTTGTCTAATGAACTTCACTTATTCTGCAAAAAACTTTGTACATATATACTATACGTGTACCTAGAAGTATTTTCTAAACGAAAGCAATGATTAATTTAAATTAAAGTGTTTAATTTAAAACGATTATTTAGACAATTTATTTGTGATAATATAGATAATTAACGCTTGATTACCATATTTTTTAAATAATACCTACAATTACAGAATTTTTTTATCTATAAAATCATAGAAATTAATAATTTTGTCTATAAAATGACTAACTTCTAGATCCATCATATCAATCGTTCATTTTAATTGCCTGTTCCGTTTAATTCAGCCATCAGACATTATGTATTTGTGCCCATTTCACCTAGCTGAACACCTTTCTTTACCCACACCACAAACTATTACTTTAACTTTGTGTGCGTTTGTGTATATACTGTGTAGAGATGGATGCAACTGTGTGAGTGAAAGTACTGTACGTCACACTTTCGCAGAGTTACGACTGTGTGCGTGTTGCGTATACGCACGCAATGCCAATGCCAGGTTACGCGTACGGAAAGCTTCGCTAATATTACATGACCGGAAAATTTGCCGGTAGGAAATGATGTTATTCTTTTTTTTTTATAATGTCCTAAACGACAGTAAAACTATGCAGTTAATGTTTTATGTAACGCAAAGGCAGTATTTCTTTAAATGGCAGCGTTTTGTTTGTAAAATTTATTGAAGTGAACGATTTGTCATGATTATTAAATAGGATGTCGATTTATAAATAGATATAATTGTAAATTTTTATTTATTGTATTTTATATAATTATATAAAATCAATGTTTTAAAATGATATTTTGGAGTGGTTAATTGTAAATTGGGTAACTAAAAATTAAATATTTTCTATTGTTGGATTTGAACGTTGTATCTGACCATTTCCCGTTGAGTCTGACAATTTATTAATAAACGTCATAGTCAAATAGTTAATAATTTATAAAAAATATGCTTAATTTTGATAACTAACATTAAAACTTTAGTCATATCGTTTATGCGATAGATTTTCTATGCCTTAAGGACACGATGGCGATTAGAAATTACAATAGATAATTGATTATTGCAATAACTATGCAAATAACTAATAGATTATATGCAAGTAATAATTCTCACTTTAGTAGGTTTATAATTCTCTTTTTGTGAAATATCATTTTCATTTTCCTTAGTGTTCCATATACAGATACTTAAAATATTAATGATGAAGAAGGAATTACTACTTTCAAGAGAAATTATTTGTAGTAACTAAGTGGCACTGTTTATGCCGCAAATTTGCTTTTGAAAAAAAGAGTTGTAACTTATATGTAAATTCGCGAATTTTCAAATTTTGTATATATATTGAGACGGCGAACGTGATATAGTAAAGTATTATTAATAATTATTTCTTTTCTTTTACTCTGAAAAGTTCAAATACGACTTTTCATAGTAATAACTCGTAAGCTTTACTCATATCTCATATGAAAGTTTAAGATTTTCACATACTTCAATCATTACTTCATGCAAATTTTATTCCAATCATCAAAAGTCTATTGTTACAGGATGTAATTACTCTTTATCGAGTTTTACGTGACAGCTCCAAGTAATTATCATTTTATTAATTATTAATTATGATAGCCTAAGTCCGCTGCAGTGCCGTTGCAGTGAAAGCTGCCTATAAGCTAGATGCATGTAGTGCGATTGAGACGTTTTGAATGTTGTAGTTATAACTATTTTAGAAGGATTTCTGAACCGATTGAAATAAAACAAACATTAAATATTAGGAAAGTTTTCTAAAATAAACTACATTTAAATCAGTTAAACCGTATGAGGGATACTTTTAGAGAATACGAAAATTCAACTAATACGTGAAAAAGTCATTGTCGTTTAAAAAAATTAAGCGACGCCTGTTTAAGTAACTATTTCTGTAATAATATTATTATATAAACTTGAAATATCATCAGTCCCAAGACTAGTGCACTAGAGTTTCAAGTATTCCTAGTTGTTAGTTATTACAGCTGAGATCTTAGCCGGGGAAAGTGAGCTTCCACTCGATTACTCGTATCGGCGGCACTGATATGAATATTATTTATCTGTCGTCTTTGACACTTGTGCCTTGACTAAATTG
The DNA here is from genome assembly GCA_917862395.2 of Heliconius sara. Lineage (NCBI taxonomy): Eukaryota > Metazoa > Arthropoda > Insecta > Lepidoptera > Nymphalidae > Heliconius > Heliconius sara. Next base: position 18,301,414 of record OU860797.2, on the reverse strand, counting down.
ATTAAACCTAAGTGAGCCAGAGAAATAAAAGCAATATTAAAGCAAATTATTTTAAATTGGAAATATTAACATTATGTCCATTTTGTGCCGATACATAATTCGTAGAAACTATAATAAAAATAAATAAAACTAACGAAATTCTCAAATAAATTAATTTCTATTAGTAAGCCCTAAAAATCGACATTCACTGGCTGTACATATTCTATCATTAGCCCCAAACAAAAAAGTTCGTCTGTATCTATGGCACTAACGGTAAAGGTTAAAGTGGCATAATGAAAACAATGGTAAAAAAAACCGTCCCAAATTCAACTAATTTCCCACACGTAACAGTGCAGAGGACATCGAGCGCAGGCCGTTATAGCACTGACCCACATTTGCTTACATTTCGCTGAGATCGCGCGCCAGTTCTGTTACTAACCTTATTGTGGTAGTCGCCATGTTGCTAGTACATTGCTTGGCTAACAAATTAGATGAAATTATTATTAATTATTCGTTTATAATGTTGTTACAATAATTTTTTATTTACTATAATATTTAATACAATAATTTGGTTTGTTATAATATTAATTATTGAATTAATAATTATAGATAAGCCTAAAAATGTATAAGCAAAGTAAAAACGTTATTTTACTTGACAAAACAAAATAAAGTGTATATATATATATATATATATATATATATATATATATATATATATATATATATATATATATATATATATATATATATATATATATATATATATATATATATATATATATATATATATATATATATATATAATTTTCATTTTTAGCAAGCAATGGAACGAATGTAACAGTAAAATATTATAATAATGAATAAAACGCTAATAAACGTTGGCTGGCCGGTGTAAATCTGCCGCGCTTTCTGATTTTGACGAGAAATTATAGTTTATATCGCGGTTTCAAAGTCACGTACCAACTTAATGGAGTGTTACGTAGGATGCAGCAATTATATATTATGCGGTTGTTAGGGTTTGTGGCATCATTATATATTTATAATAATAATCTGTTAGAGGAATACAAGGTCAATGTCAGATTTCAAGTGCTTTTTGAACTTTTATAGATTAGAAACAATGATCTTACTGTTATAGCATATCACAGGCATGTCACATGCATAGCATGTCACAGGTTCCTTTCGCAATCAATAAATAAAAAAAAATATTTAAAAATACTTTAGATTATTTAATTAAATCAGTTTACGCAAAAACAGTTGCGTATCATATTCCAATTTTCTAAAAATAAAAAGTATTACTTAATATATTTATATTTATATCTGATAATATTATTCATACGCATTATTTGCTCTAAGAAAAAAAAACAAATCAATTATTTTAAATATTTTTAAATCTATAGTCTTTGTTCTGTCATTCTAATATTGTAGTAATAAATTAGTTTTAAAAAGATGAAAAATTGACCGCGTCACTTTTAACATGCGTACTTATTTAGCGGTAATAACACCGTATTACATACAGTTAATCGTACATTATCTTTATGATTCAACCTATACTGTAATGTACAACGGTGAACACCGCCTACGTCCCAATCCGCATCTCAAATGCAATTTTGACACTATAATAATATGGGATTAGAATGTTTTTGTTCATATTAGAGAGTACTTTTATTTAATAATATATGAACGTCCTTTATCGCAAGATGTGAAATAGATATTTATTATTACAAGTATCCTGTAAGATTTATCAGTTCTCCGTAACAAAAAAAATCCTGTCTAAATTGCCATTGCGTGTCGAATGACAAAACTCTACATCGCACTGTGTCTGACCAGATTTGGCAATAGTAATATTACAAATATTTTAAGTATTTTCCCAGTTAGCTTTAATAACATTAATTTTAACAAGCAATATATCGTAGTGAGTAATTAGTTTGTTCCCAAAGCCACGACAGTATCAGTTTTTTATTATGAAATAAAATATCTTCTAGAACAAATTATATATAATAGAGATACTGATATATTACAAGTATAAAGTATGTCGATATACTTAATAGAAATCACAATGTCGCTAAGTGAATCGGGGAAATGCAATTTTCTTATGCAACTTAGTAATGCAACTGTATAAAACCGGCGTTTCTAATATTACATACTCGCATAGCTTTCTTCGACATACTCACGTAAATTGTGGCAAAAACAGTGCTTTCTTTTTCAATGTCTAGCGAGCGAGACATCTATATTATATACGAATAATAGAACGAGACGAGTTGCGTTAAACGTATGCGATAATCTGTGGCGAACTGTTACAAACGTCAAAGTTCCCGCCAAACGAATTTGACGTTTATGTTGTGTGCGTAAGATAAATTATTGGTTTTAATTTGAAATACTTGTGTTATGCCGCGGTTTTGTCGGTTCGCGTGCGATGAAATGTGGGACAATCGAAAGCCTTTCTCCGCTCGGCTGTTAGGTATTTTATTCCGTTAGTTTTTTTGCGGCCATCACACCAATATGGCGGACGGCATAATTTTTTCGCTTTGTCACGTTAGATCATTCTTGTTAGATGGAAAGCTGCTCTATCTGCGCATAACTGTACAGTAGAGAGAAATGATGTAATTGTGACAGTTGAATTTTGATTTGTTTTGTTTTGTTTTCCTTGTAGATCTGGAGGTTTTTACGTTATTTGTGTACTTAAATTTTTTGTAATAAATTTTTATTTATTTATAATTATGATAAATAATAGCTTAGTGGTTATTTAAATAATATTATATTTTTCGTAATGTAAATAAGTGCATAAGTAAATTGTTACATTTTCTGTTGCATTTATGTATTATTCATTAAATAGATGCAATTCACAACAAACGACTCAAGACAAAAATATATAAATTTTAAGTAACAGTAAGAACGTAAAACAAATTTATATACATATTACCAAGCTTTCTTCATTTACCCAAGTGTAGTGGTAATTGCATAATTTGCATAGACTGTCAGCAGTCTGCAGGCACTTTCTCCGCCTAACGGGATACGTATCTGGAACACATCGAGACCTGAATAATGGCGGTTTTCTGTATTTTTCCACTTATAAACAAACGGATATTAACTTTTATTGCTGTGTACTAGCGTTGTTAGCCTTTTTTATTCTTTGTAATGTTTTTATAACTAATTGAGTTAAATTAAAAAGTCATGTTTCTGTTCTGTAATTAAATAAAATACATATTGAAGACTTCATAACAAGTTTCATGACGTTTAATTTTGTTACTAAGAGTTTAATTAAGTTTAATATAAATAATAAAAAGGGAAATAAGAATAACTAACTGTATATTAGTGTTACAAATTTAACGCATTATGAATAATTAATATATTTTTATTAATTATTCATAATGCGTTAAAATAAATATATTTTTTTTCTCTTAACGCATAAATATTTCCATATTTAAAGAAAAAAAAGAACAATATTATATAGTTAATCTTTAGTCTTAGATATATTTTATATATAAGTACACATATTGTGGATTCGAGCCTCACTCGAGAAAATCAAATATTTATTAAAATTAATATTTTTATTTCTTCGCTCTGGTGTCGAAGCAAAGCGCTGTGTTGAACTCCGCCACTCAACTGGCAATGCCTCCAGAATTCTGCGTAAGTTTCTTTTGACTACCCCGCTGTGTGCGGGATACAGCATAAAGATAAAGGAAAGTACATATATGTGCCGTAAATACCTTAGTGATCAAATAATAAAAGTAAAGCACGCGTCTACTCTCCTAGTATGGTGTCGATAATAACAAGATGAACTCAAAGCGTGTAGTGTCAATGACACGGGCATATATTTTCGCGGCAAACCTACTACGCCATTCAACAGGTCGTTGACGTATTCAAAGCGCAAATGACATTAGAATGTTGTTTTTTTTTTATAAATTTCTCTGCCCTGGATTCGTCAACTGTTGACGCACGATTCTTGTATTGATTTTTTAAATTATTACAGCGTACTTTTGTGTGTTTGTTTGTGTAATATACAGTTAGTTAAACGTGAGTTTTATGGTGTTTAAAGCTTTTTATATTTAGATTTTATATTGATTATTTGATGATTGTTTAAAATATTGTGATGGTAATATTTAAAATAATTCCTATCCTTTCGCAATGATTATTTTCGTGTAATTACTTAACCATAGAAAATAATAAAATAAATTATTGGATAAATTATTTCAAAATATATTAAATATTATATATAAAAGTTTTGTAAGTATATATAGTGTGTATATTTTAAAACAAAGTGTAAATGACTATTTATATAAATAGAAAATCCTAAATTACAAAGACTTACAGAAGACTTCGAAAGTAAACATTGTTTTATTTTACATTCAACAATAATACAAGAGAAAACACAATAATACAATTACATAAATTGTACACACTAATTACACTAAAATTTATAATATTTCATACAACTTATCGTTCTCGTATCCTTCAAAGTTAGTTCGTTTCACGGTCAAAAGTAAAGTGTGCCGGTGAAAGTCGGGGAAAGGTGATCCAATGGGGCCAGTTACCAGCGTTACGTGGTGTGACACTTTCGTTATATTTTAGTGATATAATGCAAATCGGGTCGTATATGCCCTTGTAAGTTGGATTTTTATTAATAATTCGCCTTTTTTCTTCTTAGCTAATGGTCAAATGAAATGCAAATAACTAAGAATTGTGAAATAACTAAGAACATGACCTAATCTAGTTATCCAAGGTAACCACAAGTACAGTAGGTTACTTCAATTCATTTGATGTGATTTTTGAAATAAATGACGTCAATTGAATTAATGTAACCTACTGTACCTGTGGTTACCTTGGACTTTGACCTTCCTCGATTATAGACCATCCAAAAAAAAAAAAAATTAAGCCGAACCGAACCGAATTCAGGAGGCCATTGTGTGTGGGCGCGCTTTGCCACGACACTACAGCGAAGAAATGAAAACATAGATTTAAATAAATATTTCATTTTATCAAATAGAGATCGAACCCACAACCAGTCATGTTTACAGTCACACACTTGTGCCCCTACGCCACGATTGGTATATTTAAATTTACAGCCTTTGTGCAGTCGAACAGAGGCTGATTGTAAACCGATCCTCACTTGGAGAAATATTTACATATATTCCAATTATTTCTATTTTTTCTTACGTCTTCGTTTTCGAAGGACATGACGCGGTGTTAAGTTTCATGATATAACACTTAATAGCTTAAAAAGAAAGAGCATGGGCGTAGGGTAAGGAAGTTGAAAACTTACGTTAGAAGATCGGTTATATTTTAGTAAGAGTTGACTTGCACGGCCTTTAAAATGTAATGTTTTTTTATAATATAGTTGTAAAACAATATTAATATCTAATTTAAAAAATATAAAGATAAACAAATTTTGAATCCCTTACCATAATACCCAAGTGTTTTTATGAGATTTATAAAATACTTGTATAAGTCCTCGCACCAATATGATAATTTTCATATTTTACCAGCATTTTTTATACAGTTACCAGAGTGACATCAATTAATTGAGGTAGGTATTATTTCTTAAGATTTTCTGCTTACTGCACATTCTTAATTAAATAGAAAGTTTGTAATAAAAAAATAAATACATACAAGAGGTTGTTGCGGTGCAGCGTCATAGCTCCTGGAAACATGATGGTAGTGGGTTCGGTCCCCCCTCAGGGAAATTATAAATTCTCATTTCCTCGCTCCTGGCTACAATGATAAATTCATGTCTTAATACTAAAGTTAAATATCTTTACTAACGTAACTGTAAATGTATTAACACTAGGTTCACTTAGTCTACCTGCTTTTACCTACTGCTATATGCTGGGTACAACGTGAAGATGTGAAGATTTTACTATTTATAAATAACGGTTCAGGTCCATCTGCAGACTACTTTCTTATATGTAAATATAGGATTTTTGTTTTGAAAATTCACTAGAAGGTGGGAAATATTTATGGGGAAGTACCTCAACTAGTTACTCTGCAATGCGGGAAACGCCGGGAAATAACGTGAAGCTCTATTAATATTAGGCAACGCACCTACTTTCTTTAAAATGGCACTTAATTTCAAAAATCAGGTTGTCTAAGGTATTTTTAAGACTCCATTTACTTATTTTTAAAATACAAAGGTATATAAAAAAAATATAATATTTTATTTCAATTTATCCACTAGGAAATTACCACAAGGAAAGTTATTAATTATAATATAACAGAGATGTAGTGCGGCCTTTAGATATATGAGATGTGCGGTCAGTATTCAATACAAATTATCACAAATTTTCCTATACACATTCTTTCACTTTTTGTATTAAAGAAGAATCAATTTCGTATATAATATTAGGTTCGTATATAATAATATTATGTGGAATAACTAAATCATAATTTTCTTATTTTTTATCTTTTATTTTTCTCAAAATAACTTGTCCTTCCCTTTCTTCGGTAACAGCACAAAATGCAACATTGAGACATTTATAAGTTTTTCTTTTTATTTGACAATGTCAAAAAAAACCTATAAACATTTTTAATTAAACCCGCCATTTTAAATGTCGCTTATGAATGCATGTGAGTTTTAATCTTTAATTCAGCGTCATTTATTTGAAATTAAGAGCATTAATTTAGTTTTAATTTTGTCATGTTATAAATAACGACAGTTATCAAAGCTTATAAGTGTCTTTTTAAACTACCAGTATGTTAAGTACGTGTAACATATTCCAGGGCTGTCACTTCTATCTAATAACAACTGTAATATTTGTGTAATTAAAAAAAGTCTGTCTCGCGTACAGCGTAAACGGAACGTGATCGTGTTTAGGACGGGCCAGTTGTCAATACTTGAAGTATAAGAAATTAATTTCCTCGGGCTGGTGATTGGTAAATCGCAGTGTTGAGTTCCACATTCAATACACAATATCTCGAAAATGGGGGACACAGTATGAAGTGCAAATAATAAAAACTACGAAGTATTAGTTAAAACTAATACAGTTAAAACTTTACATATAAATGTATATGTAAATAACACAAAACTGAATTCTTAAAACTAGCTTCCTTGTATAAATAAATCAATAGCAATATTCTTAAACTTAATATTCTTAAACGTCATAGAAGTCTAGAACAAAAAAATATAACCATTTTCCCTCACAAATCAAATAATAATAATACAATAAATAATTAATTAAAACCTTAATAAAAAACGTAATACAAACAACCCTATTAAGTATCAAATCGAGGTGACCGCGATGCGTCTGTGTCGGTGCGGTGCGCCGGTGCCGGTGAAATGGGAAAGCGGCCTCGAAACGCTAACGGTACAGTGCACCGCTTTGTTACTGCCACCAACCAGTAGACGCGGCCGCACTAACTCTATGCAACTACTTTCGCAACTTAATTGCAATTCCGAATATTGCTTTATATGGATCAGTTTCATTGTTTGAGGCAGTTGTAGCGAAGGGGCACAAGCGTGTTTGTAGCGTTGGATTCGATTCCCACTCGGGAATATACATTGTTTTTTTTTACATTTTTAAAAATGTTCCACACTTAGCAAGGAAAAATACTTATTTAGAAAACGCATAAGAAATTTTACGTAGCGGGACTCGAACCCGACCTGCGACATGGTCGGTTTCCAGGAGGCGCGGGTTCGAGTCTCGCTACGTTAAAATTTTTATGCGTTTTCTGAATAAGTATATATATTAATAATTTAATTTCTTTTCTCTAGTCACAAGGCAAAGTGCGGCGTAAAGTTTCGCCATTCATTATGTAATGTCTCGATAATTCGACGGAAAGTGGGGAACGGAGTGACCGAATACTAGGTTCCCTCTATGTACCCAGCTATATGCGGTAAAACTGAAATAAAAAAAAACAGACAGACAGAAACAGATTGTCTTAATATGCTGTAAAGCGTTAATCTACATATTGCAAGACATCTCGTCAGCATCATGTTGTTCTAATTCGCGTTCCGTAAAATACGAGAGATGCTCTACTATTAGAACGATTATATTGTACGACAGATAACGATAAAAGTATTATTTTACATGATTTTTTTTATTCCAATTAAACGTAAATTACTATAATAATTGGACATTGATTTATGATTATTGGTTTTTTAATGTATTAAAATTAATTAGGTCATAGTTAGTCGATAATCTGCCTAAATATGATATTTTTAGAAATTGTATAAAATATTTTAAACTACCCAAATGATTTTTTTGTACATCTCAGATTGATAAAATTCTGAATAAAATTTTAAAAGCATTTAGACACTGTAAGTAAAAACAAACGTTATTCTTAAACGTGAATTATAAAATTTATCCATATCTATATTTTTAAATTCAAAAGTAACTCTGTCTGTCTATCTGTGACGCAATCAGGGCCGAAATGGCGATCTGATTGTGATAAAAATTCATATAAAGTTACTTGATGAGCCGCACGGTGTGACCGCCCTGTACGGGCAGGCATTTCACGGTTTTGGCGGTTTTGTAAATTTACAAACTTTACCGATCTACTGTTAATTTTATACAATATGGATAACTTTTTTTATACATATTAAATGATTTATTTTTTGGCAAAATAAAAAATTAAGTCTTGTTCCATTCTTTCTCAATTTTTCCAAGGAGCTCATTAAAATGTAAATGGATCCCGGCTGTAAAAACCTTGTAAAGACTCTTTAATTTGTTTGTGTGTGTATGTATTGTAAAACTTTTTAAATAACGTAGCTGTTTAGTACTAAATATGACAAAAAATGTAATATTGGGATTGGTTGGTTCTCATATTTTAAAATAAGTCGGGTTTCTTGTATTTCTTTTTAAATATTTTTTGTGTATAATAATATCATACCTATATAGTTTTCAGTATCATCCACACAATGTATTTAGCTTTAGGAACTTAAAATTAAAAAGTATTTGAGAATAACATGTTTCAGAAGAATATAGTGGTTAATGAATAACACAGCTTCACGTTAGACAGAGGGAACCTAGTGTTAAGACACTCCGTTCCTCCTTTCCACCGAATTCGGGAGGCATTGCGTATTACGTAGCGGAACTCAATTAAGAGCGATTAAATGGCAATATAAATTAAATATTATAAAATAAATATTTCATTTTCTCGAGTAGGAATCGAACACACAACTATAATTGGCCTCAATATATTTTTGTGTTAATAATAAATTAAAGTTATATTATATAAACATTAATCATTATAATTTAAACGTCTAATAATATGAGTAATTATTATATTCATATGTAACAATACAAAAAAAATTAAATATGAGGTATTAAACCTTTGAAAATCACAAATTATAATTCAAATTACACGCTTCAAAGCAAACGGCAAAAACAGCTTAAACTAACAAGTATCTTTTTCTTTAAAAGTAATATCAATTTCAGTATTTTTTTCAATCTCAAAACTTAGTAGTTTCAAGGTAAATTAATTATTATACAATTTTTTAATTAATTACAAATATTGTAATGTAAATCATATTGAATAAATGCAAGAATTACGGTAAAGTTTGGCAACCATCTGTGACACAATATTGAGACCGTAGTGGCGCCGGGTCACAGGCGTGCGACTGTAACCGAGCTATTGTCGGTTCGATGTCACTCGGCGTAGGAAAATATTTATAATTTTTATTCGCTCTGGTACCGAAATAGCACCACTCAACGCGAGTTCCGCCTACGACATTCTGCAGAAAGTGGGAAACGAAGTGTCTTAACTCTAAGTTTCCTCTGCCTATAGTGCTCCAGCACACATGCTGGATACAGCTTGAAGTTAATAAAAATAATATATTGACTAACATACATTTCTGTACAGTTTGGCAACCATCTGTGACACAATAGTATAAAGAGGTAACGCGGTCGCACCAAAATTGGTGAACAAAAAGTATTTCATATAACATGTCGAAAATGTATTCTTCACGCTGTATACAGTAAACCGTATATAGCAAGGGAGATAGACAGCACCTACTACTTAATCTACTGTTAAGACACTCCGTTTTCTAAGCACTGCTCAATTTTCGAGACATTGCGTGTTGAGGCGAGACTCACTTTGTCTTGATATCGAAACGAAAAAATTAAAAACACTTATTCGTCTGAGTGATCAGAGTTATGCTACAAATAACCTGTGATAATAATAGAATCAACTTCCCGCTGTAGGGCACAGAGTAGGCCAAGCAGAGGGAACCTTATGTTAAACATTCCATTCCCCATTTTCCGCCGAAATCTGGAATCATTGCGTGCAGAGTAGCGGAACTCAACACCGCACTTTGCCTCGACACCAGAACAAAGAAATGAAAATATACATCATATAACTATTTAAAATATCAGGGTATGTCTCAATAATACTTAGATTAAAATTGTAAATAAAACTAAATTACAATGTGCCATATAAATATTTAATTTATTTTAACAATAAGCAATATTGAGGTTTAGGCGCCCCCGTTAATATCTTTGAATATAATTATTTCAATTTAGGTGAATTCGTGACACATTATTAGGTACGTTCAATAAATGATTCAGTGGATATATTCAATGAAACGTCGTTTTGTAGAGTATATTTTCAAAACTTGTTTACGTTATGAGGCTATTGTGACGTAATGGAACAGGGTCAGATTGCGAATTTGTTGGTTGTAGGTTTGAGCCCCAGTCTGGGAATGAATCATTTTATTTCTCCGCTTCGACAGGCAAAGTGCGGAAATGAATCTTGCCCCTCAATAAAGAGCGTCGAATTCGAATTCTGACGGAAAGTATGGAATTTGAGTCTTTAATATGGTTCTTTCTGCCTACCCTTCTATGTGCAATATCAAATGTAAAGATGAAAGAAAGAAAATATATTAAGAAAATATATACGTTTATCAACTACAAATACTGTAAATTTCTACTTACCTTAAAAAGCTTAATTTAACAACAAAAATAATTATGTTAAAAAAGCTTTATTACTAGAAACTTATCAATCGTTATCATTTCCACAGTGTTTCCTCCAGCGACACGTGCCTCGCATTGACATTCGCGGCGGTGCCGGGGTGCGTCGACCGCACGCCACTTTCACTGGCCGGCCGCACCCCGCTTTCCTCTTGGACAACGGGAAATGGGTGTTATGTAACTGTATGTATGTATATAGAGCACGGCTTGCGTGTTGATAGTTGGGTAGTGTGGTTCTTGTGTGTATAGTTTGGGGTTGGAATTCCGTTATGGGGTATATTTATATTACAATTATTAAAGTTTACATTGAAAATTATTATTTTTTTTTAACTTTCACGCTTTATCATACACATATAAAATATAATGTTTAGGATTCTCAACATCATTAGAAATTGACAGTAAGAACGAGTTTGGTCATAAGTTAGTTAGTTAGTTATTAATAAATACATTACAAGATATTTTCATATACATAGATTCAGATTTAATAGTTGCCTTAGGTAGATAGGTAGTACCCGACAATATAATCATAATGGCGCTTCAACTCACAAGAATTATGCAACTTGAACTTACATATATACGATGTCTTCAGAATTTTTAATTGGTTAGGGAGTTCGACGACTTGTATTAGCTTTCACTCTTCCGGTGACATTGCACTTGCCTCTGGTGTAACGGGAAATGATGACGTATTTACTTATACTTAAAAATAAAAAAAACGGTTAAGCGCGAGTCGGGCTCACCTACGGAGGGTTCTGTACAAAAATTGGAGGTCTGAGCTTTTTCTGAAATTCAAGCTTAGCTTAGCCAGAACCCTTTCATTTGATACCTCACCTGAGCTAGCGCCTTTAATACTATTTTTTACCCCCATTTCATTTTTTAGGATTTAACTATGAAGGTATAGTTTTCAGTTTTTTTTCCTGAACTAGTACTACCCATAGATGCTAGATGCTAAATTTCATAATTCTAAGTCAACTGGAAGTATCCCATTAATTTTGATTCATGATATATAGGATAATTTAAAATAAAATATTTCCGTATTTAGCAGAGAAAGCATAGAGCACCTAGTCTTATTTCTATCTTGTCAAATAATTTTTCGAGACATTACGCGTTTTAGGTGGAGCTCAACGCCGCACTTGATGTTGTTACCAGAACCATTCTCCCAAGTGCTAATCCAATCTACAACGATTGTACTTACAGTCATAAGATATATCGCTGCGTTACAACTGTCGTATAAATATTATAAATAAAATAAATCATTATATAAAAAATAAATCATATAAATATTATATGCTGTACATAATCGTTGTAGAATATACAAGAAATGGAGCCTTAAATTCTTTCTTAATACAGTTTCACGCTGTCTCCTTCTTATAGCTTGGTAGTCAGAAGGAACCTAGTGTTGAACTGCATAGCATATTGAGTGCAGAACTTAACGACGCGCATTGCCTTGTTACCAGAGCGAAGAATTGAAAATATAAATAAATAATAACTCATTCATCCCAGTAGGACTCGAAGCCACAACCGTCGCGGTTCCAGTCAAACGCTTGTGCCATTTCACCACGACGGCCTCCCAATTAAATCTTTTCTTAAATTATATTTTCAAATAAAATGTTGCGGTTAAGTTGTTTTCTGTTCTGTACAAAATGGACTGAAAGCACGACCGCATCATTAAATCCTAATAATAATAAATTCTATAAGTATGAAGTATAGTTAGCTTACTATGATTTTATGACAATATGTTTTTGTTACTTTTTCAGTTTCAATTTTTTATCCGCATAGTAAGACTTTTATATATTATTTATTGAGTGATGGAACTCAATATAACTTTAGTGTTACATTAATACTAAATATACATAGGTAGTAACTATAACATGCTAATAATATTCAATACATAAATTTCTTTTACGTAGATGTTCTACGTAAACGAAATTTATGTATTGAATTATTCTTGTTAAAAAGACATTAAATAAATGTACCTATATACTTAACATATAAAAACTTTTCCCTATCTAGGGTTTTCCCTCGGCTTATCTATAAGTTTCAATTAATTACATATTTAAAGAGATATTGATTATAGATATTGGAAAAACTCAACTACATTTTGAACAACATGGACTTTTTTGCGGTTTTCGCTATAAATATATAGTGTGACAGACGATTTAAGCAAGGGGACAGCGAATGAATGTAAACAGTCCAATACCTTGATGCATAGCCCTCTATTACGGAGGCCCATGTTCAGCTGTAGACGGCAATAGCTGAAAAAAATATTTTAATGTCGTGAAGTTGAGAATACCAAAGATTTAGTAGATAAAAGAAGTTGAGAATACCAAAGTATATATGATAAATCGCAGAATGTCGCCAAAACGAAAAAATGCCTTGTTGATAAATAAGAAAATATAGGAAAATATATATAAAACGAAATGTCTAGGATATATATATATATATATGATTAAGAGTTCACGCAAGTCGAGACGCAGGTAGGGGCTATTATTAAATAAATCAATTACACTTTAACTTAGACGTTTGCCACGGTAGTAAATGCCCATCGCATTGATATTCACAACGTGGGGTGCATCGACCCTACTTTCACTAGTTCGGCGTCCCGATTTCCTTTAGCTCTATGGGGCTGATGACGTCAAATATTAAGTTAATATCAAAATGGTCAAATTTAGAAATAAAGAGTATTTTCTTTTTAAATTATTTTAAGTTTTAAAAAATTGAGAAAAGACCTAGTCGCAACGAAAAATTTAAATGGTTTTAAATAAGTTTACGTCAACTAATATATATATATATATATATATATATATATATATATATAAAAATGTAAATCTTTTCTGTTTTAAATAAGTTTACGTCAATTAATATATATATTTTTGTACCTAAACCATGGCGACCGCCAAACTCTACGGTCTCTGCATACCTCTTACGCATGCCCTCTAGAGAGCCCTCACGTTTTTTGCGTGACCTTCTTCTAGTATCGTTGATACCGTGTCCTTGAAGGTCAGTCGAGTCTCCTCCTGCATTTCGTACCTTATTATCATTTACCCGATTATTAGTTCTTAATTTAAACAAAATATATATAACTTAATTCTATACGGTATAGTAATGTAATATAACGAAATCCAAATACATCAATTTTAAAACCCTATAAAAGTAACGACGTGATTTGCATAACGATTGTGTCAAAAATGTGGCGTAAATGTGTTAAAAATCAGGTTATTATAGGTAACATGCGAACGTTTATACTTTCTAATAGAACTTGAAGTTCTATGAAGGTAACGATATTAGATAGTATGTATATAATTTTATTTTCCGGTGATACAGCCAGTTGTCTCACTCCGTTCTAACGGAAATCTCTAGATTTAAGAGATTTATCACTATAAATATAAGTATTATTATCAATACGTATTAAAAATTTTGATAGTTTTAAATACTTTTGGTAAATAATATCTAACGCATTACATTGTAAGTTTAATAATAACTTTATGTTGTAATTTTTTTTTTCTTTGACCTATAATTTACTCTGCATTTGAACTGCATTTAGATATTCGACATGATATATTATGGTGATGTCGCATAGTTACGGTCATCGACGAACATCAAGTTCATTCGAGGGGCTAAGGATTGTTATGCTATTGTTGAATATATTTTTTGAAAGACCAACTGTTGTGCCACCTTTATTTCGATTTAAAAGTGCTTGTAGTGGCCTAACTAGATAAAGAATATATTTTATAATTTCACGCTGTAGTAAAAGGGAACGCGTGAACCTAGTATTAAGACACTCCGGGTGGGAATTGCATTGACAACCATAGTGTTATCTGACGGCACCGCTGCGCCACGACGGTCTCTATATCTCTATGTATAGATCTAGATACATATATCACAATAATCTAGGTCTAAACAAAGGCAACAGATGATAATAAGAAAATTGTTAATAATTTCCATCACGTGGCCGAGCACTTTCACTCGGCGTCAAGTCCCGTTTTTCTGACGTAACGGGATGCATAATGTCGTCATACATCATAATACACCGTGTTGCTTCACTTTTGTTTACGAGAAAGTTTCTTTGTGCTATATTTTTTTTTATAAAAGTATCTTTTTAATTATGTTGTGTATATGTTTTTTTATTTAAAAGAATTTTTTAATTTGTTATTTGCAATTTTACATATGTATATACACAAATATATTTTGTGTTTAAATAGAACAGTGTAATATAGAATAAATAAAATCAATAGATATTTTTTATTTTTAATGAATATTTTCATACAAATCTATTTTGTGACCGTGGACTGCTTTTCTGGTGTTACACGGGGACGTGGGCGGCTGATTACTTACCATCACCGTGATCCGTACCCTTTTTATATGCCGCCCGCCGTATAGTAGTGTAGGCAGAGGGACCTGAGAACCTAGTGTTAGGACAATCCGTATCTATTAAGACACTTCACTTCACTTTCCGCTGAATTTTCGAAGCATTACATGTTGAGTGCCGGAACTCAACGCCGAGCTTTGCCTCGTTATCAGAGCGAGGAAATGATAATATTAATCGAACCCATAACCATTGCGTTTATATTCGTATTGTGAGCTACGACTGAACTCAGTCTTGGAAAAAATTATTGATTTTAACTTCCACATTAAATTTCTTTTTCAGTTTCAAGATTGATTCATTGACGCATTCACAGAGTATTGAATGGCAAGCCTGTGGCAGTACCAGTTCCTACGAGGTTCAAGGCCCGGCTTACGCAAGCCATTTCACCTTACGTAACTTACTAGTTGGCTTTCTTCGTTGTTTATATAGTAAATGTATATTTTTACTCAAGTAAATATTGAATATGTTTTTGATATTTAGTCGATTCTAAAGTGTTAATTTTTTTTATAGATTTTGTGGGTATTTTTTAATGCATTATTTTCTAAAGAATTTAATAGATTATAATGAATGTCAGTTTATATTGTCATCGATTTCGTGATGTTGATCCCTCAATATGATTGATTTTTTCGGAACATTGCGTGCTAACGTGCCACGTTTAACCTTTTTTA
Source organism: Heliconius sara (assembly GCA_917862395.2). NCBI lineage: Eukaryota > Metazoa > Arthropoda > Insecta > Lepidoptera > Nymphalidae > Heliconius > Heliconius sara. Next base: position 18,285,503 of record OU860797.2, on the reverse strand, counting down.
ATAATGCTATCCAACAAACAAATATTGTGTGTTTATTATATACGAATAAAAAAAACGTTTTGTTGGAGACAGTAATATATCACGTTAATCGTTTCTTTACCCACTGCGGTCATAGGTATCTCTGGCACTTAATCAATGATGCCGTACAAAACTCTTAGTGATTTTGTGCAGCAGGTGAGAGGTATTTGAAATATTGCTTTTTTTGTACCATCTATTCACTAAATACTATATCAACGGAAGTATTCCTAAATTCACAAAGTATTAAAAATGTATAATACTCGGGAAAATCGATGGTCTTATTAGTTTTATAATTTTTTCAGCTTCACGCTTAAGTGACGTTACGTTACGTCCGCTTCCCACTGCACGCCCAAATCTGGAACCATTGCGTGTTGAGCGATGGAACTGAACGCCGCGCTATACCTCAAGACCAGAGCAAAGAAATGAAACTAGTAACTTAACTTAACTTAACTTAACTTCACGCTTTATCCCTAGCGGGGTAGTCCGAGAGAACGGAGCGCCAAACGCTACGGTCTCTACATACCTCTTTCGCCTCGTCCATTGTCATCAACCTCTTCATACATGCCCTCCGGGGGATCCTCATGCTTTTTACGTGACCTTCCTCCAGTATCTTTGATACTGTGTTTTCGAAGGTCAACCGAGGTCTCCCCCTACCTCTCTTACCACTCACTTTTCCATCATAAATCTTTTTTGCCATTCTTTCCTCGCTCATTCGTTCGACGTGCCCAAACCAGCTGAGCACGTTCTTCTTCCTTCTCACCGTGACATCCTCGCTGGTACCTGCCATTCTGTGTACCTCTTCATTGCGGATTCGATCAGTAAATTGTTGAAATAAAAAACTAGTAAATATTTCATTCCTTCAAGTGTAAATCGAGCCCACAACCTATTGTATTTACAGAAACGCCCTTGTGCCACTGCGTCAAATAAAAGATCTTATCATTCCTACATTTTACTAATATTACTAGTATATATGTAGTGTATACTGGATACACAGGGTTCAAGGCTCGGTTACGCAAGCCGTTTCACCTTACGTCACTCATTGTTTTGCCTAGCAAACCGTACTTTCTTCGCTAATTGCGAATGCTTCCTTCCGGTATACACGTTTCAATAGAAATGACAGTTATGTTACAAATTACATACATATTGTACGTTGTGAATATATACTTTAAAGTTGTTTTTTTACGCGGGTACACAGCAGGCAGAGGGAAACGAGTGTTAAGGCACTCCGTTTCCCATTTTGCGGCAGAGGCCGTGCTTATTGAGAGGTAGAACGCTGCGCTTTGCCTCGATACCAGAGCGAAAAAATGAAAATATTATGGTATCGAGTGAGAAACAAACCCTCGACCTGCGTTTACAGCCACACTTTATGCCCTTGCGCCACGACTATTACAATAAATAATATGATACTGAGTTATTTGTTTCAGTTATTATATATAAAGTTATATTATTTCCTTCTACGCTGTCCGTCCGTCTGTATGTGACCTGGCTAAAATTTTCACAGATTATATATTTCTGTTGCTGATATAACAACTCATGCTAAAAACCTTTTAATTTTAATACTATTATTAATGTAGAGTAAGCCAGAGTCTGGTTATCCACTGACAGTTAGCGCCTGGTTTAAGAAATAAAGCCTTTTCAATTATTTCAGTTGAAAGTTAAATTGGAAAGAACTTCCAACAACAAATGTTTATTTTTTATTTGAAAGCAGTTGGTTCAGAGATCTTCAGAGTTCGAGAGTTTCAGAGATTAGCGCGTTCGACCAAATCAATTCCTAGGGTTTTAATATATTAATATAGGCATTTATTATATAATATTAAACAAATACACATCATCAGGTTACTATCCTCATACTAAAGTGATCACATTTAATTCAAAGGAATATTTAAATTCATATTGTATGTATGTACTTCCCCTTATACCATCAACCCAATGTTTCTAAAATTGGCGGTAACCACATTTTGTAATATTGTAAAATTTTCCCAAAAAATTTTATTAGAGTATTTACCTTAAACTTATATATTATTCGAAAATGGCATTTATATATATAATATTAATTATTACATCAGTGACTTCAATTTAATTTAAATTTTATTATTAGCCTATAAATAACTGTATTATAACTAAACCATAATTAACAAATTGTACATAAAATATGTTCCATATGCGTTGTAATTTTTTTTTTAACTGTTTAATATATGAGACATGTTAGTTGATACTTTTAAGTTGTTCTTAGGTAAAGGGTAGTATTGAGTTTAGCCACTACAGAATTGCGAATTATTTTTTTTTTTTTTTAGAATTGCGCGGAGAGTAAAGAACAGAACTCTCTTGACGGGAATGGAGTGCCTTAAAACTATATTCCTAGGTTCCCTCTGCCCACTCTGAAGCTAAAAAATATAAGATTCCACTAAATCATTTTAATTAATACAATTTCCAGAAACAATGACGACATTTATGATTTAAGTGAACAAATATTTGAATAAATGAGTTTGCTGTTTCCGATTTTTTTTAATTTTAAATCGTGTGTTGTAAAAGTGTGTAATATATTGGCATTGACACTGCACAGCTCTTGGTCTTGGCATTGCGTGTTGAGTGACGAAACTCAATGCCGCGATTTTGTTTTGTTACCAGAGCGAGGAAATAAAAGTGAATTATTCCTACGAGTGAGACTCGAACCTACCGACTTACCTAACCGACACGTTTACAGTCTGACGCTGTACCACTGCGCTACGACGGTGTGACCAATTTGATTAAGAAAAATGGATCTAAGCGTCTGTCTCTGTCATTAAATATTTCTTATTGCCGGAAAGATCACTAATTCGTCATTCTTCTTCTTTGTATGAGTTAAGTCTTCGTTATATGATTAACAACGAGACCTTATTTTTCAACGTTATTGAAATTTATGATACATACGACGATATATACGATAATATACGTTCCAATTCCGCGTAAATGACGTCATAAAAAAGGGGAAACATAATTTTTTTAAATGCATTAATTTTTGTTACTCTGTGTAACTACACACAAATAATCAGAAAAAGAGAACAGAAAGGAACACACAACATAATACGAAGTAATAAAATTACTCATAAACAAGGATATTATTCAATACAAAGAATATTCAAACTGATTCAACTGCAGTTCAAGGCTTGTTACGTCAGCGAGGTCGTCGTACGATGCTGGTGGACGCTTAGGCTGTAAACACACTATTAGTCTACCGTATAAAGAAAGGCGAGACGTATTTTTAAATGAAAAAGTACAGTATAGCTCATATAGTATATGGCTTTAGATTTATAAGTTTTTTTTTTTTTTTTTTATGGAAAAGACACGGTAAACGAGCGTGCGGGTCACCTGATGGTAAGTGATTACCGCCGCCCACGACCCCGTGCAACCCCAGAGGAGCTACAGGTGCGTTGCCGGCCTTTAAGACGGGTTGGGCGCCGGGGCCCGGCATTACCTGATGCGAAACGCAATGGCATAAAGCCACTACTTCACGCCGGTTTTAAATGCCGGGGGTGGTAATGATCCGGTCGAGTCTGCCCATGCGTGTTGCCATTGCTGGCGACGTGACTCTACCACACGTACTTTAGTCGCCTCTTACGACACCACCAGTACCAGGATGATCCTATTCTAGGCCGGGATCACACGGCACAAAGTTATAAGTGATTTATTACTGGATTTTTTCTATACATCTCTTAATATGCAGGCGATAAAGTTGGGAAACTTATATGTGTAACTTATATAGAAATAAATGTGTTTGACAATTTCTTGATTGGATCAAAAAGTCTTAAAGTATTTAGATGGGAAAAATGAACAAATATTCATAAAATATCATAATTTTAAACTAAGCAAACAAGTACTTCGACCTTACCAAAGAACTGTCAAAGAATAGAAGTAGGATCTAGATATATAATACGGAAATCTTTCTATAGTTCAACTCGTCTAGATGTATCATCAATTTATTTCTAGAACAGACCCTATTAGTATCATTACCAATTTGGTTGACTTGGACTTGCTAATTTGAGGGGCCTTTTAAACTTGTACTGATGTAGTAAGCATGAGCTGTGAGCACCTCATCCTACAACGACGCGGTGAATTGTGCCGTGTGATCCCGGCCTAGAATAGGATCATCCTGGTACTGGTGGTGTCGTAAGAGGCGACTAAAGTACGTGTGATAGAGTCACGTCGCCGGCAGACTCGACCGGATCATTACCACCCCCGGCATTTAAAACCGGCGTGAAGTAGTAGGCTTTATGCCACTGCGTTACGCATCAGGTAATGCCGGACCCCGGCGCCCAACCCATCTTAAAGGCCGGCAACGCACCTGTAGCTCCTCTGGGGTTGCACGGGGTCGTGGGCGGCGGTAATCACTTACCTTCAAGTGACCCGCACGCTCGTTTGCCGTGTCTGTTCCATAAAAAAAAAAAAAGAATCCATGGAATGCTAAGTTGTTAGTTCTCATATTCTGATAAGCAAGAGATTGTTTCATATTTACGTTTAATATTATTTTTTTAGTTTCACGTTGTATCCTGTACCTAGCAGTGTAGGTAGCGGGAATCTGGAAACCTAGAGGTTAGAAACTCCGTTCCTCACTATCCGCCGAATTCTGCACACATTGCGTATTGAAATGCTGAACTTGCAGCCGTTGCTTATACAGCAACACGTTTGTGCCCCTGCACCACGAGAGCCTCACTTAGTTTTTGTTTTACTTAAGGAAAACGCCGACAAGGCCACGATCATTGCTTATTTACACAGTGTGTAAGGAGCCTAATATCACGCGATTCAGGAACTTTTGTTATCCTTTGTCAGTAAATGCGGTTTGTTTTAAAGGAAATTAAGCATACGTGACTTTTACAAAGTATGTCATAATTTATATTGATGCAAAAACTTTAATATTTCATGTGACGATAGGTTTTTATAACTCAATAAATGTTGTTTTTTTATTTTTTTTTTATATATATTGCTTCAAGGAATTCTTTATTTGTGCACTGTAATGTCAATGTTTATTAAAAGCTAACATTTGGAACACAAGGAAAGACTTTGAATGTATTCTACTTATATTTGTTAGCGGTTTTCATCTATGACTAACATTTTACTAAAGCAATTTTTTTTAGGTACAGTCTTAGGCCTAGTCTTTTTAAAATTTTAAAATGATAATAAGTTTTATTACTCATATGCCATTTAATTTTTTATTTTATATGATTTTAAGAACGCAAGAAAATGCTTTGGATTTGTCTACGTATATTTGTTAGCAATTTTCTTCCATGATATTAATAAAAATGCAAATAATTTAATATTAGCTATATAATTAATGTTTATTTTTATTAAATAATTTTAAAACTCAGCAATATAGCAAGGTAGGCAGTGCTTTATAAAGAACCTAGCGCGTTGAGTTGCAGAACCCAACGCCGAAAATATTAAATACTTAATCGTCGCGTTTACAGTCACACGCTGCAGCCCTTGCGTCACGGAGGTCTCTAAATAATAATTTAAAAAGTCAAAGTACCAATTTCCGAAATGTAGGACAATTGGAAGTAGAATTTTTAAAAAAAATACAAAGTTGCGGGCGCATATGTAAACACAAAATAAATGAAATAAACACAAAACAATTATAGTTTTAATATTCTTTTTCTGTAATATATCTTTCAGCTTGATACCTCCACGCGTCATAGGTGTAAATGGTATTGACAGATAGGACAGACGACATCAGCGTGATCATATAAGAATTCGATTTACTTCTTTTGAGGTATCCTTAAAATACAAAAAATAAACCTCAATCTATTACTTTAATAGGATACCTATTAGTAATACAAAATTTTTTCTTTCAGCTTCACGCTGCATCCCGTAATTTAGAGTTTTCAGAGGGAGCCTAGTGTTAAGAAACTCTGTTCCGCACTTTTCGCTAAATTCTGAATTGCGTGTTGAGTGGCGAAACTCAACGCCGCGCTTTACCTCGACATCAGAGCTAAGAAATGAAAATATTGAATAATGAAAATGTTGACATAACACAATAAAGACCATTCAATGAACCCACCGTCTTATTATTCCTAGCGCGGCGCACTTTCGACGCACGCGCATTTGCGCACGCATTGCAAACTAAAAGAAAACACTTTCTGACCGGATGCGGACACTAAAAAACGCTTCAAAACGTAAGGCCATCGCACCTTGCCATTATGTAGGTGAATATTGTGTATGTATTACATGTATTATAGCAGCCTGGATATTTGTCTAGACTCTCTCTTAGATGTAGACTTAAAATACTTGTAGGTATAAGATAAAAGACAGACAGGTAAAAGACAGCGTAAACCAACATTAATTTAGTTTTTTTTTAGTTTCACGCTACATCCCGTATATAGCAGAATAGGCTGAGGGTATTTAGTGTAAAGACATTCCGTTTCCCGTTTTCCACAGAATTTTCAAGACACTGCGTGTTGAGTGATAAAATTCAATTCCGTCTGAGCGGAACCTGTACTGAACCAGAGCGAGGAAATGGAAATATTAAATAATTCATTCTCACGAGCGCTTAAAGTCTCATGCTTTTGTCACCTGTTACAGCGGAATACGAAAATACGTCTCAGTGTAACTGCAAAGGTTGTATGTACATTGGATCCTCATTTGGGGTAATAAACTAGTTTCATTTCCCTACTCTGGTAAGCGCCGCGTTGTTTTAACTATGGGCAAAATAAGTAGAACGAGGTATTAAATTAACACTAAATTATAGTTGACTATAGGTATGCGAAATAACGCAAGAAACTCAACTATTATCATATTTTTTATTATTAATAAGTACTAGACAGCACACTTATCTAGTGCTTATCAATTAAAAAAAACCATATAAATATAAAGTTGGATTAAAAACACACAGTATGCTACCTATTCCGGGTCAACTCGTTTAAATTCTATCATTAAATGCACTTCTGCATCAAACGTCAAAGAGAAAGGCAGACGTCGACCCGACAAGGAAGAGCTCTCGATGACCATATATGATATACATATATTGTTTCAAAGATATACGTATGTATATCTTTGAAACAAATTATACCTACGATAAACTTATATTGCAGTTACTAGGACTCTAAAAACTTACAATGTTCTCCGTTCCTCAGTTTTAATCCAATTTTCGGAGCATTATTTAATATTAGGATATAGAGTAGTGGAACTCAACGTCGCGCTTCTAGTGTGGAAATGAAAAATAATTAAATATTGATTATATGATTTTGATTAAACTTAATTTTAATTATATTTCCTATGAGGGTTCGAACCTGCAACCGTCGCGTAAGATGCTGTACTATTTGACTATTATATATACCTATTTCGATCTAACAGATAGGTACTACTGGAGGTTTATAGTTTATAGTTCATTTTCTTTAATCCGCGTTTCCCGCATATAGAAGTAGGCAGAGATAATATTAAATGATGCTTATTCATTAAGACACTATTCTATATCTTCTTCCAAATAGTAAATTAAAAAATATACACACAATATCTCAAAATAGGTGGAAAACAGAAATCGAAATTTCTTGAGACTAGAAAAAAAAATAGGTTTGTATAAACTAATGTATTTACTTTACTCAAGATCGTCCAATCCTGGCCTGGTCCGGCCAGGACGATTTCTTTATAATTTTAAAACTAATCTGTATCAAAACAATTAAATCGTAATCAAATAATCAACAACGATTTAACAATTAAAATAATTGAATTGCATTATGAAATAAACGTATTTGTGTCTAATTAAACAATTAACTAAGCATGTAATATAAGAAATAACACAAAAAATATATAAAATGACTATAAGCTGATCGATTTCTTAGATACGAGTATAAACAAAGTAGCACGCATTTTACGTAATATTCCGGTGCAATTATCGAGCCTTGAACCTCGGAAATGTGCTTCAACTGGGAAGTGAACTTGAGGTCTTACGTAATCGTTACCGTTTGTTTATTTTTTTGTACATTTTAGTTTTATTTCATTTTAGTTTTAGAAATTAAATATTAAGTATTTTTATTTGTATTTGTATCGAGGCAAGGCGTTCAATAACGCCACTCCATTCGGCGGAAGATGGTGAACGGACGTAATAGGATCGGAGTGTCTTAATAATAGGTCCCATCTGCCTACCCTTTATCTTCAACCTACATATACATCAATTTAAGAAAAACATGGATTATTAGAAAATATATTTCGATATAATTTTTTTTTTGTATTTAGAAGGCAATCATGAGAAACTATATAAAACACAACAATCTGACTAGACTTGAGTTCGATTTTCATTCGGGATATGATGATTTCTGTTACCTTACTGTTGTAACGAAATAAAGCATATTTAAGTATTAATTTAATACAGAATTAAATTAAAATTAGACTTATTTATGGATTATACTGGCAGTGATTCAGTATTAAACTAAAATTCTATTTGAATTTTAGTTTAATACTGCTACGAAAATAATAAAATTATAAATGGAATTTAGAAAATTTTTATATATACAATGAAAATGTTTCAAAATAAGAAGTTACAAGCATAATTTTTCGGATATCAAATAATATACCACTAGTTTAGATCTGCGAAGAAGCGATGCAGAATACTTAGCCGGTGTCTTATTCATAGTCAGTCAGACACCCCCCATTTACTAAGACTATACGAGTACATTTATTTTTACAAAAACGGCTAAAAAATATGTGTAATATTTATAATATTAGTCATATGAATAATATTTTAAAAATATTATATAAAAACATATTCACTTTATTACTAAAAGGGGGTGGCGATGACTCACGACTACGTAAAAGGAAAACACGGTGACGTCACCAGTATGACGGTGCCTCCACTTCGAAGGCTTACTCGCTTGAATTACTCTATTAAATAATGAATCACAGATAAATGTTTTACTAATATCTATTAATATATTTTTGTATGCATTTACGTATGTATGTTTTACGCAGGATTGTTTAAATTGCATAATAATGTCATTTTTAATTTGTAGATCCTTTTATAGACGGTAAATGTTGCGTTTTTATTGGTTTTACTCGATTGCAACGCTTTGTTAATTTCAAAACTGTGTTTTCTACTTACTAATAGTACGAAATTATATTTTAATTTCCTGTCTTTGGTAAAATTCATTGTTCCAATTGAGAATCAAACCTACAATCGTCTCGCTTGCGGTTACAGTACACGCTGGCCCCTGCGTCACGACGGTCGCTAAATTGTAATACTTTTAAATAGGTGGGAAACAGATCGATGGGACCATAATATTAATTAAAACGCAAGTAATGTCAAAGTAAATCTTAGTTAAATTTAATCTTGGCTAAATTACAGCCTTGATATTTAACTACTATGTTTGAAAATATTTTCCGAGAATGCAACCGTAACGTCGTAGGAAAACACGTTGATACGCCGGAAGTGACTAGTTTTTGAAACTTCCCATACAACCTATATCATAATTTTAGGATAATTTGTTAATTAGATTAGGCAGAAGTCTGCGAAATTTTATTATATTTGAATTTTCATGCTCTAACTCTAAGTGTTAGTTTCACTAAACAACAAAAATGTCATTATCGCGAAAATTTGGTGAATAACGGAGAGTCTTAATACTAGGGTCCCTCTGTCTACATTTTTACATACGGAATATAGCAATGATTCCCAACCAGTGGTACGGTAAGTGAGAAAAGCGCGGGCGATGGAGCCGCCTAAATGGAGACGCCGAAATTATAGTTGGGTTTTTCTAAAAGATTTTCATAATATATTATATAAAGTTGATCCTTGATCAACAAAACATTGGAAACCTCTGGAATATAGCGCTAAGCTACGTTTTAAATCTATACAGACACCAAACTACAACTTTGCCGCGATGGCATCGATACTCAAAATGTATGTTCCTTATTAAAACATACTAACAATAATTTATTTCATATGCTCATGCTAACTTTTACCAAAAATTAAGTTTCTGAGAATTGACAATGGCGTTCAAAAAGTAAAGCGAGTGAAAATCCCCCGTCGGAGAAAGTATGCGTCACATGCAAGCGTATAAATGACGACGACGTGAGTCAGTTTCAGGAGCTGACTCAGTGAATGTTAATTTATTGTCTTTTATAGTAAATCCATTAAGATTTTTATCATATATTTATTGTTGATTTGAGAAAATTTTGTATAGTTCTTGGATATAATGTTAAAAGAGAAGAGTTGTTTTTCCTGTTGTAGCGTATCGTATCGTGTGTTAATCTTCAGATTGATAAATATGAATTATATTCTGTTTTATTACAATAGTATATAACAATAGTATTAAGATATTACGTTGAACAGTTTCCCCGCAGGTCTAGAGGGGACTGGCGGAAGTCAACGCCGCATTTTCTCCGTTTATAGTGAAAGAAGGCGTAGCGTATTGACCCCTTTTTGTTTTACCAAAACGGGAAAATGAAAATAATTAAAATATAGTCATCCTCTTAAGTGCGGATTAGAACTTCAAATATCGCAGTTACAGCCAAACAATAATTCACTGCACTATGCCCCAAAAATATTATTAAAAATATTTATTTATTTAATTTTTCTGTGAATTCTCCCTAGTAGATACTAACAATAAAATTCTGTACCCTAGAAGTTAAAGTATCTGTATAACTTAGAGTTGGTCAACTATTGGGATTTTGTCAATTGATTTCCGAATTACGTCACACTATTCTCTCTTTCCGCCTCCACAGATAAATATATCTGCCAGCCAGGGCGAGGATCCGTATTAAACATTAATGTTCTCTTGAGTCGAATTCAATAACCCATAGCCTACGTACTTATATCTACTTATACGAGAATACTCACAATTTATTCTTCACTCATTATTAACTTTTTCTACTGATAAAGAATAGGTACTTACTTAGCTCATTTGATGCAACATTTTATTATTCCCTACTGAGTGAGTCATTCAAAGCCCTACAATACTACTCTAAATTCATTTTCGCAAGTCATTTTGATATCATTTACAAGTTTCCGTTTATTTGTCTGATCTAATATTGCGCAATAAAAACAATATTTTGACCTTCAATTTTTTATAGTCGTTGGTTTACGCAGGTATGCTATACCTGGTACACGCTAATAATGACTCTCGAATAATGTTATATTGTTTAATCGTCAATAAAGTCTAACAAAAAAAATAATTGATTTACGCTCTATTCCGTATATAGCAAGGTCATAGGGAACCAAATGTTAAGACATATCGTTTCCAGCTAGTTGCCTAATCTTCGAGAAATTGCTGTTTGTTGCCGTGCCCGGCCTAGAATAGGATCATCCTGGTACTGGTGGTGTCGTAAGAGGCGACTAAAGTCAAAGAACTTAAACTTATATATACTTAAGACCAGTCGTGGTGCAGGGGCAAAGTGTGACTGTAAACGCGACTGGTTGTGCGTTCGATCCCCACATTCGAGGAAATGAAATATTTATATTTATTAAATATTTCATTTCCTCCATATCTTCACTCTGACTCTAAGTCATTTTTTTTTTATGGAAAAGACACGGCAAACGAGCGCGCGGGTTACCTGATGGTAAGTGATTACCGCCGCCCACGGCCCCGTGCAACCCCAGAGGAGCTACACGTGCGTTGCCGGCCTTTAAGATGGGTTGGGCGCCGGGACCCGGCATAACCTGATGCGAAACGCAGTGGCATAAAGCCACTACTTCACGCCGATTTTAAATGCCGGGGGGTGGTAATGATCCGGTCGAGTCTACCCATGCGTGTTGCCATTGCTGGCAACGTGACTCTACCCCACGTACTTTAGTCGAGGTCCACTACTCAACACGTAATGCCTCAAAAAAAGCGTAACGTGGGGAACGTTAGTGTCGTCTTAACACTACCTTTCCTCTTCCTACCAAGTATGTGTTTTTTTTAAATTATTTTTATTTATTATACTTATTTATAAAATTAATACTATTTTATTATCGTATTTTCGTCACTTCTCTTTATTATATTACAAAACTAACAGTATAATCTCGCATATTATGTTTGTTGAAAGCCGTATTGGTGACGCTATTACTGATTAGATATAGCTACGATACATCGTTATACTGGTCTATTACGACGGAGCTCGTTACGCGTATTAGCCTGTCATCAAATAACACTTGTTTATGTTTTATTAAATATGTATATATGTCTATATATATATGTATTTATATTTCCATTTCTTCGCTCTGGTGTGGAGGCTTAAGCGCGGCGTTGAGTTTTGCCACCCAACACGCAATGCCTCCAGAATTCAGCAGAAAGTGGGGAACGGAGTTTCTTACACTAGGTTCCCCCTGCCTACCCTGCTATGTGCGGGATACAGCGTGAAACACTCCGTGGTTAAATATCTGTGTGGACAACGGATTCAGTACAATTTCAATAAAATGCAACAAATCAACGTTCTTTATCTTTGTCATAAATTCTAAGGAGTGTCTTACCACTAGGTTTACTTTGTGTATCCTTTTATTTAATATATATAAGTCAATAAGACTAGTTAATCGCATTCTCAAAGCAATCAATATATTTGTATTTTTTTTTGTTCGAAAAGTAAAAAACCTTTAACCGAATTACATTCATAATTTTTTTTCTACAAAAATCACGACTTCCTTATCATTACAATATTATGTATGTATGTATGTGTATACGACAAAAAAACACTATACCAACTATAATGAGTCATGATTACGCAATAAGTCGTCGAACTCAGCGACCTTCCCACCATGTGCGCGTGCGCATATTTTTGGCAGTACGCTGATAACGAATTGATAAATTATAATTTAAACACCTGTTTTTTTGCTATAATTGAAAATAGTTACGTAAATTTATTTTTATGTTGCTCAGAAAATAATAATATTCTTAGATTGCAATTTTTAAGGAAAAAGGTGCTGAGTTTTTTTTGCAAAAAGTATGGTAATAAATACGAGTATGTATGTGTAATTTGGAGTGTTTACCCTTTAATTTGTAATATGTTACAAATACAAACTATAACTGGTAACTGAATATAACTCATTCCCCCGAGGGGAGATCGAATCCCGAGCGTTTGCAGTCGAACACTGAGCCACTGCGCCGCAATTGTCTATTTAAAGTGCTTGTGCTGTATATAATTATTAGTACTGCTCTGAAAAATAAACAGGTACGATTGACAGTGACAACTCAGACACTCTCAGTGGTTGTGAATTCGAATGCTATTCAATATAATATTTAAATCGACCTTTTAACCTTTTGATTTCCACTTGCTGTATGTATGTACCTTTAAAACAAAAGCAACTATACACTTTTTCCGGCAGGGTAAGAAGAGGGTATGAGATATTATGATCACGAACTAGTTGCTGAATTTTTGTGACGGATCTCAATGTCACGCTTACCTCTATATGCCATTATAAATCTTTTCCATTTGGGAATAATGGGAGCATTCATAATGCAGAACGGAGTGTCTTAAGACTAGGTTCTCTCTGTCTAAAAAGAAAAATATTGCTATAATAAATTGTATCATCACAATTTTCGATTTTCCATTTAAATATCACTATTACTAGCGCACCACTCTCTGTACACTAAATACACAAGTGCACACGAACCCTATGATGACGTTCAAGGAATATTTCCATACATTAATCTTATTATATATGTAGAGAAAAATCTAAAAGCAGAAGTGCTTACATCATTCCACGTCAATACTGAAGTGGTATTTGGAGGTTAATACTCTCACGTATTAAAATATCTTAAAAATCACGATTCTGTGGAATGTTTAGGTACATCTGGAAAGCCGAGCGGTAAACACTGAGAAAATTCTTAGAAACTGCATCTTATGCATTTTTTGCCGTTTTTTGAGTAGTGGAAAAGGGAATATAAAGACGATCGTTCTTTAACATCTTTGTACTCGTACATGTATATTAGTTGCGTTACTCTTTATTCCGCTATGCAGGGTAAGCAGAGCTGACCTAGTGTATAGACACTATGTTCCCCATTTTTCACCTTATTTTTGAGACATTTTGTGTTCAATGGCAGAATAAAACATACATTTGGACATTTCATCATAACGGTGGAAATATCTTTCGAGATCTCTTTCAGCCAACCCGTGGAAGTAGATAAGTTCAAATTAGCGGGAAAGACAAGACCGAGCAATGATATTGAGAAAAAATAAATAATAACAATAATACAAATCTAATGAGAAATACCTAATGAGACACCTCTTAATATGAAAATTAAGAGCTACCCTTTTGACAGACGCGTTTTTTCGATGTCCAGAACAATATTTTCATTAAAATAAAAAAAATTTTTTTGGCTCACCCTAATATATGTATATATACATAGCGATCCACTCGCGGGTTCGAGTGCATACGTTCTATAATTCTTTAAGTGCTGCATATATGCCAACAGATAGGTGATATAATTTATACATTCAATCATGAACATATATTCAAGTATTTTTTCACGCGCTTAAAGCAAATCGATGGCGTTCAATATTATTGTAATTTCGTTATTTAAAGCTAATCTAGAATAACACCGTAATGTTATATAGCCTGTAGCACTCTCGAGTAATATAGCTTTCATATAAAACAAAAAAAAATGTAAATCCGACCAGTATTTCCAGAGATCTTAGCGCTTAAGCAAACAAACAAAATCTTCCGTTTTATTGTATTAGTATAGATAATATAAATATATGTCTATGTATAAAGAATACCTATATTAAAAATGTAAAGAAATTGATTTTTTTTTAATAAAAACAATGTCATAATCATTGTTATTGTTATTAGTGAACATTGTTTTCAATGTGTTATTATCAAGTATTTGGCTATAGGAGCTGGCGCCGAGGTGCACGACCTGATGCGAGTCAAAGTCCTACAGAGTATACCTAACTGTAGACAGGATAAAATATTGCGAAAATTAGACATTACTTGCAATTTATATAGAAACTAGCTTGTAGCTGCAGCTTTACCAGCTTATAGAAAGATTTTTTCACTTCCAACCTATGGAGGTCATATACCATAACATAAACTGATACAACACACACACACGCTTTGCCTTATTACTACAGCGAAGAAATAAAAAAAATACCTAATTTTTTGGAATCCAGAACCTGTGACGTTTACAGTTGAACGCTCGTGCCCTGCGCCATGACTGGCTTTAAACTCAACAGCTTAATAATATTAGTATCGACTAGTGTACGACTAATAACTATGCAGGATAAAGCGCGAGGTGAAGAAGAAGAAAGAAGAGAGAAAAATATAGAAAAAATAATCTATCTGTTCATATTTCTATAGTGTGAAGCTTTCCATTATAATATAACAATTGATTACGTATCGCCGGTACATTAGCGATCACTCATTAGGTACAGTTACAGGTTAAAGGCCTGTGAAAACGACTGCTGGTATTTTTATACAAGATTTAAAAAGCTTTTTATATTAAAAAATGACAGAAACTGAATTTTAATTTAAATTAAAACTTTTCGCCCAAATTTGAGACACTGCGTGTTTGTTTGGCATAACTCAACGCCACATACAGTCAAACAGAAGGAGAAAATAAAAATAACATTAATATTACACTCTTTTACCTCGCTATGCGGGAAAAAACGTGAATGTGCTTATTAGTATAAGTAAAAACACAAATCCTTATATATCTATTTGAATTTATTTAAATTTTAAGGTACATATTTTTTAATTAAAAAAGAAAATCCGGAACTAGAGCCTCGATTTTTATATGTAATATTTATTGTATGAATTCTCGAATTATTTGTCAAGTCAGTCAAGGATATTTGGTTCATAATTTCGACGCTTTCATCTGTAGGTAGTAGGTATTGTTCTCGTGCGTAGTTGCGGTTGCAATTATAATGAAAAACGGTTATGAAGTAATAATTACAATAAACGGTCACCCTAATCAATACACTTTAGGCGAATGAGTCAAATAATAGGTAAATAGAATGAAATATAATATTATTACTGACATTTCCATTCATATTACCAAAATTACTATTACAGGCCGTCGTGGCTCAGGGGAAGCGTGTGTCGGTTGTGGATTTTATTCCTACTCGGGAAAACGAATTATTGTTTATTAATATTTTCATTTCTATGCTCTGATAATAAAAAAGCGCGGCGTTGAAAATGTCTCGAAAACTCGGCGGAACCTTCGTTTGGAACGGTGGCAGAGTGTCTCAACATGAGGTTCCCAAGTTCCCTCTGCCTACTCTGCTAAGTGCGGTGCGGTTACGGCGTGAAACAATTTTTTTTATTTATATTATACTGTCAAATATATAAAAAAATGTTGTCTAATTTAATATAAAAATATTTTAAGCTACACGCTTATATGTATGTAGTATGTATCAGTGTACGTATGTGTATGGTTGTTTGTTTGATGTCTAGACACAATACCACAAGCTCTGTCTAGTCTTGTATACTACTCATTTATACATTATTTAAAACGATATTTCTTTATTACATAAAATATGTATGTCCTTACATATATTATAGAGCAGGAAATGCTTATTAAAAATCAATACGCAATAAATACTTCTTACATTAATATAATAATTATTTATTAATTAAAAATAATAAATATTTTTTAATTAATAAAATCTACTTTATATTTCATTATTTAATTAGTCTAAGCTAAAATGGCGCTTTCAAAGTAACATTATAATTAATTAACTAACTAACTTATATATAATTCGAACTCGTGACTATTCCATACTACAGAGTGACGTCACACTCCGTTTTTGATGATTGTAATAATATAGTGATCAAACACCAGAATGAAACAGAAAGAAGCGCATCACTGACAATGTTTCATTACGTAAACTAATGTTTTATTTTCAATCGGGTTCATTAACCCAAATGAATTTGCAGGCCTCGGGTGAACGACCTCCCATAGCCAACAGTCAATATGTGTATTTTGCGAAAATTCCATTAAAACATCTTCCTCTATATCTCAATGAGAATAAATGTGAAAATCCCGTGTACGTATATGGATTTCGAAATTTTTGAAGTTTTTCTAAGCGATCACGCGTTAAATCATTTTGATAATAACTTTTGCCTTTGAACTCTGTTTCTTAGAACCTTTTTGCTACAATTGTCTTGTAATTTATAGATAAATAAGAGTTATATTGATATAAAAAGATATCAAAGACATAAAGTTGAACCGCAATATTTATTATATGTAGAGTTTTTATTTAGTACTAGCGGTCTGTTCGCGGATTCGCCCGCATTATCTATGAAATTATGGTAATTTCTTTATCTTTTTTTCGTTCTCGCGAAAGCACTACATTGTAAATATTCTGATCTTAATTTTAATATGGTTGTGCATATTTATAAATACTTGGGTGTAAACGATCTTGAACTAGTTTAACAGTTAGTGAAAACAGCATTAAAATCCGCCACGTAGTTTTAGAAAGGTTAATATTATTGTCGTGATATATAAATACTTTTAAAGTGAGATGTTTTTTTTAAGGCATTACGATATTCTTGATGAGTAGCGGCACTCAACACTCTACTTCGTCCTTATTAGAGCTGGGAATAAAAACATTTTATTCCTCCGAGTGAAAATCGAACCCAAAACCTTCGCTTTTACAGCCAAATGCATCACAATGGTTTTAATTTCATTATTTATGATTAAAATAAAATAAAGTAGACAAAACATCATTATTAATGTTATAGAGTACTATTTTAACCATAATGACATAGATTTGGTTCAAAATCAAGTAATTTACAATTAGATCGACGTTAGTCTTAATATGTTTCTTTTTTAGTCACCGCGACCTTTTTACAATCAATTACAAAATCCAGTGTTCGCTAAAGAGTCACTATTAAATAAACATAAATTGTTAATGTAATTTTCGTATAAGTTCAGATTTTATAACGTAATTTTATTGTATGTTATATTAAACGGTAATTAAATAAATAAAAGGATTAAAAAAAATAGCTACAATAAAAAACAAATCATGACGCTGAGTTCGGTCAGTCAATACATAATGGCCCAAAAATTGGGCGGATATTAGGGCGTGGAGTGTCTTATTACTGATTGTCCATTTTTCGAGACATTCTTGAGTGGCTGAACATAACGCCGTTCATTGTTTTACTACCAGACCAAGGAAATGCAAATAAAAGTATCTAATTTTCTTAAAAGCTAAATTAATATTTTCTATGACGTAGTCTTGGTTCCAGGGGAATGGTTATGTTAATGAGCTACAACGCAAAGTATTGATATTATGATTCACGAATGACCTTTACGATTTTCTCCGAAATAAGGGTAGGTAAAAAACGTTTGTTGAACTTGAATTGGCATTGAAAAAGCTTACAGAGTAAACAATATATAAAATGTATCATATTAGCACGGCCAGTCTGGTAAATATCAGGATTCATTCAGGAGGATTTAACCATTAGGTTCCCTTTGCCTATTATGCTTACAACATGAAGATATAAAAAAACTGATGCCATCATGGAGTGGTATGAACTTACAATATATTTATGGGTATACAATCAAAAATGGTCACATACAAAAAATATTTAATTATCATAATACAAATTTAGGCGGCAATTTAGTTTTATATAAAACTAGAACCTAGCCACTGTTTTATGGATTATCACATGTATTTCAATATCATATATATAGATATATCATACTTTCATATTCTATTTTATGATTTTCTTTCATTTACAGACAAAGTAAGGTACGACAGCATACATACAATAATTGTGCAATAGTAGCGCCGAAATTTCGCAGGTTAACGACCTCTACGCACACATAGACATTACATTTACACTGTATCAACACGTATTGTACACGCGCGTGTGTGTGCGTCTGAGGGCGCAGGGTGGTATTGACTTCTATGTAAAATTAATTTTAGTGTATGATGTTTTTTTGATTAGATTCTTTAAGGTCATATCAATGATAAAAATAATACGCAGTTTTGTTTTTTTTTTGGTCATATAGTTTTTTGCATTTTGCCAATAACACATGTTAATGATCTTTGGATTGTTTTTCTATAGGTATTTTAAGAGAAAAATTTTGTTAGGCTGTATAAAATTATGCTTAAGTCTAATAAAATAGTCCAAATAGAAAGATAAATCACAATGAACTTATAATAGAGTTGTTATTACACGTGTAACTAAGAAGCGGATTTTCAAGTACATTTAGTACATCTTATTTAAAACACAAACTTATATACATTTGTATATATAATCCATAGTATAATATAGCACCAACGTGACCGAGTGAGATCGTTTCTTACTGATTGCGATGGTCGTAGATTGAATTTCAATTCTATACACATAACATATTATAATATCATTTAATTTAATTTATTTGAATGAACTACCAAATATCATCACCCCCTCAAAGTAGATGGGACTCCGAGAAAAGAATAGCTTATTACTTTTTTCTAAAAACGAAAGGTAGTTACAAATATTTCTTTTTTTTTCACACTCTCATTCTAAGAAAACAGTGGTAGGTAAATAATAAGAAAATGATACTGAGTCATAGATATATCATCATTTATATTACAAATATAAGTTCAAATAGTTAAAATCTATTTATCTTGTATTACATCATTGCGAAAAATACATATTTGCGAATCAAAACAGCACGTCATGTGACAAATTAGAGGTGTTTCATCCATAATTTATATTTTAGCATTATCTGTTGACATAAATTATTACGCTTTTAACAACCACTTAACTTAAACATGTCGGTGTTATTTAAGTATATTTTAACGTTATTATATATAGAAATACATAATATAGTTAATTTATTAATAATATATTTATAATTATATTCAGAATTCAGCGGAAAGTGGGGAGCAGAGTATCTTAAGGCTCTCTATGCCTACCCTGCTACACTCACTGTAGGATACAAGGACAAAGTTAAATAAGAAAAATATAATAAATAATAATATTAAAAGAAAAACAGCAGGGTAGGCAGAAGGAACCTAGTATTAGGATGCTCTGTTCCCCATTTTCTGCTGAATTCTGGAGTCATTACGTATTGAGTAGCGGAACTCAACGCCCCTAAAAATTAACCTTAACATTAAATTTAAATGAAGCAAATAAATAACTTGAATTGAAGTGATAACTTTCAGAAATCAATAGCTTTCATTCCCATCAAGCATATACAAAGATATGTATATCAATTTTTAAATCGCATTATCATAAAAATAAACAAGAAAATTAAAGGTGTGGGTGCTAGCAAAACATTGCCCTCGTCGAACATTTTTACTTGACCTCTAACTCTCTTAATACGTGTTTTTAGCTACATGTTACCTCCAGTAGTAGGTTCAGAGAACCTAGAGTCAAAATACTCCGCTTTCCGCCTTTCTCTAGATTTAGAGACACTATGTTTAAGCCATCATTTGAAGCAAAATTATTCAAACGTTTATTCATATATACGAAAATTAAACCTGCAACTATAATTTTTAGCCCAAATTCGAGATATTGCGTGTTGAGTTGCAGAACACAACGCCGCGTTTTGCTTTATCATAGAGGAGAAATGAAAATAACTCGTTAGCTAGCTATTGTATTGTTCGATGACCCCTATCCTTTCTCTATCTCTACATAAACTGAGGTGTATGGAAGGTCACGCTGCAATCGATAGGAAATTTTCGTTAGAGAAAAACGGCCGAAAATACGCTTGGTCGTTCACCCGCGGGCAAGGTCGTCAACAAGGTTGTCGCCCGCTCGGTTGTCGAACCGAACGAAACATTATCTTATAATATATTGAGTAAACGGCAATTTTTATATATCGTGTCGTGTTTAGGAAGTGTAAGGACCTACGTAATTTTTGTACGTAATATTTGTGTGTGTGTGTGTGTGCAATGTACATGTACAAATAAATACATAGTACACACGTTTGTTGTATACGCATGTATTTGTGTGTACTAGTTCGAATTAACGTAAAAACACTTGAAAATTATAATGATTTTTTTTGCATTAAATTTTATTTCATTTAAAAACCGCGAAAAAAATTATTTGAAAGCTATAGTTATTAGATTTAAATGTATAAGAAACTAAACGTATTCTTCATAGTTTATAATGAGATATGTTTATATATAATTATCTCATATTTTTTAATAATCATGTTTATATTAAAATCTGTCTGAATTACAAACGTGAATATACAGAACTTGGCGCCCATAACGATTTCCAACTCTTTTGTCGCTGAAGTTGATAACAACTTATTATTCAACAATGAACTTGGCTCTCATTTCACGTTTATTATTTCGATGGAATGCTTTATACATTTGTTGTATGTAAAAAACTGATCTGACAACCTTGACGAGCAGAGACGCTATAGTAAAGCAGTGCAACGTTTCAATTCGTCGTTTAAATTTAAAATCAAACTAAAATTATTAAATGCAGATTGTAAATGACACTATTTTAACCGGATTAATCGCGTATATTTTGTATTTTATACATTTTTGGGGAACCCGACGTTTCGAACACTTTACAGTAGTCCGTGACCACGGACGGTTAAAATAGTTTCATTTACAATGTGTAATAATCGTGAAAATCAAAGAACTTATTATTAAATGCAGGTTTATGTATGTCCTTTGTCATCATCTTCATTTTCAGCCCTCTTATTTAAAGTCAGCTAGTAAAGATTTCGTCTAATTGATGATTGTGGATCCGATTCCTCTAGAGCAAATACAATATTATTATTTTCTCGCTGGCTCAATGTCTCGAGAATTAGGTGTAATGAGGAAAGTGGAATATCTTAACACTAGCTTCCCTCTGCCTTCTAAGTTATGCAAGACATAATGTAAAGTGTGGGTTCGATCCTCACTCGAGGAAATGAAATAATTATTTGTGCGGCGTTGAATTCCACCACTCAACACGCAATGCCTCCAAAATTCGGAGGAAAGTGGGGAACAGAGTCTTAAAACAAATTTACCTCTGCCTACTCTGCGGTGTGCGGGATACAGCGTGAATCTGATTTGATTTATTTATATACTGCAACTTTCTAAAATTGCAAAACTTGTTTATTTTATATTTTTCCTTACATTTATGTAATACATAACATACATTTTTCAATTATTAATTATTCCATGAGCAAATAAGATACGTTACATTGTTTTGAAACACAACCATTGTAATTTTCCTTCAATATAATTTATTAGTGAATAATATCAAATTTTTCCTGTATGAGCGTAAAGGAAAATATTCCTATAAATACCTTTAAGGTGTTAGGAAATATATTATATTATACTATATTTCCCTTTTCTTTTACAACTAGTCAACTATTTTCCAAAGATCGTATGTAAGGCAATGCTTGAGGAGATAAAACAGCCTTTGTATTGCATCCAGGTTGTATTTTTATATTATATGTGCGCAATAAGTAGTATTAAGCTAGCCGTAGTGGCTTAGTGGCACAAGCGACTGTAAACGAGACAGGTTGTGTTCGATTCCCACTCCAAGAAATGAAACTCACTCTGGTGCAAGCAATGCTGCAAAAGTGGAGAACGGTGGTGTCTTAATGGGAACAGAGTGTCCTAATATTAGGTTCTCAGGTTCCCTCTGCTTACTCTGCTATTTGCAGGATTCAGCGTGAAGCTGAAATAAATATTCTACTAATAAATAGCTATTCACGAATAGAGTATCTATTCGTATGTCTACATCCAAGCGCGTTTTCAAAGCCGTAGGCACGATGAAAACTAGATCGATATTGACGATATTATATTAAAAAAGGAGAAAAAAATGGAGTCCCAATACAAGTCTCCCTTTGCCAACCCGCTATAAGCGAGATACAGCGTGAAGTATTTTTTTATACTATTTATACAAAATTTGTTCAATCATAATGACGTATTTCCAAGGTAAACGATTAATAATTCTGAGTTTATAATACAATATTTATTTGCAAATCACCTTATGTTTTGATCTTGAACAAGGTTGAATGATTCATAGAAGTTATTTACTTCGTTGTGGCCGATTTAATAATTGTATATAAACACGGAAAAACTTGTGGTGTCAATGACCGGTAGTTACTAACATTTTGGGGGTTGGCCACCCCTTTTGCCTCAGGGTGGGGTCACCGAAGGAAGTTGTTATTTCCTATATGTATATTCGTTTGTATTTAAATAGTTTTTTCTTTGAAAGTAAAAATATACTTAAATTAAAAACGGTTTATTTAGATCATTTTGTTCTTTTTTTATCATTATTCCTTATCTAAGTACGTGTGGTAGAGTCACGTCGCCAGCAATGGCAACACGCATGGGTAGACTCGACCGGATCATTACCACCCCCAGCATTTAAAACCGACGTGAAGTAGTGGCTTTATGCCACTGCGTTTTGCATCAGGTAATGCCGGGCCTCGGCGCCCAACCCAACTTAAAGGCCGGTAACGCACCTGTAGCTCCTCTGGGGTTGCATGGGGTCGTGGGCGGCGGTAATCACTTACCATTAGGTGACCCGCACGCTCGTTTGCCTTGTCTTTTCCATAAAAAAAGGAATTCACTTATTTCGTAATGATATACATGTATATTTAAAAAAAGTAATAAAAGAAAAAGTTACTAAAGAAGTTTGACCTTTCACACGTGGGTTTGAGTCCCACTTGGGAGTGTAATATTTCATGTGCTCTGTCCCGTGAGGAACACAGCCTGTAGCTAAAAAAAAATAACAAATATATGAAATCAACGTAGAGTTTTTATATTTGTTTAGCAGTTTTTTTGTTTATAAAAGACACCAAAAACAAAATGAACTCGTTTGTTTTCATTTCAAGAAACAATGACAATATTCATTTAAATATTAATATGACTGACATTAATTAGACAGACGAGGTGCGACGTAGAGGTTCGCCACCTACCGCGCGGTGATTCTAAAATAAACAGAAGTATCATATTTACTGAGTTTATATTTTTTAATAACAAAAAATAACAATTTAAATTAAATATAATCATGGTTGATGTCTATAAATGCAACCTTCTATTTCCACTCGGGTTAATAAATCGTTTTTATTTCCTCGCCCTGGTACAATGACAATGTCCACATTGTTATTGTACCACAATTCCGACACTAAATAGGCTATAACTTCACTTTCTACTCAATGTTAAGCCGAAAGTGGAGAATGGAGTTTTTTAACATTGCTATTTTCGTCAGTCGAGTGAGGATGAAAACATTATAATGTATGATTTTCAAGACATCAAAAATATAGGTATGTAAGTACCTAAGAACTATAAATAAAAGATTAAAGAAAAATAGTCATATAGAACAAAATCGTATTTTTAATGGGACGACGAATGATGCTTTAATCCTGACTGATGACATAAGGTCTTTGCTCCACAGTCTCTGTAACCTATTAAAACCTTTTTGCTAAATTGAGGAAGTAAAATGTAAGTCGAATGGTTTATGTTCACGTCAAATTTTTTTACGATTGCAATAATTTTAAGTTTGGAAATATATTTTATAAGGTGTGAAATAGTTGTGGCATTTTGAATTATATCGTTTATTCTTTAATATCTAGGAACCTCATCGGTTTCCAGGTCGGTTTCCAGGAGGCGCGGGTTCGAGCTACGTTCAAATTTTTATACGTTTTCTAATTAAGTACTATTTACTCACTTTTCCACCCAATTTTGATGGTTCTGCAAGATGGGTATTTTTATGGCTAGACTATCGATAATTCTGTACTATTGAAACTCCTTTAAAGATCTTTCTAAATTATCATTAATTGTTTTCGAAAGCCAACTGAGGTTTCCTTTTGTCTCTCTTACCACTCACTCTCGCATCTCAGGTTTCTGTCATTTAAAAGTTTTTTTTAAAGATTTGCTAATCAAATGTAAATAGATAATAATAATAATAGCATATTATTAAGAAAATAAATAAATAGAACAGAGTATCTATTTATTCTTCATTTTCCGCCTGTACACCTCCGCCTCATCTAACACTTTTTCAATTTCACATTGTCCCATTACGCCAAAATAGAGCCTATTGATTGATTTGATCATTTTTTTTAGATTCAAAGTTTATCTCATGCAACGTAGGCCAAGGTAACCTGGGAACCTAACGTAAAAATACTACCAAAACATTGTTACCATTAAGACACTTCCATTCGCGTTCACAGTCGCTCGCTGGTGTACCTGCGCGATGAAAGCCTTGCAATTTCAATTCATAGTATAAAACTATATATTAATAAAATGATATAGTTATAAATTTCCAAATTCACAACACAAAAAACTAACAAAAAAGTAGGTAATCTATTTATAATAGAAACCATCTAAAAAACTAAATATAAACAGAACAAATGGATGAATTAAAATAGATGATAGACATGTTACTAGCAGGCCTATAAAATGGCAATATATCATCAGAAAACCGGTAGAACCTATACTAATAGCGAAGATTACGTCTTGACGCACGTCGCGGACACTGACCGACTTTTTTTTTATTGTTAAGGCAACATTCTTTTATTGATTTTTTTTTGGTAAATTGTATGAAATTGTTTAAATTGTAAATAATTAAATGTGTAATGACTTATTTGTGTACCGAGCCTGGAACACAATTTTAACTAAGAATAATATTGCGTAACGTCAGTCGACAGGTTGTGTGTTCGATAGCCACCCGAGGAAATGAGAGTTTTAATATTTTCATTTTAGTCTAGACAAAGCACGGCGTTAAGTCCCGCCACTTAACATGCAATGCCGTCAGAATTCGGTGTAAAGTGGGAATAGAAGTGTCTTAACACTAGGTTTCGTCTGCCTCAGTGCTGGCAATGAAGGGCAAACAAAGGCCTGCACTGAGTTCCGCATGCATTTGTTATGAAACATTTTTTATGTTAAACGTTATTTAAAGAAACAACAGTTTGAGTCAAATAATAATTTAGTCTAACAGTAACTATGGAACTGAAACAGCAAGGTATATTCATATTGTAAACTCAGTGATAAGGTACATATGAATTTTCAACGACATGACTTAGTAGTCCTAGGTTCCAATCCCTGACGTACAATAAAACTTCTATTCTTTATCAAAAAAATAAAGAGAATTCCATATCTAGTTTTATCACAATGTGTGACACACACATTTATTTATATCATATATATCAATACCAAAAAATATTCTACGCACTACAAACGTTTCAGTTACAGCAATCGCCTTAACTCGTTAGCAACAATTTTACTCGAACATTGACCTTTAAAAAATTATGCCACAATCGGGGATTGAACCCGGAACACGCTACGAGCTATCTAGGTCTGTTTACACTATCACCGTAAATAGGTCTTACGCCAACTGTATCATTAATAATTATCTTTAGTTATTAGTTTCAATTAATATTAAATATACTGATCTGTGAGTACTTGATTCTAGTTCAAATAATATTTGTTAATGGTGAGGTTTTTTTGTAAATAATATATTATAATTAAAATATATAATAAAATAAATTTCGTCTCTTATTTACGTTATTTTTGTAGGGCACGTAAGTATATATCAGAGAAAAATCTATCATTTACTCACTGTTCCACTCGGTTTTGTTGGTTCTCCGAGGTGGATATTTTGGCTAGACTATTGATAAATTTGTACTATTGAAACACCTTCGAGGATATTGAATCTGTAACCACCGAATTTAATCAAGCTTAGGAACATAAGCGTGTGATTGTAAAAGCGACGGTAGTGGTAACGGTTTTGTTCGATACATACTGATATGTGATATATTGAAAATTTTCAGTTCCTCGATCTGGTAACGATGCAATCAACACGCAATGCCTCAACAATTCGCCGGAAAGCAGGTCTTCTGACTACCATGCTTTGTTAGAAATAGATAGATAGAAATGAAGAGAAAAGGTCAAAATTATATATTAATGTAAAAATTATACAGAACAAAACGTGGCGTTTACTTCCCTCTCCTCCGCCTCTCAACACGCAATGTCTTGTATTCGGACAGATAACGAAAAACTTGATTGTTTGTGCCTATCACGATATTATATGTAGCATATTAGTGTAACCGATCAAAAAATAGCATTAAAATGGGGAAAAACAAGGTAAATTTTATTATTATCAATCTTATCAGTCACTTGATCCACAAAGAATTAAGATTCAAACGACCTGAATACTTTACGTCAGCCTATTACATATTCACGAAGATCCGGTTACCTGTCGCGGCGACAATCTTATCTAGAAATGGTATCTAAGATGAAAATAAAAATGTGTCATTAAAATATTTCAAGTAAAGTCCCCGATATGAAAAGATATTTGTAAAGTAGATATGAAGAAGTTCATTCCCTATTTCGTCGGGTTCAACAGATTTGTTGGTTAGTGAATATGATTACTAGGGCGGAAGCCATGGGTTCAATCTCAATCTTAAAAAAATATTTATGTGACAGACGCCTTGTTGTATGTTTTTTATGTATCATTTTTTTCTTTGAATGTGCACCTGTAAAATATACTTAAATAAATAGACAACCATAAAGTATAAGTAAGGAATTACCTTCATTTCTGCGTTTTGGAGGAAAGAGAAAGTTCGGCGTTGAGTTCCACCACTCAACGACAACGAGTATCCCAAAATTTGGTTGCAAAATGAGGAACGCAGCGCCTTACCTAAGCTTTAATACGGGAAAAAACTGTTGTGAAGCTGTTAATTTACTTATTTAAAACATTAAATATTGGGAGATAGAACATTTTGTCACGTAACGCTTATTAGAAACAGGATAAAGCAAAATATATGTAATTGAATACAATTATAAACTAAGAATCAAGGAAAACTAAATCGGTCGGTTTAAATGAGTTCCACGAAAAACTAAACGAAATAATATCTTGTAGGAAATATATAATATAATAATTAATAAGGTAAATAGAGGTCAGACAGTAGATTTTGATTTCAAAGTGGTTCCTTATACCTACTCTTGGGTCCTAGCGTACCTGGGACTTCCGTTCTAAGTGTAGGTCTGAGGTCTTAACCCTACAACGCGATGGATGATATGGTTTTATTATTTATTATATTATTTTAAAGTGATTGTATATTGGGACACACTTTCTGAATATTTTCTTATAAAGAACATAATATTAAAGTTATATTTTTAAACAAGAAAAAAATCTTGTGATATAAGCGTACATTAGATGATATTTGTAAAGATATTGTATTAATTAATTAAGTATTAGATTAATTAATTTAAGCGCTTTTTCCTTCTTTTTACATATAACTTCGCTTGGGTATAACATAAGGTTATATGCGACAAAAAATAGCTTCGCTTTTGAAATAAATATATTAATAGCTGTGATGCGAAACTCATCGCCGCACTATTTAATTATTTTTCACTTATTTACTATAATTTTATAACTACTTTTAATTATAAAATTATATCACTATTTTAAATTAAAAAAATATGTTTATTAGCCATTAGTTAAAAAAAAACTAGACATTTTGTTGGTATGAGACATAATATATCACAATGACATCACCATACTAGTTAGAATAGGTGAAGGAACTGGCCCACTGACGCCGAATTTAGAAGAGTCGTTAACGCGATGGAATGAACATTGTTGAACTTTAACTAGGACGAGCCTAAAGTATTTTGTATTGTGTTTAATTTAAATATTCATTTTTAAATTGTTTTATTTTAGATAAATTCTTTTTTAGCTTCACGCTGTATCCCGCATATAGTAGAGTAGGCAAAGGATCTATTATTAAGACACTCCGTTACTCACGCACCGCCTAATTTTCGAGACTTTGCGTGTTGAGAGGCGGAACTCAACGCCGTAAAAAAAAAAAGTTAACGTCAAAGGAGGGAAAGTCACCTTCTTTTTTATTTTTAAAGTAATTTATATGGATTTTCTCAATAAGTTCTTATTGATCAGTCCGCAAATTATAATACTAAGAAAAATATCTTCTACCTCTGTTTACTATAAATATAATTCCATTCATCATAAACGAGTTAAGTCACTAAAACCTCAATGGATATAGAAATAAAAAAAATGTCATTTGTTTTAATTTTTATTATTTACCATACAATAGACTCGTGTATAAGTTTTGCTTTAAATAGTGTATTTCAACAATAACATTATTTTTTAAAATGAAGTATAGTTCAAATGGTTAAATGAATATTATGTAACTCGGTCACTTTTAAAATATATAAGTTAAATACGTAGAAAAAAAAGAAGACAACAATCTATTTACCTTAAAACGTATACTGTATTAGTACACAAAAAACTTTCAAAAATTAATATTTCATATAATTTATAAATTGGTCTCGATTAGTATAAGTTTCCATATATTCATCTTAGATCTATAGGCAGAAAGAACGTAGTATCAAGACACTCTGCTCTTCGCTATCCTTCCGAATTTGAGATAATGCGTAACGAGTGGCGGAGTCACCGGCTTCTTTTTCTTTCGCTTTGTCAAAGGAGGTAAGGAAATTAAAATAATTTAAATCCCCAAATATATATAGAATTTATATATTATAGAATTTCATTTCAAGAGGTGTATACTGATTAAAAATAGTCTGTTTAGCTTCACGCTGTATCCCGCACAAAGCAAGCTAGCTATTCAGTGGCAGAGGGAAAACTAAAGTTACACTCCGTTCCCATTACGACCTTTCATTCCACGCTAACGAACTAACCAGAGTGAGAAAATGAAAATAAGAAATATGTCATTCTCCCAAGTGGGAATCGAACTGACAATCGTCCCGTTGACTTGTGCGACTAATACACGATTATCTATATAATACAAAATATAATGTAAACATAAAAACAAACAATATAAATTAGCAATCGATTCAATTCTACGAACTATTCAGTATCACACCCGCAAGGTCGACGAACGGGAAAGCGGGAAACGTGGAAAGCGGAACTGACGTCACGCGTTAGGTAACCAAAGCAAAGAGTTTTGATGAACATGTTTTTTTGGTATGTGGTTAAATAATAAAATTGAGGAGAATTTAATTATTTTATATTTTAAATTTCTTGGCTAAGAGTGAGGAACAGATGTGTCTTAATGGGAACGAAGTGACTTTTCACTAGGTTCCTAACTGTTCCTCTGTCTCCACTGCAGCATATGCGGGATTTAGCATGAAGCTAAACGAAAAGATTTGCTATTCACGACAGAAGTTAATCTCAATACCTAGCTGTAGTTATTTTCAATTTCGAGGTCATCGTTCTGTAGAAGGACAGGCGTTTGACTTTAAACGTAACCGGTGTGGGTTCAATTTCATTTACGAAAATTAATCATTTTCAATTTTCTATTTATTTACTTATATTTATATTACAATTTCTTCGCTCTGGTGTCGAGGCAAAGCGCGGCGTTGAGTTCTGCCACTCAACACGCAATGCCTCCAGAAATCGGCAGAAAATGAGGAACGGAGTGATCTTAATACTCCTGAGGTTCCCTCTGCCTACCCTGCTGTGTGCGGGATACAGCGTGAAGTAGATTATTTGATTATTAATCATTTTCATTTCCCCGAACTTTCAAGACAATGTGGGGCGTTGACATAGGTTTCCCAACACAACATTTTTCAAATTTAGGGAAAATAGAGAACTATGCAGGATCAAACGTAAAGCTGAAAGACGTTACTGTAAACGAGACACGTTGTGGATTCGAATCCTACTTACACTTCCTGGAGAAAATTAAATATTAAATATTTTCATTTCCTCACTTTAGTAACCAAACAATGAGCGGCGTTCGGTTTTGCCACTTAACACACAATGCCTCCAAAATTCGGCAGCAAATGGGGTGTCGAAGTGACTTAATGGGAACAAAAAGTCTAAACACTGGGTTCTCAGGATCCCTCTACCTTCCCTGCTTTATGGCAAATACAATGTGATACTATAACAAACAAAACTTCTAATAAATTTAAATCTACATACTAACCACCATACAAAGCCGTAGTAGCCGACACACAGTTCAACAACCCCGGTTAACACAATTTTCAAATAAAAAAAGAAACTGAAACAGTATGAATTACAGCCAGTTCCAGTGTAACGACCCCGCCTGTATACGAGTACGTAGACCACGCCGTGACGCGGCGGATGTTAGAAAGCTATCTAGGTTACAGGTGTTTGCGGAATTTTTGCTACTCTACCGATTAGTTAGACAGCTAGATGGATCTTTGGAAAATTATTAAAATGTATATTTATATTTTTCTTACTAAAAAGTAAGAAAAGCAGAAGCTTCGCCTGAAATGGTTAATTTTTTTTAGTTGCCTTTTATCTTGAAATGTTTTAATTTGATTTTGCATTTTGAATATTCTAAGCATTTCAAACAAAAAAGTAAGTATATTTTTCTTATTTATTTTTGGATTGTAGGATGTAGTTCAATACTGTGATTTTGACGCTATTTTCTCTAGTTTTTTTCTGTTATCGCATATTTTGTGACTGAAATTTGAAAGTATTGAATATATCCCCGAAAGATACTTCTTGTTTTTATAAGATACAAGAAATGTGTTTTAATTGTGTTTTTTATAATAACTGTTAAATATTATATTATTAAGACATTATTTGTCTCAACACTAGTGTTCTCTGCCTATCTTGCTAAATACAGAGTACAATGTGAAGCTAAACAAACCTATATCATTAATAGTTTTACATATGAAACCATAAAAACGTTGAACGTTGCGTAAATTTCTCATCGCACTATACATTCCATCTGGCGCAAAGGTAATGGACCTTAATACAAAAGTCAAGGATTTGCTCTGTAAATGTTTGTATGGGCTTGAAAGATAGTTGATACAATGTATATGATAACATAATACATACATATGTGTCATTACTATAGAAATATTTAGACTAGAGAAGTTAAGAAATAGATAATTTCTGTATTGTTTAAGTAAAGGGGAAAAGCTCGTCTCTACTCTTTATTGTATGAATTTCAAAGATTTCTGAAATGATGTCCTCATTGGTGAGGGAATTCATATTTGTAATTTGCTTGCTTTGGTAATTAAATACAGCGCTGAGTTCGACCTCGTCATCAACATGTTTTGTCTCGAAATTGGCTAATAAAGGTTCCTGTGCTTATCCTGCTATATTTATTGAATTTTGAAAAATAATAACATTTTTCCTCATATATTTATTTAATTGATTAAATATCGCATGATTCGACTCAATTTTATTCGATTAAGAAAAAATAAATACAATACCCTCTGCTCCTACTATTTAATATAGAACAAGGTACTGTGACGAAGCAGTGTCAAGACCTGAGAAGGTAGCGCATTCCCGTGATTTATGAAGCATTTTAAAACTGCATTCTTCAAAACTTTATAATGTGTTCGATAGTTTTGTAAATATCAAGTCATAATTGAAGAGAGTTCCACACTGTTTTTAATGAACGTTATACTACAGGATAGCTTGTACTATAGTCACGGGGGCCATATAATATATAGATATATTTGTATGATGATTGAAGATTTTACTTGTTTGACTTAGAGAAGAGTGGATTCAGCGTCAAATCTATAATTTTAGGACGCACACTGACGCTGGCTATGCAGGCGAAAAAATCTGCGACATTTGCCATTAACTTCATATTTAATCTGGCTTCAGAGGGACCATATAATCCTCACTTGATCTCAACTCGTAAATTTTTGCGTTTTTTTCGGAATATACACATTTTTTAATATTCTGTGGCATTTTTTTTATTCATAGTACATTATATATAGGTAAATAAATATAAAAAACGGTGATGTATTATTTAGATTTGCACTATAATATTTATAAAAATATATCTACATCTGCGATAACATAACCAACTTATACCTAAATAAATCTATAGCATCAATTTGTACCTAAAGACATTTTTTTTGTGTTCTACTTTCTGTATAACTCACATTAAATTATAATAGAAATAAATGAATGTTTTTTTTTAATTAAACTATGAGTATGTAACATTAAATTATAATTGACGTTATTAAACTTGAGAAGTTATGTAATTAAATATATATTGTAATATGTAAAATTGTTAAATATATATATAAATATAAACACTCGCTTAACCTTAGATCTAAGTAAAATTTTGTAAAATAATGTAAAGATAAAAATATAATTTGCTTATTATAGATATTGATTGTATGTAAACGACAATGTAATTAATATATATGATAAGGATATTAGATATAATAATAAATTTAAAAAGTGTACGGACCAAGTGTCTGTAGTGTTAAGAAATAAAATAAAAAAAAAAAAAAAAAAGACTTGAGAAGTTTTTTTTTTCGGAAATAATAATAATAATCATGGGCGTAAAAATGTGTACCAAAAAGTACCAAAAAACCACTGGAGGAACCTCCTGAAAAACATCCACGACGATTAAATTATAATTAAACGTTAATTGGCATATCTGAGTGTAAAATTAGGCGACAATCATCAAACCATCATCAACCAGAAAGTGAAATTCTCCAGTATTACTATAAGAATACGAATGTTAACGTCAACAAAGCGGACAACGACGTCCGGCCTTGACGTCCGATTCGTGAGGCGATTGTTTATTCACTCGTCGTAACGCGAACTGGGAGTGTAATGGAGACTAGACTTGAAATGTGTTTTTATTTTTTTACATATGTATATTGATGTTTATTTATGTTTTTTTTTATTTTTTAAGTATTTAGGATTGTTTAATAGATTGATGTATTTTTTTAATTTTATTATTTCATGTATTTTTTTTTGGATTATTTCTTCCATACTACTGCAAACTTTTCTGTAATAATTTTCAAATAAAATATTGGCTTTTTTTGTAAATATTAAATAAAGAGTCTCCATAAAGGGCCTAATTTTAGATTTTGGTCTCAATTAAGGTTTTAAAATGAATAAGATTTTATATTACGTACTACATAGCAGCATATAAAAGTACTTTCACATCATAAATACAAACAAGAATATTAATTTCGATTTTTATGTGTTAATTTTATATTTTTCCAATGGTACCTATTTCTCCTCTTATTCTCTAAAGATGTTAAAATTTAATCATAATAGCTATACGTTTCCATAATAAAAAATATGAAATTAAACAAATAAATAAAACCAATAAAAATAATCGCGGCGGAAAGTGCAGAACGGAGTGTCTCAACATTATGTTGAACCCTCAGCCTACCCTGCTGTCGTACACATATATATTCCACTATTCTTTGTACGTGCTGTTAATATTTGTAATAATTAATTGGTTATCGACGTAACTTTTTATCTAATGTAATTAATTTTGATTATTTATTAAAATATGTTTTTGTCATATGCAACATAAGCTCTATAGTTTCTGCGTGTCTGCCCTTGAGCGCGAACGCGTTGCGGCAGGTCGGCGCGCGCGCATCTATATAGTATAGGTACAGTTATGGCAGGGAATATGCATAGAGAATGCTTGCAATCATACCATTTGCGATATCAAATGTTTTTTTTGTTGTAAAATAAACATTTGTATGTATGTTAAATGAATTGGTTTCTAAACTTTATTGATCATTGTGATAGAATGATATATGTTTTTAAGAGTCTTAATGATATTTTTATTTATGATATTTACTTTTTTATAGTAATTTATTGTATGATGTATTTTTATTTTTATTTAATTGAAGGAAAAAGAATACTTATAATTTAATAATATCACAACAATGGACAAAATATTGTATTTTTTTATATAAATTATATTTAATGATATTATCAGTATAACTATATGAATTACGTCAAAAAATCCATGCAGAAAATTCATCATATTTCTACAGCTTAAATGTTGAAAATGGATCTATAATAATACATGCATTATATTAATATTATGCTATTTAATTAAGATAATATGTGTCAGAATAATAAATTATCTTTGTCACATGCGTTAGTCCTTACCATTTCTGAACGCTGCACAAAAGCCCGACAAAAATAAACGTCAAAAAATGCATGATGGCCGCCGGCGCCGATGCGACCTCGTGAGCCAGGAAGTGCATATAATACCAATGAACTTTTCAATGTTACCCACTTTTAAAGTCGATCCTGGTTGGAAACATGCACTCTGTGAATAAACATAATTGTTAACCTTTTAAAGTAATGTATTCGTTTCTGAACACAAGTGCGACGCCATCTTTGCACGTCCATTGTTTGTTATTCAAGTTTTTACATAATTGTTTTGTAGTGGACAAAGTAACTCGATTTCACAACAAATTATGATACTTTTATTAAATAATTTTGGTTATTTTAAGTAGAAATTCGAAAGATTAGCTAATTACGAATATATTTGGGTAAAATTAAATTAAAAATATCTTTTGAAGAGGAACATGAAATGTTATCATGTTGGTTGGTCCTATCGCAGGTGTGTATATTTAAAATACGAGGAAAATTAAGTTAAACGTGAAAACAAAGTCACCTTAGCATTTGCATAATTAATGTTGTTGAATTTAATGTAGATGACTGTGCACAAGGAAAATTGCAGTAACTCTTAATTAGAGTAACAATTTAGGATTCCAACTCCTTATAACTTAAAACGTAAAGTAAAACTGAGTTCTTCGCTACTTTACCGAAAATGAATTTTTATCAAATGTTAACTCTCCTTTACGACTCATTGTGTCTGTCTTGTACAATAAATAAGAAGTAATAGACTTGTTTGATTCAGCAATAAAACGTGCACGAACGCGCAATATGTTACTTCGAAAATAACTTTAAAATATCGCGCCTTTACCTTCGTTTTGTTTAAGTGCAGTTAGTAAGAAAAAGATGGTATTATGGCGCGGTGGAAATATGTTTATGAGAATGCTGTGGTCGTAGGTTCATATCTTAATCGAAATGTAATCGCAAATGTAACATAGAATGATTCTTCATTCTAGTCGTAGACTAAACTTTTGTGTGAGAAATATACCATCCAGTCCATTTTGGGTTGTGAGAAGTAGAATAATAAATATTGTATAGACATAGATAACATATAACACATTATGAAACTACCGTTTTTGATGAAATTTTGTCTAAACATTAATTTTTTATCTATGTATATATTAAGCACTTTGTTCACAGAATACAATCCTTTCACTCATGCCAAATGTAATATTAATATTTTAAAGTATTACTTGTATATAGTCAGTTCTGAAACTAGGAACTCATCTCAGGGTCGCAAAGTCATTGGTACCGAGATGTTGACCTTCGCACTGCTTCATCTCCTTACTCATCTCCTTATAGACTCATCAGATGTGCCACTCGATTCAATATGTAATCAGCCCGTACCGTACGTAGCGGAGTACGAGAGATGGCTATATATTCAAACCCCTCTTGGAAATTATTTTTATTTTTCCGCTCTTTTAACCACTCAATACGTAAATGTCCGGAAAATTGGATAGTAGGAAACGGAGAGTCTTGACACTAGGTTCCCTCTGTCTGTTTTACTACGCAAAAAAAAGGGGAATTGTTATAATATTTTTTTATAAATTATTATAAAAGGCCAGTCGTGGCGCAGTGGTACGAAGTGTGACTGTAAAACCGACTGGTTGTGGGTTCGATCCCCACTCGAAGAGATGAAATATTTACTTAAATTTATATTTCCATTTTTTCGCTCTGGCTCTGGCTCGAGACTAAGCGCGGCGTTGAGTTCTGCCACTCAACACGCAATGCCTTCAGAATTCGGCAGAAAGTGGGACACGGAGTGTCTTAACACAAGGTTCCCTCTGCCTACCTTGCTGTGTGCGAGATACAGCGTGAAGCTGATTTTTATTTTTGGTTGTACGCAATGGTTGCAACTTCTTATAAAAAATAAAAATATGTTATCCTAGTGGGACTGCGCAAAACAAATGTTCAAAGTAGTAGTTCTTATGTTATAATTTTACTTTTTATTGGATGAGAAGTTTATGGCGTTCAATTACAAACAAACTCCTTCTGCCTTTCTCCCTCTGCCTACCCCGCTGCGGGATACAGCGTGAAGCTGAAAACCAAATTAAATTCTGACTTCTTCATTATCGTATCTGTTCGTATCATCATTGAACGCACACCGGATGACGCGTCGCGTGTAAATTTAGCGCCAGGTTCACGGACAGCCGCGCGGGACGGCCATCTTGCTTTTGTTGCAGTTTATAGATCACTGTTGCACTCGAAATGCATTATGTGACTGGATATTTAACTTACAGTTAGCTGGGGGATTTTAACTGAAGTTTTGTTAGATTTTATTTACGTTCTAAGTTATTTAGTTAAATTTATTTGGATGGAAAGTATTATAATTATATTTTTTGATATCAACTACTATGAAAATACTTTTTATTTACAACTTAGAAGTACTTTAATATAATATATAAACATCATGTTAGTCAAGTTAAGCGATTAGAGCCGATTTGGTTGATTCTGTTAAGGAAGGTCAGTGAGAAAGGCATTTGACTTTATTAACTATACAAGTACGTACATAATTAAATAATTTAATAAATTGGTATTCATAATAATTTATTTTATATTAATATTTTTAAATCAAATTAAGCTTCATCCCGCACACAGCGGGGTAGGCAAAGGGAACCTAGTGTTAAGACACTCCGTTCCCCACTTTCTGCCGAATTCTGGAGGCATTGCGTGTTCAGTAATATAATATTTTTATTCCTAGTAAATATCCTAGAATAAATAAAATTACTTTGTTTAAAAAAATATAAAGTTAACGAAAAAAAATATTTATTTCAAGGCTCATTTATACGACAGAATGCTTCATTGTTACAGCAGTTGTCATATTATAAAGTCTTATATAATAACATTGTTTTTATCACATCCATGTATATTTTTAGTTATTAAATAAGATAATATAATTTATTATTATTCGGTACATAATTTTTGTATTAACAGACCATTTAAAGTTTGAGGACCAATAAAAGAAAATACAAAAAAAATACATCAGGTCATCTTTCAAAAGTTAAAAGAAATTTAAATGTTTTATAATCTGTTATACTCTAGAGGCACAATATGCGACTGTTAAGGGAAAAACAACTTATGAGCTCTATTCCCACTAAGGGGTAGAAATAGAGGGGATTTTTTAAATTCTTTGGTCTCGTAACAAGACGAAGCGCGTCATTTAGGTTCACCACTCGTGTCTGATATGAACAAAAGTAGGGAAAAAAATTTAACATACAGTGTATACAACAAGGTTCCCTCTGTCTAACTTGGTATATACGGGAAACAACGTGAAGATAATAAAAATGATAATTAAGAAATGTTATTAACATGACCTTCGTCCTTCTTTTAATATTCACTCATACGTATGATACTTACCATATTAACCATGATATTTTTTTTCAAATATTAAGTAGTTGTAAGTTTGGGCAAATTATTATTTATTAATATATATATATACATTTCTTCGCGCGGGTAACAAGGCATAGCGCGGAATTGAGTTCCGTTACTCAACAAGCAAGGCCTCGAAAATTCGGCAGTTAGCATTTTAGCACTAGGTTCCCTCTGCCTACATTGGCATATGCGGGATACAGTGCAAAACTGAAAATAAAATATGTTATAATAATTTAAATTGAAAAAAAAAGCATTGTTATAGTAGTTACAGTACTATATCCTTTTTTTATTATATATAATTAAAATATACATATAACGAAAAGTTAATACAAATAATAATTATTATTTAACACTAAACAGATATATTTCAGTCGTAACACGCGGGGATGCGTGATTCAGCGTACAACAATTTCCGCCGCGTCAGTCTAATTTTAAAATCGAACCCCTTTTCTTAAATGGTATAAAATCCGGCGCGTGCGCATCCTTTTATTATTTTAGACGTCCGACAATAGCTTGTGATTAGATTGATAGTTTGTTTCGTACAAGTTTTAAAGTCTGGCGGAAACCAATTAAATACAGGAACCGGAACTTTCGAATGATGCATGTAGACATGTAAAAGAAATTATTTTCATCATCATATTTTTGTATGGTGATTCTGAAAAATGATATATTGAGCTATTTTCAACCTTATAATAAAAATATATATTTTAATATAGAAAATACTAATGAAATATTTTTGTTTTGATG
Source organism: Heliconius sara (assembly GCA_917862395.2). Taxonomy (NCBI): domain Eukaryota; kingdom Metazoa; phylum Arthropoda; class Insecta; order Lepidoptera; family Nymphalidae; genus Heliconius; species Heliconius sara. Next base: position 18,246,670 of record OU860797.2, on the reverse strand, counting down.
TCATTACAAAAATAATGACATGAAGCCTTTCGTTGCAACGAGGCACAAGTATGTGACTGGTTATGGGCTCCATCTCCAGTCGAGGAAAAGAAATATTTATTTCAATTTCTATTTTAATTTTTTCGCTCCGGTGTCGAGCTAAACCGCGGCGTTGATGCCACTTAACACGCAATTCCTCCAAATTTCGGCGAAAAATGGAGAACGAAGTGTCTTAACACTAAGTTCTCCCTGCCTACCTTACTGTGTGCGGGATACAGCGTGAAGCTGATTTTTATACAATTAAATTAATGTAGTTACGATAGACAAATATGAATTGTTTACTATTATAAGGAGTAACAGTAGGTGACGTTAGTTATTTCCCGCAAGTCCCAGGAACAGCTCCGAGCTCCTCATCCTGCAGCGCGAAGGGAATCCATGGAACGCTAAATAGTTTCCTCTCGTATCTTCTATCTCTTTAGATATGGCGAAAATGTAAGATTTGGATGTAATTCTATTTATTTTACTTTTAACATAGTAGAAGAAGCCAATTAACCCGTTTAATAATAAAATGAAAAAACAAGTAAGTACTCGTAATACTTTTATAGCCTGTTTGTTAAGATTTCTCCTAATATCGATTTACTTAATAAATAAACAAATTAAATTAATGTATCAATAAAAATTAATGATTCGTCTATCACCTGTGCTGTTATTGAACTAGAGATATAACTTATGCTATATATGATGATAATAATATTTTTATTTTCTTTTAGGTCACTTAGTACCAAATGGTGAATTGTTCTAGAAAAGTTGTTACGTCATTCTAAATAGTAGTTTTTTCTTCACTTTCATGTTGAACCCAATCAAGACAGGCGTGCTGGTCTTTCTAGACTGACTTATCCTACTTCACCATGATATTCTACAGTGTCAATTGTAATTATGGAATATTTACTGTAAATTCGTGATTAATTTAAAACGAGACCAATCTTGGCGTGGCGACTGTGATCGTGCCAGATTGTAGGTTTAATTCCCATACAATATAATAATAATATGAAATGAAAATATTAATATTTTCAGTCTGTCTGTCGGCCACAGTTCACGATGCCAGAATTCGGCGCAAAGTAGAAAAAGGACGTGTCTGAATGGGATCGGAGTATCTTAACACTAGATACCCAGGATCCCTCTGCTTACCATGCTATGTGCCGAATACAGCATGAAATAATAGTACGTATACGTATTATTTCATTGATGTATTTGACTATCGATTTCTCTCTGAAAAGTCATATGTCATAAAAACATATAAAACCTTCAGTAATGTGGTCTAGAATTTCGAATTGAAACTCTTTTTTGATATTTTAAACAATTTAAAGGAAGATTTTCACTCTTAGTAGGATAGGCACTTCATGTCGCGTCCCGCATGTAGCAGAGTAAGCTGAAGGAACCTAATGTTAAGACGTTCCATTGTCGCCTCTTCGCAGAATTTTCGAGGCATTGCGTGTTGAGTTGCCAAAATCAACGTCACGCTTTGCTTTGTTAGATACTATTAGAACGAAGAAACTAAAATATTGATAAATAATAATTAATTCCCTCGACTGGCAATCGAACTCACAACCGTCGCGTTACAGTCGCAAGATTGTGCCACTGTGCCAAGTCTTCATCCGGTGGATTATTAATTGTAATTATTATTATAGTTATTATGTTTATACAATTAATAAATAATTATTATTTTAAAATAAGTTAAGGCCCCGTTCAATCGTTATTCATAAATAATGGGTGCAAGAATCTGAACGCTTTGGCTCGGGTGTAAAGTCACGATTCAAGGATAAAAAATATTTATCGTGATACATTGTGTTTTTCGTTTTGGATATTATACAGAATTAAAAATATTAAATCACAAATTTCTTTTTAAATTGTTTTAAGTTTTAAAAGACATTCCGTTTTCCCACACATCCCGCCCCTGTTTTCGACACATTCTGTGTTGATTGCAATGTGTCGAAAACAGGGGCCCAGCTGACCCACTATCTGGTATGCGGGAAAAAGAATGAAACTCCTCTTTTGCGCAGTAGTGATTTAACACTGTCAAAATAGCTATAGATTAAGGCAGTTTTGGCGAGGTGGGTAAGGTTTGCACTCAAAGAAATTGAATAAATGGAACCAGAGTGTCTTAACAATAGGTTCCCAGGTTCCCTATGCCTAGCCTGTTATCTGCGGAATGCAGCGTTAAGATACAAAAAATTGAGATAATCATCTCTAATAATGAAAAGAAGAACAAAGACTAACGGCGTAGTCACAATCACATAAAATTAACAACGCAATTTCAAAACGTAAACAACGTTGTAATATAAATACGTAATAATTTACAATTATTTAGATAGATATTTTGGTTTTAATGCATTGAAATTTACTTATCGTTAATAACGCTTCATGACAAGTTGAAATATATGGCTGGTTCATACTACGACTCAATTTGGATATATTAGTAATCTTCGCTTGGTTAACAGAAGACAAAGGCTAGTAGCATGGACAAAGACGCAGAAATTGACTTTAGTGTATAAAGTTTATTTTCTTTAAATCATTTATTTTGATTTTGACCTCCACAGGGTATGCAGATGGACCTAGTGTTACAATACTCCCTTCCATACCTTCTGTAATATTTTTGAGACACTGCGTGCTGAATGTTGAAACTCAAAGCCCCATTTTTTGTTACCGATGCGAGGAAATGATGATACTTTATTCGCTCAAGTAGGAATCGAATTCACTACCGTCGCGTTGTATCGGCTATGGCTACAATATATTTTATAATTTTGGCTAACTGAAATCTTAAATCTCACTGAACTAGAAATAGATCATATAAAAATATCAAAAAAATTGAAATATAAACACGGCTTAGTATTTTGTTATTTATTTGGAGTAAACGATACTCATTTGCAATCGGGAGAAGTTTTTTACAATCAGTGAAATTAATTTATAAATAAGGCCACGGGGTTGAGTTCAAAATATAATGTTTCGAACTCAGATAGAGAGTGGCGTTTGATGAAAAACAGCCAAGGTCCTTTCATCCGATTTTTTGAACCTATTTCCAATATTTGTATTACTTCTTTGAGTCTTACTGATACTATCTGAAAACGTTCCAGGCGAGCGTGTGTCATCGTAAACATAAAATATAGGTACGCGCTTATAATTATTAATAATAAATCAAGAACTTATTTCATGGGTTGTCTTGTATGATTCATACATTTCTTTTTCTATTACAACAATAATTTCCAATATCGTACTATCTATTTTCCATTTTCATACTTACATATGTCGATATTTTTTATATTGGTTGATAAAAATAATTTCCTCACAACTTGTTTACTCAATTTTATCTTAGAAAAGTGTTGATAACAAAGAATTGTAACGCATATTGTGTTATGGCATTGGAGGTTGTAAATGTTTAGTTAACAAGACAATGCTTTCTTTATTTTATAAAAAATATTTAATTTATGTATTTTTTTTGCTTCGCACTCTATCCCGCACGTATCAAGTAAGGCAAGGGGGTTCCCTTTGCCTTACTTGAACTAGTGAAAAACTAGTGTTAAAAAACTGCGTTCCCATTAAGACACTTCCTCTTCTGTTCCCCACTTTCTGCCAAATTCTAGAGGCTTGTTGAATGACGGAATTTAAAGCAGCTGTCAATCTTTTAGTAACGCTCGCTTTGGTAACGTAAAGTAAGCACTACACGCTCCGCTCTCTCCGGCTCCCACACTTGGGATAGAGCGTGAAGCTAAGCAAGTATATAAAAGGAAAAAATGATTGTGGCATAATAAGGGACAGACAAACAAATCATTTTATGCCATTCTGACGCCTTTGAATCATGTTTAATTATAAATTATAGATCACTAATCTGATCAAATAATAAAAATAGCTATGGATTTCTCTCAACATAGCCTACCTGTCATAGTGCCTGTCTATAAATCGTCGTTGTTCCATTATTTTCTGTATTTTAAAGGGACATAAAAATGTTCTCCTCCTGAAACACGATGAACCCGAAACCCATGAATCCATTGGACTCGATGGAATTTAAAGTGTCCCATTTAAAAATGCAAATATGGAATCGGATATATGACAAAAACCAGTGTGCCACCCCTTAAGTGTAAGCAATCATTAAAAAACAAATGATAAAAAGTCGGTCAAATAATATTTGCGCAGCTAACGCAGACATCCTTCACACATTGACCTAGATTTAGGAGATACAACGAAAGTGAGATAAACGAGTACAAACATACATATATGATTTTAAATGGTTTATTAGGATTTATCATTGATATTACTTTTATGCTAATAAAGATATGGCTTAATTGCAGTGTAAGTGAGAAAAATGCTGTATTGTCTGTCGTTACTGCATGACAATGTTTATTATACATCAGTAAGGAAGTATCCGGTTAAGCACGCTGGTCAAAATCTTGCATTTCCAGAGGTCGATAAATGCGTAGCTTTGTTAACGTTAACTTTATTTATTAATATTGGATATAATACAACAATAACTACGTTCGTCATCAGAATCGTGGAATGAAATTGAAATATCATTTAAGCAGAGAACTTGTCGATCAGCATATATTCCGTCTTTGTTCGTAATTTTGTAGTATTATGATGAATCTTACCATAAAGAAGTCAATTCTTGTAAGTTTTGCTAGATGTTTAGGTGTTCAGGTACTTAATAATATAAAGTCGGTCTTTTGAATACTCTGAAAGCAGTTCCGATTTAACAAGAATGAAAATTATTCTTCAAGCATACTTCTAATTGGAGTTAAATTCACATTCGTCTTCATTCCCATATATGGTACATTTTCCTAAGTTACTGAACATTAAGTAAATAATATACACATAAAATATATAATAAGATAAAAAAACAGACTACAATTTTAATCTTCATTTCAATCACATCCTTCACACACGGTCACAGAAAAAATAATAATGAACAAATGATTCTGTAATCATATATTTTTATTTCGAAATGGGTCACGAACGTTATCGTTCAAGGCGCGCCATTTGTAGGAATTACTGTTTGATACAAGGTCATTGTAATGTAATTGTAAACGGGATAAGAGTGTGGTGACATTTTGTTGCAATGTAAGTCTATATGTTACATTATAGATAGTTTTAGTGGCTAGTGCCGTAGGGGAAAAAGACTGTAAACGCGACTGGTTATGGGTTCCATCTCTACTCGAGGAAAGAAAATATTATTTTTTTTCATTTCTTCGCTCTGGTATGGAGGCAAAGCGCGGCGTTAAGTTTCGACACTCAACACACAATGCCTCTACTAAACGGAGGATCTTAACACTAGGTTCCCTCTCCACCCCTACCAGGAATACAACATCAATCTGAGAAAAAATGTATATTTTTGTTTTTTATTATGAATCTGATGCATTTTGCAAAGTACAGTGGAGACTTAATTAGTCGGCTCTCAGTTGAATGGATTCGCGATTATCCGGACTATCAATCTGGTAAATAAGAAGATGCATTCAATTTTGAAATAGAAATTTCAGAAAAAAATTAAATTTTTATATATATTACTAAATATTAAAAGAATATTTAGTAGTGCGTTATCGTGGTGCAATGGGACGTCATCTAGCTTAACGATTTTTTTCCGGTGTTCAGCTCTACTACTCAGCCCGCAATAATGCAAAAATTGATCGCAAAATTGAGTAACGGAGTGTCTTAAAACTTGGTTCCTACTTACTTATCTTGCTATATGCAGGCTACAGAAAGAAGAAAAAATATTTAATACTATGAGAATATAATCGAAAAATCGTTCAATACCGCGAACCTTTACGCGTTGAGTGGCAGAATTGAATGCAGCACTTATGAAGCATTTTTAGTGAAAATTTATAAAAACACAACGCTGTGTCAGTAAGGAAAACTACAGTACACAGTATGTTAATAAGTTAAATTTTAATCCAATGAATTGTGCTGAGAATGGAGTGTCTTAGCGCTAGGCCTTCTCTGGCTTTCTCTATATAATATGAGAAAGATGAATTTTGCTTTAACTTCTGATTTATTGAAATATTGGCTTTATGCCTTTTAAATGAGGAAACAAATTCAAGACAAAAACACTTTGCAAGACGTGCAAATACTAACAAATCTCATCAAATATATTGTAAATAACATAGAATAGATTTTTTCTAAAATCAGAATTTCATATAATCATAATGGTTGCATACTTAATTGGGATTAAACAAAATTATTAAGTAAAGTTTATGTATAAAATATATAAACAAAATATTTAAACAATTAATGAGATAAACTTTTTATTATGAAAAAGGAATATTTTAAGCATCTGTTGTAAATTATATAGCGGATCAGATATTGTACTAAAGGTGAACACCGACGAAGGTTCTCCATAATCATAATTTTCATATAATTTATTGTTTTCATTATTGAAACATAGTAGGTAATAAGGCCGTCGTGGTGCAGCAAGATGGTATTTGACTATTAACGCGTTGGTTATAGGTTCAGAGTAGTGATTATATTTAAATTTTATTTCATTTCCTCACTCCAGTAGACAAAGTGTAGCGTTAAGTTCTGCCATTCAATTCAAAATGTTTTAAATTCGAGCGAAAACTACGTTCTCTACACTAGGCTCTCTCTCCCTGTCTACCCTGTTAAAAATATGGTTAGCAATAATTCAATTTCAATTCAGATGTTAATAAATTAAAAATATACAAAAATAATAAGTAATGCCTATACTTAAACGATACGGGCAAATTAATTATACCTTAAAAGGACAAAACTAAAGTATTTTTAATTTTTTTTCTGGTTGTTTAAGATTTTTTTTCTAATATTATAATGGAATGAATGATGGAATAAGGAATTTTTAATATGGTTTTTATTTAAACAGTAATTTGAATTATATATACTTTTAATTTAATATATCAATTTCTTTGTTTTACCTTACTTTTTTCATAATAACAATTATTTTTTTGACATTTAATTAAATTCTGTCAGACTGATAACAAATATGAAAAAAAAGAAATATTAATGAATTAATAAAAAAAAACACAAAGTTTCAAGCTTAAAAAAAAATAAAACTAGCTTTTCTTATCTTCGCTACTTAACACATATACATAAAAATGCTTCATTTAAACAGGCCCTTCAAAACCATATTTGAGGGCACGATGGGTTTTTGACATTTAAGCCAAGCCCCAAGGCCAGCTAGAGCGTCGATCCAGGAAGATGCCGATGCCGGCGTAATTAATGGTAAAAAAGTGACATAACGACCTAAGTGCCTTGGGAACATTATTTTTTTTATATTCCTCTCGATTCTTAAAATAGTACCTCGTTAAGCTGTTTAAGTATTGTTTATTTAGTACCACAGACATGTACCTGCATGTAGATATGTATGTGTTTTGAGCATTTTATTTTTTATTGTAAATTAAATAATTTCGGTATTATATTATTATTATATAATAAATTATTATTGGTTTCAAATATCAGTAAAAAAATATTTTTTTTTAGGTTTTGTAACGGTAATTTTGCCAAATAACATTAATTTACGTAATTGATTCAAGCACAAGTATCCTTTATTTTTATATTATCAAGCTCGGAAAGCAGTGCTGCTGAGAAGAGCCGGCAAGCAACTCAACATTGGCCCTTTTCTCCTCGCTGTATTCCACACATAGCAGGGTAGGCAGTGGGAACCTGGGAATTTAGTGTTAAGACACTCCGCTTCCATTAAGACGATTCATTTTTAAACCCCACTTTCGATTAAATTATTCACGCATTACGTGTTCAATGGCGGAACTCAACGCCGTGCTCGTTACCAAAGCGAGAAAGTGAAAATATTAAATATTTCATTGAATCTACAAACATCCTTTACAGTCACTCCTTTGTGCTGTCGAGCCACGAAGGCCTTAATTTTCTTAAATACAAATTTATACGTAAAATTATTGAATCATTTTTATTTCTCACCGGAAGTTCAACCACGTTAACAATCCTTCGGTCACAACACTATACCATCGTATGTTAATTATTTAGTATATACCTCGAGGGAAGCGCATTCAAATTCTATAATTAAGGTTAACTCGTTCAAACAAAGCCAACACGCTATTACAGGAAACTTATCGTTAATCTAAATAATATTGAAACGTATTCGGCGTATTCAGTAAACTTTTTTATTTGAGATTTTTATATTAAGAAAAAAATACTTTTATGGAGTAATTTCAAAAGAAAATTGTCTAAACGGTCTTCGTCTTATTTCAAATTTAATTGAAAGACGTGTAATAAACAGGGTACATGATGACATAGGAGTCAGTACCGCAGACGACGAATACAGATTCAACTCCATATTTACAGATATTTCAAGAAATAAATATAATAGCTATTCTATACTTTAAATTATATAGCTATTCTATACTTTCCATTTTAGAATATTCTCTTCCGCCAAACATAATCAATGAAAGGAATAGAAAATAAAGAAAAAAAATTAATTCAACAAACTGTTATTCCAAGAACATGATTAGATTCATAATAAGTATAATTATCGGCAATTCACGACGACTTCTTGGTCAATAACCATAATGGAACATTCTAGATGCTATCTCTGTGCGACGTCAGTTTTGTAAATGTGAAAGTGTTTACTGTCATGTGCCAGTTTGATAGCAAATAATCTTCTCTAAAGATCAATTAACTGGAGAAAATTAATCAAAGCTAAATTAAGCTTTTATATAGCTAAATATATAAGTGTATGAGGCCAGTGGCACAGGGGCACAAGCGTTCAACTGTAAACGTGACAGGTTGCGGTTTCTTTTCTCACTCGAGGAAACAAAATATTTAATATATATTTTTATCTGGTATCGAGGCAAAGCGCAGGGTTGAGTTGTAGCGTAACTCAACGCAACACGCAATGCCTTCAGAATTCGTCTAAAAGTGTATATAAAAAATATATAACTTTATATCGAACACAATACTCATATTATATCAATTCAAGAATTAGATTTTGAGTACGTCGATTCGAAAAACTGATAAAAAGTATATTAAATTGTACTGAAAAGATCTTGACTTTTAACTACTAGATTGACGAAGAAGATTAACTTTTACTACTAGGTCGACTAAATCTTGGATCTTATTTAGATGGTTTCCACATTTATAAATCGATTTTTTGAGTGAATATAATCACATCTATATATTTGGAGAGGACACAGAGAGTCAAAAAACGATGCTGGTAGTGCGAACGAAGTGGACAAAATATTTTTTAAGTGTCTATAAATGATAGGTTATATTAGATGCGAGAGATATATGAAACTAAATATTTACGTTACTATTGAACCTACACTACAACCATTACGGTAAATAAGGCGCCAAGGCGACATCTGCCTAATTCTATGTACAATAAAATAAAACGCAACGTTTACAGTTAAAGTAAATTTGTAAAACAAATAAAATGAGTAATTTCTTCCAAGTATGCTTAAAGGACAATAAGTTTTATAATGATCACTGTCTACACTGTCGCGTTGCAGGTTCGCAAATAAGGTGACAAGGATCGCAAACAAGTGGATTCCGTGTAGTCTTGCCGTTTATTGCACATTTAAATTGAGTGGTTTCCTTTTTTTTAGATTATTGTTTAATATAATATTGTTATGGAACTCGCGTAAAAAGGTTAGTTATATATAGGAAAAAGACTATAAAAGCATGATATTGTGTCAATCGAGGGAAATTCGTGTAAAGTATACATCACTTATTGCAATTACATAGAATCTCTTTCCGAATAATTTAGAAACATATAGCCAACATGTGTTTTTATCTCGTTTCAAAAAACAAACCACTTTTATTTATAACAATTATGGATATTTTAAACGTTAATTAATTCTGTATATTTACAGAAATCTTCTGTATCTGCTGGTTTTGGTATTTCACAAGGAAAAAGGGCAAACACTGTAGGCTCTCTCCTATATCCGTCATATCCAACTCCCTCCGAAAATACAAGAATGATTGAGTTGAACCATATTTACGAGTTTATTAATTTTTTTTTACATAATTAACATATACGTAAATATATGTATATATATACATATAATGGTATAGGCGTCGTAAATTTTGTCACGAGCATAAAAAAATAAGTTACTGGCGACAAAATGATAATGATGTTTGTTAAGTTTACAATCTTTTAATCTTAGTTACGAAACTAACTGGTACAAGGAGACAAAGGATAGCTAAAGCAAATTATGTATCACGGTGTGCAAATAAAAAAGCCATTACAAAATTTTTATAAGAATTTACGCTTTTATCTTATAATATGTAGGTATCTATGCATATAGTAAATAGGTGGCGGATTTTGTTATTAATCACTTTGTTTTTTTGATGAAGAAAATTTACTTTTTTTCCGCATAGCTAGCTGGATAACATTTTTAATAAAAAAAGTAAGCAATAAATATTATTAGTAATACATTTTCTATACGTATATATGTAAATTTTGTTCGTTTTATAAAAAAAATATTTTAAAATATTATTATTTTCTTATTTAGTCTGTCAAGAATAATAGCAGAGGATACATACGGCTTACTTGGCTGTATCCAAATAGCTGGCATCCCACTAATTTGAAATTTATACGCTTATTAATATTTACTTTTATTTAGTTTTTTTAAAAGTTCAACTTTTAAAGTCAATTTTTTGTATTTTATTTTTTTTTCTAAAAATTAAGTTAGTCACTAAATTGTTTTGAGCAAACTGTAGGTCGATCATAAATTTTTCTACAAAAATTGTCTATATATTTTTTGCTAACAAAAAAACTCTAATAATTTCGAGCACAGAATTTTATTTGACAAGGCTTTCTCCCCAGATTTTTTTAATACTAAGCCAAATATACGCGTTATATAAAGAGACTACATACCATTAATGGTATTATTAAATATAGTTATAGAGATCTCGAATTACATTTTTCTAACCCAAAAAACGGTATTTAATACCCATGCTATGGAGGCGTAGCAAACAAAAACCGTCCTAGAACGGTACCGACCTACCACAACAGCGATGTGTGCGCGCGCGCATGAGTGCGTACAGGACGTCGGGTATTTTGAGACGTAATGGACAGATAGCAGAAAAAATTGATAAGATAATTTAAGTAATTAAATAAAAATGCATATAGCAGAGTAATCAGAGAAAATGTAGTAGTAGGAGTCTCTGTCCATCTAATTTTCTGAATATTGAATGAATGCAAGCCTCAACACCGCGTTTTAACAGAGAAATTAAAATAGTTCATGTCAACATTCAGGCGCTTGGCAGCTGCGTCACGGTGGCCTCAGAATTCATCATATTATTTTTATTATTCTTATTATTCTGAAAATAATCTTAAAGAAAAGGCTAAAATCTCAGAAATATAGTATAATATATATTTACTGGTATCTAAATAGTGTCAGATGAGAGTCAAACATTATTAGGACCTCTTTTTACCTTAACACTTCTACCAATATATTAGACATGCCTAGTGTTAAAGTAATCGGTTCGCCAATTTCCTTTTTTTGCTTTTAATTTCTTAAGAACAGATAAGCATGACATTTATTCCAGCACAACGGGAAAACGCATTAGAAAGAAAATGATCACATGTTGAGTAGAAGCACTTATCGCCACCTTTCGTCTACCAGATTGAAATAAAATAATTGGTCCTCATACCGTGAAAAGAAATCAAACTTACAACCCACCACAACGATAAAAGAGTTTTAATTCCTTAAAAGCATATTAAACGCATAAACCATGATTCAATTATTATAAATATAGGTCGTCGTAATTAATATGATAATTACTTGGAACCAAGAAAGGAAAATTTTATATTAACAAACATAACATACTTAATTTGTAGGTAATATTTTAAATATTATGTGAATAATATCGTGGCACAGAGGCACAAAGTGTGACTGTAAAATCAACTGGATGTGGGTTCGACTCGAGAAAATGAAATATTTATTTATATTTATATTTTCATTACTTTGCTCTGGTGTCTAGGCAAAGGGTGGCATTGAGTTCCGCCGCGTTCAGCGGAAAGTGGGGAACGGAGTATTTTAACACTAGGTTCCCCCTGCCTACCCTGCTGAGTGCGGGATACAGCATGAAGCTGTTTTTTTATCGTTTCATGTCGAACGTTTCATGTCGAATTAGTTATTATATGTAGATATATATAATTGATTAACATAGTCTTTCGAGTTTATTTCGGGTTAAAATTTGCGCAGATTAATCAATTAATCATTTTTATTAAAAACGACTAATAGTTTAGTTTACCTATATAAATGCGTATACACTAGGTAGATGTATAGAGCGAACTTAAACATACTCTGCCTAATTTTTGAGACATTTGCGAATTGACTGGCGATACCCAACGTCGTAATTTGTCTCCTAGCCAGAGCGAGCAAAAAAAATAATCCTAGTCGCACAAAAATTATTAACAAAAATTCAAAAGGAACGCCACACCAAGGCACACGCTGTATAACATATTCTCTTTACAATAAATCTACATTCACTATAGAAATCAATTCTATTATATCAACGATTCAATCATGTTCTTAGAATATTACAAAATTATCTTTATATTTATTTGCTAACCGTGGTTAAAGCATCCCGCGGCATTGACTTTCTTGATGCCATTAACCGAATAACCCATTGCACAAAGAAGTGGCGGATTTCAAGGTGAATACACACATGCGCAGTACACTACACACAAATACACATACACGCCCCTCCCTTCCCATCTGATTCAAAATAACAAATGACAAAGTTACGATATAATGTAAAAAACCAAAAATCTATCAAAATTGAACTTTAATTTAATGCAGTAAAGATTATAATAGTGTTTGTGTATAGCATATGCAATTTAGACGAGACTAAAAGGGTGCACCCATACAAAGATTCACAGACAGTATGATACACGGTGCAGTCTGCACTCACACACACGCACACTAAGCTTTCGAATACATAATACTTGTACGCTTACAGCTTTTTTATATTACGTTGCATTATTATTTTATTATATATTTTTTCTATTCATTTAAAATACGTTTATATTGTGTTGTTTTTTTAATTAAAAGATATATATTTGTATTTCTGCACCTAAGATTACATATATATATTTCGAAATACACACTTGTACATTGTATTTTTTTTATCAAATACACACAGACACACACATGCACAGCTTTAAGGAAAACAGAGACGCACACATACGTATGTCTTTTGTTTGTGTGCATAATGCTATCAGACGTTATGTCCGTTTACCCGATCCTTGCGCTTTTGTAGAAAGTTAAGCAATATTTTATATTACGTTTTAGATATAAAATAATTATACTTATTTAACTTATTATAAGTTTATAGTAAACTTATTAATTTTTTTCTTTTTTAATATGCTTTTAGTGTTTTATATAAATATATATGTCCAAGAAATTAGACACTGTCGTGGCGCAGCTGCGTACCGTCTGACTGTAAATTGGGAAAAGAGGTGAATTATCACTAGGTTTCCTCTACGTACCCACCCTAATACGTCGTTATGGTCATCGTGGTGGACGGTTTCAAGTTCAGTTTTGATTTTAGGTAAATGTTAAAAACTAAACTACAATACATATAAACTAAACTACATATAAATGATTGAAGTAATTTCTCAATGATTATATAAAACAAGTTATTGTGTATATTTAAGTATTTTAGCAATTATTCTACAATAAACATTACAGATTAAAACTTCATATAAATCAGTATAGTCAGTGTTGACTATATAAAAGCTGACATGTTATATTATAACACAGTTATATCATAGCAGAAACCGGAGTGTCTTGAAACTAGCATATCTCTGCCTCTCATATTATACGATCTAGATCTACCCCAATTAAGAATATTTAGTCAATAATATTGTTTATATTGAATAAGTTTCTGCTAAATCATATTGTACAAAATAACATTATGTTATGATAAGTTATTATCAATTAACACAATGTTTCAAAAATTTGAAATTGTGAGTCTTCTTAACACTTATGTGCAGGATACAGCGTGCAACTTAAAAAAAAAACAATAATCAAAGCCACTAAAGTATTAGTATTAAAATATTATCTATAACATTTTCGTTTGTAACTCGTAAACTCGTGATAATGCGAGGTAAACGCACTAGATGCGTGGATAATAAAAAAGGTTTTTGCCCTAAGGGGTTGTTACCCTCTCGCCGTATTTCGATGGGTCTACGCCCTACGGACGGACGGACGTACGTATTTCTTTATTGACTAAGAAATATAAAATAGACAAATGAAACAAAGGATTTCGAAAGTTGTTTTTTTATCTATATATGTTTTAATATATTAGAGTTTTATTGTTTATTTTTATCATACTTAAATAATCTTTACATTTTAAATAACATAATGTACTTAAGACGTGAACGTAATGCAGTTCTTATGTTTTTAAAAGTAAACGACGCTTTTTAGTTGAAATTTTTAATCTGTGAAACATTGTTAAAAAAATGGGTCGAGTTTCGATACTGCAGTGGGTTATAAGGACTCGTTCGTGCATATTTTTACAATAAAAAATTCTATAATGTCGATCTTTACAGAAATATAACAATATGTAAATGATTAATCAGCTTCCCGCTGTATCCTGCACACAGCAGGGTGGGCAGAGGGAGCCTAGTGTTTTAGACACCTCCGTTCCCCACTTTCTGCCCAATTCTGGAGGCATTGCGTGTTGAGAGGCAGAATTCAACGCCGCGCTTTGCCTCGGCACCAGAGCGAAGAAATAGAAATACAAATTTAAGTAAATATTTCATCCCCTCGAGTGTGGATCGAACCCACAACCAGTCGGTTTTACAGTCACACTTCGTGCCGCTGCGCTACGACTAGCCTCACGACACGACTATGTAAATGATACTTAACTTTATTTTGAAAATTTAAGTCGTAAAAACAAAAGATGATTTGACAAGTCTACATTATATTTGTCTATATTAGTTTACTTGTTAACTGGCATTAGCTTATAACGTTATTTCATCTAAAGCCGTGCAAAATAGAAATAATATACATTTTTAGCAATTTTCGAAGTTCTAAATCAGTCGTAAAAACGACACGTTGTGATTAATCTTCTGCCAGAATACTTTTCCTACACTGAAAAGAAAAATAAACATAACAAGATGAATGCACTTCGTGTTTAAAGGAAATTTATATTTCAAAACATTAAGACTGGCGTTATATTTCAAACAAGCAAAATGCAACGTTGTGTTCTGTCACCGATTGTCGAGGAACGGAGCGTCTTGACTGTAGGTTCCCTGCAAAAGTAACATCTAAATAGTTGAAAATAGGAGAGATATGATAATTTTATTTATGAGGCCATCGTGGAGCAGGGGCCAAAGGTGTGACTGTAACGTGACGGTTGTGGGTTTGATCTTCACTCCAGGGAATGAGTTATTATAAGATAAGCATATACCTAAGGCAAAAGCCCGGCGTTAAGTTTTGGTACTTAATTAGCATTGCCTCGAAAAATACGGCCAAATGTGGGAAGCGGATTATCTTAAGACTATGTTCCCTCTGCCTACCCTGCGGGATACAACGTGAAGCTGATTTATTTTTTATACTGCAGCTTTAAAAATTCAAATTTAATCGAGATTCTTGAAGTTGTTAATATGTATTTCAAAGACAATGCTCGCAGGGGAGTGTAAATTGTATCGTGCGGACGTAACGCGGTCAACTTTTATGTTTTGTTTGCATCTGTAATGGGATAAAGACGGTGATGATCCCGCGACTCCAGCGCGGGCGTGTTGAGGCTCATTTCCAGTATACGACGATTTTTATTTTTTTTATTATTTTTTTCCTAATCATAGGGAAAAAGGCTAGTGTTAAGACACTGTATTCTCCATTTTCTCTCCCACTTTCAGTTATCGCGTGTTTCAGTGACGGAATAATATACGTGGGTTATCAATTTAATTATTTTTTGACAGAGGAAGCATGGAAATGTAGTGTTAAAACACTAAGTTCCCCATTAAGGCACTTCCGTTCCTACTTTCTGCAGAATTCCACCATTCAACACGCAATGCCTCATGTTGCATGTTGAGTGGCGGAACTTAACACCGCGTTTTGCCTCGTTACCAAAGTGAGTAAATAAATATCAAAGATACCAAGTTAATTGTCTCTTTCCTGCTCTACTGTTCGAGAAGTTTTTCAAAAACGAAGGAACACCTATTTATTTTCTTAGAAATTTCGCTTTATGAATAAACGAAACCAAATCACACAAGCTGTTAGACTGTTATAAATCTATGTAAATTATCAAATAGCCCAAAACTCTTATTTCTAATCGAAAACATATTTAAAATATAAATCTTTATATTTTTATAACAAAAGTGAAATTTCAACAAAAAAAAATCTAGTATCTAATTGACTAGTGCAATGGACACGAAAGGCGAGCAATGGCTTTTACATAAGAGGCGTGTTGGGTCGCACAAGGGCGGCCGGCCGTTGCTCCACCGGAGAGCTGGTGACGGACAGACACGTCTGCTGACGACGACGACGTCTGATTAGATTATTCAAATTGCTTATCAATGCAACACTGATACACCTACCGTGTTACCTAAATTTATGTTGTAGTGACTGATAACGTGCTGGGTGCATAGTGGCAATGACTTGGTTGATTTTTTTTGTTCTATAAATATCTGTATTAATAAAGATATAGCAGCTTCACGTATATCCTTAGTATTTACAAGACATTGCGTGTTACTTAGTGTAACTTAACGCCGCGGCTTATATACCAGAGCGAGAAAAAATCCCAGAGTGAAAGTATGTAATTATAATTATTCCATTCCATAGCGTTTACTGTCATACGCTATCCCACTACGCCACGATAGCCTCAACAAATTACAATAAACTTGTACAAAATGCTTACATTCTATAACATTTCTAACCATTTGAAGCTCTACATCGTTATATTTGTGATGCGTGGACCGCAAACAGAATGATTTGATTTCATATGTTTATCCTGCATCGGAACCATCTGGTCTAATTTGGCTGACGAATCTTTCTGGAATACTTTGCATATAATCTTGTGTTTCAGAGTTCATTGCCATTCGAAATTTTCGGATATTATACAAAGTAATACTGATTTTGGTTCGTAGTTATAGATTGTTTTTTATATTTTTCAAATCATTTTCGAATATTTTAAGGGGATGCAAGAAAATATTAAAGTAAGTCACATTGTTCTGTACGTTTTGTCTCTTTAGAATTCTAATAACTGTTGAGGCCATCATCGTTGAGACATCGAATTACTGTAAGCGTGATGGTCGTGGATTCGATTTATTCGGAAAAATCTTTTATTTTGCCAATCATTTGGATCCACAATTCGGACTTTTGAATGTCTAACAAATATGTAAGCTAGTACTAAGTCTGTGTTTATATTAATGATAATATAGAATTATAAAAGATAACCATAGTATTATATATTACAATAAATATGACATAATCGTTTTTCGTACTTATCAGTAATAATAATTAAGAATACGCAACAAAATTTTAATCTTGTACTAGAATTTAATTTTTTTCTCCTACCTACAAAATGTGTTATTGATGTACTTTTTTTATGTCTGTTTCTATTAGATCTATTTTATATATAATCGGTACTGAAAGAGTGTTTTAATTATTAGGAAATTTATTATTAAAAATATTTTGACCAAAATTTTTTAGTTAATATATATGTTAATATGTTGAAATTTGCTTCTAGGTTTTTTTTATATAAAAAAATATAATGTATTTGTATAAATAAAATATGAATTAAATTTTCTATATTTTGGAATATTGAAAATATTAAAATAAATCTATTTTGTGGCGCAGGATATTGTAAATATGATGTTCCTCAGATAAATGATAGATAGAGATAGAATAAGATGGAGCGCGGTTGGACTTCCTCCGTTCAATATGCAATTCAGGTGGAAAAGAAGGAATATCTGCTTATCCTGCTTAGTAAGATATAACGTAAAATGTAAAATTGTAAGTGTATAAGAGTCACTCAAGACAAAATTGTGGTACTTATCTATTATTAATTACGTCTGAAAATTCTGCCAGGATGCTGCTCTACCTCTGGAGAGCGACAGTTCTAACCTTTCTGCTTTTATTGTGCTGAGAGTCAACGAAAAACTAGATTATTGCCCCTCTAAATTTTATTATTTTAAAAAATATTCATAACTTTTACAAATATCAGAGAACGGAGTATCCACACACTATTTTCTCTTTGCCTACCCTTCTTCAACTTTAAATTTTTCCTCATATATCAGATTAAAAAATATATATTTGTAATCCTAATATCTATATCATAACTTCAATATACTGTTCAACGCACAAGTCATATCCAGCCACACAAAAACCTAACACAAATCGTTATAACCTAATTTTTTCAAGCACTAATGCCGTCCGTCCGTCCGGTACAGACTTCAAATTGAACAATAAATGTTACGTAACTCGCTGTCAGTGTGCGTAACTGCGGGTCTGTGACCGTCGTCGTTACTTGGAGGGTCAGTAACCGATCGATTAGGATGTTTCATATAACGCTGCAAATGATATCTTTATAAGAGATTTATCATACTGCCCTCACGTGATGCTGGAAGATTAGAAAGTGTTGCTATGCTGATTTTTTGGTAGAGGTCGTTGGTGATATAATTTTTTTTAGCACATAGCAGGCACAGGGAATCTTAAGATACTTCCGTTCTCCATTTTCCGCCGATTTATGGTGGCATTGAGTGTTGAGTGGTGGAACTCAACGCCACGCTTAGCCTCAACAATCTAAATGTAAATTATAATTTAATTTTCCTCGAGTGGAGATCGAACCCACAACCAGTCAATTTTACAGTCACACTTTGTGCCCCTGCGCCACGACTAGTAACAACTGATATAATTAAGCCTATTTATTTATAATTTATTTGATTGAATTATTAAAATATATTTGCACTGTATTATACCTATATTACACAAACGTTGTAAATGGTCGGGGACGTAACCCATTTATTGAGTTTACTCTTTAATAGATTTTTCCAAACTTACGAAAAAAAAATACCTATTAAGAATACATTTAAAAAATAATATTTTCTTTTGCCAAACGATAATTCAAAGTAATTATCTTTGGGTTGCTAAGCACATAAATAAGTTGTAGCAAACGTATACCTAATAATAATTAAGAATTTCGACACAGCTCGATGAGACTTAGTTGGGCAGAGAGCTTGGACGATTTTCAAAGAGGCGTGGGTCCAATACATACTACGTTAAAATTTTTATACGTTTTATTAACGCCAACATTTCGTCGTGTTTACAGTCGCACGCCATGTCCCTGAGCCACCACAACCTCATTCTGGACTCTATATTATAGTATTTATTCATAATATTTTATAATATAAAAATAAAGTTATGCATCACAAATATCACAAAAATACTTCATAAAATACAAAAAACAAATCAGAAAAATTTCAAACATTAACATTCAATAAATTTCCAAGAACAGCATCATATATTACGAAGTTCGGTCTGCGTCATGAAAAAAGTTCATCTACTCCAGAGGTTGAGGAACAGTCAACTTTTCCTTTGGCGTGCGTTCACCTGGCTGGGGTGATTTAGTTCATTCGCTATATTATATATGTTTTGAAAAAAAAAACGTATAGTTACGTATTGATTTTGGCGTGTTTTGGTACTTTCTGTAATTTTTACGTGTTATAACGACGTTGTTTTATGAACTTGTAATATTTGTTAATTACCCATTTCCATAGAAACATTTACTCAATAAAAATTATAAAGCTATGGTGCAATGGAGCGTCTGACTGTAAAATGCCTTAAAATTCAAATTCTTAATTCTCAAAGGATTCCATTTATTTCCAAGACCATTGTGGTTTTAAGTTTCGTTAATCAACACGCAATGTCTCGAATTCAGGCATAGTGGGAAATAGAGCGTCCTGACAACAAGAATAAGATATTTCATATGTTATTACATCGTACAATGTCTAGGGTCAAGTGTATGATTAAATGGAAGTATAAATACTCTCCTCCTCCTCGCAACAGCTGTGAAAAATAATGATATCGTCATATCAAGAAAAGTAATTAGTTATTATGTTTAAATGTTGTGTTACTCCGTTTTTATGATATTATAAATACTTTTGTTAATTAATAAAATATATGGTATCAAAAGTATGTCTGTTATTTTTTAAACATTTTTAAAGTGTTAATCCACACTTAGGAAAGATAAATACTTAATTAGAAAACGTATAAAAATTTGAACGTAGCGGGACTCGAACCCGCGCCTCCTGGAAACCGACCAGGCGCTCTGACCACTGAGCCATACGTTCTCGCCAAGCTACGTCGAAATCTTATATAATTAATATCTTGATATAATTAATATTTTCTGATTCCCTTCAGTATTGTAAAATAGAATTTGCACTGTATATATTTATTATATATATTTATATATTTGTCAAGCATTTAAAAAACAGCAGCATGGCAACGTCTGTTAGTCACTTCGTAGAGGGTCTACGGGGGCGTTCACCCTCAAATCGTAGCGCGTAGCTGATAAACGTAGCGGGCAGTGACCTCGTAGACTCATTATAATATTATTATTAATATAAATTACGTTCTATTCAGTTCTGTAAATTATTCAAATAACATACCTACATTGTTACATATAGTTATAATAAGGATATATTCTCTGTTTTGGCTAATTGAAAAATAAGCAAAACAGAAAAATGTCACAATAATATAATATACTATAATATTAAAATATGACACTGTACCACAACACCACCATCTACTGATAATATCAAATTGAACATAAATTGATTATAACATATGCTGTAACTAGTCACTGTAACTCATGATGAATAAATTTATCATATAACATGTAACAACATTACATACATACACTATACATATGTACACAGCAATCAAATGTCATTGACATTAATTTAACCCAAAAAGATAATACAAATCTGAACAGTTATTTATGTCAAAATATTATGATTAACTGTAGTTTATCACATATTAATAACAAAACATTTGTATCTAAAACGAGCGCTAAATGATATTTGTTAATACCTAATTTAGATATTGTTATATTTTTTTATGTAAATACATAATATATAATTAAATATAATATATCAATAAGACGCCAGTCACGGTGCAGAGGCGCAAATTGTGACTGCAAATGCGACTGGTTGTGGGTTCGATTCTCACTTAAGGAAATTAAATAATTATTTGTATTTATTATATTTTTATTTCTTCGCTCTGGTGTCGAGACAAAGTGAGTTCCGTAACTCAACACGCAATGCGTCCAAGATTCGGCGGAAAGTGTGGATCGGAATGTCTTAACACTAGATTCCCTCTGCCTACCCTACTGTGTGTGAGATACCGCGTGAAGCTGATAATATGTTATATATTAAACCTTATGGCCAATACGCAGTTCTGATATCTTTAGTGTAGGTACGAATTTGATTTAGGATAATATATTATAAAGCCAAAGCACTTTTGTAAACGGCCTAATGCACTCAGCATGATTCACTTTCTAAAAGCGATGAAAAAAAGAATTAATACTGAGGTATTATTAGTAGTAGTAAAAACAACCATTTCTGCATTCATTAACATTGATTGTTGAACGCTGTTTCATTAACGAAAACATAAAACTACTTCTGTAAATGCCTTATTTTCAATTATTTAAATATAACTGGGAATTATTAAGAATTTCATAAAAGAAAAAGAGAAGGATTCAATCTATACTAAGATTATAGAGAGAGATTATATGTTAGCTATATATTGTACCTAGTTTAATTGCCTAATGAAGGAGTGTTTCTTCCGTTTTGTCAAAACGTTTCTTTCGTTTAAGTCACACGCGCGTTCAGGCAACGAATTTTTTTAAATATTTATAACAAAAGCAAATTATTACATCACTAGTTTCCTTTTTGAAAAAAGAAAGTAATTGAGATGAGATCGTAAATTACCAAATACAGTATTATTCGTTTTTTAATCTTTGTACATTTTTTTATAATCACAAACTCAAACTTAACACAATTTTGAAGTGCCTTATCGGTCGTTCACTCACGATAACCTACTTTCGTATAACCGTTTTTATTTGGTTTTTTATGTAATTTCGCGATATAAAATTGTTTTTTTTTTTTTTGTTATCTCGACATATTTGGGTCTTCGTTGTAACATTCGGTGTGTTCTGTAATATTATAGATATTATATATCTTTACAGTTGTATTGTTTGTAGTTATGAATAAATGAAAATTATTATGATTACTTAGTCAACGGACACTTCGACATCACATGTCTAGAATAGCAATTCTTTTATTTTTTTTATATATAAATGTGTATAAAAATCTTTTATAAATAGCTTCACACTGTATCCTGTATACTGCAGGGTAGACAGGAAACCTAGCGTTAAGAATCCCTAATTTCCGTGATATAATGTGTTGAGTGGCGGATTTTAACGCCAAGACACCAGAAACATCTCTCCACCCTAATTTATTTTCACAATGGCAAAAGTATTGTGTAATATAAGTGATATAGGATCAAATCCTGACAGCTGGAAATCTAGTAAAGGAGAAAGAAAAGAATTCGATCCTAAAGAAGTTTCCCTGAGTAGATTGAAGAGATAGATTGTATTTAAATAATTTTTATTTTACCAATAAGGTAGACAAAACCAAGCCCCATGATGAGCTCTACTACCTACTACTCAACTGACAATATCTCGAAAACCAAGCGGTAAATAGAGAAAGGAGTGTCATAACACGGGGTTCCATTTGCCTATACTGTCAGAAAAAGCTTGGTTTCTCCATATGAGAGATAGATTATTTAATTTTACAAAAGTCAAACAATCAATATTGTACCCAAAGTGAAATCAAAAGTAATATAAGTGAATATATTTAATTCATTAAATGTTTAAGTGCAGTTGGCGCGCCAGACAACAAAGGCGGCTAAATCACCCGACGAGACGACGTTATTAGCTTATAACTGCATTTTGATGTTAAATGTTACCCAAATTTTATATGAAAATTACGATTTTTAATTTAGGCGTGTGAAAATTTAGATTTAGGCAGCTTCACGCTGTATTCCCGCACACAGCAAGGTAGGCAGAGGAAACGTAGTGTTAAGACACTCCGTTCCCTACTTTCTACCGAATTCTGGAGGCATTGCGTGTTGAGTGGCAGAACTCAACGCGGCGCTTTGCCTCGAAACCAGAGCGAAAATTTTAGTAAATGTTTCATCTCCTCGAGTGGGTATCGAACTTACAACTAGTCGGTTTTACAGTCACATTTTGTGCCACTGCGCTACGACTGGCCTAAAATAAAATAGGTATATATTATTATAACTCAAACAAAACATTTCGATTTTGCTTTTGTTTTTTTGTTACATTTTGTGTATCCAAATCCATCCATCCATGTTTAACTGTGTACCCATGGCAGGGCATGGCAGACAGAAAACATATAGTATTGAGATCCTTTATTTCTCACATACCGCCCGATTTTCCAGCTATTTTCCAGAAATTCTACGCTGCACTTTGTCTTGTTACGAAAATGAAAATATTTATTTTCCCTGAATAGAAATAGAGTCCACAACCCATGTTTCACATTTACATGACGACTTTTTTATCTATCGAATTTCGAACTATGGTATAGACAAGAAAATGCAGGGAAAAATATGCCATATTTATTTATAATATACCATACAAACATTTTTTTAGCATAACGCTGTGTCCCGCACATGGCAAGGTAAGCACAAGGAAGTTAACGGAACTAAAAACCGCACTTTGCCTGTTACCGGAGCGAGTAAACGAAGATACTTATAATTTCCACACAAACTATCATTTCTAATTAACAAAAAAGGTCTTAAAATATAAAATATTTCTAAATATCTAAGAACAATATACTAAAATAGTGTATCGTAAGCCTAATCTAAAATAACGGTTTTCGTTACGGTGCGTTACCGATGTAATGAGGTAACAAGTAGGTACCCACGTACGTCACATGACACGACATAGATACAGTGTTTCGCAATCTTTTGTTTGAATAACTGTGTGATGGATCGTTTCATGATATTTAAATAGATGTTTACTTGAATAAGTTATTCAGTCCTACTCGAAGAAATGAAATATTAAATATTTTGACTTCCTCGTCCTGATAATGAGATAAAGCGCGACGTGTTAGTTCACCATTCAATACGCAATTCCTACAGAATTAGGTGGAATGGACGAACTGAACGTGTTGAGAGGCGAAACTCAACGCCGTACTTTTCCTAGGTGAAAACACACACTGCTATATTCAGGAAACAACATATAGCTAAAATAAATAATGATAAGTCATAAGGCTTTTAAATCGCATCGAACATGAATTATTAAATTATATTCGTATCATAATTTCTAAACTGAAGCAATAAAAAAAAAGTTAAATAGTAATTTGAAGTCGTGGCGTAGGATAACAAAATGTGACTGTAAACGCGGATAGTTGTGGATTCGATCCCGATTCGAGGAACGCGATCAAAGCAAAGCGCGTTGAGCTCCGCCACTCAACAGGCAAAGCCTCAAGAATTAGATAGACATGTGGGGAACGGAATTCCTTAACACTAGGATCCATCTGCCTACCCTGCTGTGTGCGGGATACAGCGTGAAGCTGATAGTTAAAATATTTAATTCATCATAATAATAGGGCTAGGTCACGGTCAAGAATGGCCAATTCATTTGATTATGTAAAAGTATATAAATTTCCAATTCCAGTACGACCGGTCATTTCGCCGTTCATTATCCTCTATGAATAAGTATTACGGAATTTTATATCTGATATACACACGGCTTGAGTGCGTGAAGGCTTGCCATCTTGTCTTTAAAAGTCATTGCGGGGTTTTAGTTGTGTGACAGGTGGTGTAGGTTTGATTTTTGTTGAAGAAATCTGTAGAGACTTTTTGATTAACTTTCTTGTTTGCTTAATTATGCATTTTCAATCATTGTCACATAGTACTTCATACTACTTATTTTTAAAGTAAATGCTTCAATTCTAAAGGAACCAATTTTTCAATACAAATATGACTTAATTCTTCAATAAGTACGTGACGCTTTTGATAATTACATCAGACTAACAAGATGGTGTGGATTCGATTTGGATACATGCCAAAAATATTTATATATAAATTACAATTTTTTTCGCTCTTTTGGATTACCTATTGAGTTCTACTACCCTCTAGTTATCTATATATTGGGTGGGAATTGAGGATGAAATGTCATAACACTAGGTTCTCGCTCCCTACCCAGCATTACACAGGATACAGCGTGAAATTAAACATAACAGAAAAAAGAATGTCAAATCACAATATGTATAAGTTCTCAAAATATCTGCAAATATTTTTCCTATCCGTATGTTTAGTGTCCATACTTATGGTATGTTAAGTTTCAAGATATGCGGCCTCGTCGACCTCATGTTAACGAGATGAATGCCTTTTAACATAATTTAATACGAGAGTGATCAGTTTTCTACGTTGCCTCTTATATAAGCCTATTAGACTTTAGTAGTTTATAATTATACTAATCATCGCCTGTAATTTTGGAAAATACAACGTAGAATAGAAATTCACGTTTTTTCCCGTAGGAATTTTGAGAATTTTTTTCTTATTACTCCCTTACACGTACACGCCAAATTTCAATGCTCAGTTCAGTTCAGTTCTTAGTTTAAGAGCGTTTCGACCGTGCCAGTAGAGTACTAATCACTTAGCCAACGTCACGTTGTATGAAGAACACACAAATGACGTTGTACGGTTAAAGAAAAATACTAAATAAATCAAAATCAGCTTCACGCTGTATCCCGCACACAACAGGATAGGCAGAGAGAATCTAGTGGTAAGACACTCGGTTCCCCAATTTAAAGATAATTTAAATTTCAATATTTAAAGTTTAGTGATTTTGTTAATGCGTTCTGTTTCTGTCATTTACACATTGACATTTTATAAAAGTTGAAAATGAAAAAGTTAAGGCTATAATACAAGCTTCGATTTATTATTTAAAAAATCTCTGTACCATTATTAAGCAGAATACAACGTATTAGAATATATAAAAATTATCTGTGGAAAATTTCCAGTTTTGAAATAAATATGATATGATAAATATGAAATTTGAAAGATGATGAAGTTGAGATATATTTTTTTTCTATTTTTTGTTCAATTTTAGAGTATTTGTGACATAACTATATAACTTAACTTAAGCTTAGCTTAGCTTCACGCTGTATTCCTAGCGGGGTAGTAGTAGTAGACATAAATATATAATTTTATGTATTTTCAATAACGAGTTTCTACTCGTCTGAATGAGAAGTTTTTTATGAAATCCAACATTATTTACGCATAGTTCACATCATACAAGGTAAACAAGTCTGTGGCTAGATTCTTTAACCTTATAAGGAAATAATTTCGTCTTTATATTTCATCTGAAACGACTCATTGTATATTACATACGCTGCATCCTGCACCAGTGTAGGCTGCGGGAACGTGGGAGCCTAGTGTTAAGACACTCCATTCACATTTAAATTCTTTCATTCCCTACTATTACACTGAATTCTGTAGGCATTTTGTTGAGTCACGGAACTCAACGCCGCTCTTCATTACACACACACTATTCTACACGTATTAAATATTTCATTTCTTCGAGTAAGTAACGAACCCACAACTTGTCACCCTGCGCCACGATTGGCCGCAACTTGACAACTTGACTGGCCTTGTGTATCAGTAATGAAATCTATTTAATATAAAGCTGAAGAGTTTGTTTGCTTGAAAGCTCAAAATCTAATAGGTTCAAATTGAAAAAAAAAACATTTTGTGTTGGATTATCATTTCATTACAATGTTTACATTGTTACAACTTAGTTAATTTAATTTCACAACTTTTTTGTGGGGGAAGCCCCAGGTTGGTTGATTGCATCACCAACATTAATCTAGACTAAAAACTAAAACATTTAAAATATTATAATTTTTTCAGGACTAAAGCCTACAATTATCGCCATCAAAGCATTTCATTCATCTATAACTATTGCACTAACATAATTTCTCTACTACAACCGTTAAGTTAAATTAAGAAGACGAGACTTTCTCATAAAATTCCTGTGTAAATACAGTATTTTCTTTATAAAAACTACTACTATACCATTCACCACCTGGCAGACCAGTATCTACAGTTACTCTATAATCCTACTAACATGGAATACGTATCCACCTGGTCCACAGCCAGTTTTGAAGACCTTCGAATTTAAACGTTTATAATAGATGTGTAGATCTGAGTAAAATGGTTTACTTGGGAGAATGTGTGGAGGTTTTAGGCTTTTATTTTGTATTTATGTCAAATAACACGTTACTATGTCAATCTACAATGTAATGTTAAACGCAGTGTTTTGTATTTTTCTTATAAAGTTAGGTTTATTTAGGGAATGAATATATTAATAAACAATGGCAATTTTGAGTGTAAAGCGATAGTTGTTATTGTTATAAAAAAAAGAATTCGACTCGCACTCGGGTAAATGAATTATTTTCGTTTCTGGTAACAATACAAATCACGACGTTGAGTTTCACTGCTCCATACACAATGTCACGGAAATTGGGGAACGGAGTGTCTTAACTCTAAGTTACCTCTGCCTACCCTGCTATATTCTGGAAACAATGTACACCTTAAAAATAAACATAAAGCAGAAAACTAAAAAAATAAGTTAAATTTTAAGCTTTATTTTTATATTTGCAAAATATGTTCACATCAGAAGCCCATAAAAATGATTTCACGCCATAAGTGGTGGCGTGGCAACTTTTATTTTTAACGTCGTCTCGCATCACACCTGGCGGTACTGTTACTTTTGCAATCTCAAAAGTATAGACCATGTCATGTCACACGATTTTTTTTATTTTTATTTTTTTTTCTTATGCCTGATTTGGTGTAAGTGACATGACATGTTAGCTAATAGGTATTTCATATGCGTGTACGTGGGAACAATTTTCAGGGATTTTTTTCGTGCGTGACAGCAGTGTGGTCACATATTATGTATATGAACTTATATATGAACTTATACATATAAAAAGACTCTTTTCGATTTTTCTCTAAAAGAAATCTTATGAAAAGGAGTGTCCTAATACTGGTTCCCACTGCGTGTCATAAAGAGAAAAGCAATATATTGTAATATTTTAATGAAAATAATAACTAGATCGATTTTTTTTTTAAGATTAATTATCTTAGAAAAAAAGTTTTGGTTCAATTAAGGTGTTATTATAGTTTATTAATTATATTTACATTTGTTCAGTGAGAGTATTAAATGAAACTCATATTCATGTTTTCTTCAAAGAACGGGGATCACACGTTTAGAAATTCATACAAATAACAGACTGAAAGGCGAGAAAAAAATACTTTCTACTAATTATTAATTTCATTTGTTCCCCGGTACACGGCCCCTATTGATTTGTATGTTTTTTAATAACTATAACGTAGAAGCCAGTCGTGGCGCAAAGGCACAAAATGTGACTGTAAAATCGACTCGTTGTGGGTTCGGTTGCTACTCGAGGAAATGAAATATTTATTTACATTTATATTTTCATTTCTTCACTCTAGTGTCGAGGCAAAGGGCGGCGTTGAGACCCGCCACTTGACACGCACTGTCTTCAGAATTCGGCGGAAAGTGGGAAACGGAGTGTCTTAACACTAGATTCCCTCTGCCTACCCTGCAGTGTGCGGAATACAACGTGAAGCTGATTTAATTTAATTTTATTTTATTATATTATATTGTTAATCCAGAATCATTGTGTAAAAACATTAATTAGGAAAGAGCAGGCAAATTTTATTACTCTGTCTAAGAATATATAAAAGATAAAAATGTGTGAAATGAATTCATTCATTCGGGATAACTACCATGCCATTATTGTATTCTATACTAATAAAATTGTAACTGATCGTCGTTTTTTTATCGTCTGACCAGAAAGAACAAATGAAATATTCTGTTATTGGTCTGTTTATCTGTCTGTGCTCGCTAATCTCAGTAACGGCTTAACCGTTTTAAACGCAGTATTCACCTATTGTATTTTGGAAATTTCCCTTAACATTCAGTGCTTATTATAATTCAATCAGTTCATAAATAAAAACAAACACCATTTTTACTGGCTGAAATTTTTAGTTTTAGCATATGGATATTATTTGGTGATAATGTCATTAGAATATGGAAATAAGTCCAGATTAGTAATTAAATAATAGTTGAGTTCAAGCGGGCGAAAAAAATTGTAACCTTTATATTGAAAATCGCAAATGTTGAGCTTATTATCGGCTCTTCTCAACAAAACTACCTCCCTCCCTTTCTTCCTAGCTAGTGATGGTTTAAATGTTAATAAATTAAGTTCAAAATCAACGATTCACAAATACTTGAAAAAGTCTATTTAAATAAAGAATATTTTCAAATTGGATCTATCTTACTTTGTCCCAAAATCGAGCAGATGCGTAAAGAATCAAAATACGTGCTTATATTATTAATTCCATATAATTAAAACAAATACTATCAAAACGACGGTGTTTGAATTATTTATAACCAAATGTATTATTTAAACCAATATGCGACAGATGAGAAATATTTCGGTACAATCGTTTATCACACATGCAATTTATAAGACCCTAATAAATAACTCTTATTATAAAAAAATGAACTGACGTAGCGTTTTTCTTATTAGTCCTAATTATTTTTATTTTAAGTGTCTCAGAGTTCGAATCGAGACTCCAATTTGTTAAATAATTTATGACAGGAACTACTAGGAATATACTACTAGAAATATAAAGTAGTAAAATCTTTTATTCGACTAAATGAGTGCAATAGTATGAAGTAGGTATATAAAATGGAATTAGAAATGCAAAATGAGTGGTTAACTATAGGAGAATTCCGTTTCCCGTTAGCTTTAACATAGCTGACATTAATTTATGATTGGTCTCCAGCACTATTATACTCGTATTACAATGAGTTCTAAATGAGTCTCCCAGATCAAGATGTTCCGTTGTTCCGTTGTTCCATTTATCCAAAAAAGTTATAGTTCAAAAACTTAATGTGATATATTTTTTTAGCTTCGTATTTTGGAGGCATTGTGTGTTGAATGGCGGCGGAACTCGACGCCGCGCTTTGCCTCGACACCAGAGTTAAGAAATGAAAATATTAAATATTTATTTTCGTCGATTGGGAACCGAATCCATAACTTGTCGCGTTAACAGCCGCTCGCTTCTGCCTCTCCGCCATAGCGTGGAAAGGGTATATTTTTTTAATTTCAAAATATTAAAAACATCTATTTGACTACACGAGAAAAGCCGCGATAAATATCTAGTGATATATAATTTTTCTATACAACATGTTCAACGAAACGATGGTCAGATGCATTTTCGATATAAATACACCGCCCTTCGCCGGTGCGGCGACCCCGGCGATCAAGGTCGGTGCATCGTGCGCTGCGCATTTTATATTTCATAATAGTTTTATTTTAAAACTGTTTGTATGTATGTTTTAATGGATGTAACTATATAACCTGTTCATATACTAGACTCAAGCTTTTTTCCGGTTCTGCATTTCTTTCAAGTGGTGAAACTTAACGTCGCGTTTGAACGTACTGAAGCGAGGAAAAGAAAATAAATTGAATATTGTCAATCAGACGAGTGGGAATTGAACCTGCGTCTAAATCATCGTATACCTTACTGGCTACTGGCTAGTCTAACAACTCACTATTATTGTATTAGATCTCGGCTTTGCTTATATTATATGCAAACTGGACTTGAGCTTATATTCATCATAGTCACAAATATTTTGAAACTGGACCATTGCAGTAACGCGTTTTATTTTTTAACACTTAGAAATGTAACAAAATCATAACCTTACAATTTTATGTCCTTTTAATAATTTTTATTATAAATTTAAAATGTTATTAATAGGTTAACGTCGATTTCATAAACCTATTAAATTTCTTATTTGAATTCTCATTTCACAAAATGTGGCCATCTCCCCTCTTTTCTTTCCTTCAAGGTTTTTAATTTTGTCACAGTTAAAATATTTAAACCAAGTTTCAATCCATTAAATCACACCAATATATTGAAACTTAATATTAATAATAAGCTATTTAGTCTCGTTCATTAAAATCAGCTTCACGCTGTATCCCGCACACAGCAGGGTAGGCAGACGGAACACTCAAACGGCACTCTGTACCACATTTTCCGCGGAATTCTGGAGGTGCTGTGTTTTGAGAGGCGGAGCTTAACACCGCGCTTTTCTCAACTCTGGTAACTAGAAATTTGAACGGAATGTAAGCAATTATTATTGATTTTACTCTAAGTTTCCCCTGCCTCCTTGCTATATGCGGGATACAGCGTGAAGTTAAAAAGGAAAAGGATAAAGCCCATGCAAATCTCATATATCGAATAGCTTTCTAGGAACAGCTCGTTCCTCTCTCAACTACGTTTCAATTTCCTCCTTCCCATCAAGATGCATATTAAAGAAATAATAAATTTTTACACACAAGTAAGCGGAGACATGCGGTCTCAGCAAAAACCTAGTGTAAAAACACTCCGTGCATCACACACCGCCCAACGATAGAGATATTACGTGGTGAGTGGCGGAACTCAATTTAATTCGATTAATTCCTCAACGACGCGCTTTGCCTCGACACCAGAGAAGAAATGGAAATATAGATTTAAGTAAGTATTTCATCTCCTCGAGTGGGGATCGAACCCACAACCAGTCGATTTACAGTCACACTTTGTGGCCCTGCGCCACGATCGGCCTCAATGGCTAAACACTATAAATCCTCGTTTAAACAAAAATGAGACCTAACCATGACTCACATTCACATAGCAAATAGTTTTACCCGAACGAAATCGGAATTAAAAAACGAAAACGAAAGTAGCTTACATAATTTCATCTCTGTCGTTCATAGGAGTTTTATGGTGTTAGAGAGAGATGGCTATATAGGGAACATTTCTGCAAAGTGACGCAATGCTTACGCAAGGGGTCGATGCCCCCAAGGTGACCCAGACCTGGGCCTGAGGTCCTAAAGGACGAAAGGATAGGTTTTTTATATAGTATGAAGGTATGTCTAAGTATATATATTTTAATATACTTGAGGAAGTTAGTTTCTTAGTTTTTGTTTTTGTAACTAACTGTATTTTGGAAAATCATTGTACTCTTTATAATAAGACGACAATTTTAACTTAGATTTTTATAGTATTAGTAGGTATAAAGACATCCTTCTATCCGAACAAAATTCTCGGCATTGCACTTTGAATGGCGAAACTGAACGTCACGTTTTGGCTTATTACCTGAACCAAGAAATTCAAATTATTTATTACTCTATTGGGAATCAAACCCAGAGCTATCACGGCGGCAGTTAGACGCAGTACCGCCGTACCACAAGAAACGACTAATAGTTGCTTTAAAAGTTCATTTTATTTAGCTTCGTACGTTTTCCCACGTGATAAGTGAGCAAACCCAGTATGAAGACACTTTCATACTATAAACATATTAAAAACCAGCCACCATTATGTATAAAAACGGCAAAAAGATCTATTGTATGGGGGCTCCCTTTAATATTTGTTTCATTTTAATTTAATTGTTTATTTTAAAGCCTTTATTTGTATTGAGCAATAATGAGAAAAACACGGGAACTCCAATAAATATCGATTTCGTTCAGTTTTTTAGTATTTAATATTTCAACTGTCTAACTATCACGGTTCACAAGTTACAGCCTGGTGACAGACGGACACTCACTACAATCACTCCAACAAAATGACTGCAAAATAGAGTCTAACAAATATTTGCAATTACAATACGCGTAATTCTATTTCGATATCAATATTTCATATAAATATGACCGGTTTATAGCGTTTTATAGAAATAAAATGTATTTCTCAGATTATTTCTCAACTTCAATTAGCTTTTATAAAGACAAATGTATTTTTTGACCAACAAAATGAATGTGACTCAGTCCTCAGACCAATAAGCTCGTAGTGTGGGGAATCAATGAACTTGAATTCAAGAAATATTTTGTGTGTCTATTATCTGCATACTATAATAATATGTCTTTGTATAAAATATATAAATAGCTCATACATATGTATATATATATATTATTCAAGAAAGTGGGCATAGGGAACCTAGTGTTAAGACTCACTCGTTCCCACTTTACGTCCAATTTTCAAGACATTACATTTCCATCAGGACTCAACACCGGGCACTGGAAGCAGCAGGAAAGAAATTAAAATAATATAAATATGATTACTCTTCAAGTAGTAATCCAAACTACAACCAAACGCGCCAGGACGACCTCACTATACATTTTTGCAGAATATTATTTATTTAATGGCGCAGGGTCACAAGCGTACTGGTTGTGGGTCCGATTCGCTCTTGTATCAAAGCAAGGTAAAGCGCAGCGTTATGTTCTGTCATTCAACACGCAAAGCCTACTAAGCCTCGGCCTACCCTACTAGTTAAATGCGGAATACAGCGTGAATCTGAAAAAAAAAGTATCTCTCAAATTAAAATAGAATCGGTTATCATCATGACCCTACTATGAATGCATTGGCTGCACTATTTTTGATATTAGTAAGTTTTATCCTTTCGTTATTTTTAAAGTTTGTTTTTTATTTTTAAAGTCAATATATTAAGACCAATGCCAAGTAAAACCGCACACTCACAGTATATTAAATAAGCAACTTCACGAAATGTAAATGAACGAGAAAATGACAAATTATAAATAAAACAGCACGAAAACAATATTTGGTCCTTGAATTATTTGTTTATGCGTCAAACCGAGTATATTTTTTAAATAAATAATTTATATATATAAAGAAAACACGATTTTTTTTATTTAAAATGATTCGAAATACATTATTTTCATTTTCTGGCGCTGATAATAAGACAAAGTACGGCGTTGGGTTTCCAACATTCACAACACAATGTCTCGAAAATGATAAGGTACGTTGGAAATAGATTCTCTTAACACTTGGTTCCCTCTACCTATCCTGATATAAACGGAATTCGACAGAAATAACGTAAGATAACTAAAAATTACGTACAATATCTCTTATTTTATTGCAAAAAACCTTGTAAATTTAAAATAATAAAAAGTTATTATAACAGTTCGTTCTTACATGTGCCAGTCAAAACAAATTCATTTATTTCTATAAATATTTTATATACATTCGTAATATTCTATAACATGTAACTTTATATATTATAAGAAAATTAATATAATGTACTAGTATGTACTTACGTAGTGTTTCATCTCAATTCTTTTTGCTCTACAAATTGTGAAATAAGCTGGGATGAGTTAGTGATTTCCTTCTCACCGAGGTATATGAAAATGTTATAAATATATTCCAACTGACATGTTTCTTAAATATATTTTTTTTATCTTGTTAAAAAATAAATAATTTAAATAAAATCATTGTCATACGTGCACAGTTGAGGCCAGTCGTGGCGTAAGGAACAAGCATATACCTGTAAACACGATAGGCTGTGGGTTCGAACCCCATTCGAGGAAATGAAATATTTCATGAAAGCTGAAGAAAAAAAATGGACAACGAACCTAAAACGTCTCTTGTCAGATTACTGCGCCATAGTCGATAAAATGGATTTATTATATTGTTGATGTTATTTTATCCATTCATATGAGGCTCATCGTGGCGCAGGGGCACAAAGACTGACTGACTGTAAGCCGACTGTTTGGGTTCGATTCCCATTCGAGATAAAATATTACTTAAATTTATATTTCCATTTCTTCTCAACGCATTGTGGCCTCAGTAGATACGGACTAGCACACAACTTGAGACATAAATTTTACATTTTATTCGTTTTATAAAACAACAATAATAATATAATTATTATAAAAGTGTTATTGTATTTAGATTTCATTTTCGATATGAAACCGGTTTTGTTTTATATCTCTGAGTCTTTGCTGGAGGAAAGAAATAAAAAAATACTATACTTTCCCCCGGGGGATTGTCGCTTGCTAACACTATTTTTTTTATTAACATAGCAGGTTAGCGACTACCTAGTGTCAAAATACTCCGTCGAAACATGTACGTGGAGACGGTACTAAGTAAAGAAACTCAATACGGATATTGATTAAAAACATAACCTTACAGATACCATATTTCTATTTCTATCCTATCCTCCTATCCTACTAATATAATAAATGTGAAGATGGATGTTTGTTCCGCTTTTACATAAAGACGTATTTAGATGAAACTTAACAATAATATAGTTTATATATCACATAGGCTACGATTTATGTAAAGATTTTGCTTAATTTGACTATAACATTTGGCGTTTAAATAAACGCCAAATGTTCGCTTCGCTCTGACATCAAAGCATAAGCCCGGCGTTGAGTTCTGAAACTCAACATTGCAATGCCTGCAGAATTCGGCGGAAAGGTGGGAACGGAGAGTCTTAACACTAGGTCCGATTGCCTATCCTGCTGTGTGCGGGATACAGCGTGAAGCTGACTTTAATATTTGGCGTTTCAGCGAATCCGCGCTTATGTCGATAGTAACTAACATATATTAAACTATGTACCTGACTATCGAAAAGAGACACGTGCATAACAAATTCTATCGAAAAATACGTATGATATAACATTTATATAACTAACAATTGTGGCAACATTTGTACATATTTCTTATTATTTAATTTTTTTTTGTTTTCGCTAATTTTTGTTACAGGAAAATAACCTTTGCTACATATATAAAATTATATACTGTTATGTAGTACAGTTAGAAGTTGGGTTAGGGGTTCAAATCTTTTCCCTTTTTCTTTCTTCTTCTTAGCTTCATCCTCTATCCCGTTTATAAAGAGTATGCAGAGAGAGATTACTTGGTATCAGTAAGCCTTGCTTCAGTTTTCAACAAAATTCAAGGCGGATTTTTTTGAGTGGCGGTATTCAACGCCGCGTTTTGTGTTCTAAAGCGGTAACGTGGACATGGAAGTCTTTATTTTCTCCGACTACATTTTGAATTCCCATCTATATTTAGAACTTGAAGCCGTCCGCCTGTGCCATAATAAAGTAGAGTACGAATAATCATTAAGAGAAACAAATAAAATTCGGAAATGTTTACTGCACGCAAAACTGCAGCGTCTTATGTTAATAGGCTGGATTCCCACTCGACAAAATAAATTAATTTCTTTTCCTCCGCTGACCGCCGTCCGTAACAAGACAAAGAGGGACGTTTAGTTCCACCTCTCATCACATAATGTCTCGAAAATTGGCCAGATAGTGGGGAGCGCAGTGTCTTAACATTAGGTTATTTATACCTACCATACAATATGCGGGATACTAAGCGAAGCCAAACGCAATCAATTTTAAATTTTCCAAGGCCATTATTATTATAAAAGTGCATTGATATACTATACCAGTTTCCAAAAAAAAATCTTGTAAAGACACCGATTTCAAAAGTCTAATGCTCTAAGCTCCCCTCAGACAGACGGACAGACAGTATTGTGATCACACAATGGCGGGTCACCTTGTCTGCGCTTGCGCATTGCTTGTTTTTTTTTACTTATCGTTGAAAATATTAGACCAAAGTTTTTAATGTGAGGAAGTATTCATTATATGTGATTTATTACTTTAATTATGTTTTATTTACATGACTGTGTGTCTAATTTAGATTTTAATTTTTTGTTTTATATTATTATTGAAATTATGTAAATTTTTTTGGATACTCTATAAAGATATATAATAATAACTTTTAGTTGCACTCTTTACTTTCTTGCATAGAATATAGAGTCATATGACTACCCTGGGCATATGAAACCTAGTGTTGAGATTCTCTGCTTTCCTTCAATTTTTTTCAAGATATTGTGTGTTGAGTGGCGGATATCAAGCCGCGCAGTCTACCAGAGAGAAAACGAAATCATTTTTCAATATATTCGTTCCCCCGAGTAGGAATTGACCTACAATATTCCGGTTTATAATCAGACGCTATACCACTACGCCACGACGGCTTCTGTTTCTTCAGACTTTCATAATTCATTTAATCTAGGGAATAGAAAAACCTGGGGTATACTTCCACTTATCTAAACGATACATCATTTTAAATATAGTCTATACGCAGACAAACCATACTAGGAAAACAATGACATTTTTAAATATAAGCGTGATGACCACTACTTGGAATATATATTTTCCAGTATTTTCTTTATATTAAACTGTAAATTTATAGTAAAAATAAATCAACAAATGAAACCAACAAGTAAACAAAACTTACTAAACTGACATAAAACTTTAATTAAAATATCAAAATAACAAAACTAAATGGCTTATTCTAGACCTAAAAAGGGGGTCTATTTAAGCAATAAATTAATTCTCCCCTATACACTAACGGTGTAATATGGGGTCCGTTCCAAGGCCAACAGTTCGTCGACCGACAAGGTGACCCTAAAGTCACTGTGACCTACCCTAACGTCTCAGGTTTGATTCCGAGTAATGCATAATAGTCTGGTCTGGAAGCTCTAATCCGGTTGCGGACAAAAAACTGAAGATGAAGTAAGGTTACGGCTGCAAGGACGTCTGGCGACATAGGCAGCTTTATAGACGAATGAAATGTATTATTATTATAGTAATAATGCTAATTTAATGTATTTCCGTTATTTTATTGCAGTTTTTTTTGTAGATATGTTAATGTGCACTTTGTGTTACCTTTTTACTCTAACTAGGTACGTATTTTTAAATAAATTCTTTCGCGTATCCTGCATACAACAGGTTAAGCAAAGGAAACCTAACGTTAACCGCCTAATTTTGGAGACATTGACACTGCTTAGTCTTGCCCGAGTGGGAATTGAACCCACAACTGTCGAGAATAGTCAGACGCTGTGCCGCTGCGCTACGACGGTCTGACACAATTTAAAGCCTTATACATATATGTATGTATTTAAGGAATAAATTTAATATCACCTGCAGATGATACAGATAAGTTTGAAATATTTATTATATTCGAACATCATAAAAGTGGAAAAAAAAACAAATCCGTCATCTCAATCTCTCCGTCAATTCAGTAAATATATTTTAAAGAATAACTCATAAAAAAGCACAACTTTTACATATCAAAGCTAAAGCTCAAAAACAAACAAAAAGCTAAACTTCCAGCTATTTAACCTCTATTTACTACAGAGTCAACTAGATCGAACGATTCCCACGCGAATATATTACGCAATAACATAGCCATATGAGTCATATTACCTTGCGTTGACTTGTCCTTCCTGGAATTATGTCTAGACATTTGTCCTGTGAGGTCACATCGAGCTAAATCTTATTGTGTCAGGGTATGATTGAAGGTATACACTGAATTGTTAAGTTACGGTGCCTAAATCGGTTAATGGATGGGTGGGAGACGGTGCG
This sequence comes from Heliconius sara, assembly GCA_917862395.2. Taxonomy (NCBI): domain Eukaryota; kingdom Metazoa; phylum Arthropoda; class Insecta; order Lepidoptera; family Nymphalidae; genus Heliconius; species Heliconius sara. Next base: position 18,208,338 of record OU860797.2, on the reverse strand, counting down.
ATGACTAATATATTATGTACAATACTAAATTTCATAACACTTTTGGTCATGGTAACTATGTGTTTTGAAAATTTGATATGAGTGCAAATTTCACACTCAGAGATGTCAATTAAAGTTCAATAAAAATATGTAGGTACGCTTTTGTAGCCTTTTAATGTTGGTTAAAAGGCAATTGATGTATTTAAGTGCAACTAGCAAGCATCTATTTTTTTTTATGAGAGCTGCCGTCATCGTGGAGCAGCGTCATAAGATTTGAATATAAGCAAAAGCTTTTGGATTCGATTTTCACTTGAGAGACTTATTTTCATTTTCTCGCTCATATAACGAGGCCTGTCGTGGCGCAGGGGCACAAATTGTGACTGTAAAATCCACTGGTTATGGGTTTGATCCCCACTCGAGGAGATGAAATATTAATTTACATTTATATCTTCAGTGCCGAGACAAGACGCGGCGTTGAGTTTCACTCAACACGCAATACCTTCAGAACTTGGCGGCATGTCAAATACGAAATGTCTTAACACAAGGTTCCTTCTTTCGTAGGCAGTAGGCAGGGTACTGCCTACTTCACTGTACTCACTCACACTGCGAGACAGCGTGAAGATTGATAGGAACATTATTATATATTTTTATATACTTTGTCTACTTTGAATTTTAAAAGTGATTCATATCTTTATACACTTCTATAGTATACATAGCACGTACCCGTATTGTACGTTGTATTGTATATCGTGGTAACTACATAGAGAAAGGTCAGGCGTCATGTCATTTTTATCTGATTTCGCCAGTTAATGGATAATTTGTGACGTCGAATTCATAATTTGGCAACACCTACGTACCTATTTTGATGTTGTTTCTGTGAATGAGGTCGAAAATTATAACTATTGAGTTTAATGGATCATTTCAATTGTAATATAAGGAAAAAAAAATATAAATACTTAAAGATAGATATATCGATATATCTCTTTATTGCAAACACAAAGGAAACAAACTACTTTATACGAAAAAAAAATAACAAAATGAAAATGTAAAATTGAGCAAATCAAAAGTATATTTCACACATACAGTTAGCATGCGAAGGCGACCTTATCTTTATTAGTGATCAGTAACATTTCTTTACATATGATAATGTCCATTATTATTGCGTTAAGGCAATCTGAGGACAGGGAGGCATGGAAGAATCTCGATAGCTCCTCCACCAGGACCAAGTCCGGGCACGACCTTCAATAACTAAGAAAACGACAAAGAAGAAGACAGTATAAAATAGTCACGTCACACAAGATAGAAGGAATTCTAATGTACTCTAAAATCTTCAAAGTCCGCTTCAAAGGATCTCGATATTGCCGACACAAATAGAACGATTCAAAAAAGAGATAACAAAATCCTTTCTAGTTTAGACTCATACAATTAACATCACCGAACACATGTTACAGCATTGTAGCAATTGGTGTCGAAAAGAGTATTCTTGAGCGATTTTTTAACTTATACTTTTACTACCTACTTTATTAATGTGATTAAAGCGGACGAAGTCGCAAGCGGAGCACTGTCAACTAACAAAACAACTTTTATTCCAGACCGAACGTATAAAATTGCATAACCATTGACTCACCGCGTCAATATAAACGTCCCCTACCCTCGCGTCGCGACGTTGACTCACTCCTGGTATCCTTTAAGCTCAGACGATACTATATAAATATCTATATAAAATTTTCTTTGTCGATCTGATACGAAATTGTTGGTGAGAGTACCTAATAAATTTTATATATTTGAGTAAGAATAAATCAGCTTCCTGCTGTATACACAGCTTCATGCTGTATGCTGTGTACACAGCAGGGTAGGCACAGGGAACCTAGTGTTAAGACACTCCGTTCCCCACTTTCTGCCGAATTCTGGAGGCATTGCTTGTTGATCGGCAGAACTCAACGCCGCGCTTAGCCTCGACACCAGAGCGATAAAATGGAAATATAAATTTAAGAAAATATTTCATCTCCTCAAGTGGGGATCGAACTCACAACCAGTCGGTTCTTCAGTCACACTTCGTGCCGCCGCGCCACGCCTGGCCACAAATAAATTTTATATATTTGAATAAAATGTTATTACGTTTAAACTGATAGTTCTTTGTGATTTTGCTGATGTTATAGTAAAAACGACGACGAAAGTTAACTGGAATAAATACCACTATGACGAATTGAATAGTGCATTATTATCGCATGTTTTCCGTTGGTTTGATATTAACAATCTTATGGTAATTGCCAAAAAAACTAAATGTATTTATTGAATTTGTTTTACCAAATGTTAGGCGGAATCAGCTTTTTTCTTAGGTATAACTATTGATTCCAAACTCCAGTGACAAGATGAATGACGGACGTTGAAACTGCCTGACTAGTCTACTCCAATGCTACTATGAGGCGTTGCTGCAGATATTTATTCTCCAAAAAAGTGCCAGAGCGAGGCCAGTCGTGGCTCAGAGGCACAAAGTGTGATTGTAAACGCGACTGGTTGTGGGTTCAATCTACACTCGAGGAAATTAAATATATATTTGAATTTATATTTCCATTTCTTTGCTCTGGTATCCAGACGAAGGCGTTGACCACCACGCAACACGCAATACTTTTTAAATTCGGCGGAAAGTCTTAATAGTGGAGAGTGTCTTAATAGTGGTTCTTTCCTTCCCTGCTGTGTGCGTGAAGCTGATTTAAAAAAAAGAGCTCTGAGATCTATTTATAACCTAAGACCTCTGTTTTCTCTGCGAGATGTTTTAAAAGATTTTGCTATTATTACATTTGTTTCACAATTTGTATACCATAACATTCTATTTGTCTTACAACATATAGGACGTGAAAAAATAGTGATATACATATATACGATAGGAACGAGAAATAAAGAGAATATAAAATATTTCATTACCAAACAAAATTTTTAACTTTATAATATTAGTATATTATTATTTTTTAATACAGACATTATTGAAACAGACACCAAAGGCGTGAACAAATATCAAACATTTATAATAAAAAGTTAACGTAATCACTGATGCATGCCAGTTTTTGTAGCCTCACGTCATATTCTTGATTAGATCACCTTATTTTGCCTTTGAGGCTTAAAAAACTATTCTATATACAGATTGACCTTTTATAAGGTATAAAAATTATTTATTAATATCTTGAGGCTTGATATGTTGGTTTTATGTAGGCTTAATGTAAAAAAAGTAAATGAGATATTCTAGAAAAAATCCGAGCAAGCGCTAGACAGACTTACCTATAGAGAGCTCAGTACCATTTTCAGAATTGTACACTAATATGAAGTAAAACTTACAACAGTTGACAAATTGAATAAAATGAGCTAGAGAATATAAGTGTTTTAGCTTCACACTGTAACTCCCGCAACTAGCAGGGTAAAGTAGAAGGAATCTAGCAACCTAGTGTTAAGACACTCCATTCCTATTAAGATATTTCCGTTCCTCATTTCCGCCAAATTCTGAAGGCATTTTGATTAAGTAGTTCAACTCAACGATGCTTTACCAGAGTTAGAAAATGAAAATATTAAATATTTCATTTCCCGAGTGGAAATCGAACCCACAAGCATCGCGTTTACAGTCGCACGCTTTTGCCCCTGAGCCCCTGCTGCCTTAAAATTTAATAGCCGTGCAATTATAACTTTTCTACATACCAGTCTAATGAATAATTAATCGATAAACACTATCATATTACTAACCACTTGGACATCAAACGCAGATATCGATTTAAATTAGTACTGTGATTCATTGATTACTCAATAATTTTAATAAATTAGTAATGTCAACAGTTACTGTAATAAATTAACAATCCACAAAGGAAAGCATGTGTTTATTTTCTAGTGTAAATTTTTTTTTTAACTATACACTACAGACACGTGGTCCGTACTTTTTTTTTACTTTTTCATTACCTGCTGCTTAACTAGGCTTATAACTAGAGATAATTATCTATTATATACTTAATTCCTAAGAAAGTCCAGATATTTTTAGATTGCATTTTACAAACATTTAACTTATTATCCATTAACTTAATAGCTATTACAATCGTATAATTTATACATAGTTTTGTTTTTTATTCGAAGTGCCTATCAGAGGATGGATTCAGGATTGGAAACCGGAATTGGTCTAAATCGGAAATCGGAATCTGAATTGGTCTCTCTGGTCCTCTAGTGTCAATAGTTAATGATTACTTTATTTAGCTGCATTTAAGCGCACATTACAGGGTAGACAATGGGAACCTGGGCACCTAGTGTGAAGACATTAATATTCCATCAGACATTTCCGTTTCCCTCTTTCCGCCGAATTCTGGAGTGTATATATGTCGAACAAATTGAATTTCCTATCCGCAATGGAACACATTTTGGACATTATGCTCCTTTTAAAGACACCACTAGGTCAAACTCCATTGACGTCAAAGTACTAAACTTAAATACAAAACAAAGAAAATTAATTAAGAGATGCATAATAAAACCGTTAATTCAGATAACAAATTAATTAAATGACGTAATATGCTGACTGTATAATATACTGCGTCTGCGTGCGTGTTGCAACTTGCGCGATGAACGTGGAGAACATTCGTCTCACAAAATGCATTATTAGTCTTCAATATTTCATAATAGTAAGCAATCGATGGAATATAGATTTTCTAGATATGATTTATATTTTGATGTAAAACAATAAATTTACTACAGTGGGGCGCGATTATGGGTTTGGTTGCCACTTGAAGGAATTATTTATTTTCGCTCGCTGTGGTAAAAAAAACAGAGCTCTGCGTTTTCCCTTCATGGAGTTACGAACGGAGTGTCTTTTTATGATTATTATAGCGAGCGACACAAAAATCCTAAGTGGTTTAATGACAATGTGGTTTTTTAAATATTATAATGTTATTATTAGAAAATGCTGTTTGGTGGAAAAATTGATAAATTTTCCCGGCTTTTTGTCAATCAAATTTTTTGTTACCTAAAACTTCAAGAATGGGCACTAGATGAAACTGACGTAGGCACGGACCACCCAGCCTATTCTCGTGCGATTCCTATATTAACGATCACAAGTAGGAAATAACTGAAAGACAATACATAAAACTAAAATATCCATTGTCTCAATAAATAAATATTACTTACAAAAAATTAAAAGAAATAAATAACAAAGTTAATCTACAAACCAACATTTCATCCAGTTTTAGTTAATCCACTTACGCAATAAGCGAGACACGCGCCCGCGACCCACATGCGGACAAGTGCACGTTTGCACACTCGCTTGTTGCTGAGTAGTGCTTGCGAAAATGTCATTTATTTTTTCATTTACTTATAGAGGCTGTGGGGCCGCAGGGGCACTAGAATGGGCACGGTTGTGAGTCCGATCTCTACTCAAGGGATTATAATTTCTTTATATTTTCATTTTCTGATATCAAGGCAAAAGTCCGGCGTTGAGTTCAGCCAATCAACACGCTATGTGAAAAATTCTGCGTAGAGTGGGAAGCTAAGGGTCTTAACACTATGTTCCCTCTGCCTAAACTGCTGTATGCGGGATACAGCGTGAAGTTGTTTTATTGCAAACAAAAAGATACAGAAAACATATAATAACAAAAAAATATGCATAACGGATAACTATCTCTATTAATTTTAACATAAGTATAATAATGTTGATTTTTTTTTATTTGACTCTGTCATAGCATCTGTCATATATATTATATTTATCAGTCGTAAAGTAAAAGCAAATGAATTGAAGCTAAATTAATCAGCTTTGCAAATTTTGCCTTTTCTCGAATAGAATAGAACAAACACACAACGAACATCACGATTGCCTAAATAAATAAAAAAGTTAATAAAGAGAATAATTGAGTGGAGAGATATTGACTTACTTACACAAATACTGTATCTGAATGTATATTCTATAAACATAAAAAGGGATAAAATGTAAAGTCAGCCACATACATAACATTCAAATCAATCAAAGTATATTTTATTATAATTCAAATGTACTCTAAAAAACTTGCTCAAATTTCATAATAAGCTAAGAAGCATTTTGCATATTAATATTAAAAAAATCCAAGCAAATTTCCTATAAGGTGTCCGTTTGTATTTCGGCTTATTTTTTTTCATAGATAAGAAAAGACAACATGCGTTCGGGTAGAACATTGAAACTATTAACGATTTAATGTAGCTTTCCATGGTAAATAACAGACACAAAAATATATATTTTTAATTTAAATCCCTAGTTCCTAATATCAGTGCTTTCAGATAAAAAAACTCCTTAATTTTCAGCTTCACGCTGTATTCCGCATATAGCAGGGTAGGCGGAGGGACCTATTGTAAAGACACTCCGCTGTTCATTTTCCGCCGACTTTTGGAGGCATTGCGTGTTGGAACTCAACACCAGGCCCTTTCCTCAAAACCAGAGCAAAAAAATTAAAATATAAAATATTACATTTCCTCGACTGGGAATCAAATCCACAATCAAAAACATTCACAGTCACACTCCTCATTTATATTAGTAGGCATATATATCACAGAACGCTGCGCAAGAGTCGAAATTCGTCCCCGGCCCTACTCGAAGTGCTCTAATTTCCAATAACCTGTCGTGGTGAAACCGCATTTAGATATAGGTCGCGCAAGACTTATTGTATACAAATTATATTACGAAACAACGATTATCGAAGCTAATGTAAACGCGACCCAATTTTATACTGATAACGCTAATTTATGATTTTGTATGAAAATTAAATATAGTATTATGTAATGCTTGATGTTTGGTATTTTGTATGGTTGTATACTTACTTGTATGTGATAATGTTGTACGGTTTAGGCGTTTTGTAGTTAATATGTATTGTGCTTGGTTACAGGTTCAGTTTCTGTGTAAGATTTTCTTATGTTTCTTTTATTTCTAGCTTCACCAGAGTTTAAAGAAAATTTAAGTATTATAATTTCTTTGAGTTATATGTGTTAGATGTGTTACTGTACTACCCACTCTGTTATTGTTTTGTATTTTCTTATTATTTAAGACACCTCCGTTGAGCATTTTTCGCCGTATTCGAGGCATTACGTATTGGACGGACGGACGGAACTCAACGCCGCTCTTTGTTACTAGAGCGGGTAAATAAAAATATCAAGTATTTCAGTAGAAAGTAGGATACGACACCACAACCGTCGCCTCCAATTGGGCGCTGCTTAGGGATCGGAGCGACTGCTTTATGTCGTCATTAGCTAAGCATTCTTCAAATTAAAATTTATAAAAAAAATTGTATTTATAAAAAGTACATACATGCTTATATAAAATAACCAAAAGCATAATTAAATAACAATACATTTAGAAATAGAATATAAACATCCAAAAATATTTTCCTATGTAAAATATTAATTATATATTCTAGAGGAATCGATTTCATTTACTACTACATATGTATTCCTATATTAGCTAAATAGTAATAAATTAAAGCGAATTGATAAATATTCATTATACATTTAATTGATTATGTAAATTTAAAAATTCGCTGTAACAAGCCCGTACCTGTCACTCATTTACCTATAGTTTCTAGACATTTACTATATATATATATATAGACTAGACATTTACCTATAGGCCTAGATTGGCCTATGATTGATAGTGTACCAATACTTTTCGGTGAGATTCTAATTTGAAAAAAAAAATAATGTAATTTTTTTCTTCCGCCATTTGGTCTACCCCGCAATATAAAATGTCTCTACAACTGGGAGGAGAGTGGGATATAGTGTCATAAATAACACTAGGTTCTATAATGATATTCAGCGTGAATAAAGTTAGGTTACTAAAATGTAAAAAAAACTACATCACAATCAAAGGTATATCTACAAAAATAAAAAATAAAAAACAACAATAACAAAGAACTAATAATACAAAATATTCATTATACCATAATAACATATAAATTCTAATTCGTTCCAACAAACCGTCCCCTGGCCCAGTTCCTATCTAAAACGCTTGCGCCACAACTTGCATAACTGAACTATTTCAATGTACTATTGTGTTCACTTTAGGTAATTGTGTATATATTGCTGTTACATACGTTCTGTTAATCGACTGACATTTTAATAATATATAAATATCAGCTTCACGCTGTATCCCGCACTTAACAGGGTAGGCAGAGGGAACCTAGTGTTAAGACACTCCATTCCCCACTTTCTACTGAATTCTGGAAGCATTGCGTGTTGAGTCGCAGAACTCAACGCCGCATAAAATATTAATTAAAAAAAAACGTTTTCAAAACCAAACTTTCTAGATTTTTGTACATGGTGTACTTTAGAAATCAAATCTGGTATCCATATTACGTAGATTGTACAAAAATTGTAATCTACCATTTTGTAGCGGCGGCCATTTTGGACTAACAACCATATTGTAATTTCATTGTTATCAGAAATGAAGTCGTAATCCAAATTTTAATATCTCTCAATTGGTCACTGAGAAGTGGGTCAAATTAATCTTGCAAGACATATTAAAACACATATTAAAAAGACAAGTTAAATCAAAACGTGTAAAAATTGTTCATCTTCTTTCTGTAGTTAGTTGCGTATGCGCCACGACAACTCCAACGGAAAGTACTTATAAATTTAACATAACAAAATCCTAAGAAAAATGCAGTCAAAACATAAAAACAAAATATATTACTAAAACCGTCGAGGCCGTCGTGGCGCAGGGGCACAAAGGTCTGGCTGTAACACGATCGTTGCATTCGATTCTCACTCAAGGGAATTAATTATAATTTATTAATATTTTCATATCTGCTCTGGATCCAAGATAAAAACCCAACGTTGAGTTCTGCCATAAACACGCAATACCTCAAAATATTCAGCGTAAAGTGGGGAACGGTGTGTCTTACACTAGGTTACCTCCACCTACCCTGTCGTGAGCGGCATACAGGGTAAAGCTGATTATTTCTATATTTTAAAACGATTTATTACAAACAAATACTTAAACGTTTAAATCATTCCAATAGAACGAATAACAAACGCAATAACAAAAAGTAATTTTCCTCCTATCTCACCTTGATTACATCACCGCGAGGTAAAGCTTCTACTTCCGATTTTGGTGGCACACGTGATACGACTCTACTTCCGGATGACCTTAGGACCTTATTGAGTAATGAGGCTTAGTAAATACAATATATTATTGCTATATGCGTGTCTATCTATATATATATATATATATTTATATTGTGAAGCTATTCGTAGCGCAGGAGCAAGCGCGACAGTAAACGAGACAGGTTGTGGGTTCGGTTTCCACTGGAGGAAAATAAATATTTAATATTTTTATTTCAGCGATTTGGTAAATAGGCAAAGCGGCATTGAGTTTCGTCATCTAACACGCAATTCGGAAAGTGGGGAATGCACGTGTGTTAATGGGAAAGTAGTGTCTTAACACTTAGTTCCCAGGTTGCTTCTGCCTACTCTATTATATGCGGGATGTTTCTTTGGTTAAAAGCGATAATCTCTAGAATTTCGTTGTAAGCATCTACACCTACAGTAAGAGGTACCTGGAGTACTTACTTTTTGACCTTGTTCACATGCTAATCCGATATATGTATAAGTAAACGCCATTATAGCTAAGTGGAAATATTTTAATTCAAATCCCCTATTTTTAGAGTCAGTGCCAATTTTTTTATTAATAGCTTTTATTCACTGTGTGTAGAATTTTCTGTTTAAAGTAGAGGAATTTAAATAGAAAATAGGTATCAAATACCATATCTTTTAAAATAATCTCTGAAAACACCGCTTCAAAAGTTTCTATATATTAATCAAAATTCATTGATTTCACAGATATAGCGTAACAAACAAATAGTAAAATATACAACCGGATCCCTCCTCTTTGTAATACGTTAACAATGCTTAAAAAGTTAGGTATTTGTATTACTGAAACAATATACAGAAATGTGAGCTATATATATCACTAATTTATTACTGCAATACGTGATTATATTCAATTTTTATAACCTTCACGTTGTATCCCGCGCATAGCACGGTGGAGGGAAAATGGGAACTCTAGCGAGAGTTAAGACACTCCGTTCTCATAAAGACACGTCTATTTCCCACTGATGCGACATGATAATTAAAGATTTTTTTTTTGTTTGTTTACATTTAGAATTTCTTAGATATCCTGTACCCTGCCCTGCTGTGCCCTGTATCCTGTATTACGTGATACAGCGTGAAACTAAAATTAAAATAAAGTAATATAGAGAAAAGTGTTTATTTTGAAGCGCCTTCTTTAGTAACCTTCGCAAATGGGGTTATCAGCTTGAATATTTATTTTTATTATATACTTGGATCACTTTGTTACAGTTACAATATTTTTAATACTATTTAAGCCTTACGAAGTTATTGTATTTTCACAGGCTTAATTGTTTTTTTTTTTATTTAATAATTTTCGGTCACCACAGCGTTTAACTCTAAATTTGACGATTGTGAATTTGATTCGAAATCAAGCGAATGAAATATTTTCATTTTTCACTTTGGTAACAAGACTAAGCGCGGGGTTAGTACCACTACTCAATACGCAAAACGTCGACAATTGAGCTGAAAGTGAAGAACGCAGTGTCTTAACACTAGCTTCCCTCTACCTACCCTATTAAGAGCTCGATACAACGTAAAGCTAAAAAAATATATTTATTTTATGACACTATAGAGTTACTATATTCGTTTAGTTATTATCACTCGTTAGACAGTATTTTAATTTATAGAAGATTATTTTTATTACTTATCAAAAAAAAATATTATTTGTAAACTTGGGTATTTCGCATTTCCTCTTTTTTTCTGAGTTTATCTTTAAACTCAGTTTATATAGATGAAAAAAGAATCTTCTTAGAATTCCCAAAATACGATGCCAATACCAGTTAAGGTAATAAAATAAAATTGACTTTTCTTCCAAACTGTATTTTTACTTATATCAAAACTTACTTGCTTGCAAATTGAAACCTTCTATAATATGTAACAGTGACTTCGAGTTCTCTATTTATAACAAGTATTGTGTCGTTATCTCATCTATTTTTAAATGGCATTGGTATTGACTCGCTATCGGAATGGCGTTTTGCGTTATTGTGCTTACGTACATACATACATGATATATATAAATATGTAAAAAAAACTTATGTGTTTACGTTCATTAAAATATCATTTTAATTAAAATATTGTAATACCAACACTTGAATACAAAATATATTTTAGAATGTGAAAGGATTGTTGGTTCAAATTGAGTATATTTCTAATTTATGTACTTCAATTTTGTCCATAATGGCTTTATGTGTAATATTACTATTTATGAACTAATATTGTAAAGCTGATGAATTTGGTTTGGTTGAACACTCTAATCTCATGAGCTTCTGGTTCAAATTAAATAATCATTTGTATGCGAAAGTCCTATTATCGAGAGAGATACACATCACGTTCATCCTTTTAATGTAAATTGTAGCCCACTTGCGGCCAAATTAATTTCGACACTTAAAAAATGTCATCTGTACATATACAATTCTGAGTTATTTCCATATGTTCGCAAGATATAAATATACATAATATTTATTTGTAAAAATTTGGACAATTTAAAAGAAAACTTAAAAGAAAACTATATTTAGAGTTAATAATAGGTACGTGATTGTCATTCGAACTTAAATGTATTTGGAATAATCAAAAATTTGTTAACTTGTAAACTTGACATCGAACCACCATATCTATTTTGATAGAACACTACTTTCCCACGATAGCATAAATAATATAACACGAAGTGAGATTTCATGCTTCTTCCCACATAACTGGAAAGCAAAGGGAACATAGTGTTAAGATACTCCGTTCTTCACTTTTCGTCCAATTTATATAATATTACGTACTGAGTGTAATGCAAATAAATGAAAATTATAATACTTAAAATCAGCGAATTTGACATCTCGAAGCTCAAATGTGTCCTTACTAAGTGTGTCGACACACATGGATCGACAATTTGTGATGCAACCCGTGCAATTGACGAGACGCTTGTGAAATCCAGCTGGGGATCTAAACTATTTGAATTTATAAAAAAAGTTATGTGAACTGTAACCTATAATTTCTGTCAAGTATTTTTTCACCACGTTGTATCCCGCTTATAGCAGGGTAGGCAGACGGAACGTAAAGTTTATGCACTCCGTTCTCCGTCAGTTTTCGAGTCATTGTGTGTAAAATTGCGAGTCTAAGCGTCCCTTTAACGTATTAGCAAAAAATTAAATAATTCTGAGGAGTTGGAATCAAACCCTTAACAGTCGTGTGACATAGAAAACAACAAAATTAAATGAAGGCATTTAAATAGTATATGTTGAAAGCTTCTAATGTGACATACATAAATGAGAATTACAATATTGCTCATATGCCAAATGACGCTGTACCTTATGGGCTGCGCTCCCGGGGCCCCCAGACCTATGTCATTTTAGCAAAGCTGAAATTTTGAAGACTAATTAATAGCTTAATATGTGGTTAAGACGGTATGCGTACTTACTAACTCAAAAATGGGGCCCTTTCAGAGGTAGCACTAGCTTAAGGTACACTCTGACCTACGTTAAAGTAGGCACACTTGTATTTAAATATATTATAAAAAATAATACCCAAAATGTATATTTATTATTACCAGACTCCTTACGTGGTCCTTTACTCCTGCCAGACCAAAATTTCAGCTTTGCTAAAATGACGTAAGTCTGGCGGCCCTGAGATATTGGGCTATTAGACGTTATACCCATAACGTCTCTCATATTATATATATTAGCAACATGCTATGAAATTTAACGTTATAGTTACGAGTACGGTTCCAATTCGGGGGAGTTTTTATATTTAAAACACCCTCATTTGTTGGGCTTAGTATTGTACTATGTGTAAACTTATAAGAAAATGATTAAAAATTAATTAAATTGTATTTTGAGGCCGGTCTTAGTGCGGGGGCACATAGTGTTACAGTATACGCAACTGGTTGTCGATTCAATACCCACTCGAGGTAATGTAATTTAAATATTTATTTAAATTTATATTTCAATTTCTTCGCTCTGGTGTCGAGGCAAAGCGCGGCGTTGAGTTTACTCAATGCAAACGTAATGCTACCAGAATTCAGCGGAAAGTGAGGAACGGAGTATGTTAACAGTGGGTTCTCTCTGTCTACCGTGCTGTTTGCGGGATACAGTGTAAAACTGAGTTTATCTTTCGAATTTTTTTCAAATGTATTTTAACAGTGACTTTACAATTTTCCTCCAGTAATGCAAGTTTATACTAGTGTAGAATAGAAAATTGATTACTATTGATTGTGGTACACGACACGTAATGTCATTTATCTGTCTATTGGTGTGGAGGTGAAGGTGATCGCAAGGTCCAGGTTTAGATCCGGACTTCCTTTAGCTTTAGAGGTTATATAACTCATGGTTGTTGTAGTACTTTATGAGTAACGAGTAATAAGGCCGTAGCGGCATAGTGTCTGACTAAAAAAACGGTGGTTGTGGGTTCGATTTCCACTCAAAGGAATTTATATTTTTGCTCTGATAACTACTGTTAGATAATATTGGAAAATTCAAGTTAATTCAAGCTCAAAAAGCTTAACGAACTTTTAGCAAATAAATTATAAAATATTATTAAGAACAATTTTTGTTCATTCCTCTTTTCTCTTATACTCTTCTCTTCTATTATTCTCTTCTTCTACTATTTTATTAGTGTGTTTATTAATATATTGTTAATGATTAACTGACTATTAAAGTTCAAGTAATTTTGTTTGTTTTTTTAATATTTAATGGTGAAGCAAAGTATGAAATAGGAAAAATCGACACTTTTACACTACATTAAAAACATAAGCAGTACAGCAAAACACCTTATATCATTATAGCAATAAACCATACTATACATACATACTTAATACGAAATGTTAACCTAAAATACCTAAGTTAGATTGACCAGATTACCTAACCCTAGATGCTCACAAAAAGCGAGGCAAGTATAAACTGGCATTTGCAGGGTAGTTCCCATTGCCCAAGAGTCGAAAGGAACTTAGTACCTTGACACGCTGCGCCGCTCCTTTCCTAAGACATTTGATGTTGCAAGCATATCCTTGGCTCGCTCAACCAGTCTTTGCACTGAGGTCCCACAGAAATCGGAAATGTATGGGAAATATATTCGATTTTAGACGTTTTCAGTTATTTATTTTATCTTCATTTCTGTAGTTTATTATTAAATACTACAAATGTTTCATATATTTTATAAAAATCTATTGTATAATATGTAGTGTTTAGTAAAAATCTATAGTAATACTTTTCACGTATATGCCTTAAAGCACAGTAGGCAGAGGGGACCTAATAAGACCAGTCTTCGAGGCAATGTTAAGCCTCAACGCCCCTTTTGGTCTTCTGGTACGCGAGGAAACGAATATAACATTTTTATCGAATAATGAAATTATAAAACATGAAGATTATTTCTTGATGAACCTAATACAACAGTTACTATATATAGAGTTAATAGACCAATTAATACAGTCAAAATGCATATTTTATTGAAATACATATACCGTATAGCATAACCGTGAAAAATAGAAAACCTAAAAAAATATTCTGTTATAGATAATAAAAAATATTGACGAAATATAATGCCGATATCCAAAATCTTATCTCTTACTCTCCTGCTACGAAGCGGGATGCAGCGTGAAGCTGAAATAAATAAATATATTATAATTATAAATATTAATAACCAATTAAAAAATCAAGATCATCAGTTACCTGTATGTAGAGCACTGTGTTAGCACGCGACATTGTAACAAGAATACGTATGGCATAGTCTATATATGTTTTTATTCAATCTCATATACTCGTATTTATCTCACGCAACAAATTGTTTTATATGAAACTTTGTTGCTTAAATCTATTGTTTCGTTAAATATATAAAGATATAGTGTAAGTCTTTTTAGGAATTTCGTTGAAAAAATATTTATTGTAAATAAAATAAAATAATTAGCTTTACTTCAAAATATATGTACAATTCTATAGGTTGGTACTTTAGTAAGTACTCATAAGAATCTTTTCACTACATAAAAGCATTGTTTTGCGCATGATTAATGGATAATGAATGTCGAAGTAGTATGGAGAAAAATATTAACTTATTTTATTTAACATCTTATATACTTACTGGAAAAAAACTATTTATATTTCCTCTCTCTGGTATCAGGATAAAGTGGGGAGATTTTCTTGAAATTTTGGGTGGAACGGCTTTTATGAATGAATATTTATGAATATAACAAAGTCCGCACGTTAAAAAATGACGAGTTAAATTTAGAACTTGAATTTTATCTCGGGTGAACACAGAACTGTGGTTGTGGCGGTCATCTAGACCCCAGACTCATTCTTTTGTTGGTGAAGACGAGACGAGAAAGACGCATTACTTAACAAATAACTTGGCTCTCATTTCTCAAGTATACGAGTATTTTTAATGGGATTAATTTTACTTATTTATGTGTATAAATATAACAACTCTGACTCTTAAAAGTTTAATTATATACATTTTTCAATGAACATACAATTCTTAAATAACTTAAACACATAATATTATCTTAGTTACATTTCAAACTATGCCGATAGCTCATCTCTACGTAGAGTCCCGTTATATAGTAGTAGGTTAGCATCCGTCGAACACATCCCTGTGTTGTCTTAGCTGTAGGGCTGCTACTACTTAATAGATAAATAGTATTTTTAATACTTATTTAGATAACGGTCGGTTTCCAGGAGCCGCGGGTTCCATTCCCGCAACGTTAAATTTTTTATACGTTAGTTTTATACGATAAGTATTTTTCCTTTCCTAAGTGTAGTAATACTTTAAAAATGTTAGAAATATTTTAGAGAAATATAAAATAGAGAAGTGTCACTATGTTCCAATGGATATATTGTGTGTTACTAGACAGAGAACTAAACGCCACGTTATATGTTTCTTAAGCGGTCGTATTATTAGCGTTCAGATATTGTTCTACCGTGCTAAGAATGTTTCATAATTTAAATAATTGAATACTAGCTTTTATCAAAGCTTAATGACACCACGTATATAAAAATCTTAGATTAATTGTAATTTCACAGATTGTTATTTGTTAGCATCTCTGTTGGGAATTTTTTGCAACTTTCCACTATCCATACATGATTACTAAAAATAAACATGTAGCAAAAGATAGTGCTATTTATTGTATAT
Organism: Heliconius sara; assembly: GCA_917862395.2. Lineage (NCBI taxonomy): Eukaryota > Metazoa > Arthropoda > Insecta > Lepidoptera > Nymphalidae > Heliconius > Heliconius sara. Next base: position 18,192,147 of record OU860797.2, on the reverse strand, counting down.
TTTTACGTGTAAAGACAACACAAATAAAATAATGTTACAACGCTAAATTATATTAAAAAATATGTTTCATTTCATACGTTTCCTAAAAAACGTACTAAGGAAAAAAAAGTGATATTTATTAAAAAAAATTGAACTAAAAACATATATAGCTTGATGGTACCAACCCTGGTCACATCCGGCAGTTACTAGGTAAGCGGATTATGTCAGATAGAATACGCGTGTAACCGTTCTATGGGAGTTGCGCGGACATTGTTCAGATATAGTGACCATCAAATTGTATCAAAATGAAAGTTTTTATAAATTTTCGGATATTTATGTCAATGTAATTTTTTGGTAATAGTAGTTTTACGATATTTCCCCCTATTTACGTATTTTTTAAAAATATTATGGAATAGAGAGAAGAATTGGAGATGCTTATATTTTGTGAATATTTTAAGGTAACCGTGGCGCAGGGGCAAAGTATCAGCCAGCTGTCGGCTTTCAGTATCGGCTGTAATTGCAAAGCGCAACGGCTGTGACGGCATGCAGTCAAAAATAGGTCAAAAATATGCTAAAATATATATAATAAATAATTTTATTCCTACACAACTACTTATATACTTTTACCTAAAATATGTAATTATGTTAATAATAAAAATAACAAAGATTTATATGTATATAGAATACGTGTCATAAAACTATAGGAATTTCAATGACAGGTTCATACGATTATGTTTCACAAGGGGTAAAGTATTAGAAATTTCCAGTTATTAGCCATTTATAGTTATTATATATGATGCAATTGCACAATTCCCATATTTTATCATCCTCTAAATAAGGATATATATTATTTTATTAAATACTTTTACAATTAATATGTAAATTTCGTGAAATTATATGAAGTCATTATTTATTGACTTGATTTCTACCTACTGTATTGGTTTTTCCTTATAAAATGTTACAAGTAAAAGATTATAAAAAAATATTGAAAGATATACCAAATCTAATCAATAAAAAAAGCATAAAATTCCGCTACTGAGTGACTTACAGGCGAAGAAAAGCATGGCGTATGGCGTGTTCCTTGAAACTTTGACATCTATTACAAGCGAGCACTATTAGAAGTAGGTTTCTTGAAGTTTCTGAGGGAACGATGAAATAGATAAATATAAAATAAGATAAATTGATTAACTATAATAGTTGTTCAACTTCATGTTTCAAACAACCCACAGCATTCCTTAAAAAAATAAATAATACTATCCTAATCATAAAATATACGGTTAAGTCTTAAGCAGTTTGAGGCCATTCGTGGCGCAGCGGCACGAAGTGTGACTGTAAAACAGACTGGTTGCGGGTTCGATCCCAAAATCTCGATCCCTTCTTCCGATCCATTTCTTCGCTCAGGTGTCGAGATTAAGCGCGGCGTTGAGTTTTGCCACTCAACACGCAATGCCTCCAGAATTCGGCAGAAAGTGGAAAACGGAGTATCTTAACACTAGGTTCCCTCTGCCTACCCTGCTGTGTGCGGGATACAGCGTGAAGCTGATTTTATGTCTTAAACAGTTTTTAGTACGTTTTTTTTAAGGTTACTGAATTATACTCCAATCGAGAGATTACTCAATTGGTGATATGGCCGCCTTTTGTATTGTTTTATATGTTTCATCAATGTCGTATATAATATGTCACTATCTGCTTTACAATAAAGAGTATTATACTTTTGCTTGGCTGTACTTTATTTAAAGTAAAAGTAAATTAAATTATATAGTTAATACAAAACCCTTGTTACCCTACACTCGACACAGTCCTACACGGATGGCCCACAACCACTGAGAACTGGCGCCTCATCCCCGCACAGTGGAACCTTGACATTGATCACTTTTTCATAGAACTGTATCTTGTAAATACTAGCTCTGGTTTAATAGCGTTAGAAAAAATATATTAAATAAACTGAAATAGTTTTTAGTTATTTTTGTTGGATCATAAAAAAACTGTCACGTTTATGTGACGATGGACATGAGTCCAGAGTATTTAGAATACTAAGCATCCTCATCCATCTTATATATATATTTTTAATGTTTTTTTATTTGCATTAGTTTAAATATCAAAATATCGTTCAAGTAACGGAATATCTGTTCTATCGAGGATTTTGTTTTTATAGCTTCAACAACGGATTCGGATAATATTCAACAGACAGCAGAGATTTTACATTGAGAGGATTGCCTCTTCTAAACAGATCGAATAGATAAAAATAATCAAATTTACTTGTCCCTGCGTGCATCGGTATGTACTATCGGCATTCTTCATGATAATAAGTTATATTCCAAATAAGAAATTAGATGCCAAACTCATTGAGCATCAAAAACTTACCACCGGTTCACTAAAGTTAATAAGACCTGAGAAGAACCGGCGCAAGGAACTTAGCGGGTCTTTTTTAAATACGCTCTACAGTATCCGTTCCAAGGCAGACTGAAGTAATGTAATAACTAAGTATACGAAAATCATCTTACATGTCAAGGTGACGATCACAGTAAAGTGAACGGTGTACATCATTTTACATTCTATACTATCTCATAAAATAAGAAGTAACCAGGATTTTTTGTAGATATATATATAAAAATAATATTTCAAATACAAGATTTTCGAACTCACTCTTATCGTGTATACTGTATAGGAACTGTATTCCATTAGGCCACGAAGGCTGCTAAGTAAATTGCAGATATGTAACTGACTCAGTGATCGTAAAGATCTTAATATGTTAATGAAATTCAACCTAACATAATGTCTTAGTAATTGAAGGTTAAGAATCTGTTCAAATTTAAAATATATATACATACATAGTAATATATATACATACATAGTAATATAACTAAAAATACAATACATTGATTTAGTGTATGACTACACACGACTGTTGTGGGTTAGATTCCCATTCGGAAAAATGATTTATTTTCATTTCCTCTGTCTGACAACAAGATTAAGCACGGAGTAAGGTTCCGCTCAGCATGCAATGCCTTAAAAAAAAGGGTAAATGTGGGTGAGTATCTTAAATCTACTAAATAGATTACGAATTATAATGTTTTAATTGGCATCACGTTGTATGTAGCATGAGTAGGCAGAAGATGACTAGTGTTATGATACTCCGTTCGTCACTTTCTGCCGAATTTTTGGGAGGCATTGCGCATTTTACCTTGGTGCCAGAGCAAAGAAATGAAAATATTAAGAAATAATAAATCGAGTTAACTAAAATTTTAATATTTCAGTTCCTCAGGGAACTGAAATGAGGGAGGGAATCGAACCCACAATTGTCGCGCTTAGTCACACGCTGTTCCGATGTGCCACGACGATTTGTATAAATTATTATTCTATAGGAATAAAAATATAGAGACCAGTCATAGCGCAGCGGCACGAAGTGTGACTGCAAAACCGAGTGGTTGTGGGTTCGATCCCCACTAGAAGAGATGAAATAATTACTTAAATTTATATTTCATTTCTTCGCTTCTGGTGCCGAGGCAAAAGCGCGGCGTTGAGTTCTGCCACTCAACATGCAATGCCGCCAGAATTCGGCAGAAAGGTGGGCAACGGAGTGTCTAAAACACTAGGTTCTTTGCCTACCCTGCTGTGTGCGGGATATAGCGTGAAGCTGATTTTATGTCTTAAACAGTTTTTAGTACGTTTTTTTTAAGGTTACTGAATTATACTCCAATCGAGAGATTACTCAATTGGTGATATGGCCGCCTTTTGTATTGTTTTATATGTTTCATCAATGTCGTATATAATATGTCACTATCTGCTTTACAATAAAGAGTATTATACTTTTGCTTGGCTGTACTTTATTTAAAGTAAAAGTAAATTAAATTATATAGTTAATACAAAACCCTTGTTACCCTACACTCGACACAGTCCTACACGGATGGCCCACAACCACTGAGAACTGGCGCCTCATCCCCGCACAGTGGAACCTTGACATTGATCACTTTTTCATAGAACTGTATCTTGTAAATACTAGCTCTGGTTTAATAGCGCTAGAAAAAATATATTAAATGAACTGAAATAGTTTTTAGTTAGTTTTGTTGGATCATAAAAAAGCTATCATGTTTATATATTTGATGGACATGAGTCCAGAGTATTTAGAATACTAAGCATCCTCATCCATCTTATATATATATTTTTAATGTTTTTTTTATTCGCTTTAGTTTAAATATCAAAATATCGTTCAAGTAACGGAATATCTGTTCTATCGAGGATTTTGTTTTTATAGCTTCAATCATAACTGAAACAACGGATTCGGATAATATTCAACAGACAACAGCAGAGATTTTACATTGAGAGGATTGCCTCTTCTAAACAGATCGAATACATAAAAATAATCAAATTTACTTGTCCCTGCTTGCATCGGTATGTACTATTGGTATTCTTCAATATAATAAGTTATATTCCAAATAAGAAATTAGATGCCTAATTCATTGAGCATCAAAAACTTACCACCGGTTCACTAAAGTTAATAAGACCTGAGAAGAACCGGCGCAAGAAACTTAGCGGGTCTTTTTTAAATACGCTCTACAGTATCCGTTCCAAGGCAGATTGAAGTAATGTAATAACTAAGTATACGAAAATCATCTTACATGTCAAGGTGACGATCACAGTAAAGTGAACGGTGTACATCATTTTACATTCTATACTATCTCATAAAATAAGAAGTAACCAGGATTTTTTGTAGATATATATATAAAAATAATATTTCAAATACAAGATTTTCGAACTCACTCTTATCGTGTATACTGTATAGGAACTCAAATGTATTCCATTAGGCCACGAAGGCTGCTAAGTAAATTGCAGATATGTAACTGACTCAGTGATCGTAAAGATCTTAATATGTTAATGAAATTCAACCTAACATAAAGTCTTAGTAATTGAAGGTTAAGAATCTGTTCAAATTTAAAATACATATACATACATAGTAATATATATACATACATAGTAATATAACTAAAAATACAATACATTGATTTAGTGTATGACTACACACGACTGTTGTGGGTTAGATTCCCATTCGGAAGAATTATTTATTTTCATTTCCTCTGTCTGACAACAAGATTAAGCACGGAGTAAGGTTCCGCTCAGCATGCAATGTCTTAAAAAAAGGGTAAATGTGGGTGAGTATCTTAAATCTACTAAATAGATTACGAATTATAATGTTTTAATTGGCATCACGTTGTATGTAGCATGAGTAGGCAGAAGGTGACTAGTGTTATGACACTCCGTTCGTCACTTTCTGCCGAATTTTTGGGAGGCATTGCGCATTTTACCTTGGTGCCAGAGCAAAGAAATGAAAATATTAAGAAATAATAAATCGAGTTAACTAAAATTTTAATATTTCAGTTCCTCAAGAGGGAATCGAACCCACAATTGTCGCGCTTAGTCACACGCTGTTCCGATGTGCCACGACGATTTGTATAAATTATTATTCTATAGGAATAAAAATATAGAGACCAGTCGTAGCGCAGCGGCACGAAGTGTGACTGCAAAACCGAGTGGTTGTGGGTTCGATCCCCACTAGAAGAGATGAAATAATTACTTAAATTTATATTTCCATTTCTTCGCTCTGGTGCCGAGGCAAAAGCGCGGCGTTGAGTTCTGCCACTCAACATGCAATGCCGCCAGAATTCGGCAGAAAGTGGGCAACGGAGTGTCTAAAACACTAGGTTCTTTTGCCTACCCTGCTGTGTGCGGGATATAGCGTGAAGCTGATTTGATTTGATTTTGATTTATATATAAAAAATCAAACTAAAATTAATTCAGTTCGCACTGTATCCCATCTCGTCGAGGGGGGGGAGTTCTAAATACGTAGATCTAAACAACTACATTTGACATATTAAAATAATTTGCTTTACATTTTCCAAACCACTTCCAAAGCATTTGGATTCACCGTCACCGGATATCCAACACGTCGCTGTGTCGGAAGCTCCGAGAACCCAGTCGTGGCGCAGGGCCACAAAGTGTGACTGTAAAACCTACTGGTTGTAGGTGCAATCCCCACTCAAGGAAATGAAACATTTATTTAAATTTATATTTCCTTTATTTCGCTCTGGTGTTAAAGTAGGTAAAGCGCGGCGTTAAGTTCCGCCACTTAATGAAACAATGCTTCCAGAAGTCGCCAGAAAGTGGGGAACGAAGTGTCTTAACACTAGGTTCCCTCTGTCCTACTCTGTTGTGTGTGGGATACAGCTAAAGCTGATTTATAAAAAAACTCTATACAAGCAACAGTTCAAATTACATGAAAATGCGATACGCCTATAAATCATACATTCTTTGGCGTTTCAAAACTGACATTCTAATATTAGCCGACGCAAATCCTAACCTGACCAGCGTCAAAGGCCTCTGCCCTCCCTTCCCTCTTGTAATGAGAGGAACACATCGGGGTAATTGTGTTGGAAACGAGAGCTCAACGTATTTCGGTCGCTCTCACAGTAATATACAGATTATGCAACTAAAGTGACCTTAAATTGTCTTACGTAACAGTAAACTAAAACCAAGGAGAGGCTGCTGTTGTGATTTGAACTTAATCCACTTGATTTAAAGTGTAATTTTGAGTGTGACGAGTTATCTTGTATCGAATTGGGTTAGTTAAACGTACAACGGTTTAAGCATGTGTGGACGAATGTATAAATCTTTAGGTAAATGGTCATATTGATGCAATTGGATTGGTAAATCATAATTATTGTAATTGAAGACAAAAATTATACTTATATGTTTGTATTAATTAAAATGCGAGTAAAAAAATCACGCTTATATACTCTGCATTTAACGGTGAAGACGGAGAGAAATGATCGTCCCTATCCTATCGTGCTTAACCCACTTAACTAGTACCTACCTGCTTAACTAGTAGGGTACTAGGGAGTGTCTTAATGCTAGATTTCATTTGCCCATATTGCTTTAACCAGGATACAGCATGAAGCTAAAATAAGATTAATAATGATTTAAAAAAAAAAACAAATTTATAAAAAAAAATCAGCTACACCAAACATCCATTTTAGAAGTTTTGTAATAATCTATATACAATTTAATTTAAAAAACAGAAAAAAAAACATAAAGTACCATAATGCGCATATATTATACATACGCCCTTAAAAACATAAGTTGTTATGAAAAAGTTGACCTGAACTCAAAACCTTGGCTTACATGCATAACTGGACCGATTATGATGCAACTCGTTGCGTAACATTTACAGATTAATCAAAAGATCTATGGCCTAGATTGAATTTGGCTTACGTGATGCAAAAATGAATTGTTAAATAAGATTTTTTATTGACTTTAAAATGTTATGTGAGCAACGGTGGTAACAGATTCTTTCTCGGTTTAAATGTAATAATAGATTCTGAAAATGAGCAACGAAAGTGTTTTAATGGAAACGGAGTGTGTACACCGTAGGTCCCCAGGTTACCCCTCTGCCTATCCTATACAATGGGCGGGATACAGTGTAAATCTAGAAATAATAGATTCTCAAAAAAAAATATTGAAGTTACAAGTAACTGGTTTAAATAACCTAATAATTGCAAAATGTAGTTTATATGTTAATAATATATAATAATTTTAAAATTTAATTGATCAGCGCGCGTTGAGCTCCATCACTTTCAGGCAATGTGTCGAATTCGGACGGAAGAACGGACGGAGAAAAGAGTATCTTGATTTTAAGTACTCTCCGCCGATCCTAATATGGGCGATCCTAATAACTAAGAAGGCTAGCTCTAAAATTAATATCTAATATAAATTAATATCTTGAAAATACAATTTTGTATTTTAACCCACCCTATACAAACAGACAAACAAACAAACAAACAAACAAGCAAACAACAGCTTTAAACATTAACCTTAATTCCGATTCTTAATACAGACATACATATTACTCCAATACACCGATATTGTAAAACCTACTTAACTATACATTATGCAATCGAAGATAAGCCGATGAATAGAACATTTCTCTACAAACCTTGGCATATATTGGCGTTACGTCACAGATAATAGTTGATTAGCTTGTTTTACTATTGCGAAAAGCAAATAGCATGAGTGGTTGACGACAGTGATTCAAGGGCGGGTGGAGTCCGCTTGGACATCTTTTGTATCAGAACAGAAAAAAGTATGGAATTTGACATGTCTTTGGTTTTCATTATGGAAGTAGTGATATAATATCTCTAACCTAATCTATACGTTTATTTGTAAATACTCGTAGTTATATAGCTGTAACGCGATGGTTGTGGATTCGAACCCCACTTGGGAAAATCAATTATTTATTAAAAATTTTGTGTAAAGGCATTCGGTATACAGCATGAAGCTAAATACGTCGAGAATTATTACCGGAATAAAAACTTCTATTCTCTCTTTTTTTAATCTGTTACCATTCATTACCATCACGAATCAGTACAAAAACACAAGACTGTAAACTCACACTCTCCCAAGACAAAACGCGGTGTTAAGTTCTGCCACGCAGTCTCTCGAGTACAGGCGAAAAGCCGAGAATACAAAGCAAACTTTTGGATATTTGTTTATACTCATAGACAGACAACACCACAAACAAAACCTTGTCTTGTTACATCTCATACCTCTCACTGTTACAAAACGAAAGAACAAAACGATTGCAGTGGGAACCTTGACATCTTACATCATGAAGGTGAAGATCGGTAACCGGTCTGGTTACATAACCACAGTAACAGTCAGTCATTGCGAAAAATAATTTGGTTAAATTAACTGTTACGATACATGATGTCATGGTATCATTAATATACATATGTATGTCTTGTTCAATACATCACCGTTCTAAACTAAATATATATATAGAGAGAGAGAGAGAGATCACTAGCTTACATCAGTATGTATTTATGTAGTTGAATAGCTTAAGCTGAGGCATACAGAAGTTATATTGTTAAAAACGATATTACGTTTCAAGAATTCAACGGAATCGGAGAACCGAGTCCTTATAAGGCACAGTGTCTTGGCACTAGGTTCCTAAGTTATCGCTCCCTACCCTGTTACGTGCGTTAACAGATTTTTAACGCACGTAACAGGGTAAAAAACCTTTTTTTTAAATGGTAAAGGTAAAGGGTTCTTCATAATCATCAGTAATCTAAGACAATGATATTCACATTTTTTTAATATTTATAAATATTCCAATTTGGTATAGTAGGTGTGACGAAAAGATGGAAAACGAAATATACATTCTTCGCTGTTCACCTGTAAACGTTTAATATAAATTGTATAATTTTTACACTCTGTTCCCATTTAGCCACTTCCTTCCTTCAACGAATTCAGGTGGTATTCATTTTAAACAAATGATTTTTTAAATGGAATTTCCTTATTAAAAATTTAGGTTTATCATTTCATCTTTAAAATAAGACACAATTTCTTTTTTAACACGTATTTGTTACGTATATATATTCTTGAGAAATCTTCTAATATAAAAAGATATTGAAGTAGTCTTTTTGTAATCGTTTCTTGAAATAAACCGTCTTACATTTATTAAGAAAATGGAGATCGCAATAATTAGCATTCATTAACCTTCAGAATTCAAGATTTGTAGCGAATATTTTCTAAAGTAGTTCAATTGTGCCATTTTTTACTGTGTGTAATTTTAATAAAAATTCAATTGTTGTATATTACAGTAGAGTTGTTAAGAAATGGTCAATAGTTATTTGTAAATTCAAATGTTAGGTGGCAAAATATCTCTAACAAATACTTACTAACGACCTGGACGGTTTCCAGGAGGCGTGTGTTCGAGTCCTTTATAGTGTTTTATCATAATTGATCGCTTATCGTCTTTAGTTTAATTTTTAAATTGTCGTTATTCCACCAAATCCATACAAGTATTTTAAAAAATATTCATAATAAGTTATATTTATAATAATTGGTATGAATTTGGTTGATTGAACCGTTTGATTGAATGCGCTTTATTCAGGAACTACTACTGGCTCGATTTTAAGGCTATAAAATAGGAATCACGCTTCGAAAATTAAAATATGTAGAAATAAAGGGAGAACTCGGGAATTTGAGAAGCAAATAACTGCTTAAAAAGTTAAAGCTACTAAAAAATGAATTATTGGTCTTTAAAAGTTTTAAATAAAAGTCTGCGACGGTATATGTCTATCTCCTAAGAATAATTAACTGTTACCACTTTTATGTTATGCAAATAACAAAAAAAATAAAAGGATATGATTAAAACTATTTTAATCGATACGGTAATATTACTTATCAAAATAAATAATCTTAAATACGTTATAGATTATATATTGATGGACATTGATATATTCACAAAATTGATGATGATTTAGAAGATATAACAATTTTAATACACGGGAGTATAGTGGACGTCGCGTCGAGCTTGTTACCTGCCGTAGGACTCGCGAGTGTGAGCGGGCGCGAGCGACGGACCGACCGAGCGAGCGATGTGTGCCTATTATCTATATTCATTATTGTAAAGCGATTTTAGGACTTTTTATGTTACATGGTCCATTTCCATCCATCCCAGATTTGTAGGATTTATTAGAACACATTATTTGTGCCTATTATACGTGCGGTTCCAACTCTCCATTGTTGCCACTGAATCAGGCGGACGAAGCCGCTGGGTAACAGGTGCTATTTTTTACACTTGTCAATAAGAACATAATTGATTATAACAAAAAAGTTCATACATACATATATATTCAATATTGCGTTATTTCTAATACTTAACACGTATTATTATATTTTTTCGACCTTGTAAGAATTTTCATCTATCAATACATATCAAACGTGTCGAAACTGTCGAACTTCTTGCGCAAGCGCATACTTCGGTAATGAGGTTAGCCACATTTCACGCCTTAATTGTGTTTTATTCTGTACTATTTGTATATTGATTGATGGCTGTTTTCTTTCTTTACTGCTCTAAGGATACGTTATAGTGACATTTTGGAATTAGTTATCTTTTAAAATATACTTTTTATTAAATTTTCTTTTTTTAAAGTCTGTTATAGGTCTTAGTATTATCTATAATAAATTTCTGAAATCTATTCTAAATTTTACACTAGAAACATTTTAAGTACAATAAAACAATACAATACATATAGTACGCAGATCGAGAATATTTTAACTTTAAATATTCCTTTAAAATTTAAAGAACAGCAATATGTGAAATTAATAAAAATTTAATCTTATGCAGGATAGCTGCAAGTCTTTATAATAATTAAATTGTAACACTGATTTTGAAACAGCAACTGTTGATTTTCTTAGCGACTCTTCGTAGTAGAATCGTCTTCTGGTGGTGGTAGCTATGTGTTTATTCGACCATTTACAAAGGCTAGTAAAATTGTATAAGAATAAAAAATATTTTGTATTTTAATATTTTTTTTTGATTTATGTTAAAATTTAAGCAGTTTAAAATATATTTTTTAACGTGCACAACATATGTACTTTAAATTATGCAGCTTAAATTTCTCAAATACTTAGACGAAGCATCTTATGATTACTTTTTTAATGCAATTCTTATTTATTAATTAATAAAAATAGGAAAATTTCTTTACATTTTTGACGCGTATAAAGTGTTTGAAAGTATAAAAATGTATCTTTTACAAGACCATAATACAAATAAATTAAATATATAATTCTTTTAATCCATACAAATATGCTAAGTCAATTGTTATATAAATTTTGTTTATATTGAATATTTTTTGAGCGAGGTTATATAAAAGCAATTTTCATAAACATTTTGGTTCCTTTATTATTTTGAAATTTAATATATTTATTAATTATGTACAAAATACTATATTTAGGAATGTACACACAATAGTCCAACAAGTCAAATTAGGTTTATAACTAGGACCAATCATATTTTTAAGCACGTATTATGTATATTATATACATAATTAAATGAAAACATTGGCTAAAAGAACTTAAAATGAAGCTTTAAATATAAGAAAAAAAAGCTTTAAAAATAAGCTTTTCACTTAATATGAAAAAAGACAATAAAGTATATACATATATGTATACATTACCCTGCACTGAAATCAAGCCAATGACCCAACAACTTGGTAATATAATCTATTCAATCATAATTTATTTGCCTCCAAATCCTTTCGTAACATATCCTTAATAATATACGTAATAATTGTATAATAGTGTTGTATTAATACCGACTACACGCCGCCTACTGTACGAATTGCAACAGGTCAACTAACTTTATGTCGAAATGGCTCAGAAGGTCTACAGCCCGTTCACTAGAATGAGGTGGAAGTTTAGTAAGCCAATTTTTTTCTATAAAATAAATTAAATCAGCTTCACGTTGTATCCCGCACACAGCAGGGTAGGTAGAGGAAACCTAGTGTTAAGACACTCCGTTCCATATTTTCCTCCGAATTCTGAAGGCATTGCGTGTTGTGTGTCGGAACTCAACGCCGCTCTTTACCGCGACACCATAGCGAAGAAATGATGAAAGATGAATATATGAGATGAACATATAAATTAAAATAAATATTTCATTTGCTCGAGTGGAGACAGAACCGACAATCAGTCTCTTTTACAAGTACACTTTTTGCCCCTGCGCCACGGCTAGCCTCTTTTTTATTAATAATGATAAAAAATACATATTATAATAATTCAAATTTGAGAACACGTTTTTACGATAAATTAATTATAAGTTTGCGGAGTTCTGATTTATAATAAATTAGTTTAAATATGATAGTATTGAATTCAAATTACTTATTTTTAAAAAACGTATAACAAATTCCAATTGTTTTCAGAGTAACATGCTCTAAGTATATTAAATGAAACTAATTTAACCGGATTAATCGCGTATATTTAAGGTTTTTACATTTTTGGAAACCCGACGTTTCGAACGCTTTACAGTAGTCCGTGGTCACGGGTAGACTGTAAAGCGTTCGAAACGTCGGGTTTCCAAAAATGTAAAAACCTTAAATATACGCGATTAATCCGGTTAAATTAGTTTCATTTAATATGTGTAATAATCGTGAAAATCAAAGAACTTATTATGCTCTAAGTATAATTATATTTTGTTCTGATTATTACAAAATCTTTGTTTTGTAACATTACGTCCTGTACATTTTACTGTCACTATAATAATGCATTAAACGTGTGAAGATGCTCATGAACTATTTACAATATTTGCATAAGAAAGAACAAAAAAAATGTTTCAAAATTGCAAATTCTTTCGTGAATCGTGTGAAAATCCATGAATTCACTTCAAATAATATAATTGTGCCTTAAAAACCCCTATTTGAAGTTTTTGCCTTATAACAGGAGGAAACAAGACGAAAAGGAGAGCTTTATTATTATTTAGTATAGATCTCCGTTTCCCAGTTTTTAGCCAATTTCCAAAACACACCGTGTTGATTTACGGATTTAAACGCCGCCTCTATTAAAGCAGGGTAAATAAAATTATTTAAATATAATCATTACTTCGAAAGAGGACTCGAACCGACAATCATCCGGTTCACAAACGCTGTCCCACGACGTCATGATGGACCTCTATACGATGTGACTATCGTAACTTGAAATTATTACAAAATTGTCTATACGACACAATACATTGCGAATCTCGGCACAACTCGGCGTATGTACAACAACACTTATATATATATTTAGTAAGCGTGAGGTAATGTATGTATGTGTTGACATATCTACGGAACTAATTTCGTCATGGCGTCCGTTGCGAATATTTATAATTAGGTAATTTTAAGGAGCGAAGACTGTTGAAAATTATTAAACCGTATTTTGAAGAAATAGTACGTTTTTTTTCTCATTTTATTCAGCTTAGCAGAAAAAAATAGTGACGTGTCACTCTGTTATCCACTTTTTCATTCGCTTAGTACCTTCCTTGTATGAATAAAGGAACTTGTGATACTTAAAGCACTACATTAAATATAAAAGAGTAGCTTGATTGAGGGTTAAAAGTTATTAAAATAAACTCAAATGCTATCTTAGAGCTTAGCGTCCGACTGTAACGCGATTTGGTATTCGGTAACGAGGTTGTGGGTTCTGTGCCCATTCCGGAGGATGAATTATAGTCATTTTCTCGCCCGAGTATCAAGACAAAGCACGACGTTGAGCTTTTCCATTGAACACACAATGCCTCCAGAATTCGGCGGTAAGTGGGAAACGAAAGTGGTTTATTGGGAGCGGAGTGTCTTAATATAAAGTTTTCAGGTTCTCTCTGCCTATCCTGCTATTTGCGTTATATAGCGTGGAAACTTCCAAATAAAAAGACATATATATATATATATATATATATATATATATATATATATATATATATATATATGGAAGTGGAGATTTAAAATCAAACGAAATTACATTTTAGTTTATTTTTACATTTATTTTAATTTAAAAATATTCTTGCAAATGTAATCACTTTTGGACAATAATCTGCAGTAACGATTTAACGAAAACGTAACGGAACGTACGTTATCGTTATATAAATATTCATATTATATCATAAATAAGAAGTTAATACTTACTTACATAACAAAATGAAATAATTAAAATAAACAAATATCGATTCCACATTCGATCGACATTTTTTTTTCTTTCACCTTACTTTTCCCACATTTAGCAGGATAAATCTGGTGTGGTGATATACTCTATTCCCTACATTAAATTTCGAAACATTACGTATACAACAGAACTCAACCGCGATCACTACACCAGAGCGTTGAACCACAACAATTAACTTAAATTTTCATAATTTTAAACAAAAAAAGTACTTAATACAGTGACAATAACGTTTCATCACCGCCTTACCGTACATACAAATATCAGAGAACTATATTATGACATATACACAGACAGCCACAGCGATATTTCTTATATTCATTTGCAATCGGCCTTCGCGATTATGAACTAAAATTTCATAACTTGGGTATTCAAGCGTGGTATTTTGTTACTGTTACGTTACACTTTTAAAACCATTAAAAATTGTCCTTGGATGTTACTTTCCGGTGTCGTTGCGACACCGATATCGTAAATCGAGTAAAACACCGATTCAATATTTGAAACTGTAAGGTTTTAGGATGGTTGTACACTAACTAGAAATGAGTGAACGTTTTCATTTATTTATTTGTTTGTTTGAATTTTAATATTAACTATGAAATATTTTTAGACGTAGAAACTAGTAGCTTTTTTAAAATGTTGATTGTAGATAAATATCGTTTTTTATGCTCCAATAAGACTATCTAGAATACTATTCTTGATCTATTTAGAATACATTAAACGACATCTTAATCAGGTATTGTTCCTTAATGGGTAGCTAGGTAGTATTAGAAAGAGTATTATTATTAATTTCTGATGAATTTGTCATTTCTCAAAAGAGTGGTAGTTTTTATATTTTACAGTACATAAAAAACTGACAGTTTTACCTCACTAAATTCCTTAATTTCTCTCATCTTTTTATACATAAAGCGCCGTTGAGTTCAAACACATAACACGCAATGCTTCAGAATTTGACGAAACGAAGTGTCCTAATCAGTCACGTGTGTCTGTCTTAAAACTAGGTTTCCAGGCTCCCTCTGCCGAATGCTTCGTGCGGGATACAACGAGAAGCTAACACAAAATCTCTTTATACCGCATATAGCAAGGGAGGTAAACAGAAGATAGTGTCACCCTCCGTTCTTCGATTTCGATACATTCTATAAGAATGTCTCAATCAGCAAGTCAGAATTAATTATAGTTAATTATAAAATATACATAAAAGTTAAATTATAAAATTTACATAATAGTTTCGAACCTTTATTCAAATAAATAACATTGCAAACTTTACATCAAATTACATATAGAAATAAAGTAAGAAATAATATTATTAAGTGATTGTAATGACAGTATGTATAGGACATACTACATCTTGAGAATGACAGGCGTGAGAAAAGAAGGGTGACGAAATTCATTTTGTAACGGAGGTGATCAAATTTACTAGGCCATACATTAAGGTAACAAAGAATTTAAGTTTTGTAAATGAATGTAAATACATATGGAAAAGCTATTTTCTTTATTTTAGCTTCACGCTGCATAATAGGGTATGCAGAGGGATCCTGGGAACCTAGTGTGAAGGTAATCTGTTAATCATTTGCCGCCGAATTCTCTAAGCATTCCGTATTGAGTGGCGAAAATTAACGCCACGCTTTACCTGGTTACCAAAACGAGTGAGATAAATCGAATCGAAGGAATCGAACCCACAACTGTCGTGTTAAAACTTACACGCTTGCGCCAAGACGGCCTTGAATTATTAATATAAGCATATATAAAGTAGCATAAAAATATATAAACATATATGTATATATATACAATGAAAACATAACTTTATAAACATGTGCTATTTGCTATTCCGTAAGAGTTTCGTATTCGTGTCCAACTGAGGATATGTTTTTGTAACCGGCCCAATCTTATGTTGTAATATTATATAGTTAAAATTTTGTAACATTATATATTATAGGGCTTTGATTATGAAGATTTTTTGCTTATATAAATTTTAGTCATGTCCAGGGTTCGATTTGTGAGTTGAAATTTTTTTATTATTTACTGATTTGTATTAGAACTATAAACTTTTATTTTATATATAATATGTAAAAAGGAAAATGCAAAATTTATAATTATATCATATATTATGATCTATAGCCAAAAAAATTAAAACTAGATTTTTTTAGTATTCACTCTAATTTTTTGCTCTACTCTAGCAACAGAGAAAAGAGCACCATACGCTATGGCCTCTCCACACCTCGTTCACTGTCATCAACCTCTTCATACTTGCCCTTCGGGGGGACCTCATGCTTTTTACGTGGCCTTCCTCCAGTATCTTTGATACTGTGTTTTTAAATGTCGACTGAGCTAGTTATTAAAGATTATGTTGTAATTTCATAATTATTAATTATGTATTACAATTATGAAAGTTCGTAACATACGTTGTGGTTTTGTTACTTAATCGCTTAAAACGGCTAAACTTTGTATAGAGGCAAAGTCGCCGTACAAAATATATAAATAAAAAAGTATTGTGTTATTTATATTCATTTTAAGATACAAATTAATAGTTATGACATGTGGGGTTTAACTGGGTAGTAAATTCAAATTTACTTATGAAGAAGTGGCTTCAAGCTTTGCTTTACATTCAAATACAAAATACATCGACTAAAATATCATGAAAGCCATAGAGACGTAGAGACAGCGTCTGACTGCGAACGCCATGGTAGTGAGTTCGATCCCCACTCAGAGAAAATAATTATTTTCATTTCCCCGCCTTGTCAGACAAAATGCAGTGTTATGTTATGCACAATAATATTTATTTACAAAAACCAATTTAAGCACATATTTTTGTACAATAAAAAAAAAATTGCCATAAAATATTGCGAATATAATTGTAGGTTACGGTTAAAATTCGCAATATCGTATAGTCGCAACCGTACCCACTACGTAACGCGTCGGTCACGCTTATATGTAAGTGCGGGTCAAATGGGGCAATGAATTTGCAAAATACTTCTAATTGGAATAAGAATAACCTATTATTGTTTTTTTGACACGTTTTGTTTGCATTGTGGTTGTGAGTTCGAATTCTCAAGACATAAATGATTTTAGTCCTTGTTCATATAAATAATTTAAGAAACAAAAGTTGAAAGCTACAAGCTGTATCCCGTACATAGCAATGTAGACAGGGGATACCCCTAGGCAGAGGAAAACCTAGTGTTAAGATACTCCGTTCCTTATTTAGACGCTCCGTTCCGCTCTTCCTGATAAATTCTTGAGACATTGCGTGTTGAGTGGCGGTACTCTACGCCTTTTTTTTTCGCGAGCTCTGCCCCGTTTCCTGGAGTGAGAGTGGAACCTGCACGATGCGCCACTACGTCCTCCGTCTACGTCCTCAAAAATAAAAATACCCGAACGTTATTAAATATAGCCTGGTATAGAAACCTTCAAAATACATCAATTCTGTAGTAGGTAATCTTATTTTCCTTTACCGATAATTTTTTTAGCCGAATTAGAATCGAACCCACAACCGTTGCTCTTAAAATCATATGCTATCCCGCTAAGCTACTTGGATAGCTTATAGAAATTATAAGCAAATATATTAGGAATAATTTTACTTTGCTAGTTTCATTTATTTAAGTAACCATACAGAAATTGCAAAGCTCCGTGTGAAATGGTGTTTGGCAAAGCATGTCCTAACTGCGTATGCAGTAATAATATTATAAAACTATTATTTTTGCATTTGATAATTATATTTGTAATCAATTTCTCAACATTTTGATAACAATTTTCGTTGCATTTCTTAGTTTGTAAACTGAGGCCATCATGGCGCAGTAAATTCGTTATTAGTATAATAGCGATATCCCCCGTGTATATAGGCAGAGTTTTAAAACACTCCATTCCCCTACTTTCTATCGAATCTTTCGAGGAATGTCGAGTGGCGGAACTTAACGCCGGGCTTTTGCTTTAGTGCCAGAACGGATAAATGAAAAAAAATCATAATTCATTGGCCCCGAGTGGGGATCGAGTCCGCAGCGTTGGATTCTACCACTCAACGCGCAATGTCTCAGATTGCGTTAGAAAACGGAGATAATGTTGTCTTAATACTAGTTTAAAGCGTGAAGCTAAAAATAAATGTACATATATTTCTGACTTTTATAACTACGTCATATTATATTAATATAATATATTTATTAAAGAATATGAATGTTATTACAATTGATATAACTTTGTTTTATTGTAACCCATACAAAGTTTTGAACAAGAATGTTTTTACTGTATTATTAAATCGTATTATATAAATCGTAAGCAATAAGGAAATAATGCATGCAGAATAATTATAAAGGAAATTAAAAATAATAAAAATAAGAAAAATAAGAAAATAATAAATAATCAAAAAGAAAAAAAATGAAGTTTTTAATAGAAATAGTGATAACCTCGAGTTATCTTGCAGCGCCTCATATGGGTTTTTTCAATAAAAAAATTGAAACCTTAAAATTACACTATATTTGGAAGGAAACTTATAAAAATCACACGTAGATGTAAGTAACATTTAAGAGAAAAAATTAAAAAAATCGAGTAAGATCAAATTGAGAGCGAATTCATACAAATTTAAGATTTTTTACGGTTTCTTATTCTTACTTACATTGCCATATTTGACAACTCAAGTGCTACGCAAGTCCATTTTTATTTAGTTTTTTGTATAAAAGTGTGAAAAAAGCTAATTTACGCTGCAAGTTAGTTCTGGTTCATTTTTCTCGTCAATATTGATTTTTAGTAACCGTACAGTGTAATCGCTGTAAGGCAATATGCTGTTGCCTAACATTGCTAGGTGATCTGTGGTATACTTGTATTTATATAAATAATTTAATATAAAATATAATTTTTCCATGTAAAAATCAAAATAAAAATCTAAATATAAGGTTCCTACATAGGTTCACTCTGCCTGTGCGTAATATAAAAAAATAATAAGAGGCTGCCATGATGCAGAGGGACAAATGTAAGTGTAAATGTAAACGCTATGGATGGGGGTTCAATATCACTTGAGAGAGGGTTCAATATCACTCTTTAAAAAAGGGCATCGTTGACTTTCGCCACACAACCAACAGCAATTCTCAACAATATTCCGAAAATTGGGCGGAAAGTGGTGTACTGAGTGAATTAACTCTAGGTGGCCTCTTTTGTTTTCCCGTTATGCGGAAAAAAGCTAGATTTAGTTCCTATGTCATAATTTACTATTCGTCTACTAATCGCATAAGGGCTCGACATTAAATTTCTAAGTATGTTTAATTAATTACCAATTGAATTCTGTTTTTGAATGTTATTTATTTGATACCTGCTCAGCAAGTTAAATTAATTTTTATCTTTTCAATATTAAATACTAAACTGTTTATAATTTACCAAAAAATATTTTAAAAAAACAATATTGCAGTGGATACCTTTTTTTTATTTCCTTTGTTGATTTTTCAGTTGATCTCGAAAAGATTTAGACCATGATATTAACTTTGCCATTTTTTGCAATATTTAAAGAAGAGTTTATGGTTCTATGTCAAATTCAGTCAAATTGAACTAGCTACTATTAGTTACTAGTTAATCATAACCTATGGGTAGATTACATTGAAACAATTAACGTGATGTAATCTCGATAAATAGACTATCCAAAATCTAGTAGTTTCTGAGATTAAAGCATTCAACCCAACACATTTAGCTTTATAGTACTAGTATAGATTAAATATATGCTTATTACAATTCAGAATTACCATATCTAAATTGAACCTACAACCATCGCGTTACGTAGTATGTTACGTTGTAACATATGGTGAGATAACAATAAATAGTCTATAAATAAATAAAAAATAAACAAGCCCATTTCCTAATTGAGAACAATTGTACAATGTATAAATTTTGAAAGTAACCGTAATTCTTCTTATTTTATATAATTACTATTTCTAAAACGTTTTATTTTTCATTTATTTTCATCATTTTTAGTTTCACGCTCTATCCCGCACGTACCCCAAAAATAATCTCTACAAACGCATATAATAATAAATGCTAATTTTAATAAAATATTGTCTTTTTTCAAGTCGGTTAATCCAATGTAAAGACACCACTAAGCGCATTAACAAATATTGCGACAGACCAACCTTGCTGTAGCAACCTCTTGGCAAAGTGTTGGAAACCAGACTATTTCTTTTATTCTATAGCAAAATCAAATTTCTTGTTGCTTTCAAAAATTTCAGAAAAAATATTTCAGCTTTTCCTTTAGATAATTGAAACATTGTTTACTTTATACTGACAGTTTATTTGTTATTTGAAATCATCGAATCGTTTGTTATTTTGAAATATTTAATTAAGTATTTTTTTGTTCAGATTCGGTTGGTTACTTTTTGAGCAAAATTCTGTTGATTCCGTCATAAAAGAAGATGTATTCTGTGAGTATAATTAAATCTATATATATATATATATATATATATATATATATATATATATATATATATATATATATATATATATATATATATATATATATATATATATATATAGTAAAGACACCAGTAACCGATATAAAGTTAGTAAGAACTTGACGCAGGGAAAGGGGTCGTTCAAGTAAGTTTTTTACAATTATTGACCATAAAATACAAGCTAAACTGTAAGAAATAAGGAGGTTCCTTAAAAATATCTATAGACCATCTAATGTAGACCCATTAAAGACTAGCTAAGCAATAAAATTATGGTTATTTCCATACCTTAACAGAAATAGTTAATAATGTTTTTGCTAGATACAACCACATTTGTTTATATTTTTTCCCATTATAATAATCTCGTAGTATACATGAATGAAAAGGTTAAAGGTTATACTGTTATAAAATATGATTATGTATTATTTCACAATTTGAAATCTCTAAAATTCGGCGGCAAGTAGAGAGCGGAGTATCTTAACACTAGGCTCTCTCTGTCTACCCTGCTAAATGTGGGATACAGCGAGAAAAAAAAACTATAGTTATGTAAATGATTCACACGTGTGTCACGTTTTTCAGAGTCAGTGATGTAAAATTTTAATAACACGTGATTTCTATTGAATTGTAACTTTTTTTGCTACAGCTGAACAAATGCTCATACCTAAAATATGAGATCGAGAAAAACAAAATTTAAATTCTTTTATCATATGTTATTTATACAGGTGATGAAGTAAGTTTCCGAAATAGTTTTATGCAGCTATACCAATTTTTCTGGATTTCGTTTAATCGTATTTAGTACGCTAGCGTGTTACTGTCAACGTGACGGTTGTGTGTTCGATTATCACTAGAGGAAATTTAATATTATCATGTAAGCGCAGTGTTAAGCTCTGACACTCGACACGCAATGGATCAAGAATTCAACGGAAAGTGAAGAACGTGGCTTAATGGAGAATACAATGTCTTAACACTAGGTTCCCTCGGTCTACTCTGTTATGCTGGAAACAAAAAAAAGAGTTTCCTTTCTTTTTAATCGACTTCATTACAGAGAGTGAGTGATATGGACATGATAAAGGTGTTTTAGTTAGGTTTTTGCGGTATTGTGGTTCTTGAGAAAACACCTAAATAATACATAGTATGTTTGTTGTATGTTTGTGTAGTCAGATACTTTTTATAAGAGACTTTTTATAACCAGTTAAACTCTAAGCTATTAGGGAACAATGATACAAACGCAAGTTTTTAAATATGAAGAATATGAATAATATTATCTTAAAGAGAATATTATGTCAAATATTAACTTAAATATACATCGTTATTATGTATGTAATATTTACACTACAACACAATATGACTTAATTTCGTTTATTGGCGCAATTCACACGTCTGGTTTTCAATGGCCGTTGGTTCAATTTGGAGTCAGGACATTTTTGTATAATTATCCGTATTGATTGTTAGGTCTATCTCAACTCAGGGGAATTCATAATTTATATTTCCAAGCTCACCGCCGGTAATACAATGACGTGCGGCGTTGAGTTCAGAGTTAAGCGGAAAGCGAAGGAGGGACAAAGTTTCCCTCTGCCTACCCTTCACTAATATCCCTTTCCTAATATAGTAAAACGATATTAGATTATCATTATGTTCTGTGAGTACTATCCTTTTTTTTTAGCTTCACGCTGTATCCCGCACCCAGCAGGGTAGGCAGAGGAAACCTAGGGCTAAGACACTCCGTTCCCCACTTTCTGCCGGATTCTGGAGGCATTGCGTGTTGAGTGGCAGGACTCAATACACAGTGGCACGCTTTGCCTCGACAATCGACTGGTAGTAGATCCGCACTCGAGGAGTTCACGCCTCCAGAATTCGGCGGACAATGGGGAACGGAAGGCTCTTAACGAGAACGGAGTGTCTTAACACCAGGTTACTTGGTTCCCTCTGCCTCCTCTGCTTTATGCGGGATACAGCGTAAAGCTATGCTAGTAAAAATAACATACACCTCTGTAAATATCTATATGTAAGTATATTTTTTTTAAAGTATTATTCCACACTTAGGAAAGAAAAATACTTATTTAGAAAACGTCTAAAAATTTGAACGTAGCGGGACTCGAACCCGACCAGGTCTGGTCGGTTTCCAGGAGGCGCGGGTTCGAGTCCCGCTACGTTAAAATTCTTATACGTGTTTTAAATAAGTATTTTCCAACGTTTTGATCGTTCAGTATATGGCCACCCTACACAAGCAAACTGACCTTGTCTGAGTTTAACCCCCTAACTGACGTCAGTTATCACGTGAAGCCGCCACGTGGTTAGTTACGTAAGGCCAGGATTACTACGGTATATGCCATTGACAGGGTGAAATGAAGTTGGCTTACTGGAAACATTATGGAATGGACAAAGTGGTTGTGGGTTCGATTGCCAGATTCCAGTTGAGTAAATCTATATTAATATAAGTCGTAAGGAAAGGCGTAAATAGTGCTGTCTTGTAGGTGAAACTACTGGTATTTTTATGCTTGTAATGGCCTAATTGAATAACAATTTTTTATACAATAATTTTGTTACTTGCTATAGCTTACTATTTAAAGAATATGAGAGATAAATAAAATTAGAAAATATTATTTTTATATTTTTAAAGTGTTATTCCATACTTAGGAAAGAAAAATACTTATTAAGAAAACTAACTAAGTCATACATTCGAGCTTTGATCGGAGCGCTTGGACGGTTTCCAAAGAGGCGTAGGTTCAAATCCCACTATGTGTAAAAAAATTATATGTTTTCTTAATAAGTAGAAAAGGATTGTTTACAATTTATAATTTAACGTGACTGGAGAGTTAACGCGCAAAATTATTTTTATCACTTATCTTCCTTTCAGAGACCAGTCACACAGGTTGCGGGTTCGATTATTACTCTAGGAAATATTACATATTTTCATTTCCTCGCTCTGGTAACGAGACAAACTGCCTGAGGAACGAAGTATCTTAACGCTAGGTGGAACTGCTTACAAAAGATAATTTTTTTTATATTTTTTTTATTATGAAAGTATCAAATCCAGTCGTGGTGATTGGCAGGGGCACAAAGTGTAACTGTAAACGCGACAGGTTTTGGGTTCGATTCCCACTCAGAGCAGAGTGGGGATCGGACCTTGATGTGTGTGAGCGTGTGTGTGTGTGTCATAAATAAAATAAAAGAATATTATACTTCCTTACATAATATCTACATATTATATGTATTCAATTGTTATAGTTTGTTTGTAATAATAGCAGATTACTA
The DNA here is from genome assembly GCA_917862395.2 of Heliconius sara. Classification (NCBI taxonomy): domain Eukaryota; kingdom Metazoa; phylum Arthropoda; class Insecta; order Lepidoptera; family Nymphalidae; genus Heliconius; species Heliconius sara. Next base: position 18,167,971 of record OU860797.2, on the reverse strand, counting down.
TTTATTAATATGCGCAATTACCTCACGTGTCGCGTCGTGTGGTTTATATTATATTTATATGAATGTAACAACAAAACGTTTTACTTTAGTAGGTATGTTTGTGTGACTTATTTTAGCATTTAATTTAGTATTATTGTAATAAAATTTCAATGTTATACCTATACCCTAATAATTATTTCAAAGATTTACCGACAAGAATAATCGTAAATCAAAATTATTTATTAATTATAACAATCGAAATACTACGAAATATTTGCTTAAATGTATATTTCCATTTCTTCGCTCTGGTGTCATGGCTAAGCGCGGCGTTGAGTTCTGCCAATCAACACGCAATGCCTCCAGAATTCGGCAGAAAGGGGGGAACGGAGTGTGTTAACACTAGGTTCCCTCTGCCTACCCTGCTGCGTGCGGGATACAGCGTGAAGCTGATTTATTTTTTTATAATAATCGTATAAATATATACTGTGTATGGGATTTAAGTTCAGGATCAAAGTCACAAAATGAATGGCCAATCATTCTTCTATTTTTTTTCTCTGGCTTCTTGCTGTATTCCTCATAAAGCAGGGGAGAGACGGAATCAAATGCTCAGTAACTTCGTTTCCCATTTTCAGCCAAATTTTCGAGATATTGCCTGGTAAATCATGATGGCGGAACTCAGCGCCGCGTTCTATCTTATCAACAGAGCGAGCAAACCAAAATAAATGAAATTTAACAAAACAATTCATTCCCATGACTGAGAATAAAACCCACACCACACACAAAACGACACCCACATATTTACAACGCTGTACCAACCGCAGGCAACGGCCGGATATAAGAATATATTCTATAAATAAAATAAAAAATAAAAAAACAGATCAACCTAAATATTAAATTACGACAATTACAGCAGTTAACATTCAAATGGGTTACATCACAACCATTTTTGTTATGCTTATGAGGAGAATAGCGTATATTAGTTTCGCATTGCTTTACGGGCGGCAAACGTGATCTGTACGTAACCGGCCACGTGACACGTCTCAGATGGCAAATGCACGTGAATATAACAAACATGTGTACTAAATATACATTTAATACGAAAATCTAGTTTTTATTTTTTTCAAATAATTTTGGAGGTTATTTAGTTGACTGGCTCGAAGGACCATATGCAGTATGTTTTGTGTGTGTGAAAGATTTGTTGTTGTTGTTGTTGTTGTTTTTTTTATATCTGAATGTCTGTTGTTTTTTAATAATGACGTTTTATCTATCTGGGCGATAGCTACGTTTGAATGTTTATTACATCAATTATAATTCTGGTATACACAATAATTTTTAAGATATGGTATCTTTAATAAGCTTTCAGTAAGACTGAAAGCACTGACATTTATATTATTTTTTTAGCATCACGCTATATTCCCTACATAGCAGGGTAAGCAGAAGGAAGCAGGGAACCTAGTGTTAAAACTCCCTATTACTGGAATTCTCGAGGCATTGCGTGTTGTGCGAATCGAACCCATAAACCGTCGCGTTTACAATCGCACGCCTGTGCCTCTGCACTACGATGTTATTTGTTGAACAAAAAGTGATGATAGCAGTAATGATGGAATAGAGCACTTAAGCTATATATATACTCTTTATTGCATTTTGTGATTCACATTAATGCCATAAAATTGTTACATTGTTGGCAAAGCTATTTGTTAAGTGAAGTTGAAACCGACTATAAATAAACTTCTATTTTTATAGTACAAATATATTTTAAAAGATCTTAATAAATACATATCATAGCTTTTTAGTTTTAACTTTTAGGAGTTAGGCGGAGGGAACCTAGCGTTAATAAGCTTTTCCACACGCACCGCCCAATTTATAAGCATTTCTCGTTGAGTGGCGGAACTCAACACTTTGTCTTCAAACGCTGTGTGACATGACATCCATTAATTTCAAACATTTTCACTTCTCTGTTATTAACATGTACTTAATATTTGGCGCTAAGTTTCACCACTCGACAAGTCATATTTCTTTTTGGGTGTAATGAAAGCAGAGCGATGTTTCAAAGGTATTCTCGAAATGTGTGAACAACGATACATTAATAAAATAAAAAAAAAAACATGTATTAAAACTGTGTGACTGTAAAACCGGCTGGTTGTGAGTTCGATCCCCACTCAAGAAACGAAATATTTATTTAAATTTATATTTCCGTTTCTTCGCTCTGGTGTCGAGGCAAAGCGCGGCGTTAAGTTCTGCCAGCTAACACGCAATGCCTCCAGAATTCGGCAGTAAGTGGGGAATGTAGTGTCTTAGACTAGGTTCTCTCTGCCTACCCTGATATGTGCGGTATACAGCGTGAAGCTGATTTGATTTTTTTTTAACTTGAATTTAAACTCATCAACCCTTACTGGTACTATAATTATAGCGACCTAGAACTAATTAGGCCACCAATACGGGACCAGTTGCAGTTCAGTAAACGTGACGGTTGTGGCTTCGATTCCTTCTCTGGCAAAAGAAATATTTATTATATTAATTTGGAACGGATGCAAAGCGTGGCGTTGAATTTGAACAGCCACGCAACACACAACGCCTCTAAAACTCGGCGGAAAATGGGGAACTTCTTCTTCTTTTTAATGGAAACGGAGTGTTGTAACACTAGGTTCCCAGGTTCCCTCTGTCTGCCCTAACATGTGCAGCATACAGCGTAAATATAAATAGATAAATAATAATACTAAATAGGAAATAGATAATATTAGTTAACATTCAAGAACATACCGGGAAATGAATGGAGGGCACTCGAGCCTTGGGACTGAGGAAAAAAGTTTTATCAGTTACATGACTTCAATTGTAATTATGTGATGGCTTTGAGTTGTATTACCTTTGCGTCTTTATGGTAATTAGCTGCGTTATTTTAAAAAAATGAGGTCGTCGTGTCACAGCGTCTGTATATAAGCACGAAGGTTGTGGGTTCGATTCCCGATCGTAGGAATTAATTATTTTCATGTTCCCGTTTTGGTAACCAAGCAAAGCCCGGCGTTAAGTTGTATCTACTACGCGCAGGACATGGTAGAAAGCAAAAAAAACATGTAATCTGTACCTTCAGGCAGTTATCATATAAAGTAAGATAGACAATAAGAATCTGGTCTTAAGCCATTGCCCAATTTTGGACTGCTAACTTTTATCTTAGCAGACCAAAATATAGAACCTCGAACCTACAGCCATCGCGTGAAAAGAGTTTACACTTCGTTGGCGTCTCTGTAAATAATCTACCCACACAAACATGCAGGTGACAGCATATTAATAATAAAACTCTTATTTTATCTATAAATAAATATTTTTATTGCGATAATGCAGGAAATAACACCCATTATTATGCAAGCGCAGACCTTCAGCGCGGGCGCACGTTTTCCTTTTACTCGTAAATTATACGTAAACTGATTTTACTATTGATAAATTTCTATTGACCTTGGTTGTTTATTAGCTTCTTTTTGTTTTCGCTTAGTTCTAATTGGACTTAAAGTATCAAAACTATAAAGAATTAACAGTAGTTAATGACTTTCCCTGTATTCGTAATTTGTAGTTATTTTTAATTTATTTTTATGTTTTGGAATTTTCTTTTTGATAGTTCACTCAGTTGTACATTTATATGGGAAAGGAACATCTTAACACTAGGTTCCAAGGTTCACTCTGCCTAACCTTGCTATATGTGGGATACGAGAAGGTAAAAAAAGAATGGTTATTAGATTATTAGTTTCAGGCTATTACATATAGATATTTATATTTTTTCGATTATAGATAAAGCTCCTCATTGAATTCCGCTACTTTATGTTATATGGATAAAAATCGTGGAACGGGGTGACTTATCCTAACTAAGAATAATACGACAGATATGCTAACAACTCTGTCTGGTCTGGTTCACGTAAATTGTAATCTCTTCTAAGAACCAATTTTTCACTTTCAATTTAAAAGACAAAAGCAAACATACTCATACTGAAAAATGTTTCTCTTATACTCTTTCGTGCCATTAACTATTTTTATTTTATTTTATTTTAAACTCGTTAATATTTAAAAAACTTAACTATTTATTATCTATCACTCAGATCTCTGGATCTACTGGTCTGATTTACTTTTATAGATAGGATGTTTTATTTAATATAAGAATAACAATTAACACCATCGAATTGCTATATACACGTGGGCTGCAAAAATAGATAAATATATATTAGTACAGTATATGGCAGAAATATCCTATTTTATTAGTTCTTAAAACTCTGCATTACCGTCGTCTAATAAATAATTCACAATAAGGCATTTTGTGACAAAAATAATTTAAAATTGCAAGGCTTCACCGATTTTTATTTGACATGGATATTGAACTTACGAAAGGAAGTTAATCCATCATCAAAAAAATTTTATGAAGATAAGCTTCGGCTTTTATAGCATGAAGATTAGACTTATACTTTTCGAGAAAATGTAAAATTAAAATAATTCAACGCTCTGTTTACGGCCGCAAGCCTAGGTTCGACTCGCGCAGGGGACGCCCTTGCCGATAACATACTCTTAAGGAGCCACGTAGTGCTTGCACATTCTCAGCATTATCAAAAAAAATCATGATTGAATATATCAATCTGTTGACAAGTTTTGACTTTTACCAGAGAGTGGAAAATAATGCATTTTCCAAAATGGAAATTAAGCCTACAGTAAATACAACCAGCGGTTACTTCTTAAAGGCGCCACGACGGCGTTGAAAATGTTCTTTATTTATATAATTTTAATAAGAATGTCGAAACCTTAATAAGGTTACCAAAAATAAAGCCATATCGACAATTTTTTTCAACTTGATACCAAAAGTAAATATTCAATAATTTTTTATTGAGTTTATAGAATAGGTACAATTGAATATAGAATTATTATTATCTTTTTTTTAGTGATTTTAAAATATTTTTTTTATATATTTCTTATTTTGGTATAAATATGGAATATGGAATTGCTAGTAATCACAGATTAAATTTTTATAATTATTCATTAGCACCTACTTCGTATTCATACAAAATTTACTGTTGTCAAATATGCTTATTGTCGAATACTGTTATAGGTTAAATGTACAAATATAACAATAATATCGCTGCGTTAAGTTATGGCATTCAACACTCGATTTAATCGTGATAAAAAAGAGAGCGGAGTGTCTTGACACCAGATTTTCTATCCTACCATACAAAATAAAGCAAAAATACAAAAATGATCACCTGTTTATCTATACAGATACAAACCAAATATATTCGAACAACTTAAGAAAAAAAAACCAATTTCTATCTCCCTGTACACGTTGCGCTAGCACATCATCTAAGCATTGTAATTTAATATATTTACAATATATGCATAAATTTGCATATATTTAGCGTAATCAATAATTATACTTATTAGTATTAAAATATAAATACATATTAAATCTTAAAAGACGCGTGCATGTACACGTGGTGAGGCCACGTTGCTGTACGCGTGCGCAAGCGCATCGATAAGGCTAGTTGAAATTATACACTATGATCATTGATCATTAGACACGTAAACCAACTATTATGTATAATGTATAGGGACATTATACATTACACTGTATTTTTTTTAATATGTATATAATTTTTCACATCACATCTCATAGTAATGAGCTAAAGCATACTCGTTGTTTTATGACAGTTACATAATGCTGTTTTGTCCTCTAGAAAGAAATAAATATGGTTTGCAAAAGAATTATAGGGCAATAGTATGTAATTTTGTGTCTTATTTTCAGAATTTATTGACAACAAAATAATATATTCAATAATCGATACAAAATATAGGAGAATATTAATAACATTATTAATTAAAAAATTTGCATAATAGAGGTCGTCGTCGCACATCAGCACAGCGTCTGACTGTAAACAAGCGTTACGGTTGAAGGTTTGATTCCGCTCGCGGCAATGAATTATTTTCATTTCCCCGCTGTGGTAACAAGATAGACAAGGAGCTAAGTACCCCTACTTAACACACTATATCTCAAAGATTTGACTTAAACTGGGACAGTTATATATAACAGAACGCGTAATTTACATAGCACTTGCATAAAAGACAATATTTATTCTGTAGAATATAATAGAAATATTTTCATAATGATTCTTTATTTTTTTCTTTGAACAACGATAGTTATACATAGATTTCAAGTACAAGTTTTCCTTATCTGAAAATTATATTTACATAATAAATTTAGTAATAAATATAAACAAATAAATCTCCACTGTGGGAAATTACCTTGTTAGACGCAACATATCATGGCACGGTGCCTAAAATGGTACCAAGAACTAAATATAAAGCACACATACATACACAGGTACATATATTCCATCTATGGATGTTCGAACCCACCGTGGCACAGTGGGACAGCGTCTGACCCTAAACGCGACGGTTGTTAGTTCAAGTCCGTGCAGAATAGAGTATCAAAAAATTAAATTTCTCCAGCCTATATATACTCTTTTCATAATCAATTCTTTTAAATATATTTAAAAGCTAGGTCACTTCGCTCCTTGCTCGTTATGCTCTGGCGAGTTGATGCTGAGAAGTCTGCAACACTTCATGGATATTACATTTTTATTTTTCCTTCGCAAACGATATTTTGTAACTTCAGTAAAGTAAAATAACAATGCAGTCATTGTCCGACTTGCATATGCACACGATGACAAGAGCTTATATAATAAAAAATCTTATCATTTAAATATTAAACATAAGCTACAAATAAATAAAATTCATCGCTCTATTGTAGTGGTAACAAATATACCCGTTTCCTTAAATCTAATATAAAAATAACAATTTCGTAGAACTACTTAATGTAAATGTAAAACGTCTGCCAAAGTGCCAAATCTTTTCTAAGAAATATTTGACCAATATTGGATCAAATATTGCCATATGTGTAAGAAAAACTCCATAAGAAATAAATGCGCAGAAGTTGACTATTTGGTCGTATACGTATCGTATTAGGTATGTATTATTATGATCCATAAGAACCACCGTGACACAATGAGACAGAGTCTGACTGTGAATGCGATGGTTGTGTATTCAATTCCCACTTGGGAATTAATTATTTGTATTTGCTCGCTCTGGTAAAGGTAATGACAAAACGTGACGTTTAGTTCCGCAGCTAAATACGCAATGTTTCGATAACCGCCGAGGGTTCCGTACAAAAATTGGAGGTCTCGAGCTTTTTCTGAAATTCAGGCTTAGCTTAGCTAGAGCCTTATTATCCAAAACCTCACTTGTACTAGCGGCGTTAATATAAAATTTAACCCCCTTTTAAAACTATTATTTTTTAAGATATAACCACAAATGTATTTTTTTTCTAAACTAGTACAGGTAGTACTAGTAGATGCTAGCTAGTAGATGCTCAATTTTCATAATTCTATTAATTGAATTTTGATTTGAATATGTTGAATATCTTGTTTTGTGGTCCACAGGTTCTGAAAATAGTGACGAAATACGCGTTTTTTCTATATAAACCATATCGTTCTATTACGTAAATGTAAAAATACTTTTTCTTTTTCAGGAAATCATGGGACCGTAGATCTAAGTATATGATTCAACTCGATATCTTCAAGCGTTCCTGAGATCAAGACCCTTGACAGACAGATAACAAAGTGATCATGTAAGGGTTCCTTTTTTCCTGAAAAGGTACAGAACTCAAAAAAAATATAGATTTTGTATATTATTACATTCTATCACACCTTTGGACTTGCAAATATTTTGCATACCTACCATGATGTTTTTACGTGCAAGAAGCATGTGCTACATCGGCCGTAGAAAGATATCAGACATAATTATGATGGCGTCATTTCCCTTCAAATAGAAAGTGACATCATCCCATCATAGCTATCTGGCAAGTTAGTTATCAAAAAGTGAAATAACGGTAAAATAAAGTCAATTTATTCTAATCAAATAACTAATTTCTAACGTTATTTTCGTTTACGTCAAAAATCATTCATAAGGCCGTCTGAATAATTGTCAATGTAGCCCACATGTGGCAGTATAGCAAAGGGAACCTAGTGTTAAGACGCTCCATTTCCCACTTTCTACAAAATTCGTGGCATTGCTTGTAAAGTGGCGGAACTCAACGCTGCGATTTTGTCTTGGTACTAGAGTGCAGAAATCAAAATATTAATAAATAATAATTTATTCCCCTGATTGGAACCCACTACTGTTGTGTTAAATTCACTGCCTTATACCCCTGTATTATGTTTTTTTTTATATTTTAGTAGCATTTTCATGCATTTATATGTAGTATATTTGATTCAAATCTAAGACCCACTTCAGTCATGCTACTAACATTTTACCAATATTGGCACAAAAACATCAGAAACGTGGGTAAATTGGCATCAAAACTGTAAATAGTGAACGGGGCACCATGAGACCGCATTTTCTTCCACGTGAGTGTCTCTCGTTTGCGTACTTCTGAAACATTACGCAATACATTACAATGTTACGTATAATGTTGCATTTTATTATTTAACGTGTTATCATTTTAATTTGTTAGTATAATGGTGGTCATTTTACTATTTTTACATAGTTATGTACTTACTTCTTTGAAACAATGACTGTAATTTTTAATTTTACTGGAAGAAATGATTTTAGGTACGTTGAAATAATACAGGATATACTTACATTAAGATTAAGCAATTTTATTTATTACCCAAAATTTCAAAGGTTGACTAATTGTAACATAACAAAAATCATTAAATCACAATCATCTAAGCATTTTTTTTAAATCCCAACTATTCACATTTTGTATTAAGTGAAAAAAGAAAATGTCACGTTATGTCTAATAGAAAATCCTCCGGTATTCGAACCTAAAGTCATAGTCCTGCACAAAATACTACTTTCCTAATACGTTTATTCTAACACAATGATTGCTCTTTATAGATTTCAATATTACGACGAATATTATGACCAAATATTGGCACTATTGGTCAATAGTAATAACAGTAATGTTTACTTCACTCAAAATAACACACACAAAATGAACGTCTATTTTTAAGGTTTTGTGTATTTATAATCAATTATATGCATCTTACACGTGTAAGATACGCAATGAATAATATATATTTTGTTTTTCAATAAAAAAAACGTTTTATTTCAATTGTTTATGATATATATCATAGATAAGCTCCGAATTTACTTCCAATAAATATAATTTTAGCTTCAAGTTACATTCTATATATTGCAAGAGATCCCGGTGTTGACACACTTAGTTCTCCCCAGTCCAGCCCAGCCCAGTCTTCAGGATTAGGCCCATTGAACGTTCGATGGTAGTACTCAATGCCGCGTTTTTCGAATGAGAATTTAAAAATAATATATTTTATCGATTCCTATCTTAACACTAGGCTCCCTTTAATTACTCTCTGTGAGGGAAAAAACGTGAAGAAGCTAATATATTAACTTTTTTTAAAAACCAATAAAGCACAAAGTGTGACTGTAAAATCGACTGGTCGTGGGTTCGATCCCCACTCGAGGAGATGTGAAGGGGACTATTATTTACATTTATAGTTTATTTAATATGTTCCATTTATATATTTCAATATTGTAATTTATTTATTTATTTATATAATGGAAAAACATACATTTAATGGAATTTATAGATTTTATACTAAGTATTCGTATTTAGTTTATTTATATGAAAGCGCTCGCTCCCGTCGACGGCAATGGGGACGGGACGCTCTGGTGTCCCGGCGAAGCGCGGCGTTGAGTTTTGCCACTCAACACGCAATGCTTCCAGAATTCGGCAGAAAGTGGGGAACACAGTGTCTTGACTTTAGGTTCCCTCTGCCTACCCTGCTGTGTGCAGGATACAGCGTGAAGCTAATTTGATTTCAATACACGCTAAATATGGTATATTCGACCTAACTAAGATTACTAACATATATCCTAGATACATATGAAGATGTTATGCAAATGTTACATAACGCTATCTTATTAATAAATTATAAACAGAAAACAATATTAACTGACACCACATAATACAGGCCAATGTAAATACCACCTTAGATAACGTACTGAGAAACTGTATTGTTTATTATTATAATATACATATATCGTTTCCTTATAGATAAATTGTAAGCAAATATTTAATTAGAGGACAGTCTTGGCGCAGAGCAAAAGTGTGTGACTGTAACGTGCCTGGTTGTGGGTTCGACTCCCACTGGAGGATATTAAATATTTATTTAAATTTATTAAAATTTTCGTTTCTTCGCTCCGATGTGGAAACATTATAATTTCAAATTACAATATTTAGCTATAAAATGACAAAAATATAATAATTACACATTATTTATAATAAACAGATAATTGACAAATTCTATGTAAATTAAATAAATATCATTATATAAGAAGCCATATATAGAAACGTACTTGAAATTACGAAAACAAGGTTTTAAATTCGACACTTCACCTTGATGATTAGGTGTTATGGCTCTGGATCTATTTACATTGACATGAATATTTTAGAACAGTGATATGTACTCTATATTATGCATTAAATTTAGTATTATTTATGGATTTAGATAAGTTGTGTTATGGGTTCATTTGCAATTTTGGGAAATAGATTATATTCACTTCTCCGGTCTGGTAGGAGACAAAGCGTGGTGTTGAGTTTTGAAACTCAACGTGCAATGTCTCGAAAATTGGGCGGAAATGGGGGAGCGGAATGTTTGCACTATATTTCCCATGGCTTCCTTGCTTGACTTAAATTAATTAAAGCGTGCGACCCGGCGCTAGGTTCCGTCACTGAATGTCTCGAAAATTGGGAAACTCTCCTCTAAAACATTATTAATACAACTTTTTACACACAAACAAAACACAAAGAACATAATATTTAAGTATGTTATATAATACGTTATATCACTAATTAAATTTAAAACTCTTAAGAATAATTAAATCCCAATCTATACGTCTCATACCAATCTTGTTTTTGTAAGTTCGCTTGCTATTCTTATGTAACGTCGAGTAAAGCTAGCGCCACACGTGTAGGTATTATTGGTCACGTGTGTTGCCGACGTTACGTAATACCGACCTTGACTTTGAACGTTTAATTCAATCATTTTAAACAAATTTAAATTTTTCATTTACTTTTCTTATAGCTATAATAAAAAACAAACATACGCCATTAATCTGGCTAAAGAGTTTTATTTATTAATAAAAATCTGCTTGATGATAAGTCTGTATTGTTCTACAAAGCGAGAATTGACTTCCACTGAAATGTAAGAGTACTGAGTGATCCAAGATCTTATTCTAAGTGGCTAAAGTTTCTACAGCGTTTATATTGGGTTGTGTGGTACGAGGAGCGACTTTATCAACGAATTCAATAGAACCCAGTATGTATACAAAATATCCATTAAAAATTATAATATTATAGCACTATTTTGAGTATTATTTCCAGCCTTTGAATTTTTCTGTTATTTATATTTTCAAACAAGAAATGAGAATATTTTAATCAAAAAAGCTTTGCATATTCAGGTTAAGTTTTTATTTTATTTTTAACAAACGTACCTAAATGAAACGTATATTAATATGAAATAAACATATTTTTTGTGAACCAAAACAGGCGATTGACTCCATAATGACATTCATATATCTCGTTTGCATGTGATAACATAATGATAATCATTATATAATTCTCAGTACCTACTGTTCAAACGGATCTGATATTATTCAACAGATAAAAACTTACAAACAATATTAATTATTACTAATAAATATAATCAATTATTTTAATTAAAATTCTCGAATGTTTTCTCAAATTGAATACTACCCATATCTTATAAATTTCAATTGTAGAGTACCCTACAGGAGCTTCTTGTCACGGAAATGATGCTAAGGTGGACCATACAACTATAAGACCATACAACCATACAGACAGTTAAAACATAATCTTTTAGAACACACATTTTTTCACTAAATTTATTTGTATAGTTAACAATAATGCTTTTATAGCATAATTATATGTACATAAAAATGTTAATAAAAATAAGATTTTATTTTAATGCTAAACGTGAGACAAGTCCATAGAGCACGAGGTGTTTGAACTTGGTCAAAAGTCACGTGCCATTTTTTCAATAGTTCTAAGACTTTATAAAATTAATATGGAAAAATTCTTGATTCAACGCTTAGTAATAAGTATCTAACATTATTTTTGGTTTTTTTTTCACATTTACACTGCATCCTGCATATATGACGCTGGGATGGGACCTCGGATGAAGACATGCCATTTTCCAGTACGTTTGTATTATGCGGCGGGAACTCATCGCCGCACTTTGTCTTGTTACGTTTAATTTTTTTTATAAATTGATATAAGAAAATAACCATTGGATTTCGATCAATTTTATTGATTATAAAATAATATGAAATTACAAATAATTATGATAAATCTAAACAGGCTTGTTGTAAAGGTTCAATTACTGAAAAATTCTGTTCTCTTAACAGATTTGTAGAGTCGAAGAAGTATGAAAATTTATTTATTAAATGTAAATTGATAAAATCTCCGCCGCCGCCCAAAATCTAAAGACAATTTTATGTTGGAATTTTGTGGGTGTTTTTCAATGTCTACTTTTTACTACTTTCATATAAATTTAAGGTTAAATAGTGTTAGTTGATGATTAATTAGTTTACTTCAGAAAATATTTGATATCATTGTGTATTTTTAGCTATATTTTAATAATATTTATATCACTTAAATACCTAATTAAAAATAGGCATAAAAAAATATTGGGACATGCATTTCGTTCCTTCTTTAAGTCGAAGTCGATAAGATCTTCGTTTTTTAATTGTCCACTGTGATGTATTCCTAGAAAATATGCCTAGAAACGCTCATGCTCTCAAATATGCTTTTCTTGCAAGACTGACAGTTATCAACCTGCCGTGTGATCCCGGCATAGAATAGGATCATCCTGGTACTGGTGGTGTCGTAAGATGCGACTAAAGTACGTGTGGTAGAGTCACGTCGCCAGCAATGGCAACACGCATGGGCAGACTCGACCGGATCATTACCACCCCCGGCATTTAAAACCGGCGTGAAGTAGTGGCTTTATGCCACTGTGTTTCGCATCAGGTAATGCCGGGCCCCGGCGCCCAACCCAACTTAAAGGCCGGCAACTCACCTGTAGCTCCTCTGGGGTTGCACGGGGCCGTGGGCGGCGGTAATCACTTACCATCAGGTGACCCGCACGCTCGTTTGCCGTGTCTCTTCCATGAAAAAAAAAAAAAAATCTAAACAAACTAAAAAGTCATCCATATCGAATTTAATAAAAACGAAATATTATTTTTACATAACGTATGCACAAAAGCCGGTCGTTACATAACAACGTAAAAAGTACTCATTTTAAACGGCTCAACAACAATCCTGTCACGTGAGTTGCAATTCACGTGTATTTCTACAAATGGAAGCCAAGTTAATCCAACACTGGCGCGATTTAAATTTACGCTATTCTCAAGGCCTCGAGTTACCATAAAAATAATAACTTTATACATTATGTATTGTAATAAATTTTCCTTTTACTGTAGTGCTCGTTTGTTTAGTAAGCATAAACACTTGTTTGTACCTGTGTGTATGTATGAGCTACATATAAATACATACGGGTATGTATGATTTCGGACATCATAAAAACGTGCATTGAAATTTTACTAAAATATTTCCATATATTATTCTTGTGGAAAAGGAAATCTTGGGCATTTTCGGTTAAGGAAAAAGAGAGTCTAGAGATAAAAAATAGTTTTTTCTATTTTCACTGATGTGCGACAGAGATATTTTGTTTTATAAATACTATTTTTTTTTAATTAAAAAATATGATTTGTCTCTTACAACCAAAAAGTTTTAATCAATGCAATTTGCCGCGGAGTATAGAATATTATAAATCATTCCATATTTTTATTAGAAGCTTCATTATTGGAAGCTTAAATACTACTGATTTTCATCAACATAAAAGTGAGATGAGAGAGTGAGATGGTTAATTCGTTTTCGAACTATACATTTTATCCCGCATATATTAGGTAGTCACAAAAACTTTGTGTTAACACACTCTATTCTTCACTTCTTCGGCAAATTTTCGAGACATCATCTCAACGCTGCAGGCATTGTCTAACAAAGTGAGGAGATTAACTTCTTTACTCCCAACAAGTAAATTGTAATAAGCATATAAAAATTTCGATGTAGCCTCGACGAGAACATATGGATAAGTGGTCAAAATGCTTACACAATTTATCTAAAAGGTGCAGATTTAAATCCCTCCGCTGCCCTTAGTTGGTATTATCATAGTTTTTTTTTTGAAAATTTTAATTAGTAAAAATAACTATATTTAAATAATTAAACGTGACATTTTCCTATTACCTACCGACCTAATTCTTTTACAAGATAGAGCACGCATTCGACATGCTTTCGGTGATTTCTAATAATATTAAGCAATATTTGATATGCACTTCCTTGGTTCTGAATTATGCAATGAAAATATAAATAATTATTTCTTAGGAAATTAAGATAAAATTTCTATACATATTACTTTTTTTCTCATTCATTTGAGAATTAAAATATGAGGATTACAGGAAGTTCACTGAAAGTATTGCCCATCACTAAAGACTAAAGACTCTCTACTACGTCCATCTTTCTGATAGTAATAAAATTCCGTATCTATTGTATCCGTTTCCGTATCTATTCCGTATGTAGTACTAAAGTACTTCAGTACTATAATTTGTAGAGCTAACTTAATAAAGTATCTAATAATAACGTCATAATTAACACTGAAGGAGCATGGAACAGCGCCTGGTACTAATGCCACATTTGGAATATATAATCTCTAAAAAAAACTGAAATTATTTTAGATAAGCCAACATTTTTTTAAATTCTTCTTCTTCTTTTGCAGCGTACAAATGAATTATAAACCTATTCCTGACCAAATTGTCGGTAAATTTGAATATCTTAAAAATTAAATATTATCGAGTCTGAGTCTCTAATTCTTTTAAATCTGTAATTGTTTATATTGACCATATTTTTTAAATTATATTTAACTTAATATTTACTCTGAATTTTCGATACAATAATAAAAAAAACCAAACCTAAACAAATACTCAAGAAATGACTGATTTGCCTATTCTAAAACACACAAAATCACAAACAAAAATGTAATTTCCTACTATAAATTCCTACATACGTACGTATAACAATTTAAAATCACATCACATCACACCATTTCATATCATATCATACAATCGTGATAGCCTTCATTATACATACATTGTATAGCACGTTCAAATCGATACACATTACTAAGCTATCTCGTCCGCTGTTACATAAGTACGTGAGAACACGTAACTTAACATTATGTCAGTGCGATAAGGGGAGAATTTTATCGATTCGATAACTTGCAAGGTGGATTTGAACCGATTGTCAGTACTTGGGGGACGGGTCGTCACGTCATTAGAGCGGGTTAGCAGTTCGAGCAACGTCTGTACACGGAGCTTGTAAAGTATGTAAAGCTTCGCTGTATGTAAAACTTGAGGTGATGATGATCTTCTTCTGACTTGAGGTGATGATTCTGGAGTCTTGATGACTAATGACCTGGAACTATGATTGCCTGGAACGTTTAACCCTATTGTATTTTTTTTATATATATAAAGATAATATCTAAACCACGAGAAAGATAATATCTAAGCCACGAATTATATAAAGATCTAAGAGAGGTAGGGAGAGACCTCGGTTGACCTTCGAAAACACAGTATCAAAGATACTGGAGGAAGGTCACGTAAAAAGCATGAGGACCCCCCAGAGGGCAAGTATGAAGAGGTTGATGACAGTGGACGAGGCGAAAGAGGTAGAGACCGTAGCGTTTGGCGCTCCGTTCTCTCTGACTACCCCGCTAGGGATAAAGCGTGAAGCTAAAGTAAAGTAAGTATCTAAACCACACCTAATATCTTAACCTTCCGATACCATAGTAAAAGATAAATCCAAAAAAAATATTGTGGGAAAAGTTAAGGTGGAAAATAGCTTTGTGGCTCCCGTCATTATTAATGCAAACTATATAAAAAAATTGGATATTGTTAAGTAGTAATCGTCCTGGAATTCCCAGATGATAATGGCGTCCGCTATGACGAACATGTACGTACGCTCGATAATTAAGAAACCCCAAATTCTCTGTAAATGAGATAAGATATAGCGAGGCCGCCGTGGCATAGCAACAGAAGCGTGTGACACAACGGTTGGGGGTTCCGAATGAACCTATCATTCGGAAGAACTAAATATTTAATATTTTCTTTCCTTCGCTTTGGTAACAAGGTTAAGCGCCGTGTGTGTAAATTTAAATTCAAGTTTCAATCATGTTTTTTTATATATTAAAAAAATTAAATTAAATTATGCCGCACACAGCAGGGTAGGCAGAGGGAACCTAGTGTTAATACACTCCGTTCCCCACTTTCTGCCGAATTCTGGAGGCATTGCGTGTTGAGTGGCAGAAACCAACGCGCTTAGCCTCGACACCAGAGCGAAGAAATGGAAATATACATTTAAGTAAATATATCATCTCCTCGAGTGGGGATCGAACCCACAATCAGTCGGTTTTACAGTCACACTTCGTGCCGCTGTGCCATGATTGGCCTCAATATAACATATATATACAATAAGCTAATTGTTAGTAATATTACGTAGGAAGCTGTGTTCCTGATGTAGATGCTCACGTCACTCATGACCTATACCAATGCCTAGATCTATTAACATAGACTAGGTTACAGAATTATTATTATGTCTACTCTTTTCTATTTATGGAAAAAACGTTTTAGTGCCTATATAAGTTTTGAAATGGTTAAGTTATTTATGTTAAGTAAATATGCGTAAATATATTTTAATTAGTAAAAATATTTCATATTTTCGTTTCCTCGCTCTGTGAACGAAACAAAGCGCGGCGTTGAGTTTCGCTATTCAGTACACAATACCTCCGTTAAGAAACTCCGTTCCGCACTTTCTGCCGTATTCTGGAGGCAATGCGTATTGAGTGGCAGAACTCAACGCCGAATGAAGAAATGAAAATATAAATTTAAGTAAATATTTTCATCTCCTCGAGTAGGGATCGAACCCACAACCAGTCGGTTTTACAGTCACACTTTAAGCCACTGCGCCACGACTGGCCTCACAAAATGAATTCACTATATGGTAAAAAGTAGTTAATAGTCTAGGGTTTCTCTGTATCCCAATGATTTTAATTTTCGTCCCCAGTACTTGAATTAATTTATTTGATTTCTCCGCTTAGATAAAATAAAATGCGGCGTACCCTTCCGCCATTCAACACACAATGTCTTGGTGTCTTCTTCCTACCCCGCTGTATACGAGACTTAGTGTGAAGCTTATTTAACGAATTTGTTTTAATAGTACAAGATAATGAGATCATAAAAATAATTCCTCACTTAAATTACCATTTTTGTATTACTATAACAATATCGTTAAATCAATAACTGGCTCAATTATATAAAAGTTACCTACTCACGTTGTATGTAGAGACTCGTGTCCCTACATCTTAGAAACGTGACGGCCAAGGCCAAACGTGTTATATATGGCTTGATAAACTTGTGCAAAATTTGATTTTGTTCTGTTCTAAAATAATTGATTAAGTTAATTATTAATCGAATAGTGATTATGTAAATGACATGTTATGTGGCTTGGAATCCCAAATATAATCCCATATTTTTCAACACCAATTTTTTTGGTTTCTAAATACTAAAATACGATTTTTAATCTTCAAATTCATCCAATCAATATGGAAATTTAAAAAAAATCAAGTTAACACTTAAATATTTCATAACCAATGTAAAGTTTTTTTTTCGTGTTAGTATCAATTCAAAATTCGGCGGAAACACGTCAAAGTGGGGAAATGATAGTGTCTTAATAATCGCAAAAGATATATTGCTTTGCAGAATGTAAGCCATTAGATACAAGATTTCCTTTAGGACCTCAAAAATGTTTAAATTTCGCTTTTTCGTCCATAAAATATGTATTACATATAGATATTTTCTTTGCTTCGGTATTCTATATTTTAATAAGTATATGATGTAGTCTCTCGTTTTCTCCTTCTTTACAATCTCTCTCTCTATATTATACTACCACCTTATTATTTAAGTAACTTCTTCTTTCACTTTTAGTTGTATCCTGCACTTAGAATGGTTAGCAAAGAGAACCTGGAAATCTGGTGTTAAGACTTTCTTGCTGTGCTTTTTCGCCAAATTCCGAAGGTATTGCGTGTTAAGTGGCGGAACTCAACGCCGCGCTTAGCTTAGTTACACAACTGAAAATCTAAAATTAAATATACGGTAGAAATATATTTTATAAAACGCTTTAACCAAATAATAAAATAAAACATATTTCTAGAACAATCTACAGTACAAAATTTTGAAACAACAACGTGACGAGCTGTCACGTGGAGTGCAGGGCACGCGACGCATGGCTATGGTAAGTTACATAAGTTTAATATAAAATAGAGATGGAAGGCTTTTCAATCCCGAATTCTGTAATATAATATTTATTTTTATTTTCGAAACTAAAAGTGTAGTACAAGCACGTAACTGTAAACGCGACGGTTGTGTGAATTCGATTCCCACTCTAGGGAATATCTTATAATTTATTAATAATTTAACGTCATCGCTCGGGTAACAAAGCATTGCGCTGTGTTGAATTCCACCAGCTAACACGCAATCCCTTGAAAATTCGAATGTGGTGAATGAAGTCTTCACTAGGCCAGGTAGATAGGAAAAGTGGGTTCCCTTTGCCCACTCTGCTGCATGCCGCGTGAAGTTAAAAAAAAATCGAGGAAAAATAAAAACATAATATGTGCTCTCGATTAATACAAATGCAGTCTATGCGGTGGGACGGGGTTACACCTTCCAATCATATATATAGAGGCCAGTGTGCCACACAGTGGCCCAAAGTGTGACTGTAAAACCGACTGGTTGTGGGTTCGATCCCCACTCGAGGAGATGAAATATTTACTTAAATTTATATTTCCATTTCTTCGCTCTGGTGTGGAGGCAAAGCGCGGCGTTGAGTTCTGACACTCAACACGTAATGCCTCCAAAATTCGGCAGAGAGTGGGGAACGGAGTGTCTTAACACTAGGTTCCCTCTGCCTACCCTGTTGTGTGCGGGATGTAGCGTGATGCTAATTTTTAATTTTCAAATCATGTATATACAAAAAAAAAAACAAAAAAATTATTAAGTAATACTTACGAAAACCAAAACAAAATTAACACTCACAAAATCCAGTTTATCTAAAAGAGGCCAATCTCGGCGTTTATCGATATCCAATAAAAAATATTGTGAATTATTTTAGGGCCAAAGTGATTGTTTCATACAGTACGTTCTACGAGTCGTGGCCACCCTGAGGTTAGGTTTTCTTAACTTTAGCGCATTGTTCAATCGGGAAGAAAATAATCAAAAGTAAGAATATTCAGGTAACTTCAGGACGGCCACGACTCGTCGACCATACTGTACACATCGTTGTTGTGCAACTTTGCATATCAGTAGATGATGTAATTCTAGGTTAAATACACTTGATAACGTATAAGTTAGCACCTATATTATGATATATTGTACAAGGGAATTAGGTTACATGTCAAAAATTGGTACCATTTTTTAGGTTAAAATGAGATTGTGACATGATAACGTGTAATAATCGATTAAACATACTCACACTTGATGAACGGAAGAGATATTTTTTAATTCCTCGCTCTGATAATGAGGAGGAGGAGAGGGAGTTGAGTTGCGTCACTGTATACACAATGCCTTAAGAATTCAGCGGAAAGTAAGGAACGGAACTGTCTTATCGCTGAGTTTCCTGATTCCCTCTGCCTACCCTGCCTACCCTGCCTACCCTGCCTATGTGTGGGATAGCAGCGTGAAGCTAAAAAAAATTATACAATTCTCAAATCCGATCTCTCACCCCATCCCTACTTTTATATAACAATTGTTACACAAATACAAAGAGTGAAATAAAAGTTTTCCCAAACCTTCTTTGAAAAGTCTTTAAAATAAATAGCCTTACTAAAGATTCACTTCGGCGACTCTGGGCATGTGACCGACACGTCACGTTGCGATTTTTTTAATTTCTTCTCGATTTTTCCTTTACTTTTACGTTATTTTCTATTGAAAACTTTTAAAGACCGAAATGGACTTTCAAAGTTTTGATAAACGTGACTGTTTCGTTTATAGAACGAAAACGCGATTTGCGTCAATTGTAAGTTAATAAAAATTTATATGTACTTACTCTTTTACATATTTTTTTTCTTTTCTTTACTTAGCTTCACGCTGTACGCTTAGCGCCGCCGTTGCGTGTTGAGTAGCGTAACTCAACGCAGCGCTTCCCCTTACCAGAAGAGATCAAACCTAAAGATTCACAATCAGGTTATGTTCTCTAGCACCCCATCGCCATACATACATCTAAAATAAGGAATTTATACATTTATTTGAAAAAATAATATATCATAACAAAACCACAAACTATTATGAAATACCATACAATCATTATGCATATATTGTTAAATTAATAATAATAAATTTTCGTTGTTCGACACGTTTTCCCCTTCTTCTATATTTGTATATATATACAAACATATAAATTAATTTAATGTATGATTAACCTATGATTCACAATAAAATCTAAAATAAAGAATATATTAAATGAGTAAAATTGTACTGTAATAATAGTTATAATTTATATATATAATAAACAAACAGATACCGTGAGATTAGATTCTAATTTGGTTGTGGGTTCGAATTTGAATTGGGACACTGTTAATATTTCTATAGCATTGTATCCCTAATCTATAATATATACAGCATCGAAAAGTATTAGGACTATCGTGGTGTAGGACTGCGTATGTTCGTAATCTCTATGGCTTGGTCCTGCTCTGGGTATTTGTAGAATTTTTTTTTTTTTGCTGGAAAGAGAACCCGGCACGGCTCCACTTAACACGCTATATCTTCGGGCCAAATGTAAAGAATGAAATGTCAACACATTAGGTCCTCTAAAGAGTGAAGCAGAAAAAAAATTAAAGTAAAATACACAAGTAAAGTAGGAAATAATACATAGTGTTTACTAGAGAATGGATGACACATGAGTATATTACGCAACAACCTTGGCTTACGCAACTCACGTGCACGCCTCACGGGGCAGGTACACCTGGCTAATACTAGGTTCTACTACAGTTGTATACACTATATAGTATACAACATTCAACTATTATTTTTCATAGTATTACAAATGCATCGAACATGCATAATATATCTGTGGAAGGCTGTGGTTTGTGTTAGTGATGACTATATTGTATTGATTTTGGACATAATTCCAATTAAATGTCTTTAGTAACCTCAATGATATAATAGAACAGAAAAAACATACTACACTAGGTTTAATGCTTTATTATTTTATTATTCATTTGTATTATACCTAGGTACAGGGATCTATAGAAGGACGTAGATAAAACAGAAAGCAAGCTGAAAACTCTGGGCTAAGTCATTCCGTTCGGCACTTTTCGTAAAATTTTTGTATATCGAATGGCAAAACAAAAATCCTTGCTTTGTCCACTATTTCCCCAAGCAGGAATCGAACCCTTTGCACTGACGCTTTCCCACCACGATACAATGGTCCCAAGAAGGAAATAGATTGCTGCTGCTGCTGTCTTCTGGATTTACCATATTATTAATAAATATTCAAATCTCAAAAAAAAAAAACTTTAATTAACTATGACTCAAGTATAAATTAACATGATTTCGTCATACAGAGACCACTCAATACTTACGCCTTGTTTCTTTGTACTAAGCCTTAGTATAGTATTATAATAATTCTATTAACAGTTAATAATTCTATAATATATTTCAGGTATATTGTGTAATCGTATTAAAGCTGTTATAATACTGGTAAAGTTAACATACGCCTAATTAATTTTTCTTGCGCTGGTAAACAAAACGTCGCATGAAGCACCGAATGTCTAAGATAGAGTACGGAGTGTCTTGAAATTAAAAGTCTTGAAAGTATAAGCGAATATAGAAATACTATAGGGATTTTCATGATTTTATTAAACTTCAATAATGAGCAAAATGCAATAGTGGTGTTATTTATCGTGTAAGTCGAAAAACATGTGGAGATAAATAATGTTATTGTAAAATCTTTGAATTTTGTGGCATTGAGTTCCACCACTCAACACGCAATTCGTTTCGTCCTAACTGCGCCTATCTTTTTTTTGTAACGATGGTAAATGCTTATAAGCCGACCTTCCGTACGCAGGACAGATGTGCCCAACGTTCAGATGGTGCTGTGGGACTCATCAAAGGAAATCCTGATACTACCGATTGAAAGTCAGCGAATACCCTCTCCACCTATATGAGACGTTGTAGGATCGCTCGTGAATGGCACCACGCCTCGGTGGAAGGCCACTCGGGCCACCGTAGCCCCCCGGATTCCCCGAGGTAATTCGCAGACCCAGCACTTTGATGCGGTCGATGACGGATGGCAGTTTCAACCAAGCGTACCGCGTCCTGGTAAGACGGGCCTCGGGCCGTGACAAAAGTATCATCCGCATAGCAGATGATACTCATCCCAAGGGGAAAACGACTACGCAGGAGCCAGTCATAGCCGATGTTCCACAGTATTGAACCTATCACCGACCCCTGTGGAACCCCATATCTGAAACTTCGTCGACCGACCATGTGCCTACCCTGCTACATACGGATACAGCACGAAACTGAAAAAAAATTATATGAATAAAACTTTTTATATTCGTTAAAAAGCGGACGGAATAAAAAATAAAAAACCGATTAGCAAGAAATAATACTAAGAATCGACATTCACAATATGTACATATATTTACCTGTATTTGTTCTATAACCGGTTATAATATCGCACGCCGCGTCGCGTTGGTAAGATTCAAATTATTTCGTCAAACTCAATAATATAAAGGGGAAATAACATAACACGTTTCTGATGACGTATTTATAATCTAATGCAAATGAGAGGTTGTTCGTTGAAGTCATTAAATGTATGACGAGAAACCTCCGTGACGTAGTGTTACGATATTTAACTATAATAGTGACGTATTGAAATCCGGGTTTATATATTTTTTTCACTGTCTCTGGGGAATATCTACATGAATCAAATATTTATATTTAATAATTATGTTTGATTCATATAGATTTTAAAAGAGGTTGTCGTGGCGCAGCGATACATAGTCTAATTAAGTAGCGATTGTTGTAGATTCGATTCAACTCGAGGCAATGAATTATTTATTTCCTCAGTCTGGTAACAATATAATGTGTGGTATTACGTGCAACCACCCAACACGCAATATATCGAAAACTGGGCAGATTGTGGGAAATGGAGTTACGTTAAATTCCTTCTGCCAGTCTTGGTAAGTTGGAAAAATCGTGAAGTTGCAAGATAAGTATTTGAGTGTATAGTAGTATATTGATATAGAAATGAGGGTATCGTGGGGAGTGCTAGATTATGATGAATGTCGTTGAGGGTGTGGGATCCCTTCTCGATCAAGTCAAAGAACGTCGTTTAATTCTACTATTCAACCACAGGTTTTTTTGTAGTATGAAACAAGAATAAAAAAATACAAAAAGACTACTTGTTCTTTTTCTCTATCCTTGTTTATTATCTATACCCAAAAGTATTTAAAAAATACCTATATTACGCAATACAAACAACGATAACATCGTAAATTATACAATCACTTGATCTCAAATCATTTTTTTATATAGAATATGTAGTGTTTGGAGTGCTCAGTTTTTTCATACATTTGTTATAATATGCAGGTGTTACATACATAGCAAGGCCAAAAGATTC
The DNA here is from genome assembly GCA_917862395.2 of Heliconius sara. Classification (NCBI taxonomy): domain Eukaryota; kingdom Metazoa; phylum Arthropoda; class Insecta; order Lepidoptera; family Nymphalidae; genus Heliconius; species Heliconius sara. Next base: position 18,144,129 of record OU860797.2, on the reverse strand, counting down.
CTATATCCTATAAAGGATATTTTTTTTATAAATATATGTATGTATATACTTATATCGCGTTGATATTCGCCAGTCAATCTGCATACCTTACTACATAATTGTAGAAATTATCTAATTTTTATCAGCGTCGTATTTTCTATAATTCTACCAGATATTTATTTGCTTAAGAAAATGTATCTTATTTGAGATCTTATACGAGTACTTTTAGACTAAATATAGTTCAGCTAAGAACTCTATCTACAAACTATAATGTTTAAATTTAGCGTCAAGCAATAATAAATAGAAAAAATATTAGAAATTAATAATTAATAATATTATAAAAACTACCGTAATAACCAAAGAAAACTATAAAAATATTATACTTTACAACATAAAATCTAGATCTTTTACTTGGAGACTATCTGTAAAAATTTTGTTAATTGGTGTCACACGATTTGGCATACGCCCAAATGGAACAGCAACTGACCAATGTCACGTACATCCTGTATATATACATTTATATGTATTTACTGTTAACATTATTTAAGACTGGGGATTCTGCGTGGCTTCGGCCGTTTGTACGACACAATTATTGACTATCTCATCTCAATTACTATCGTGATCTAATAACATTACCATTTTAAAGACAATATCCATACGTTCATAGCTAATAAAATCCTTATTTTGCAGCCATACTGTCTCATACAACTGTTTATATTGACATATATGTTTTTGTGAACCGATTAAAATAAAACAAATACTAAATGTTAAGAGAAGTTTGTAGGAACCAAAAGTGAAAACCGCATTTAAGCCGTTGAGCCATTTCTGAGATGAACGTGAGCAACCGCTCAGACAAATAGACAAAGCGTTTAAAAATTATTATTTTTTGTTCTATTATTATTATCATTATATTAATAAACCATTATTATATAAATAAATAGTTTTCATGTACTTACTTTTACTTACTTAATTTTTGTAAGTATACTTAATTTTATTATAAGTATATTACGAAATTACAACATAATATTTATAATAAGGCAAGTTTTTGATGACTATAACATATTATTAATTCTAATAGTATTAGATAAATATATTGTTAAGTATGCTATTAATATTATCGTTTAAAAATCATTTATAACAACAAGTATAGGCTTATCGGATAATATTCGAACATTCGTACATTCATGTATTAAATAGCATAGACAGTCCGAATATCAGCACTGTTAGTAAAAATATTGAATGTTAGATGGCGGAACTAAACCTCGCATAACATCTTTCTATAGAATAGAAACAAAACTATTCTATACTAATTTATACTGTAATAATGCGGAAGAGTTTGTTTGGCTTAACGCGCTATTCTTAGGAACTACTGATTAGAATTGAAAAAATATTATTTATTCTATTGGATAGAGAAAGTCTGTGGACTATATGACATCACGTTAGACGTTTTGATGTAATATCTCGGTCACTTTAACATTCATTAGAATGAATGTTAATGCTTACACGATACAAATTTCTTGACCACAGTATATTGGACAAATTCAACAACATTTAAGCAAATTAATATTACTAGAAAAAAATTGGAACCTGGGAACCTAGGCACACTACGTCCGTAATAAGACACTACCATTGCCCACCGAATTCTCGAGGCATTGTGTGCTGAGGGGCGAATGAAACAAATATTTTATTCCCCCGAATGTGAATTGAACCTACAACAGGCACTTATTTTATGTTTTTTTGAAAGTTTTTATTTCAGAAAACACTGACTGCTGAGACCGTTAAGATCACATCTTAGGAACAAGGATCCACATCAAGGATCAAAGATAAGGATCATTGATCATTTGATTGTCTTAGAAATTATTTAATTTGTGTATACATCATTACATATGATCCACAATATCGCGAAAAATATTATAGATAAAGAGAACACGTGGTGTTTATTTTTAGTTCTTTTCGGCGTCTACTACGCAGTTGGGCTTACATTAAATTTTAAGCTTCATTATAATGTGATAGAGTTCAATTTACTATAGCATGCGTGCATCTGTTATTAGGAAACAGAACTCTCGGGATATTACTAGAAATACAGTGTACAAGGTTTCAGAAGAATAAAATAACCTTCGTTTTATGAAATAGTTTCTTTCTTTTCTAAAAAAAGTATGCTTAATCAATTTAAATTCTTAATAATTTATTCCATTATGATTAAGAAAAGGATGATTATATCTCATTGCACTGGTAAACAAAGCGCAGCGTTAAGTTGCACTCTCTCGGAATCTGAGGCTGAGGGTCCTAAAACTAGGTTCCCTCTGCCTCGTAGGCGTATTTTCAACATAGCGTGTTGAAAATTTGCATTCTACAGGTATTATTACATACATAGGTATTGTCTTTGTACCATTCAGGTATTTTACTCAATATATATGAAAATAAACTTTAATTAAGACGCAATACGTGCAGCAAAACAATCTGAATCATGACCATTATCAAGGCCTGTTTGTAACATTTACAAGTTTTCAAGGAAATATGAAAATTGTTTTCAGCGTAGTTTCTAGAAAATTGAGGACTTTGTATTATTGTAGACAAAAGTTAAATAATATTATAACTTTTGGTTAACTTTTTTTGTTTGTGTCAAAAATATTAACGTGATTATATAAGAATATATAATATTGTGCTCGTCTTAAATAAGATGAAATAATAAAAAAATAAAATAAATTAAATAAATTAGCTTCACGCTACATCCCACACACAGCAGGGTAGGCAGAGGGAACCTAGTGTTAAGACACTCTGTTCCCCACTTTCTGCCGAATTTTGGAAGCATTGCGTGTTGAGTGGCAGAACTCAACGCCGCGCTTTGCCTTGACACCAGAGCGAAGAAATGGAAATATTAATTTGAGTAAATATTTCATCTTCTCGAATGGGGATCGAACCCACAACCAGTCGGTTTTACAGTCACACTTTGTTCCACTGCTCCACGACTGGCCTCAAGATGAAATAATCTTGTAAAAATATCGACGTCGCTTGATGATAGCGTATGATTCAGTAGTCAGAAAACTTCAAACTTATCTACCCTGTTATATACCTATAGGCAGGGTGAATCCAGTGTTCAGACTCTCTATTTCATTATTGAACGTTGTCTTTTTGTTTACTGAAAAGTATTCATTTCCGAGTGGGAATCGAACCTTCACACTTGCCGTCACAATGGCATAATTTATCAAATTTCTGTACTATAGTTAGTTAAATATATAATGTAGTTCCACAGAGCGAAATATTTTATTTACGTTGACTGAGGTGATATAAGAAATCAAATGATTCAGCTATAATTTTAGTCATAGTCCGTATATGTATGTAATAAATATTGACATTGCACACTATATTTTTACGTTTATCTAAAGATAAACCGTCTAAAGATAAACCGTAAAATAAAATTGGTCTAGTGTCTACGTCTTAATTGTACTCTAACTGATAACCAATTACTTAAGTATTTTAAATAATTAAAGTAAACACCAGTTGCTATAAATTTTCTCACACACATTTTATATTTAGATAATTTGAATGTATGTACCTTTACCTGTATCTATCAATATATGTAAGAAACTTTTGTGTCGCTATTTTACCACCCACAAACTTCGTCACTCTTTGTCGTCGTTCAATATAATCATTACTCCGACTCAGGATCGAACGCAGAATCTTCGCGTGTAATATAACTGTACCACTGAGCCATAAGCGTTGCTAAAAATATATTTATAAGTAAACAGCCTGACGCTTTTCTAATCATCCATCATAGGCAAACGGAACGAAGAATTATGACACTCCGTTTCCGTACTTGATTAATTTTCTGAACATTGCGAGGAAATGATAGAGGAGATTCTCAATATAATGAATATCCCGAGTCAGGATCGAACGTACAACGTCGTGTCACAGTATCACTGCGCCACAACAGCTTCGATATTAACATTTGTCTATATTTAACTATTACACAACACATGCACTGTTGAATAGTTATGAAATTGTTTATCAAGCGATGTTCGCGTGACCGTGACGCGCTATACAGATTACGCAAGAAGTCAAAGTTAATATTTTATTTTATTGTTTATATATATATGTCTCAATGCCTCACGTAATGTCTCAAAAATTGGGAGACGAAGTATCTAGCACTGGATCCTTTGTCTACTAAGCTAGCAGTTTTTTTATTGGTATATTCAATCAAACACATTCTTCACTTTTATAATATTACTATAGGATGAGGCCGATCGTGGCGCAGGTGCACAGACTGTGACTGTAAGTGCGACTGGTTGCGGGTTCAATACCTACTCGATGAAATACAATATATATTCAAATTTATATTTCCATTTTGCTTTGGTGTCGAAGCAAAGCGCGGCGTTGAGTTCCGCCACTCAACACGCAATGCCTCCAGAAATCAACGGAAAGTTCCCTCTGCCTACTCTGGTGTGTGCGGGATACGGCGTAAAGCTGAATTGTATAATTGAAAACTGTGAATATCCCTAATATTCACAGCTTTTAATTGTCTTTGTTAGTCATAGTAAGAATATATGTATATAAAAACACGTATGATATCAAGTTCGGCGCCAACTAGCCGTGAGTCATTGTAATAGGAAGTCATCCTGTTTCAAGTGTCTACGACTAAAGTGTAGGCACTAGTACGTGCTAATTTTCTTTCTATAAATACATGTAATAATATCCTTTTTTTTCTCGATTCCCGCTGCATCCCGCATATAGCAGGACAAGCAAGGGGAACCTAATAAGTAGACACTCCCGTTTCCTACGTTCCAAGCAATTTCGAAGATATTACATGTTGGGTGGCAGAACTTAACACTGCGCACCACCAAAGTCATCACGTTCACAATCGACGCTGTGCTGCACAACCACAGCCACAAATGTAATAATATATCTATGCATTTCTATAGTAAGCAAGAGTTTTTTTTTGTTGCATCACACTGTTGTCCACGTTTCATTTTTTTTTATGATATTACGCAATGAGTGGTGACCGTTAATCCATCGCACTTTGTTGACAAGAATAAGGAATCCTAATTTTTTCAGCTCTACATTTTTGTCTCAAGACTGTCCGATCTATACTTATTTAGAAAACGTATAAAAATTTGAACCCGCGCTTCTTGGAAACCGTCCAGGAGGCGCTGGCTCAACTGTCCGGTCTCCGATAAGCAAAACATAGTAAATACAAATAATAAAAATTTAAAAACAAAATAAAATATTAAGACAATAAATAAATGTCTACTTTAATATATGTATATATTAATTAGTTATTACTTATTATCACAATTGAAATAATTAATTACTATGAATTATACAACATTTTCATATTTCTCGTTGACCTGTTGTTTATTAGGTTTTCCATATAACATACATACATACATACGTATAGAAGTGGGGGGAAATTTTATTGTATGATAAGGAACAGCCTAACCGTATTTAATTGAGTCATCAATTTTCCAATATTGATAACATGACGTGTCGGGGCACGATTATAATTGCAATATGCACTGATATAATTGCGAAAGGGTCAACAAATAATATATTGTTAGCGAACTCGTGTAAAAAAGGGTAGATGTAGATGGAAAAAATGATAAAAGCAGTGGAGTGTTGTCAATCGGGGATAGTTGCTTGTAGGCAACGGCTCTCATTGAGCTTGTGGGCAATGGTCCTTATTGGGATTGTAAGCAATGGCCCTTATCGGAAGGAAACTCGTGTGAAATATTGTTAGTAAGTGAGACATATCACTTATTGCAATTACGTAGTATCCCTTTCCAAATAGTTTAGAAACATACAAACGATGTGTGTTTGTATAGTGTTTTTTCAAAAACACTATATAAACACATATTTTTTTATTTATTTGTATATTTCTATGCTCTAGGTGTCATACAACACTGTTTAATACGATTTTAATAGGTCGAGCTGCAACAAATTGTGTAATAAAATCTAACTAACAATCTGAATTTTACCCGCTTGTTGTTCTTATAATACTTTAATTATTTGTAGCTTATGGTACCAACGAGCTGGTGTGATGATGGAGCCAGAATCTGAGTATTGGAACTCTTCAGATGTTATTAGCAAATCATTCGAGTTTATTCTCATAGTCAATTTACTATGTATATATGTGTATTATAATTAAATCATATAATCTAAGTAACCGAATATGGTACACTTGTACCATCATCAAACTTTACAGTTTTTACCTTACCTTACCCTTTTACTTTACCTAATACAAAATATATTACAAAAATATGATATCATAGGGCCAGTCTCTTGATTGTGTGAATAGCCGACCTCTTCAAAGGTTTCTAGTAAACCACTCGATTTTAGAAATGTAATATATTTTTGTATACGATAAAAGCGTGTTTTTTTCGTTTTTTTTCTAACTACATCATTCTAAACGTTCATAATTTGATTAATTTAATATTTATTTGTATTTATGTTTTATTTATTTATTTATTTTAATATTTAATATCTATTTTATTTTAATATTTATTTATTTATTTATATTTATTAATTTATTTATTTATTTAATATTTTTTTATTTATTTATATTTATTTATTAATTTAATATTTAACTTCTTGGATAGTAGAAATATACGTGATATTACACATATATAGGTCATCGAGATGAAGTGGGATTGAGATCCTAAGTTGTTAAAAATAAATTCATTTCATAATAAATTTTAGGTTATTTTGAACGTTACCCACTTATAGATAAGTGCATATAAAAAATATTCCGCAACATATTTGCAACATCATGGCACACGAAAGCTGTTTATTAACCCTACGAAGTGATTATACACGTTGTCGTTCAAAGGATTTATCACACTGATAAGGGCAACAATTTCGTAATAATATTGTGAAATTTCTCTTTGTTCGAGCAGGACGCGAGGAATTTCTGATAAATTACTGATAACGGTGTAAAAACAGAATTAACATCATAACAATGTTTATATTGCTACCTACTGTACGTTAATGTTTTGTAAAATCATTACCTAATTATGATTATTTGAGTTTTTTATCTAGTTATTAGTAAATTGTATATTTGGGAAGTATCTTCAGTAGAGATGGAAGATACGAGATGGATGTGGAAAGGCGTATTGCTGCCGGTAACAGGGTTAACGGTGCCTTAGCTGCATTGATGGAATGGCGAAACGTCAGCACTGCTGCGTGTTTGGCAGTACACAATGCAGCGTTTGTACCAACGCTATTATACAGCAGCGAAACAGAAGGTATTACAGACGAATAATGAAAGAAAGATGAATGCCGTGGAGATGCCATCTCTTCGTAGGATATGCGGAGTCAGCTTAGCTGTGTATTTCTTCATTTCTCGAGTGGGAATTGAATCAACAACCAAAAGATAAAAAAATCTGAGTAGTTATCCTCTTGTTTAAGAAAAACCTTATTGTAAAACTATTATAAGAGTACATAATATCCAGGGTAAAGCCATCAGGTAAATCTTGCAAAGATATAATAGACGGTCATGTGATTATTTCTACGTCACGTCACTTCTCAAAATTGATTTTAAATGTCATCGTGACATTTAAAATTATTTAATAAAAAATATTTAATTAATTAAATTAAGATTATACACTTGTCTAGACAGACCAATGCTAACAAACGTGACGTAAAGGCGTTACATTTTTTTTAAACAGATTTCAATAACTCATTTGAAAATGATGATCTATTAGGTTTCCAAGCAAGTTTCATGCGTTTATTTATTCGTCCACGTTTTTTATGTGATTTTTTATATTTAATTATAATATATTCCACCTTAGATAATATCCAAGTTCCATCAAAATTGATTCAAATATTTTGAAGATATGTTCTGGGAGGAACATGTAGAGCTACGTAAGTAATTGACATTTATTTAAAATCAGATTATTATTTTTTAATTGCTTTTATTACTCTAATAACTTCCAAAAATATAGAGTAAGGAAAAAACATATTCTTAAAAACTTATCATAAAAGGAAGCACTAAAAATAATTTTGTATTATAAAATTATCATTTTTTTTATTACTCTACACATTGAGCTAGAACGTATCTAGCTGCCCGTAGTTTAGAATTCCAATACCATTTTTTTAGAGGAAGATTTTGTTTTAAATATTTTCAATTACCAGATTTTTTTAACTAAAAGTTAGTTATATTTATATTAGGATACGAAGATACGAAAACAAGAAACAAACAAGCTCAGCTATTTCTTAAAACATTTGGAGGCCTGTTTGGAACTATCATCAGTTCATTTATAAAACCTCGAAGACATCAATTCTTAAATATTTTCAAATTTGTCTAGGCAGAGAGAGACAAAATGTCGAACAGTGGAGCCTTCATACTGACAATGGATTTGAATTTGAATTTGAACTCCTATAAAAAGATAAACTCCTCTGCAACAGAACGGAAGTGTCTAAATAGAGGACAGCGTGTCATAACAATAGGTTCCCAGATTCCTCCTACCTTCTACCCCCTGCTATATGCTGGATACAGCGCAAAGCTAAAAACAATCACTAACTACAATCAGCAGATGCTCTCATTATAATAGTACATAGAGTTGTATCAAAAATATAATATAAATTATAATATCTATTGTTCAAAGCAATTTCAAACTTACTAGACCAAATAATAAACTTCAATTTAGTTCGTAAATTTTCTAAATTTATGGAAAATATAAAGTCATCGGCATTTCCGCTGTGATCCGAATGATTATAGTATTACATCATAGAAATAGTTTTATAGGAAGAACATTTTCATATACAAAATATAACAAAACATACGCAATATTCGAATTTAGGTGGAAAGAAAAAAACGGAGCATCTTGACAACAGGTTACCTGAGACCTACCGTACTACAGGGATCAAGTCACAGAGTTAAAAAAATATCAGATCTTCCTAACTTCACACAAAGCCAGCAATTGAAATTTGATAACAATGATATTTCTAAAAACCAAATAATTCCAGTTTATCAGTAATTTATCTGTATGTTTTATCTTTTATAAAGAATTTTATTTTTGTATATAAATAAATTGTTTCACGGAATTGTTTTTAAAACCAAATATATTGTTGTGTAGGTGACAAGAATGTTGTAGAACATTGAACGAAATCTACAATCTTGGGGGGAAAAATTGGGAACTTAGTGTTAAGACACTCTGTTCCCCATTTTTCTTTAGGCATTACTTTTTCACTTTTTCATTCTTGAGCGAGGACTGAAAAATAAATTTGTTTACCCGAGTGGAAATCGAACCTACAATCGCCACGCTTACAGTTAAACACACTGCTGTTGCGCAACGACGATCAAAAACATATAATGAAATAATAAAAAAATTACCATGACTTTGCCAAGAATTTAGCCACGCTTCAAAACTACGCTACGTCGTAGCATATAATTGAGTGTACCGGAAATACGATGGAAGTGAGTCATAAATGGCACAAATGATTTACTGATTTAATAATTAATGAATGTGATTGCTAGGCTAGATGCCATGGGTTCGATGCCCATCCGTTTTATATATTTGTATGATAAATTTATATTTTGTTGGCTAAAAGAAAAAAACATTTTTCATTATAATACAAACATAAAACTACTTTATTAAATTATTAGTTCTTATTTCTCTAATCCTTGTTTAAGACTAAAAGAAAAAAAATGTGATTTTATATAGATAAACTTGAAAACCGTTTAAGCGCTCTGACCACTAACGTTCTCATCAATGAAATCTAAAGGGAATCTTCGAAAAATACTTTTTTTATTAACTATATCGCGATTCTTATATGCGTAAACACAATGATTCATCATTTACACAATATATAACAAAAATTACTATATATATATAAATAAAATCTATATAATACCTACTGGTTGAAAATACGAAAATTTGAGATTGGATTGGTTGGAGAATGATTAAAAGCGGCGTTGAGATATGGGCATGTGTGGGACGGCGTGTCTTTACGTTACGATTTTCCTACCTATATTGCAATACGCGGGATAAAACGTGAAACTAGAAAAAAAAACTTAAATATTATTTTAATGTAAATCTTTATTGACCTTGTTTCAACTAAAGTATATATATATTTAGGTATACCCTCAAAACATAATAAAACTAATGATGCTGTAATGTCAGTGCGTTGCCCAAACACACACGTTTTTAATAAAGGGACGAAAGGGACAAATGAATTGTAAATAAGCGAAGTTATTGGGCACGTTCAATGCTACATTTATTTTGTATACCTACATAGTATCAATAAAACTATACTTGTGGAACGAGGAACGGGTGTCGAACGGAAACAGAGTCGTAATACTAGATTCCCAGGTTCCCTCTGCCGATACACCGTCAAGCTAAATAAAAACAATACCTTTACTGCTAAACCGCAGTTATTATAACCGGCTCGAAATCACCGAAAACTGAATGTATGAAAAAATAGAAAAAAATGTACATAATATTACATGTTTTTACAAAAAATTTGCAAAATGACGCAATTTATTATGTATCTAATTATATTTTATGATTCACTCCCATTTCTGCGTTATCTATAGATTAGTGGTTCGAAACAAACACTTTAGTGATAGTTATAATTAAATATCGATATCGATACGATACGATTCTATACTATACTATAGTATACTTTATTACATAATGCCCTTTAAGTCGAACTTTATCTTCATAATATTATATATATTTAGTTTCCTTGTATGTGGTTATTTATCGCACGTGAATAAAAAAAATCATATGGGAAAAGGTTAATTGGATCTTTATTAATAAATAATTAATTAAATATTTCACCTCGTGGCGCTGTGGGACAGGAACTCACTTTTAGCCCGATTGCTATGGATTTGACCACGGTGCAATTTTGATTATTTTCCTTTCGGTAAGATCCCTCTGGTACGATATTGCGCGGCGTTGAAATCCGCCACTCTACGTGAAATGTCTCGAAAATTGCGGAAAACCTGTGACACTCTGCTTGCTTTGCTATGTGCGGGATAGAGCGTGAAACTAGTACAATTACAAAGCAAATATTTAGACGACGACTCGTGGCTCAGTGAGAAGCATACTTTTTTAGCTTTACGCTGTATCTCGCACATCGCAGAGCAGAGTAGACACACGGAGCATGAGAACCTAGTGTTAAGACACTCCGTACTCCATTTTCTGCTGAATTCTTGAAATAATTTAATATTTAATTTCCCCGAATATATATATATGCAATAATAATAATATATAATGAGTATATAACCAATCACCGTCGTGATTACAGTCACACGTTTGAGCCCCTGTGCCACAACGGGCTTAAATCAATATAGTTATATTTTTTATATACTACCTATTAATTGTTGCATCATACAAAATATGTATTTACGTGATGAAATGAGCGTGCATATTTGGAAAGGCTAATAGGTTATTTTTACCGCAAAAGTTCATTGTTACAATATTTGAGGAAACATATCGTAAACTGTATAGGATAAAAACATCAACTTTTGTAAATGTTATTTTGTAAGATAAAAAAACCGAATCAAAGGTACTTATTGAGGAAAGCTATATAAATTTTAAAGTTTATTTACTGCCAATTACTTATAATTAATAAGCCATTATTTACTGACTTTACCTCCCAAATTCATAGTGTTACGCATCAAATTCCGCCTTACAAACCTTAAATTCGTATTTTCATATTTCATATTTATTCAAATTACAAAAATAATTAATTTGATTTTAAAATATTTATTGAATTAATAATTCCATGATATTTTAAAATACATTAATATAAAACTAGTAAATTAAAGTATTTAGAAGAATAAATACTTAGTAAAGAAGGAATAATAAATTTAAGAAATCCAACGAAACAATGCGTTAGTTTACGACAAAGTATGTGAGTTTGAATCCCACACAATGACTTATCACTTGTAACTTTCTTGATCTCCAAAATATTATATATGTGCATGTTTCCAGATAAGACGTTTGTTCTATTTAAAAACAAAATTAATGAACAGAATTAGGTGATTTTTTCAGTAATATAATATGCTAATACATCATTCCATTCCCACTCAAGAAATTGGAATATTTAGTATTTCCTTTTCTTCGCTCTGCTATCAAAGCAGGCAAAGGGCGGCGTTGAGTTCCGCCGCCAAGGCCCCCAGAATTCGGGACGGAAAGTAAGGAACGGAGTGCTTTAACACTACGTTTCCTCTGCTTACCCTGCTGTTTGCGGGATACACCGTGAAGCTTAACAAACATCAAAATAGCACAGGCAATTTATCTAAAAAAATACCATAATTTGGCAATAGATATAACAATAAGTTAAAGCGGATGAAGCCGGGATAAGGTCACTAGTATTTCATTCAAGCACATTATAATAACCAATATAGATAATTAAAAATAAGTCTTTCACAAATTCCGGAGCGAATACTATCACAATGATAAACAAACACACATTGTCAACACGATTCAATGGACAAAGAAACTTAGTAAATATATACAAAATGTGTTTACATGATTTATATATATTGTATTTCGTAGTAATTGTCTTCTTTGTAATATTTGATATTCATTTTGATATTGGACGTGATTCAAGTTATTATTTAAACTGTTTCTAATATAGATATCTTCTCATTCTTCTTATCTTTCATGAGAAATGGAAATATTTATTTATAAATTTCTCTCACATTTTTTTTTATTATATTTTAATTTTATATATGATATTTTAATTTATTATTTTTAATAAAATTTTAAATATCTTAGAATTATTGATTTGTTCATAAATCATTTTAATTATGAATATAAATGAAAATTTAACTTTTATTTTTTTTACATTTACTTTTTTTTATAAAACAAAACTTTTTTAAATACCATGTACTCAAAGAAGTTGGCTTTAAAAACAAATATTATCGAATAGGAAGTTATTATTTAAGCTGATAACAGTCGAGGGTCTTCGTTATAATTATTTTATCTATAATTAATGCGAAATTATAAAAAACAAGGTTGTATACATTATTGTAGTATTATTGAATTTAAATGATAAGGTGAAAGTATTAAAAAATGTATTAAACAAACATTATAAGAGTGTTATATATAAGGCGTCTTTCACAATTGAGATTATTTATTAATATTTTCTTTTCCTCAATCTGGTGCCAAGGTAAAAAAGACCGGCGTTGAGTTCCAACACTCAACACGTAATACCTCAAAAAATTTTCGAAGAAATGAACAGAATATCTTAACATTATGTCCCCTCTGCCTACGGGATACAGCGTGAAACTGATTTTTTGTAAATGTATGTATATATATATATTTATATATTCTATCAGAAAAGATAAAGCGCGGCGTTGAATTCCGCCACTCAACTGTAAAATGTCACTATCATTACCGACCGACCATTAGCGACTGGAAATAAAATTAATACAGTTATTTCTTTTATTAGTAGAAATTGGAATTACTAAAAGTTTTGTAATGACATTAAAATTTTCTTTTGCCACTCTTCAGTCAACTAAAATAATATAAAATAATATTTTCTGTCCATCCATTAAAATTATAACGACAAACAAATATTACAATATGATTTAACCTATTAAATGTTATTTTGCATTAATAAAATTCTTATCGTGTTCTTGACCGCGTTTTTCTTTGATATAGAAACACGGATAGTAGGTAAATATTCTGTTATGAAAAAATATTATAAATTAGATTATTTTTATTAAATATTATTTGTTTTATTGTTTTTATTTCAGCGTCACGCCTTTTTCCAAACAGCAGCATGAATAGCGGTAGAGAGAGCCGAGTGTCTTAACAATAGTTTTTTAACTCTCAGTTGTAGATCGGAGTGTCTTAACACTCCGTTCTACAACTTCTGTACAATTATATTAGGGACATTGAAAACTGAGCGGTGGAACTTAAAATATTCAGGCTAATTTAAGCTCTAAAAATAAGACCAGGGCGCAAATCGTTTATTTGCATTTAAAACAATACTTTATTATATAATTATTTTTTTGAATTATTATCATTTTAAATAAAAAAATGTGTAAATCTTTTTCAATTAAAATAAATCTCATCGGTCCTACAACTTTCGAAATAATCAAAGCACATTTTAATAATATATCAATACAAAACAAAAATATATTTTTCAATATATAAATATAAACCTCACATCGACTATAAGCACCTACTACGTAGCAATGCCGTGGTAATTATAGCACGTGGTATTTAATGGTTCAACTCATTATGCAACCATTCACGTGTTTGATAATAGACTACATATATTAGTTATAATTTTTATTACTTCAATCTCTTTACATACTAGATTCGCCTATCTCTTGTTTAGATAGAGCAGAGTGGGCCAAGCTCGTTTGGCGTATAACGACAGTGTTATTATTCTTCTATTTAGCTTCACGCTGTATCCTGCACATAGTAGGGATAGGCAGAGGGAATCTGGGAACCTAATGTTAAGACACTTCCATTTGACCCTTTCCGCAGAATCCTGAAGGCTAGTATTTTACATAACCTAATGTATACAATATCATAAATAGATCTACTTACAGTCAAAACAAAGCGATGTAGGCCATATGTTAAAAAATTAGTTTTTGCTACATTTGAATTTCATGATACGTGTTCTAGGAAATAACATCAAATAATTATGTTTTATTCATCATCTGCAATACATACCTGAATAATGTGATATAAGTACAAAATATGAAGGAGACCTTTTTGTTATAAAATATCTAGTTGACAATATATATATACTTTTATTATTAAAGAGAAATAATACATTTTTACTTAGAATATAAAAAGATACATTTAAAAATATAAAAACATACTCTTTCGGAGGTGGGACAAGGGTCCAGGCAATCGGTTAGAAGTGGCCTTAAAGTTAGAAGCTTAAAATGTAGCTTTTTGCAGCTACATTTTAAGCTTTTCTTCTTGAAGCATTTGCGGCTTTACACTTTAGAGCACATATTAGTCAGAATCTGTCCTAATTTCAAGTATCAGAAAAGAATCTACTTACCATGATTCACCTTGCGGGTGTATGGGTAGTTGTGAGGTGGTCATGTTAGTGTCTTGAACTTGTGGCTCGATTGTTGGTTTCTTTCGGATTTGAGGTTAATTAATTCTGTTAGCCCTATTGCCATTTACAGCGACAACGGTTGGGCTCTACCCAACCGTTGTCGCGTTGTACAGAGTCGCGTTGTAAAGAGTGTACTCTGTAACTGAGAAAGCACTTAGAGCCTGCTAAAGAGGATGTCGACGGCGACAAGGGCGTCCCCTGCGGGACTTATATCCCCAAGTATAGGTTTATGCGGCCACTTTAAATACTTTTTCCTTTATTTCATTAACGCTCTTCTTTACTCTATACCTAACAAAAAAATTACATTCGGCTTAGCTTAATTTCTGTAGATCTATAAATTAATATAAAACTATTAATGAACATGTATTTTTAAAAATATTTTTAATATTAAAGAAGTCTATGTCAAGCAGTGGACGAGAACAGATCGACGATGGTGGTGGTGATGATGATTGATGTGAAGAAAATACCATTTACTATTGAAAGTAATATAATAAAAAAAAATGGCGAAGTATACTCCGAACGGTTCTTCCCTTTCGCGTTTGTTACAAGCTGATAGTAATATAAATTATTAATATTTAAGAAGTATTTCCTTTCCTATATGTTATGATGTAAAGCCCACTTTACTTACATAACATAATATGAAATATTCTACTAAATTCATATCCTGTAAAATATATTTCTATATAAAAAATTGTTATTCAAGCCACGAGGCTTATATAACGTGTTTTTTTCCCTTAATGCGATGTCGCACAAAATCTTGAAGGTTGAAAAAATGCAAGTACATTATATTATGTACAGCACTATTTGTTATTTTTAACATATTTTAGGTTTTGAGTATGTAATGAAAATGATAACAGATTCAATGCTCTTATAGACAGAAATAGATAATTTGAAAATAATCAATTAAGAGTTAAAATACACTTTTTTCAACAGAATACTTTAATAAGACGAATGCAATGATCACAAATTCGATGTTTACTAGTCAGCAGCCCAAGGTTCCATCGGCCATCTTCTAATACTATCATCAGATCAGCTTGACGTTACCATAATATTGTATTATCATATAATCTACATATAATAGCCATTTCATTTGGATGGTTTTAGGCTCAATTAACTCATATTTATCAGTGCATAATAGTTCATAATATATATTTTAAAGTGTTCCTCTAATTTTGTTCAATATTTTGTTCCGATTACCTCTACAACTGGGAGAATCTGAAGACTATTTCTTTTGCCTTACAATATTAGTGACATTAACGAGGAAATTTAATCTAAGCCTGAAGTCCCATTGTTTTGATTGCTCTGAGCTCCTCACCCCAGGCAATAGGCTTTCCACCTACACTGCGAAGAGAGAGGTATGCCAAAAAGATTTTAAGGTTTGATAAGTAAAGACACGTGCATATAACAAGATACATTTGTTTTTATGTTTTTTATTTACAAAGTACCTATCAACCATCAAAAGAATAATGGGTATTTTTATGAAAATATAAAATATATATTATATTTAATTGTTATGTTATGTTTTTGTAACCGTTTTTATATATATATGTATTTATTCCATCACGTGGATCAAACACGCGATTGCAACTTTTAAAGCGTACTTTTTTACTTATTAAGTTAAAATTGTAATCACGACATATACTGAATGTTACAAAAATGTACAATTTAATTTATTATTAACTTGCGTGGACACGACGGCTGTGGATTCGATACCCAGTTGGGGGAATTTTTACACTGTATTTAATATCTAGATAAGATGACGGCTAAATATTTTACTTAAGTTACTTTTATTAAAAAAAAATGAGTAGTGCCTCGTAATTTAGCTTGCGTGAACTATTAAACGTAAAATACGGCTTATATAAAATCCCATTCCATAAGAAGGCCTACCCTTCCGCGTGCAAGTTACAGTGTTAGGCTAAAAAAATAAATGAAAAATCCCGGAGCAACATCAGGTAATCTTCGTGCTCGCCTACATTCTCCATTGAACCTACGATCCACATTTCGGCGTTCTACGTCGTAGTTCCGGCTAGTTGTTCTCTGTCAGTCATTCATATAGATTTAATATTCATATTTAGTTTCTTTTTTATTTAAAAAGGACAAGGCAAACGAGCGTTCGGGTCACCTGATGGTAAGTGATGACGGCCGCCTACGACCCCGTGCAACACCAGAGGAACTACAGGTGCGGTGCTGGCCTTTATGTATGAATTTCTTAATGTTATAGGTTGTGTTGCTTAAATAAGTAATTTAGTTTTATATGTATGTTCTTTTATCATACATAATTATTTGTTTGCAATGCTTAAGTAAAAATTGCTTAATTTATATATAATGGGTACTATGCGGTTTTTATAATGATAATACTAATTAATATCCGACACTTTATTAAATTTTATTTCTATTTCTATGGCATACGCTCAAATTTATTCAACTTCACAACACAAAAAATAAGAAAAGCCATATTATACTGAAAACTCAATCAATATCAACACAGATAATAATAACAACAAACAGACAAACAATTTAGCTGCCTATTATATATACATATATATATATATATATATTGAAAATTTACAGCCATTACCATTGTATGATAAACGTCCATAGTCAGCTTGGCTCACTGCTTCGCTGCTTCACTTATATATTCAACACGTGACTGCCGCGACCTTGACATTCGCGGAAAACTTATAACTTATCATCGAATCTAAATATAAGTAAATTCGTCTGTATATATAAATTTTTTGTTACTAAGTAACATTGAGGCTAACTTTAACAACCTGCCTGTAAACGCGACGATTGTGAGTTCGATTTCTTCTCGGGGTAACGAATATTTTTTTATTCCTCGCTTTGGTAAGAAGACAAAGACTCGGCGTTGCGTTTTCTTGTTTATTTAGCTTGTTATTTTTTTTTATTATAATAATAGGCAGAGAAGAGGCTCTACCTTGCACGCATCTAATTTTTGTGTTTAAAACAGAGTAGTGAAATTTAACGTCGCGATTGGTCTTGTTACCAGAAAAGAAATAAGAAATAAAGAAAAATTACGTATAAAAATTTGAACGTAGCGGTATTTGAACCCGCGCCTTTTTGGAAACCGTAGAAGAATTAATTATTAAAAAAATATTAATTTCCTCTAGTGGTAATCGGACACACAACCGCCGCGACACATTCAAATAATTTTTAAAACACAAAGGCAATAAATACACTGCAAATCTAAATAGTGGCGCCCTCTTCATTTCACTGTTTCTAAGCATTCAACGTGCACTAAAACTTTAAAATTATATATTTATATTTTTCTAGAATATTTGTAACGTTTTATTATAGTATTGCAGTTGCAAGGTGTTGATATGCAGTTATGAGTTCGAATCCTACTCCAAAGAATTTTCGTAATTTTCGTATTCTAATCATTAATTTCTCAGCGATCATTATCAGGAAAAGTTTGAATTTATTAATCAAAAAAGAAATTAAATCAATTTGACGCTGTATCCCGCACACTGCAGCTAATGTTAAGAAACTCCGGTCCCCACTTCCCGCCAAATTCTGGCGGCATTGTGTGTTGAGTGGCGGAACTCAACGCCGCAATTTAATAATCAATTATAAAATATCTAAACATAAGGAATAGAATTAAAATGCTAATTTCAAATTTACAGTATAAACACAAACAAAATATGAATTACTATATTTCTTAATTAATTATATAGTCTATATAATTAATTAAGAAAAATAGTAAAAAACATAAGCAAGTTCACTGCTAGTGCGATTTATTGATAAACCGCCGTGAGAATTTTAACACATAAAACTAAAAGATGGTAAATACATCTAAATTATACCACAGAAATACTTTAAGCGAGACGTAATAAGTCATTTTCCGCATATTTCAATAGATTCCTAAGAAATAAGGCACGCAATTCCTACTTTGCAATGGAAAGTTTCAAATGTTACAAGAACTGCTGAAAAAAAAATACAAAATTATCTTTTTTTTATAAAAAATTTGGTATTCAAAATTAGTTACAGGCAACACCGATCTAGCTATTACAGATAATTCGCTGAAACAATTCAAAAGAAATATTATTCCACCAGTCAGCAGTTAAGACACACAAATTAAAGTTTTTACGTCAACCGTTCGATAGATTACAAACAAGCGAAAAATTGGCCAGATCGGATTGGAGTTGTCAATAATTTGGTCACATTCTAATTAATTACGCCATTGTATCCAAAACGAACGGTTATCAATAGATTAGACTTCGACTTCGTAGAAGCAGAACGCCACAAATATATGACTCAATCGCGTTAGGCTAAAAAATCGGACACTAAATTGACTCAATAGCGCCGACTGAAGTGATTACACACTGTCGGGTTACGTAAACACCACTCAGACGCGCGCGCGCACACACGCTCACGCCACGCACACACGCGCGCGGTGCGCTAGTGTGCGCGCCAGCCGTGAGTCGGCCGACCCCACTACAAAAATTAGTCGCACTCTAGACTTCGCTGAGGATAGACGAGCCCAAGTAACTGGAGTACTACGCCGTTCGTGAATTTCATCATAACATTGTGATAGTGGCAAATTCATTTGGACGTGATTGCAAGTGAATTTTTTAAACATTTTATATACTTTTATTAAAAATACTACGCCCAAGACGTTATTTGTGTTTTGCTGTTTTTTGTGATATTATGACATTTTCGTTATTTGGATAATTCCGGATAAGGAGTGCAATATTACCGCAAATATTTTTGTAAGTATTTTTTTTATTATTTTGTCTTTTCATTATAATTATGGTTAAATTTATGTCTTTATTTTGTTTAAATTTTAATGTAAACTTACAATTTTTTTAAATATTTAAATTTTTATAATAGATTCTTATTATTATTGGATATTCTTCTATAATACATGTATAATTTT
Organism: Heliconius sara; assembly: GCA_917862395.2. NCBI lineage: Eukaryota > Metazoa > Arthropoda > Insecta > Lepidoptera > Nymphalidae > Heliconius > Heliconius sara. The sequence continues at coordinate 18,124,217 of OU860797.2, read as the reverse complement.
AAATTAGTTTCTTATTTGGTATTTGTCTGCCAAAATTGTAAAATGCTTTTTCATGAAATTTCCATAAAATATTTTTTGCATATATTTACAAAAAATATTTCATAAGAAATTTTTCTTTACTATTAAATACAAATAATATAAACCTATAAATATTGTATGTATAAAAATTAAATAAGAACGAAAGTTATCCCAGTGAAATGCGCATTTGTAATATCTATTAACAAATCAAATTTAGACTAATCTGAATCACTGAAAATTTTAACTTGGCTTTCTATTGTATTTCAATATATTACAATGACTAATAGATAGTTTGAGTTGAACTCATCATTGAGTTCGCCGTTTCATAGAAATGTTTGTATAGTGTCATTGACTTCGATGTTAAAAAATTGTTTACTCATGCCCGCTACGTCTCGTGCCAAAAGATTTTAGCATTTATCATTCGAAATAACTCCACTTCCGAACTATTATGGCTATTTTTAATTTATTTTTATTTTGAACAGCATGTTTCTACTGTTTTTGTATTTTATCTTTGTTTATAATATTTATTATTTATATCTTTTGTAGTGTTATTGTTATCTTATTTAAATGTTCCTTTGTCTTTTTATTGATTATTTTTGTTATTTTTTAAATAATTTAACGAAAATATTTTTTATACCATCCAAAATTAAATAAAAATTAATTTTAAAATTAAATAATATTTCTTTATATATAAATTAAGATTTTCTCCCACATAAGTAATATAAAATAATTAAATACATGGGGCTACAATTGCAATCGAGTAATTTGCCATGTCGTAAGCGGCGCCTGGCACTGCTTTCGTAAACCATTGTGAGTGCTTGGCTTACACAACTGGTTCAAGGTTGTAATCCGGCGACCGGCGTGCACTCGCTACGGATGTACGGAACTAGAGTATATATTATTTACTGTATAAATTATGATTATATACTAAAATAACTTGAAAAATATTATATTACTTCAGCTTCAATGGTCCAAGGAAAGACTTATAAGACGTAATTTCTAGTGAAATTATTAGAAAATAAATTATAAAAGAAAAATAAATAAATACAATTCAAACCAACCGTTAAACAAACACGATATACGAATCGATCGTGTAAAGGTCAGTTAGCTATCTACGTATGACGCAACGTCCCTAGGGCGGCATTGCGCAATATGCAACGGCACAGTATAGAATGGCGAACTAACGCTTAAACTATAGTACACTAGATCTAGACCAGACTTAATATTTCTAACTTGTTTCCCGCACTCTAATAATAGTTGGACAAAGAAGTATTCAAGAATGAAGTGCATTATTGGTACGCTAGTGATGTAATACAGGAAGTAAAAAGCAAGGTCGTCCGGAAGGTATTACAAGACTGTAAGGCCACCCGTATGCATTTATTCGTGCACCATGACTAGTAACTATTATATGTATACATTACTATAATTCTTAAAACCCATTAATTGGTAATTTTTGAGGCGGCGAATCTGTTTTTTTTTTGTTTAATACAACGATGAAATCATGTAACTATTTGTGTTGGTTACAGTGTTGCCAATTTTGTTTCGATACTCGTCGATAAGGTTAAATTGAAGATTCTAGCAAACTAATAACTAAAATATATGTATATATTTAGTTCTATTAGATCTATGAAATAATAATTAATTATATTATTACAATAGAATATAAAAATAGATTAAAAACAAAACAAAAAAAAACGCACGTCCGTACATCACCGTCCATAATAAAATAATGTTACGTCAGCAAATTTTTTTTTCACGCGCAATAACAACGGCCGACGATAATTTCATCGGTACGAGGACAAGCAAAGATAACTTGACCTATTTTTTTATCTCGCTCGCTCGCGTAACTCTAACCTACTTACTGGTACACGTGAGTATAAGACCAATTGCCACTAAGTAGTTCAGTATGTGACGTACCTTGTTTGGGTCCCAAATATACAACTGTTTGCCAAACTGGAACAATATGATGCAATTTGCAAAAGGAAGCCGACGAAAACTCGAAAATATAGCCTCCTCAGTAATCATGACCTTCCGGCGAAAATCATCTATATTTCCTTATCATTTCAATTCACGGAAGCAGTAGTAGTACCTACATCGTAAATATTAACGGGAATTCCCAATGACTCATAGCGAAACTGGTTCACCGATACAAGAGCCAAACATTAACGTATGTAGATTACACGGAATAATAACATATAATGAGCAGGAAAAGAAATTCTAACTCATTATGATATTGGCTCTGTTTACAACACTTCCTAGAAACAAAACGATCGCGTTACGTAAGGAACTGAGGTGAAGAGCTAAATTCGTCGAATCTAGTACATGAAAATAGGTTAAGTGTTTCTTAATAATGTAGCAATTAACTGTGTAGAGCAAGGTCGGTGCGGAGTAGGTTTTGTCTTTGTCTCGTCCAAACAACGTATTTGTTAAAGGATTTATTTTTATCAGATAGGGAAATCCGCTGCCGGAACATTTAGGGAGAGGGCCTTGGCACATTTTATATCACCGATAACGCGCGAGGAGTCACGAGAGGCAACCTTGACACCAAACTATTATCGGGAGCCCGAGAGGCCATCCCCGAAATAGCGTGTTCTTTAATTAGGCCTTCACTAAATGCGAATACAAATATCGGTCAAGTATACGCAGTTTTTCAGCAGAAAAATGTTTGATACTCATCCAAAAATGCGACCTTTTTGCAATCCTCGACGTAAGGCTGAATTATATTATGATTGGAAGGAATCTTAGTGCAAAAACAGGCAACACGTTAACGAATTATAATAATCAAATAAAGATCTTTTGAATATTATAATCTTGAAAATTTATTAAAAGCATAATATATAACATAGATTGATGACCGTGAACCCGTTCCATTACTATTATTAAGACTAAAATAAACTTGAAAAAAAAATAAGAATCTTCATTGTTTCAAAAGTAAATAGCTTTGCAAGACAGTAAATTGTCAAATGAAAGATGGCGGCCGGCCTACTTTTCTCGTGCAATAGCGGCAAACGTGTGGAAAGTTACCACTGTACTACTTTCTCTACTTTTTCCAAGATGGCTGATATTGTCTATGAACATTTATGTGTGGTAGTAATTGTCTTGAGTAGGTCAAGAGCAAGAATAATGCGCGCATTAAAACGTACGAAAGTATGTTTATTTTGCATGAACCCAGCGATTATATTGAAATTAATTTGTGAGGGAAAACTTATGAAAAATCATTACTACACAATAATTAATGGACATTCCTAGTTAACACACAAAAGTACTGCAACAGATAAAATAAGAATCATCGTATCTTTGTGTCCGATTGATCAAGAACGATAATTAGCTTCCGCTGATCACGTTGTTTTATATAACGGTTTGGAGAAGAACGTGCTATGTTACGCAAGCAACGTGAGTTCAAGTGCACGTGTCAGGGGCCGCGTGACCGCCGCACGGACACGTGCAGGACAACTGAAATGATCCACAGATCGACTATCCGCTTACTCATTGTACTCCGCTGACATCCTAATTCCTGACTCTTATTATCTACAACCTGTTTGTTATCTGTAAGTAATGTCAAAATTTGAATGGTTTCAACATGAGGAAAATCAGTTTTGATCGAATTAATTTGAATAGAAACAAGTTACATCGTTATACGATGGAGGCTGACGATGCCGTGACGTAGTCCAATTCTGGGCAGACTCGACCGGATCATTACCACCCCCGGCATTTAAAACCGGCGTGAAGTAGTGGCTTTATGCCACTGCGTTTCGCATCAGGTAATGCCGGGCCCCGGCGCCCAACCCATCTTAAAGGCCGGCAACGCACCTGTAGCTCCTCTGGGGTTGCACGGGGCCGTGGGCGGCGGTAATCACTTACCATCAGGTGACCCGCACGCTCGTTTGCCGTGTCTTTTCCATAAAAAAAAATAAAAAAAAAAAAAAAAAAAAAAAAAAAAAAAAAAAGTCCTTTGTTGTTTTATTTTTAAACTCTTCAAAATTTGTCACTCGTTACTCAACCTACTTTAACTTATTTTCCAGTAACAGCAAGTCATGAAATGCCACTATATTAGCCTGATTATAATCAATGAATTAATATTCATATATTTGCATATATGAATATCAATTCATTGAATAAAATAAAATAACCTATTTTACCACAGAGCGTATATCAGTTACAAAACTGCATTCAAAACTGTTTCATTACAATAAAAATTAACTTACAAAAAGAAACATTTACATATACAATTCCGTCTATAATACGACCTCTATGACAGTGATATTGTGACATACGTGAATGTTTATTAATTTTATAAAAATATGGACGATTTCAAAAAGTACAGTACGTAGATACAGTTAGCATTTGGCTTAAAATAATCTTACAACTTTTATTATCTTGACGCAGAGTTGCGTAATTAGAGAATAAAAATCAGATGGGTCATAGAATGTCTGTTGGTACTCATTAAACAATTGCGTAAGACGTTAACAATGTCTTGTGCTTTATCAGTGAGTCAGAAATATATTTTGAATTACGTGGTTATTTATATTTATCAAAAGCGATAATATTTTTTTTTACTAAAGACAGATACTGAAAGTAGTTTCGGTATGACAAGTTAAAGGTTACCTATTATTATATTTGCTATATTTAAATTTAATCGGGCTGAGTTTTTATATTCTAAATATAATATTTGGTATACATTTTTAGTATTATACCTTTGTTCAACAATGCCCCCTCCCCACACACACGTGACCGGTTCTTGAGCGGGCAACGTGAGCCGTCCGCGTGTGTATCTACTTACTGTAGTTCATTGTGAAGGTCGCTAGAACCTAACCTAGCTCAATCGGTTCGCTAGAAATGTCTAACTACGTTATAAAAATAACCATACATATTTTTAAATTGGTAGAGTGCTTAATTTTTTTTTTAATATAGCAAGAAGAAGGAGACAAAAATACATTTAAATTCGCATCGTAAAACGCATAATAAAATGCATAAAGATAATTCTGACACGATACGGCAAAGTTTGTAACCGCGTTGCCCAACCCAACCTTGGCGCCGGTGACGAAACACAAATTTCATAACGTGTTTTAGACGAGATGAGCATAAAAAGCGTGGTACCGTATAGTGCCAGTTTTTGGCTAACGGTTAAACGAAAGTACATGATTAGCTATAACTGTCCAATTGCCGATTGTTATACAAGACCGTTAGACGCGACGCCAATATCGGGATTCGTCGTATTCGATAACTCTTGTGATTAATTTCATAACTTAAATTTTTTTATTTTGTTGTTTTCTAAAAATATAAATAATTTTCTTTCTTATCAAGTAAATGTCATTACTTAACTGATGTTTTCATAGAACACTGTGACATTATCTATGTTCATGAAAAGTCAACGTCAAACAAGAAAGTGCCGGGAAATTGTTTCATCACAACAGAATATAAATGTAATTTTCTTACGTAATAATAATTGAATCAATATTCTTTTTTGTACTGTCCGTTACTCATTAAGACAGTGTTTAACCGTTTGTGCCGCCAACCGTCACCTAACGGATACTTTTTAGGTTCAAATAGAGCAGTTATTTTGAGGACCGTGAACGCATCAAACTCAATGACTGATAACATTTCAAAAGTGACTTTTACTTAATAAAGTTTAATGTTATATATTTGAATAATTCGGTTATATTATTAATTATTTGTTAGTCTATATTTTGATGATTATTATTATTGAAATATTGTTCTGGAAATAAAAAAATATTTATTTATTTTTTAAAATTGACCTTGCGTCATTATTATATTCAATGTTTAACATTGTCTACACAAACAACATTTAAGTATTATAATTGAAAACACATTTCACGCAGGCATCTATTTATTTTTAAATTATATTTATTGATATTATCGACACATCATGTTTTCTATTTTTTTTTATTTATTTCACAATATAACGGTTTAGGAAAAGAACCTAGACAGGTGATTGCTCCGCATAACTGTTATACTTATATAAAAAAATGTGTTATAAAAACCATTTAGCACTAACTTATCGTTAACGCTAACTAAAAGTACAAAAAAAGTTACATCATTCTCCAGCCAGATGATGTTAAAAAAGACAAAATTTTTAAAGCGATAACCATGCAAGAGCCCCACTAACATCGGCCAATTAGAGCTGGTTTAATCGAACAGTTAGCCGTAACGGGTGCGCGCGCGCATCTAGAGCGGCCTACTGACACCGAACCGCAACAATCCGTTGGAAACCTGAGCTACCTTGTGACTCCGAACAAAGTAACATTACTTATATTTAATTAACGATAATGAAGATTTTATTAAAACATCTAATAGTAAGAATATTGGATTTTTGTAAGGTTGAGAAAACAAAATATTGGATTTTATTTATTGTCAAATTGCCAAAGTATACATACAAATAGTACTAAACTGTTAATTCCACTGACAAATATGTTAAACCAATTTATTTCCATAAACGAAAGATCGGAATAGGAAATGGTTATATAAAGATTTCTGAATGCAATGAGATCGTTCAAAAACATCTTAAAATTCTCCGGAGGTTGTCTAATGATCTTTTTCGAATTTCATAAGGAGTAAATTGTGAATAATCTCGTATAAACGGGCGACGGGCGGGAGCACGTGTACGGAGTTCTGGAATAGCTAAAATCACATGCAAATGTCGACGGAAACGCATAATTTCAGATTTAGAAAGAACTCTCACGTTGCCCGCGAGTTCACTGCGTGTCAGATAACGTGACCACGTATTTTTTCGTGTTTTAGACAAATAGAAAAAAGTTAACTAGTTTTACGACTTTGCTACAATAGGTACTTAGGATTCATTCTTTCATTGTTATCCTCGTTGATAACAATGCTTTAAGACATTTTTTGCCAAACTTCCTGCCGTTGTTTATTTTAACCATAATCGATAGGTAACTCAGTATTGAAGTGAAATACGTTTGTGCTAGACAAATTTAGGAGGCAGTTTTACGCAAAGGTCATCGACATTGTACAGATGATGCATCGATAAAGTAATATAAACTACCGAATGCTGAGGTTTGCTTTGTTGGCCCACGTCCACCACGTCGCTACAAACGTGACTGTTGCGAAAACTAAATATTTTTGTTCAGAAACTCGATTAATACTTAGTTAAGCATTTCGTAAATTCTCGTCACATGTACGCGGGCATGGCTTTTCAATTCACTTCGCTCTAAATAGTTTATGTATGCACTTGAAACCCTAGTTTGCCTTTTAAATTTAATACTACACCTCTATACAATATTCAAAGAGATAGCAACTGTACCATTGTATCCTGCCGCACTTGCGAATGATTTATGTAACAGAACATGAGGTTAGGAAACGTGACTTATTAATGCGATTTAATGTAAAGGGTATAAAAAAATCTTAATGTGGCAATGTGGTTACACAAAGGTGATCCACGTGCAAAGTTGCGCAGGAACTTGCGACAGCATTTTTGCAAGCATATTTTGTAAGGCTATTTAGAAAATTGCAACGTTATACTAACGTAATGTTTTATTTGTTGCAGAACCACACTGAAGATCCGAGCGGACAAGGCGTCGTCCGCCGAAACATGGTCGCCGAGTTCATATTGAGTCAGCAGCAGCTGCTGAGCGCGGGTGCGGGCGCTGCCCTCGGCCCGTCGCCGACACCGTCCCGCGTGCCGCCACCACCACGCGCGAGACTGTCTGTCTCACCACACTTCCCAATGGATCAACCACCCAGCTGCCCCTCTAATGGCAGCCCTGGAGACCCTCATGATTATGGCAACTTCGATTTTTCTAAGAGGAAGGAGTTCTTTGGACAACGTAAGCAAAGGGAATTTATTCCCGATAACAAAAAGGATGATGGATACTGGGACCGTAGACGGCGCAACAACGAAGCTGCTAAACGCTCCCGTGAAAAACGTCGCTTCAACGACATGGTTTTGGAACAACGTGTTGTTGAACTCTCAAAGGAAAATCATGTACTGAAGGCGCAGTTGGATGCAATTAAAGAGAAATACGGTATTTGTGGAGAAACTCTTATTAGCATCGATCAAGTACTGGCAACCCTACCAACATGCGATCAAGTTTTGTGTGTAACTAAGAGAAGTAAACTATCAGGCGGTGCGCTCTTTCCACCTGCACCCCCGCCACCACCGCCGGCGCCCCCAGCGTCTCCGCCATCCCCTCCACCACAACGTGCTCCAGAGCCATATCAAGAAAGACTTCCAGCTCCTGAAGCTTACTACCCTCACCCTGCACATTATGAACCACCTGGTTCCGTTCTCAATCTCTCCAGATCTCGCCGTGCCCCTTCGCCATATGAACTATCTTCCCTCTCCGGTTCCGGAGACGAAACAGCCGAGCAGTATGCCCCAGAAAATAATTGCCTGCCCCTCAAACTACGTCACAAGTCACATCTCGGCGATAAAGACGTTGCCAGCGCCCTTCTATCTCTGCAACACATCAAACAAGAGCCCGGACCTCGTTCCTCGCCTTCCTGGGACGGGGAAGGCTCAAGTGACGAGAGAGATTCTGGAATTTCCCTTGGCGCAGAATACAGACCCCCAAGATCTGAAGCGGAGGAGGAGGACGCCCACTTAAAGGCGGAGCTCGCCCGGCTCGCTACCGAGGTAGCGACGTTAAAGAACATGATGCACCAAAACAAGGCGCGCGGTCTCGAACATTGAGCCCGCCCCCGCAGAGGGGACGCCCGCGCCTGCGCCTGCGCCTGGACCGCGCAGCACCGCTAAGCTGGGTTCACACCAAGCGAATGCTCTTGTCTATTTCTTTTAACGTGTTTTAATGTTTCGAGCATTCGCTGTCGGAACGCTCTAATTTCTTAAGAGCAGACCAGAACACTACGCGCTGACCGCTTGGTTTTGTGGTGTTGGATCGTTTGGTGTCTGCTCAGTCGCGGCTGGTCCCGCGATCGCGTGTCGATATGTTCGTACAAACTGTCTCGCCCCTCCCTAGAAGTTACCACGTTTGTAAAGAGATGATTTATATATTGTATAATATTGTGCAGCTGTACGCGGCTAAGTCGCAACGCCTAATTAATGAATCCTTCCTAGTAGTTTACTCTTGGTGTATTATAGGGTAGAGATAGCCGCATCGGTCGACGCGCGCGTGGACCCTGTATGAGACTAATGTTCGGTTTGCAGACTTTTCGAGCAGATAAAACTTATCTACTCAGTGATAGATTTAAACAAATGCATTTTTAGTGGTTGAGCTATGTATAATGTGTAATATAAGCGCAGTAGATCTGTTTCATCTATTCGAAGACTCGATAGTGAAAATCGATGGCTAAAGACTATTTTTGTTATAAGTTAGTTCTAAGTCGTAGTTTTAAGTCCAACTTAGATGTTTATTTATGTTAATGTATAGTCTTTCTCGATCGGAATGCCTGTTATTTTCCAAACCAAAAAAAAATTGTATGATAGATCCTCTAGCTGTCAAGAAATCGCAAACTATATTTAAGAATATAAATCCTATCGTGCAGAGTATTGATCAGGATAAGAGTACCAGTGCCTTTGACAATACATACCTACCTTAATGCTACCTTTAAATAATATTTTTGTACATTTGTTAAAAAAAGTATGGCCCCGGCCCTTACCATGAGCACTCGCCGCGATTGAATCGCAATATTTTAAGATTATTAAAGGAATGAAACGCATGGCGTTCTCACTCATATATTTCTATCCTGCGTCTCGTTATCGAGTAGAGCCCATGGTTGGGGACTATTGTATTAATCCTACGAAGGTTAGATCGAAAGTATTCGATGTATTGTAAGTTATACTCCTAATATTGCCCAAAGGGCATGTGATAGGACTGAAGGAGTTATACTAAGTATTTATTTATTGGATCGTGAAAGAGGATTTTACAATTTATTACCTTTGTATAAGAAACACTATACGATATGAATAAATTGTGTACATTAAAATTAAATATGAATTTTATTTTTATATCCCTTTTTTTAATATAAAATATCAGTAATATTATGAAGTAAATATATATAAATATTTTTTAAATATGGCAAATTTTTATTGTCGTTGTTTTTATACACAAGAAGCACTCGGCAACAAGTTTCATTACATAATAGTTAATTGTCTATAAATTAAAAACAAATACCTAAATATTAAACAACTTTATAGAATTAAAAAATATTAGTCAATCATTATTACCTGATGAGAGCAATTGAGCGACACAAGTGTGTAAATGTTAACGCAACAAGTTTTGGGTTCGATTCCCACTCGAGTAAATATTTAATATTATCATTTATTAGCACTGGTGGCGAGGAAAAGCACGCAATTCATTTATTAATTCCCATAACTAAAATTTGAAGCTACAGCGAACTAGCTACGCTTATCTGTAGTGCGTACACTACACAGCCAAGATGATTTTAATAATATATTTATTTTTTTTTATGGAAAAGACACGGCAAACGAGCGTGCGGGTCACCTGATGGTAAGTGATTACCGCCGCCCACGACTCCGTGCAACCCCAGAGGAGCTACAGGTGTGTTGCCGGCCTTTAAGATAGGTTGGGCACCGGGGCCCGGCATTACCTGATGCGAAACGCAGTGGCATAAAGCCACTACTTGACGCCGGTTTTAAATGCCGGGGGTGGTAATGATCCGGTCGAGTCTGCCCATGCGTGTTGCCATTGCTGGCGACGTGACTCTACCACACGTGACTCTACCATATTATATATTAATATGTGTGTTTAACTCTAAATTTCTATACTTTGTGGCTGTTAACTGAAAATATTAGTAAAAGGCCTAATGCATTTATAAGTTAGGTCACTTTTCATCTTGAGATGCTATTTAATTACGTAATAAAATAATATTGTGAGGTTATTTGTGTTATATCTGTCATAACACAAAAAACTTTGCATTACAAGATTATACTATAAGGTCATTATGGCGCAATAGGCCAACGTCTGAACTTTGAACACGGTAGTTGTGAGGTCAATCTCAATTGTAAAGTACGATGTTGAGTTCCGCCACTCAACGCTATCACTCGTTTTTGGAGAAACGTCAAGAACGGAGTGTCCTGATAAGAGTTTCTCTGCCTACCTAAAGAGATAAGCAAAAATTATAATAATATAATTTCTTCTATAATAATTATAAAATAAATTTATATATTATAAACAATTATTTACAGTTGTTTACCTAAATTATCATTTCAAGTAAATTGAGTTTCGATGACACGCAACGTGTTTCCGTAACCAGGTTATAAAGTACACGAACATTTTGCCAATTAAAAGCATGTCTCAATGTATCAATAATTTGTTTTGTTATATGTGACGACAGGTGGTTTTGAAAACACCTAGGCATTATAGAATTAAATACTGTGTAATATATTGTTTATTCTTTTATATCGAACCTGAGGTAAAAGCTATTAGCCCTACTGGCCTTTATAGTAATACCGGTTGGGTAGGAATGAGGGAGGAGAGGGGGTCCTCTCTTTCTGAGAAATTGCAAACACTACGTGGCTGCTAGAGAAGACGTTGACGGCGGCAAGGGCGTCGACTGCGGGATTCGCACCTAGGCACCGTCGCTCCGTCCGTCCTCCGTGGACCGTCGCTCGAGCTAATAGATGTATTGCTTTTTAGGTTTTTTTAAAGCTTATATTTTTATGTTATATAAAAAATATTTAAGCATTTTTTCCAGTCCAATTTTTGCTTCGGGTGGACAACCCATGAACGCTATCATGTGTATAAGCAATCTATCCCACTGATCCACAATGGTCGTTGTGGATCAGTGGGAATGGCTTTTACAGTCACAAGTTGGTACCCTTGGTCCACGACAATAAACCAATAACCGACAATTCTTGAATAATTTCAATTTCAATTCAATTTCAAGAATGATATCTTCTATATCTAAAATATGTACAATATTTGTTTAGAAACGATCAATTTTAATATTCCTTTTGCACATGATACTAAATTTGGCAATTGCATTTTTTAATTGGTAAGCATTTAGTTTTGTAATTACACTTAAAACTATATGCTTACCAAATAAAAAAGTCTTTGTTAAATATAAAATTGACAGCATCGTATGAATTGCTGAGTGTTAGATGAAGCATTGAATAGAAAGAAACTCGAAATAAAACAGACGTGAAGTAATCATTTATTGATATAATAAGATGGTTTATTTATATATTAAATTGAATTGTGAAGGAAAAAAATAGCTAATCTAGCATTCTCTAGATTCTCAAAGCTTCTATTCCTTCAAGATCAAAATAATATGTAACTTTTATCTGAATATATTATTTTTAATTTATTTTATATATCTTATGTACAGTAAAAAATGCCATTCTAATCGTAAATAAAAAATGTTGAACGTAAAAAATACTGTTGCTAAAAAAAACAAAGCCGCTAGCCTCAGCAACAGCCTACTTTGGCAGGCTGCCTAAATCGTAGGTTATAAGTTCTATTTCCGATAGCACAATTTCATTTTCAATGAACAAGTTTAATTAACCTGTTTAATTTTTTTACTAGCGTGCTACAAGATGGTGTAAAAATATAAGATTAATAATAAAAGACAACTTGCTTATATTCTTTAAAAAGATCATCGGTTCGTTCTGTAATCAGTTAGAAATGTATACTGTCTATGTAAAAAAGTTTTGCAACTACAAAACTTTACCGCTGCAAAATGAACTTTGTATTAATTCCAACTGTCGATATACTACTACTATCTGCATATATTTTGTGGCAAGTAACTGTTGAATTGACATCATTTTTTTTATTTTATAGATGAATTAGATGACGTTGTTTTATTAACCTTTAAGTAGCTCAATTATTTAAAATTTAGAATAGATTTTGGAATTTTATTAAAATTTATAAAACTGAATTTTAAATTAGAATCATAGTGCCCTTCATCCAGTCCGGTGACGCTGTTAAGACCATACCAGGTCAACAGCATTAAGTCCATCAGAAAAAAAAAAGTGTCCATCAGACAAGCAGCAGCTATATTTATGTCACGGTAGCGTACCAATATTCTTTAATATATTATTTATTATTATCAAATGACTGACACAAACAAAGTCAACATTGACGATGAAATAAAAAACACATTACAACAATTCATACGTAATTTTAATCTTTATTTATAATTTTCAGTTGTTACATTACAATGATTTGTCTTATCATAAACCAATACCTTTCGGGAATATTAGCTGAGCTAATTTTATTACAAATATTAAATATGAATACAATAATTTCATACAATATACACACATATGGACCTTTATTTCAATTTAAGATCCAACGTAAGGATATTAAAGCACCATGAATACGTTTTACTTTAATATCTTTATTAAATATACAGAGGAAGTTAACTCAATCAATGGTATACTATAGTAGAAAAACTAATTAATAATTACAATTCTCTTGAAAACTAAATACATTGAATTATAGAATAAAACCAGTGACAATACTGTATACAAAAGTCATGCTCCTGCGTAGTGAAGTCCTCGTTCTGACATTAGAAACTCATAATTATTATGGATAGAAATGAGATTTCTTTTTATAGAATAGCTAAAAGCAAGTTTAAAATTAGGAAGAAAAGACACTATCGAATGCTAATTTGTTGAAACTTTTTTCAAAAATTATATTAAAGTTGGACATATTCAAATAAAAGTTACACTCACACCACTTCAACATCGACTGTTGCTCATTTCTAATTAGGCTAAATTATATTTATAAGGAGTGGATTGGAACACGTTGACTTCAAATGCAATGTTTTTTATATTTAAGAATATATAAAATTTTCGATATTAATCCTTAAAATTTGTGATATATTTTTTTTTCTATTTTTATGTAAAATATGTATATCATCACTTTGTTTGTGAAGAAGTCAAGTCAAAAGTCAAGTCAAAAATTTGCCCACATTGAGTTATACGCCTAAGCTGAAGCTTAGCTCTCTTCACAATCAAGGCAGTGGCTGTAACATAAGGTACAATTAATTTTCTTTTGAAAATGGACCTAAGATCCATTTAGGAATATAGATTTCAGTTGTATTATTTTTTTATATTACCATGATATTTCATTTTATGAGACTAGATTAAATAGCTTTAAATTCAACCATAAATTAAAGAACGGAGGGACGCGACAGTAAGTTGTCTTTGCCAAGAAAATAAAATTTTAAAAAATCTAGTTATCACACAATAACGAAGACGTAAGTGCACGTTACTTAAAATTAAGTATGGCAATGATTGCGGAAAAAAGAAACAACTTACAAACATGATTGCGTCTCCTGCAATGTTTAAAAAAATGCAAGTAGGTACGTCATTTTTGCACCAAATGAACGGTATATTAGTAGGTATACTACTTCTTATGTTTGAATTTATTAAATTGAATGAAACGTTTCATTATTTAAAAAAGCGTTTTTTTATTTTTAAGAGATAAAAAAATCTAAATTTTATAAATTTCCAATTTTTTTATAGAGTAACTAGTACTTGCCTAAAAATATATTTTCAAAATCTTAATATCGAGAGTCAGAAGCATAAACTATGAATTGATACCACATGCTAGAGTTTTACTACTAAAAATTAAAAACTGACGTAAACGTCAAAAACCGACAAAACAAGGAGGTATTATATTTTTTTATGTAGGTACATATGACCAATATATTATGTAGGTACATATGACCAAGACCAGTTTCCTTTACAGTTGTAATAAGTGCATTACTAGCTTAAATATGTCTTGACAATCGTTTTGATTTTTTAAATGACTAGAATAAAATTATCTTAAAAAGTAATACAAATCTAAAAAAACATAGAAGGAAATATTTTTTACTGAACAACAACAAATAAAAAATAAACATCTTACTTGTGCGTCATTATAAGAATCACCAAGGTATATAACATCAACTTATGTAATAAATCTGTTTACCCTTTAACAAATTAATATTATAAACTCTTTTATTTGAATATTTTATTTTAGTTCGCCCCAGAAGTGCATAATCTGTTATAACGAAAAAAAACCATAAAATTATAACAATTACAATTGTTTAAATTAACATAGAAAAATATCAAAATGAGTGACATGATTTATAATTTTGGAATTCTGTTATAACAAAAATATTTACGCAATAAAAACAAATTAATATAACTATTACACAAGAAAGTAAAATAATAAAACAAAAGTAAAAAAGAAACCAAACGTAATCTATTAAAATACGATAAAAAATCCTTTTAATAACTTTATTATTACGTTAATTTTAATAAATATAATATATTTATATGACATAGCTAAGAATTTTTTGATATGCTATAAAAATAACAGTACAACAAACACTGTTTATAATAAGAGTTATAAACGATTATTAAAATAACAAATGATCTAATTCAAAATATATAAATATAAAATTTAATATCATATTTGTTATTTTAAAACATTTAATGTGTTTTTTGCATTGTACATTTCATTATCTTATTTACATTTTTCATTTGCACTAATAAGCATACTGTCTACGCTTAAAACTGCAGCTTTCTTATAAATATAAATAAAAAAATAAAAGAAAATGAATTATTTATATTACATTACAATATTCAAAGCTATAATGATATAACCATATATTATGTATATGTTTTTGATTAATCTAGCATACTTTTCAAAAATAAGCTAGCTGTCATCTGCAATTTGGACATTGACAGCTGTCAATTATAACCCGAACGAAACCGCCAATTTCCTTATAAAAACTTTTATATGACTTATCATAGTGACCGTTTAATAAACATCACTTATGGTGTCTTATTAATTCATCAGTTTGTTATAATTGCTTAAATTATGATCATTAGATACGAAATTGTGAAATAAAAAAAGAAACATTTTATTATTTGAACAGGTGTCTCGTTTTCCTATGAACGTATGAACTCTAAAATCAGCCATTGCGTGTTGAGTGGCAGAACTCAACGCCGCGTTTAGCCTCGACACCAGAGCGTGGAAATATAAATGGAAATATAAATTTAAGTAATTCAATCACCTCGAGTGAGGATCGAACCCACAACCAGTCGGTTCTACAGCTTGCCTTGCCTTGCCACTGCGCCGCGACTGGCCTAGTCTGATAATTTATTATAAATAAATTTAATAGTCTGATAATTTATTATAAATAAATTTAAGTAAGGATTATAATAATTAATTATATTTTTTATTAATTAAAATATATGATAATTACTAATCATTCTTCATCTTAATTATATTTAAACACATTAAAACACGAATTTATATATAATGCACTTGTCTTATTTAATCATTAATTTCCTAAAAAACTACTAAAAATAAAAGTATTCGTATAACTGATGATTCTATATTATCTGTAACCGTCCGTCCAATATTTGTCCAATCATTAATTCTGCTATTAATGATGTTATTAAAGAAACATTTAAGGTTAATTTAATACATTCAGCTCATTTTTTTGGGTATGACTTTATCTATAGGTTTATTTTAATAAAGTCAAAATTAACAAACTATAAAAAGCAACAACATTTCAAATATCAATTATAAATAAATACAATTATTAAGACACATTTCGTAACCAATGATCTTAATTAATTCCCTTATTCTAACCTACATTCGTTTCCTCGCCTCGTTCGGGTCCAGCCGCCTTCACTCCGCCGCTTTGGGGATGATCTCTCCGCAGCTCAGAGGGTGCGCTTCAAGAGGCAATGGCGCGAGCGGTCTGAGCTTAGCTGAACTCACTTCGTTACTTTGTACCCAAAGTTCGAGCTGTAATTTCAGAAGAAATTGAATTTTATTAAAAGTTATTGATTGGTCGTCTTTTAAAAAATTTTTTTTTTTTTTTATATAATTATTTACTTAAATGGTATATTTTTATGCAATAATTCGAGTTCTACCGTTTACCAGCGTCGTCAAACATTTGGATAAGCGTATTAAAAAAATAAATGTCATAATTACTCGCACATAAACAAGCACAACATACATAAAAAGTATGTAAGTTGAATTATTCTCATCGAGACCATCAAGACCTTAAACCCCACAGGTTATGGCACTCGAGGAAATGAAACATCTAATAATATTTTCATTAACTCGCCCTGGTAGCGAAGCAAAGCACAGGTAAAATAAAATTTAAAAAAACCAGTACCTCCGAAGGCATTTTCTCCGGTGGAGATCTGCAGCTGCCGGAACAATGTAGTTGAAGGAGTAGTTCAGCGATCGCCGCCACCGACGTGTCTATGATACGCTGGCGACACAGCGCCACCGCGTGGACGAACCCGCCCGGCCCTATGAACTCGTGCTCCATGAAGAAAGTTTTTTCGTCCCAGTAGATAGCCTGAAAAATTTAAAATAACATGAAATAGAGAAGCCCTTTTAATGATCCCGCAAACAGCAGATATGCAGAAGGAACCTAGTGTTAAAACGGTATTCTGGAGGTGTGTTATGCCTTTACATCAGAGCGAAGAAAATGGAATAATGAAATGCTTAATTTCGTTTAGTGGAAATCAAACCTATAACCTGTAGCGTTTACAGTCACAGTTTTTTGCACCTGCGCCACGAGTGACCTCATCTGACCTCTTTTTGCTCTGTTATATTACAACAGTCCCAATAGGAGTTAAGAAATAAAGATATAATAGGAATAATGCTAGATAAGTACAAAAATATACAATACATTGTTGTTATATTGTTAATAATACATTAAGAACATTTACATAAAAAATATATCACAACCATTTTATTGAAAGTATAAATATATAAGGCCAATGTTAATTCAATAATTCGGTTACTGGATGGTATTGATTTTTGTTTACTTGTATATCAATTTCTTTCTCCGTATAGTTATATATCATAGTATAAAATAACTAAGTGACACAAAATTCCTGAGATTCGTGGCTGGCTAGCCGTAGCATTAGCTGCCATACCTACACTATACAGCTTTATAATATTAGTATAGCCAAAAACATATTTTTTGTTTTTATACAAAAAAATTTTGGCTAGTCGTGGCGCAAGGGCACAAGCGCGTGGCTGTAGACGTGACAGGTTCACGTTCGATCCCTACTCAAGGAAATGAAATATTCAATATATTTATTTCTTGAGTTCGTTGAGTTCCCTCTGTCTACCCTACCGTGAGCAGGAAACAGCGTGAAGTTAAAAAAAATATATCATAGTGTATATCAGAATAATAATGAGTTGCAATCCCGTTACTACCAGAATTTACTACTTATAATGTACATATTTCGCATAAAATATGAAAACGTTTATAAAAAAAAATTGTAAAAACAAATTATTTTGAATGGATGATCAAATTAAATTAAACGTCAACACGTATTTCCATACGTGAATCAAACGGTCACATCGCTTGTGTCATTCGAATCTTGGAGCTAGTGATTGTAGCTTGATGTTAACTTTTTAATGAAACTTTTTAACTGGATTTTAATTGGAAGCCCTCGGTTCCGAAAACTTTGAAATAATCCTTGGTCACGGTCACACGTGACAATATGTAACAGTCGTGAAATACAAATCTTTGATTTTTATTACTTTGTCTACTGTTTTCTCATATTATTAGCTTAATTGTGGCGCAGTCAAAGCCTATTTGACAATTCATAATAATTATTGGTCCATATTTGATTAAGGACCATTTATCAATTTGTTAAATATAAGTGTTTCCTGGGTTTGTACAGACGTTGATTGTTGGCATGCTTAGAACAAGCATAACCGCTACCTAATATGGAAGATTCTTTTTTAACTTAACTCTGTATCCGTAACTGTAACATACGTATGTCAAGGTAGTGCAAAAGGAACCTAGTTTGTCTCTTCCCCATTTACCGACCAATTTTCAAGACATTGCGTGTTCAATGGAGGAACTCAACGCTATGGTTTATCTAGTTACCGGAGAAAATGAAATAATTCATCTCTTCTAGTGGGCATCTTACTTATAAATGTCGCTTTCACAGTTAGACGCTGTACTACTGCGCTACGACCTTTTTAAATTATATAAAATGAAAAATTGAGTGTTGCATCACTCTAATATTTCTTACATATAAAGAATATATAAAAAAAAACACTATATTTTATATGGATATACATACCTTAGATGTAATAGAAAACTTAGTGAACGGCTTCAAATATCGCCTATATCTGATAGTAGTAGCTGCTTGTAAAACGGAGCCACCGGCTGCTTTGATATTAGCGTACAGTCCGCTTCGCTCGTAGAAGTCAGCTCGCGCGAAGTCCAGCTCTCGGAGGTAGCGCGCGTTGTTCATGTGGTAGAGGAGGGTGTCGATGTCGGTTAGAAGACACCAAGCTGGAATTTTAAAGATAATAATAAAATATTTAGAAATATAAGCAAAGTATACAACAACAATTTGGGAAATATGTATATTTTTTAAAAATACATAAGTAGTAGTATCTCCTCTTATTAAGGGACCTTAAATCCTAATTACATTGTTGTTAAAATTAATAATATGGAGCTCTGTGGTTTATAAAAATTATGATATTTATTAGAATTTTGTAAATATCAATATAAACAAAAAATATAATTGGTCTACAATATTAAGAAAGCAAATCTACCATTTGATTATTTGAAATGGCGATGTACAATTTTGAACGAGATTAAGAAAGATTCAGTTCTGCCACACTGATATTCTTGTTTTCACAGAAATTAAAAAAAAATATGACTTATGTTTTAGTTTACGTGAAGCTGATTTATTTTATTTTTATCAAAACAACCAACTCACATTGAACCTCTGTAGAATCCAAAATACAAATCTTCTTTCTAAAATATCTCGCCTTCGCAACAGTATACATCATACGTGCGAAGTACGCGACGTCCAAAGTTCCATACAGCAAGAGGGACCCCGCTACCACCACGGCGCCCCACCCAGGCACACATACTGTCCACATTCTAGATATTGTTTTGTAGGTTTTATGTCTAAAATTGTTAAACAAAACATAATTTTGACATACGTTAATGTTGTATTAATAAAATTGAGTTAATTAAAAATAAATAAAAAATCCAAAGAAAAAAAGGAAAATTCTAAATAATTTTCTCAAAATTCTGTAGCATTTCCTCAAGATAAAATTGTTTTTAATTGATTAAACCGATCGGTAATGTTTTGTGATCTAGTACGATAAACGTTTCACCACTAAGCACGCAATGTCTTAAATTCGGAGAACGATATAAAGAGAAAATCCGAAATTGTCTCAGAATTTTCTGTCCCTGTATTCATTATTTCACTTTGCTGTTCCGGAGTTCATATATACTTCTTTTAGTCAATCAAAATTTTATCTTTTAGTCTTAATGGCGTACTTAAAAAAATATATTTGAGTAGAAAACTTTTTACATAAAAAAATCAATAACAAATCTAGGTACTTTAATCTTGGATCGGACACTACAACTCTTATTCCCTTCGTGGCCCCAGAAATATCACGAAAATGATAAGCATAGGATCTGACAATCTTAGTCTTCATACTTAATACTTAGGTTCTCTGAATCCTGACTCCCGAGAAAGTAAAAAGAAAACGAAGTTGCTTTTATATCTTATAAAAGCAAACTTGAGTAATTTGAAAATTGCTCATTTATATTTGTAAGGATGTTAATAAAAAAATCTATTTACTAAATCCAAACTTACCATATATATAATTCTTAGATAAATAGATTATAATATATGATCGATATATAAACCGGAATATATTTTAACCGGATATAAAGAAAAATTAATACGTAGAAAAAATATGATTGCCTTCATTTAGAAGGCAATAAATTTTTTTTGTGAAATGATCTAATAGATATCTATATACGAAATTTTAATTTTATACGTTTGTTTATTTATTTATGTTGTTAGTATATCTGTAGGGAGATTTTTACAAATTTCCGCTACCCAAAGATAATTACTAAGAATTATCTTTTGGCAAGAGAGAATACTATTTTTTAAATATATTTAAACATTTTTTAGTGTTATTCCACACTTAGAAAAGAAAAATATTTATTTAGAAAGCTATACTATAAGGTCTCTAAGGTTTAAATAAATATTATTGTTAAAGAAATACATAATTTTAACATTAAATAGAAATTACACAAAAGCATACATTGAGCATACATTGAGGCCAGTCGTGGCGCAGTGGCACAAAGTGTAAAACCGACTGGTTGTGGGTTCGATCCCTACTCGGGAAGATGAAATATTTACTTAAATTTATATTTCTCTTTCGTCGCTCTGGTGTCGAGGCAAAGCGCGGCGTTAAGTTCTGCCACTCAACACGCAATGCCTCCAGATTTCAGCAGAAAGTGGGGAACGGAGTGTCTTAACACTAGGTCCTCTCTGCCTACCCTGCTGTGTGCGGGATAAAGCGTGAAGCTGATTTGACATAGAAATTAAGATTATTAATTTATTATGTCCTCGTGCCTACTACTTACAAGTTTGGAATATATGAAAAATATATATAAAAAATATTTTTATATTACACTTTTAAATACATTCTAACTAATATATAAATTTATAAACGTAGAATTAAACTAAACTTACCAAGATGTTACTCGAAGCCGGCGTAACCAAATTAAAACATAATACCTTCAAAAAATTTTCCAACAAATCAACTGGAACAAAACGATGAACAGTTAAATATATTTAAAGTGATATTAAAATAAAAATCACAGTTTTCTTCTAAAATAACCTCTGAGGCGGTGTCAAGAATTTTCATGTAGAAAATAGTGACATTCGTTCTATGCGATGCGCGCGCAGAACGATCGATAGTCAGTCAAGTCAGTACATGTGAGCTATTGTTTTACAAATTTAAGCCTTATGAGTAAGCTTGTGTAAAGTATTGTATTAGGCCGGTTCAAACAGGCTACAAAATTATATTGTTCATTAAATTTGCCTTATAATGTAGATTATAAAACTAAACTAAACTAGCTTCACGCATTATCCTAAGCGGGGAGTCAGAGTGAACGGAGCGCCAAACGCTACGGTCTCTACATACCTCTTTCGCCGCGTCCACTGTCATCAACCTCTTCATACATGCCCTCCGGGAGCTCCTCATGCTTTTTACATGACCTTCGTCCAGTATCTTTGATACTGTGTTTTCGAAGGCCAACAGAGGTCTCCCCCTACCTCTCTTACCACTTACTTTTCCATCATAAATATTTTTTGCCATTCTTACATCACTTATTCGTTCGACGTGCCCAAATCAGCTGAGCACGTCCTTATGATGTAGATTATAATATTATTTATTATTCATACTGTATAGAGCGGGAGATGGGCAACGGAGTATCTACACTAGGTTCCTCTCTGCCTGCCCTCAATACCATGTAACAATATACGGGATATACGTAGAGCCAAATATAAATAAAAAAAGGACAAGCGCGAAACTGGCGTGCCTACCGAGGGTTCCTTACAAAAATTGAAGCTAGAGAAATCAAATTAAATCAATTGGAGCTAGAGCTTTTTCTGAAATTCAAGCTCAGCTTAGCCAAAGCCTCACTTGAACTAGCGGCTTTAATATAAAATTTTGATTTCCTTTTAAGGCTATTTCAAATATTTCAAAATGTATTATTTTCATTTTTTTGCCAAATTTCCTAATTGTAGGTCAACCGGAAGTAGCTTATTAATTTTGATCCCATATTGTCGAAATATCTGGTTTTTGCAAACTTTAAATATAGAAATACGATTTTTCTGGAAATCATGGGACCGTAGAGTATATGGTTTGAATTTTAACTTGATACCTCTAGGCGTTCCTGAGATAAAGACTTGACAGACAGACAGACACGGTACGGAACCCTTAAAACATGTTTTTAATAAGTTTACTCAAATTATACATTGAGGCCGTCGTGGCGCAATACCGCAGGCATGTGACAGTAACAAGACGGTTGTGGGTTCGATTCCCACTTGGGGAGATAGATAATTATTTATCAATATATTTATTTCTTCGCTCTGATACCAAGGTGGCATTGAGTTCCACCACTCAATACGCAATGCCTTAAGAATTTAGCGGAAAGTTGGGAGTGGAGTGTCTTAACATTAGGTGCACTCTGCCTACCAAGCTAAATGTGGGATAGAGCGTGAAGCTGAAAAAAAAATGATTACAAGCATATCATTAATCTCAGAAAGAATCGTAAAAAATATAAAGAAGGTATTCGAATTCTAATTAATATAAAAAAACAAGAATTGTATTCTTTAACATTCCATATACATTTTCTATTTAATATAAAAAGTCAGTTAGAAAAAGGCCTTAATTCTAGTGTCTCTCAACGACTTACGAATCTATAGCACAGCTCAAAGGAAAATTCTTGTAAAAAGAAGTCTTATCAAATACGAAAATTTCCTTGACTGCTTGAAACGAAATACATTTAAAAATTTGAGTAAACAATCCATTTTCTCGGAAACTAAAAAAAACACAGTGGTTCTTCACGATACGGGCTGACTTTATTTGATTTAAATTGACAGGTAGTGTATTTTGATTGCCCGCGCTCTTCTGGTGAAGCGAGGAAATGAGTTCCAACACTTAATTCATAAAGGATTTTGAAAATTTAGGACGGAATTAGTGGAGGACGGAGTGCCTTAACCTCTGCTAATTCTAACCTCGGCTAATTTCTGTACTTAGTTCCTGTGCCTACTTTACTAAGCGGGAAAATAACGACAGCTCTTTGCTTACAAACTAGCATAAACAGAAGCGCCTGATCATATTTTATATATTTTATTAGAATCGCCGTCACTTCACTACGTCTTCATAACGTCGTTTGCTAATATAAATAAATATTGCCTTTCAAGTTACTAACATGAAACAAAAACATATACAGTAGTTACTTTAGCTAATAGTCAAACGACAAACATTGAATGCTTGAACAAGAAATATTTTTTATATGTATAAATTAACAATTTTGGCAATGATTTTACTGCTTAATTCTTATAGTCGACTATATTAGCTTTCAATATGTTACAAAGAAATATAACTTTAATTTTATTATTAATTTTTTTTTTTACCTTTACGTTGTATCCCGCACATAGGAACCTAGTTTTAAAATACTCCATTCTCATTTAGACACTTTCCGTCTGACAAGTTCCCTACTTTCTGCTGAATCCCGGAGGCATTGCCTGTTGACCGAGGAAAATGATAATATTATATACTTAATTTCCTCGAGCGGGAATCGATCCCACAACCTGTGTGAATATAACAATTGTACAAAAAGTTTTAATTTAAACTTTAAACAAAATTGAAACGTCTTTTATCATAAAATCCACCGTCACGCTCACGACTATGGACACGACGACCATTTTATAAGACCTCTCAACCGTAATACAGACTTAAAAATTAAAGATCTACAAAACTGGTTGTCCATTACGCTTTTGACGGGCGTACCCATTCGGAGTCGTTGGCCGGTGGCCTCGGTTGTGAGTGGCCATCTCTTTCTAGCTTACAGTGTTAGAAAGAGATAACAATCCGACGAGAATAGACGATCCGACATTTTGACGCACACTGCACAGTCACGTTGACTTACTTTACTAAGTACGACAGTGTTATAATAAATTTACTAAATTTTACATTAAAAAATGCGTGAATTTAAATATGACGTGGTGGAATTAATACACGCGATTAAAGACAGGCCTTGTTTGTGGGATAGAACGATAGAATCGTATAAGGACAGAGTTGAAAGACGGCTTGCTTGGAATCAAGTGTTTTCACTGTTAGACGAACGATACGAGGGCATGACGCCCGAAGAGAAACGGGTTACAAGTATGTACTTTATTGAAATATATTATTTTATGTGTGTAAAGTAAGGTGGATTAACGTTTA
Organism: Heliconius sara; assembly: GCA_917862395.2. Lineage (NCBI taxonomy): Eukaryota > Metazoa > Arthropoda > Insecta > Lepidoptera > Nymphalidae > Heliconius > Heliconius sara. Next base: position 18,099,471 of record OU860797.2, on the reverse strand, counting down.
TAATTTCACATTTAATAGGCCTTCATAATGAAGATTATAATAAAATATGTTTTAATTAGTTACGTCACATTTCCCGTGACGTGTGTTTTGACGCAGGTAGATTAAATGAGTATAGTTTGCATACAATTAATTTTTATTTTTTCTTATTCTCTGATTATTATAAGTTAAAATCTACGATGCGTCTTTAAATTTAAATTTCTCATTTTTTAAGACTACATGATAAATACCTACTTACTAACAAAATGTTATACGATCAAACTTAATATTTTATTTCGAATCTATAAAATTATATAAACAATTATACAATAGAACAGCGATCAAGTTACTGAAAATTTGGGAAACCGCTTTTGATAACGCTTCCATGATTTTTTAAATATTAAAGCTCTCTTTTCACTCTACAAAATGGAATGGAATAGAATGGACACTATATTTATATTTACAATTACTTTTAAGGATTTTAGAAAATATATTAAATATTTATAAGAAAAAATTGTTATTGAACAACGGATAATATCAACGTACTATGTTATAGGTGAAAAAATACAATCAAAATGGACAAACATACGGGACACATTTGTTAAGACGTTGAAAACTAAAATGGGGAAACCAAAACGCAAATACGTATTACACGAACACCTCACATTTCTTTTCAAAGTGGCGTCACTTAACGACGACTACTGCATTGATTACAGTTCTGAAGACATCGCCATGTTCAAAACTGAAAGAGACAGTCCTAATGAAATATCTACTGATGTTAATGTTGATATTAGTCTTCCAAAACGACCCAAGAAACTAGAATATATGGAAGAACCATCAAGAACCAATGAATATGAAAAGTCTGAGTTAGATTATGTAGAAATGGATGAGTGTAATGATCCAAGGATAATGAATGAAGACGAGGCTTTCTTTGCATCGCTTCTACCGACTGTGGTTAAATATTCTGAGGACGAGAGATTGGAGTTTAGAATAGAAGTTTTAGCTGTTATGAAGAAGATAAAGGATCAAAGGAAGTTGTCTAGTAATGTGTCTATATGAATAAAAAGATTAATGTCGAGAAAAAATACTTATCAAGATACTTATCGAGAAAACGTATAAAATGTTGAACGTAGCGGGACTCGAACCCGCGCCCTCTGGAAACCGACCTAGGTCGGTTATACATTTTGTAAATAAGTATTTTTCTTTCCTAAGTGTGAAATAATACTTTAAAAATGTTAAAAATATTTAATATTATGCTACTTGAGTGTGGTCAATTTCTTGTTTTTTTTTTTTTGTAATATAAAACAATTTGTCATCATTAAAACATGATATAATATTAAATAAAACATTAATGATGATGATTATATGTTTAAAAGATATGTAACAATAATTAGTGTATATTTTTAAAGAATAAGTTATTGTATCCGTCTTTACTAAATAGTAAGTTTTTCACTTTACTAAAGAGCTATTGTTAGAAAGTTATTTAAAAAATAAATTAAGCAAAATGAACATAATTATAATAACTTGGATTTTATTTCTTACCATTATTTATGTATCCTTTAGGATTGAAAAGTAATTAAAATTAATTAAAAAAATATATTAAATATAAACTCTTTGAATGGAGCAGTGTTATTCTTATTTGTAACTTAAAAATTAAGTGATTTTTCAGTATTTATTTATATATATTTATATATAAATAATTATTTAAGTATATATGTAATAACTAAAGTGCATAAGCGGGATAAATAAAACAGACCTTAATAGATAAGTTTTAATGATCATTTTCTGTAGCATTTTAAAAAATAATGTTTACAATAATCCAATAATCACAAAAACACATTTTGGGTAAATAAAAAATAATGAGGATACCTCCTAAACATTATCGAGTTTTTTACATTCTAATACTTTTTAAATTCTAATTGGAAAACAACGAAACATCGCAATACTGTAGTCAGAGTAATATCGAAACGTCTACAATATCGAATAACAACTTACAGGATTATATAAAAAAAAAACCAAACTTACGCTTAAAAATGGCAGAAATAATTGTCTCTTCACGCCTTTTTTTTTCATAGACAGAAAATAATAATTCAAAAAACTCACAGAGACCGCCCCCGGTAGTGGACGTGCGCCTTTAGACTGAAGTCAAATACCATCAGGGTATCTATTCAAAAAATGCCCACCCATCCGAGTTGCAGGCTAAAGGCATATACACATAGCTTCACCTAACAACGCTATCTTACTACTAGAAGTAACATGAACTATGGTACCGCCCGGTGTCGGGCGTAAAACGTTACAATTCACTATAAGACCGTCAAAGAACGAGCTTGCTAAATTATCTAATATATTTTTATATACAAGTCCCAAATTGCGATCCTCAATTATGGCGTTGGCCTTGAGTTAGTACGTAGTTATATATACAAAAGCGGTCAAACACTAAACGAAACTAGGCTTATAGCCGTTGAGATAGATACCGCGTATTAAATCTAAAACGGAGTTGACTAGACCCCTTAAATGTAGGGGACGAAAATTATTTACACACTTACGACGGAAAGTAATTCAAATTCACACCTAACTTAACCATAATAGTTGTAATAAACGTTAAATACAAATATCAACCCTGACCCTTCGCAAACGAACCAAGCGCTCCAAACAAACTGAACATAGAAAAATAAGCCAAGTTAAAGCTCGTCACAAATTTGTGCATTTCCCATGGAAGGTTGCCGTTCAATTAAATCTAATATAGTACAATAGATAATAAAATCAAAATGGCGGCAAATTTAAGGAGAACTGTCAGTCTAGATATTAGAAGGGGTTACAATTATTAATATTCATCTACACTACGACGAAGTCACAATACGCTTAGCCTACAGTTTATACATATACATCAATTATCATATATTATATATGGTTATATTACATGATGAAATAACAATCAAAATGACGGTAATTAAGTGAAAAATAATAATAATTTGAACTAATAGGTGACGGTGAAACACAAACTGCTATAACACTAACAAAAAGTCCACGTGTAAGTATGAACGTAAGCTTATTTGTTTATATACAAAACAATAAATAACAACATTAATTATAATACATTAAGAAACCTCGTTACGAAGAGATCGCGATCAGTCTGGCGCGACGCCTAGTCTTATAATGGAAGAATCCCATAAATTTTATATTTTCTCTAATATAATGTAATTTATCCACCATTTGGGTGGCGATTTAATAATTATAATACTAAAATTGATATTTAGACAGTCACAAATCTAGATATTAATATATACTTATATGTTGTTTCCAGTGTTAGTCATAGCCCGTATTTTGTTCAATCCTTGATATAAATTTAATTTAAAAATTTCTGTTTAGACAAATCTTATATATATATATATATAGGTAAATTCTTTTCAGTATTTAATTAGTAAAGTCAATAGTAGGTTTCTTCTTAGGTTTCTTTGGTCTAGGTGGTACAGGGGATCCATTGCAACAATGACAGCCTCGTTTCACTACCCCTCTCACTGACGATCGTCGCCTTACTTCTAAGCTATCTGTCCTATAATCCCTCTCTTCCTGGAAACCAGCTCTCGTCTTACCAGAGAGACTTCTCTCCACATCATCAGCATGATGGTACATACGTTTAGCTGGGTAAGTTCTTAAAGGTGGATGATCATCAGACGACCCACTGCCAGCTCTTTCTATTAACCTAGCTTCTTTTATAACAGAGTCTAATCTCAAATGAGTTCCTACGCCGCTGGAATCTGTTGAATTTGTTTCATCGAAGGGACTTTTACAGCATTTTTCGCTGTCACTACTATAGTTGTAATCAACATGGCGGCCTCTTTCTGAACGTTCTGACGCTGAATTGGATTCCCAAAAGAGTTCAGCATGTCTTTCTGGGGAAGAATTGTCTTCATCACCATCAGCCATTGATTCAAGGGTAGCTTCTCTTGAACTATCCTCAGCTATCATTTTGGCATCATCACCTGCTATAAGACCGTCTGATTCGTCCATTAAATATCTAGCATCTCGTCTATCGTCTTCGTAACAAACTCTTCTGATAACTTGAGTGGCATTTCCTGTTGAGTGTACTATAGCTGATGCTGTATGGGACAGATGAACTTCTCTCGAATCAGTCAATATGTTGTCAAATTTTGTTAGATTTAAGTTACCGTGTGAGGAGTTTATAATATGATCAATATTGGCATATTTCACACTAGGATGTATGTTTTCTTGGTTTGCTTGAGATATGACAGTGGTTTGAGGCGCTGTGACGAGTACAGTGGCCGGCGCTCGACCGGCGTGAAAGATCGTTGACGTTATGTGACGTCCCTTTAGCCCAGTTATTGTGAACGGCTGGACCTGGTAAGAATAATATTAATTGTGAAAAACACAATTGAACAAATACATATAAAGATTAATTGTAGTGTCTTTATATCAAAATATGAAACTTAAACATTGTTTTCTTCGCTATATATAAATAAATAAAAAATAAACTAGTTTAGTATTAAACACATTTTTGAGCATAAGCAATAAAAAGTATTTAATTTTTTTTTATATGCACTACAACAAGGGTTCCCAATCTTTTCTTGTTCCTGAACAAGAAAAGACCACTTTTATATAATTCTCGTTGGCAGAGACCACTTTGTAGGTATAATACAAATAAATAAATAATTAAACAAAAATTTTAATTTCAAAGTCAAAAGTTTAAAAAAAAATCAGACATTTTGTATGAATTTATTTTGTGTGTGAATTTATAAGTAAATATTAAAAATCAAAGAATTTCAAAGTATATTAAATAAAAATATCAAAATATTTTGTTTTACTGAGGAAACAACTTAACTGTAGGCAGACTTTGCTCAAACACCAAAATTTTAAGTCATTCTCGGGCCTTAACTGCGAACCACTACTAGTCCACAAACCACTGGTTGGGAATCGATGCACTACAATTATAAAAAATATCCTTTTTCCTAGTTATATGCCAATAATTGTGGTAAAATGACCACAAATACCTAGATATCATTGTAATGTGACGTGTTGTGGATTCGGTTTCCATTAGGGGAATGCTTATATAAAAATTCTTTTCTCTAGTCAAACGTAAGACAGGTACCTCAGTTTCCTCACTAGGTTCACTATGAAACGTCGTATTGGGATGTGACCTAGCAAATTCCTCCTGGTCCAGCGCTATAGTCGCTTGCATGCCATCCTCACTGACTGTTACTATACCCTCATCTAACCCGAGAGTCACTCCTAAGTCTTGCTGATCATCTATGTCGCTGTGGAGGAGATGATCTGTTGCTATTTGATCGTCTATGTCTGGTTGCGGTATGCCACTTTGGTTGAGGATTGTTGGTTGGGCTAGAAAGGCAACATATTTAATGAGAAAATTACTATTTTAATTTAATTATTAGGGCGCAGGGCGCATTGATATGTACCAAATGTGTAGTTCTTTTAATAATTAAAGCGCGACGTTAGGATGCACCCAGCAAATAATACCTACTTTTAGTTACTAGTAACAGATAATCGAAAGTAAATTATTATATAAAAGTTAGTAAATAACCATTGTTTAACTCAAAGTAATTATAAATGTCGGCGAAAAGTGGGGAACTGAGTGTCCTTTGCCTAACTATGTTATATATAACTATGTTGTATTATCTACAAGGACTTACGCGTGTGCGAATGCTGCTGAGCATCATGAGCTGGCGATGAACTAAAAAGCAGTTCAGCTTCGGGGAACAATTCCGATGCTGATGGTGAATCCACGCCGAGGTCTTCGCATTCTTCCGAAAGGGATTTCTGCAAAAAACCAGTACCCTGGAGCAGAGGGTTCTTTTGAATGATCGTCAAAATAAAATCAAAATATAGATGTCTAATTACTACAAAATTGATGAGATTAAAATGATATATGAATTTAAATTATAAATTTATGAAACTGTAGTTGAAAAAAATAAAAAAAAAACTATTTGAAAAATATATATTGAATTATAAAATTAAATGAATTGACCAAAATTAAATTTCATTTTAACGTGAGCATTTTTAAAAACTGTTTAACGGTTTATGTTAATAAGACTAATATTATAAAAATGATTGATGATTAAGAAAAAAAAGATGGTGTAAGAAGGCAAAATGAGTGTGATTTAAACAAAATATAAAATAAGAAAAATTATATGCTTAGATTTTTTATTTTTCAATTAATATAAAAAAGAAAAAGATGAAAGATAATAACATGTGAACAAAAGAGACAGAAATAAATAGGATATAGCTTATTTCTAGTTTTTCTTTTGCCTCTTCCAAAACATCTTTTTCTTCTGTGCGATGAAAGTTTTGTTGAATACCTACTTGTAATCGTAGTTCATGTTCCAGTATAGCATATTTGTGCCTGAGCGCTGCAGCCGATACGTGAGCGAGACGATGTTGGCGATGACCGTCCCTTTTGTGAACCACCTGTATAATATATCTCCATCAAAATCTTATAATTTTAAAGAATTATTTCATCAAGTAGGCACATTATAGACGAAAACGGCTTAAGCTTCACATATTCATAATGTATACACTTTACATAACACTTATACGATTACGCTGTTATTGACATAAGCATTTAAAGCTATGAAGACGCTTTTATATTTGATTTTTTATATTTTATTTAATAATTTTATTAGTATACCTATCTAGAAGAAAGGAAATATTAGAACTAAATTAGTGTCATATATTTGCGTGTTAGTTATTCTTTTTAATAAACGAATATATATAATTGTCTAGTAAAGTTTATTCTACAACACATTTACGTAATAAAGGATCTAGTACTGTCGTCCAAATGAAGATGAGTTTCATGCACGATGATGCGGTTCGCACTGGACTATGTAGTAACCGAGGAACTGCTACATGCAAAATTAAACACATCTCAAATCCAAATTGAAATATACAAAAGACGTAAAAGATTGGAAAATAAGCGATACGAAACGTTTAAAAACAATTTTCCGAAGGAAAAGAATAAAATATATAAATTAAAATACAATTACCATTACAATGATTGGGTAGACATTTATGAGACTTAACTCTATGGACTTTCTTTGATTCGAATGTAGAATGCCATATATATGTTATAGAAGCGACAAATTAATTGTGAGTCATTTTATGATTTTTGATTATTATATAAAACGTTGTACGTAGTTTCAATTAAAGCTGGCCAAGCATTGCCTTTCTTGATCAATAAATTTAAAGCTTAAATGTTGAAATTGTTATTGTATTCAAATGTATTCAAAAGAAACTTAAACTGGTAAAAAACTTAAAATTATTTAAACATCTGTTCCAAATAAAGCACTTGTCGCGTCTATTTGTATATGTCCTTACGGCAAACCAACACCGAAAGAAAGAAAAGCGGTTAAAAGAAACTGAGGCGTGCATGTCTACTAAGAGGCTTTCTAAATTTGAGGGGGTCGGCGTCAGTTCTACGATATCGTGTCCTTCATGAAACAAAGTCACATCTGAAATCAACTTCATTAGAAGAGATCCATTTAATGTTGCATAATATTTGAATTTCAGCGCACGTTAGCGTGTAGTACTTAAGGTACTACACCTTATAGATTATAGTTAAGTAGATCTCTTCGGAGTAGCTTTCAAGCGGCGACTTTTCCTAGCAAGGACACGGTATGATCACCTGGTGGTAGGCCTTATCGTCGCAATCTGACGCGTCAATATCGTATGCGCAACGAGACGTCTCATCTTGAGAATCTACGATGTACGACTTTTTCGAGTCAACGTCGAACATCTTATCAAATATCCTTTGCGCCTCCATATCGGGACTGTATCTATCTGGGATCGCGTCCTGAAGTTTCAAAATGTTTGTGAACTTGCCTTATCTTCTAAGTCGTTCGAAACGACACATGTCTGACGAGGTTCAAAAAACTTCGAAATTACCAATATTTATACTGAGTTACTTAAAATATATAAGTAGTAATAGTTATACTTACGAGTACGGTCCTGTCCATATTTTCGGTCCGAACTGTTTCTTCATATGAATAATCGTTGGGGTCAGCGGTTAAATGCCACGGCTCTGAGCCCTCTGGGCTCGAAGCTCGTTCTGGTTTAACATCTTGTGATTCACGGTCAGCCCACGGTGAGGTACTCGCCCTGCTATCGATTAACTCGGGTGGAGTTTGCGCGGGAGCCGGTGACGCTGCGTTTTCTGGCGGATGTACGGTGGCTGTTGTTGTGAAATTAAAAGCTTGAAGGTTGTGTAAGGCCGCAGTAGGCAAACGAACATGACGAACTCCGGGACGCGTTAAAACTGGTTTTAAGCCAGCCGGGCCGATTAGTCTTTGCAATAGAAGTGCATTACCGGTTTCCCCACCGACAGTAAGTAACTTGGGGCCTCGGTTTGTCACTATAGCTATCTGTTGACCACCTTTAACCATAGAAACTGGCAAGATATAATTAGCAGGCATTAAAACAGCAGTTGTAGGTTTGCCAGACGTTCCTCTCGAAACAGTGATAGTTTGGCCGTCGGCAACAATGACATTACGCTGTGGTTGTTGTCTCGGTGGTGTTGAAGCAGGAGTTTCATTTTCAAAAGTGAGCTTTCTAACCACTTTACGTGGACTATCTTGAGGAGAATGTGGTTCTAAGCAATTTTCAGTACAATCCCCTTGAGAAGTACCGCAACTACTGTCCTCTGACCCCATAGTTCGACACGTGTCATCCCCTTGGACGGGACTCATGTCGCGAGCCCCTGGTCGTCGAGAACTACTGGAACTCTTTTTACGCTTTGACGACCCCGATGGGTTCGATGGCGGATTCGATCGCCTCCTTGGTGCTGGTTTGTCTTTGTCAGGAGAATTTTCCACTTGTTCTTTATATTCAGCAAGAATATAAAGAATCCTTTGTGTAGTTTGTTCATCTTCAAGGGGCTTCTGAGTCGATGTTTTTGGAGGAACTGTATTTATTTTCAATGAGTTTGGTGGATGTGACGAAGATTTCGGCCTGGACTTCGACTTGGATCCTATTTTAGCTGCTTTTGGTTGATTTTGTTGAGGAGATACTTCGCTTGAAGTTGATTCACCTGTCGCAGTATGAGGAATTTGAGAATGCGTCGAGGAAGACGGCGAATCGATCGTATTCGATGAATCAGGTGATCGAACATAAGCTGTTGATGTTGTTGGTTTTCTATTGACATAAGCTACGTTCAGTGACTGATTTGTTCCGATTGAATACAAAATTTGCTGTGTAGATTCGGTAACAGTTGATGTTACTGATGTACTATCTGTCGTATCCGACGAAGACGTTTGGAGTTTGCAAAAATTATTATTAGTATTAGGTTGAACAGTGCTTCTTTCTTTAACTTGCTCCAATACCATGTCGAATTCTCGTAATTGTTCAAGTGTAGAGGAGCTCATTTGAGATTCGGAAGAGGATTGACCTTCACTAGCTACTTTTACTTGCCTTGTATGTGTTTGTGGTAAGCGAATTGTATGTTGTCCAAGCGGGGGAGCTGCAGTCAAAACTAATTGCTGATAGACAGGTTGATTTGCACCGCCTATTACGTTACGTTGTATTTGAAAGAAAGATGGCCTCACTACTCTAGCACCTGACACCATTTGCGGAGCTTTACTTAGCATAGGTAATTTTATTCGCATTTGAGTTAAGACGGGCTGATGTTGAGCTGGAAAATTTTGAGTGTTTTCATTAGTAGTACTTGTATGATTATTATTACTTTCGTCTGAAGCCATATCGTTATTTTGACTATTTTGAGTATTCTGATTTTGAGGTATAATTTTAATGATTGGTGATTCCACTTCACTTTGATTCATAAATTTCATATCTCCCTGTTGTTTTTGATTGGAGTCCTCTACAAGTTCCGTACTGGGTACAGTTATCAAGTTTATAGTTTGTCCCCCTCCTATATTAACCGGTATCTGACGGGTATAAATAACACCACCATGCATCATAGGTGCAATGGTCTGTTTAATTTGTTGGACTATATTTGATTGCGCCTGTGTTGATGGCGCAGGTGATTTTCGTAATAATAATGGAGGGCTGCTTATTTGACTGATGTGTTCCAAATTCAGATTATTTTCATTAGGCTGACATTCTGAGTTTTCAGGATCATTATTAATCGATGATAAGTGAGAGTTATTTGTATTTATATCGCTAGTTTTCTGATTGCCATCTTGAAAAATTTGTTTGCCAAAAGCTTGGTTAAATTTAGGTAGGCTGGTAGATTTTTCAGGGCCTGTTTTATTACTTGAGTTTTGAATAAACTTTGCATAATTTTCTTCATATACAGAACGAGACTTAATCTCATGTTGACCATTCATGGAATCTTTGTTTGCCGAATTACTATTATTATTAGATGTAGGACTTAAATCTTGACCTTCTGGTGTCTTTGAATTATTTTGAATGTTTGGTGATTCAAACGGCTGCAATCTTAATACCATACTTCTTTGATGTGGGGCATTTAGCTGAATGGATTTTCCATCTGCAGATTTACAAACAAATTGAACCATTTTTTGTTCTGTACTTCCTTGAACATTAGCCAAATTCGTTAATAAATTTACTCTTTTTAGTATTTGTCCTGTGTTGTTATTTTTTTGGTTACCAGTGTTAACAATGTGTAAAAGTTGGTTATTTCCTTGTTGTAAGCCTGTGTCTACTAAAGAAAGCCCACTGTAGGTATTAGTATGTTGAACATTATTTGTATTTGATGTATTATTGTTAGTCGTTTTATTTTGGACTATATGTAAAACAGGAGTGTTAGAGTTGCTCATTACAGAATTTTGACTATTTTCTACCACAGTTATTTGGTTTCCGTTAGCATTTTTTCCTTGTACTATATGTAAAACTTGCGAGCCTACTGATGAACTTGATCCAACTTGGTTACCTTCTTGAGAATTTGCTTGATTAAGTGGTGGAGGTAATATTTGAGCCAATGCTTGTTGAAGCATCATTGCATTTATAGAAGAAGTCTTGGTAAAATGATTTAGTGTTGATGTTGTGTTCTGACATATTTTAGGGGAGAACATATTTGCCGAAGGTTGTGCTTCAGAATCAATTACAGGTTCTGGTGAAGGAGTTATACCGGCTGCACTCATAGCATGGGCAATTTGGTCAGTTTTCTCAACCGTTCCATTTTGTTGCTTTTGAGTACGTTCCATTTCACTTTTATCCATACTATCATAAGAAACTTCAGAATTAGATTGAACTTCTTCAGATGTAGTGTTTTCATTGGAGTCATATGAATATTCTATATCTTTAATGTGTTTATTGACTAAAACTTGCAAATGATCACTTTCATTACCGTTATGATCGTTCTCCGTTTGGGACAATTGTTCGTGTATATTGCTTTTTCCTTCGGAAGATACTTCTATTTCTACAGGAATATTTTCGTTATGAGGCGGTACCTTTGAAGACTCTTGCAATTCTGTTTGCCGTTCGTATTCTTGTGGTAAGGGTACACTGATATCTGCAGTAGTTAATTCAGTATATTCAGTCTTGACTGGTGATTGTGAATTTTCATGAGGACTATTTTCTGCTGAGCACTGAGGACTTGCATCAGTGACTTGTGTTACTCTTGGATCACATGTGACAGGATTTTGTGCTGCTGCACTGACGGGTAGCTGTTGTCCCACTTGTACAACATTAACTAAGGTCTCAATGGAGGCAGGCTCAATAAAATCTGTACTAAAAATGTCGTAAGGGTATAGACCATTATTATCAAAATCCAAATATTTTTTTTTATTATTATTTTCTAAAAACCAATTGTAACGTAAATCTAACGTAGTTTTTTTAAAAAATGATCGTACTTTATCTCGTAAATTAATGTAAGAAAAGAATCGATTACATGTTTCCATTTGCTTTACTTTTGATTCATGTAATTCATTACATTTCTCATAGTTGTCGGACAATAAAAACGGCTGACATTGTTTTACGTCCGACAGAGTCGCAGCCGAAAATTTTGAAAATTTATCTCCATCTTCTGAATTTTGAATGACTCTGTCGGACCCCTCACCAAAACCCATACTAAAATTAGTTTCATTAATTTGGTCATTGGTAAGTTGAGGTTCAACATATTCTGATGATATTTCTTCAGCTAATGTTTGTCGTAACGGATCGAATTGCTTCTTTTTTTCAATATCCTCGTCTATAAATAACAAATGTTTACATTCATTTTTAGCGTCTTCGTCAATATGAACTTTTAATGTAGGCCAACATTTTAATGTATCGTACACATCTATATAATCTTTATGAAAAGGCCGTGAGAAAGAAAATTTTATTGAGTTCCAATAATTAAAAAGATTCTTATACTCTTTCCCATATGCTGTGTCTGAATAAGTACGGGTTAATTTCGGATTATCAATATTTTTACTCTTTCGATATTTTTTCTTATAAGATTTACTGTCATATTCCAATATCTTACGTTTTAAATTTGTTCTACTTGTTCTTGTACGTAAACTTAAATTGGCTTGTATCTTTTGCTTAGAATAGGTATTTTTAGGTACAATAACGTTAAGTTTTAAACTTTCCAAATTTACTTCGTTCTCGACATTATCATGAATGGTAAAAACTTTATCTCCCTCAGTTTCGACACCACTAACTGGAGCATCGTCATGAATATTAACGTCCTCTGTTATCGTCACTCTATTTAATATTGGAAATACATAACACGTGCCAATGACGGGATCTTCATATATAGAACCATTTAAAATAACTCTAGAGTCACCTTTGTAAACGAGGGTAACATTTTTTTGCTTATTATTATTGCGAGTTATACATTGAGAGCTATTATGGTTATCATTAATTATGGTCTCAGTATTCTCTGTGTTACTACATAATTCATCATTGTTTTTAATTATTTCGATATTTGATTGAGCATTTTGATTAGCGGCAGGGCTTTTTTTCATTTTTTTGCATGTTATTGCGTTCATCTCTTCTAAATTGAGGTGTTTTATCTTTCTGTACATGTAATATTTCTAAATCCATTATTTCTGTGGTATTTTGTTCTTTCTCAGAAGTAAAATTATTATTTTTCATAACGTCTTCATGATTTATTTCTCGTTTACAAATTAAATTAATGTTTGACTTATTTATTGCAGCAATATGTTCTTCATAAACTTCTAATTTGTCAAAAGAGGTAGTAGTATTAGATATGTCTTTGTTATTTTTCCAAGGTGTCTCTACAATTTCTCTGGTAGTTTGAGTTAAACACTCCTTTTTAAAATTAGATAAAGGATCCTCATCGTTTATTGAAATATTTTTATCCTTAATGTCTTCTACGGGTACAATTGCATCATTTTTATCAGAAACATTTATATTATTTATTACATTACTAGTAGCAATAGCGGAATTATTTTTGTCTGGAATTAATATTTCTTTGGTTTTCTTTTCAGAAATTATTTTATCTTTCGTTTTTATAACAGGAACTGAGACAAATGTTGACTCAGGTTCGTTTTTTGTACAGCCTACCTGAGCTTTTAAATCAGATTTACACACTTCATTTTTCTGAGATCCAAGTAAAGTAGTAATGTCAGATAAAGTAATCGAAGGATGGTTCCTGTTTTGATCAGGTGAATCAGGTGATTGATTGTTACACAATCTAATATTATCATCAGTAGTTGAATGTTTTTCATCGTCATGCGGTCGATAGTTAATTTTAACTGCATGTTTTATTTCATAATCTGAACATAAAGTGTAGAGATTTTCTATAGGTTCCAAATGTTCAGACATCTGTTCTAGTTTTAATAAGTTTCTTTGTTCCTGTTCTTTAGTCTGTATTGCAACTTCACCTATAGATTCAATATTACATTTGTTATACTGTTTGAGGATTTCTGGACTAGATGTAATATTAGGTGCAGTTATAGAGCACTCACTATAATTAACAGTTTTGCGAAAACTCGATTCATTACTTGATATTTCATCTGATTTAACTAAATCAATGTCTTCTAATAATTTTATGTTACTGATATTACTACAACTAAATGTGTTATTTTGATTTTTATTTTCGGAAGTCTTGCAAGAATTTGGTATGCCAGGGTCAACTTTCGAAATTTTATGACAATGCCAATCTAAAGTTTCTACAATTTTTCTTTTCAATGGAGAAGAATTGGATTTTATTTTATTATCTCTTTTATTAACTTTTAATTTCTCAATTACTTCCATGTTAGTTGCAAAATATTTAGCAATTATTTTACTAAGGCTAGGTACATGTACATTATGACACCTCTCCTGATTTTGTTCAAAAGGTACAGCATCTGCAGATATATTACTTTCGATGTCACTTTCACAATCAGTTGACTTCTCATCAAATTTTGATTTACTAAGTGCTGTGAAATGTAAATCGCAAGACAATAATTTATCATCAATATATCTTTCATCCGTAATTATTAATTTTGTCAAACACCATTCTGCACAACATTCGAAGTCCGGCTCCAAAGTGTGCTTCAACGAATTATGATTCGGTTTGTTATATAAAATCTGAGGTAATTCAAAGTTTTCGATTAGTGATGGAGATGAACGTTCGGATTTATTTTCATCGATAGTGTAAAAGTCATTTAAAATAGAAAGAGATTCAGATCGCTGCAAGGATCCTATCTGCAAAGATGTTTCTTTTGTAGGTGCATCTTCTTGTAAAGATGTCTTTTGTATAGATTCTTCTTGTGAAGATGCTTCTTGTAAAGATGTTCCTTGTACTAATACCTCTTGTACAGGAGCACAGGAAGCATCTTCGGTGCTGTGTAAATATATTTTTTGAACAGATGTTTCTTTTAAAGTTTTCTCTTGTGATAATGATATGTCATGTACTTCTTGTGACAATTTATCATTTAATGATATTTCTTGTAAAGACATTTCTGATATATTTTCAGTTTCATTGTCATTAGATCTGGCACTTGTTTCTGTATTAGAATGGTTAGCATTTGATTGATTTCTGAAAATATTATCACATCTAACTAAATTAACAAAACAATGACTTCTCTGAACTTTTAATTTTTCGATGAGATTGTCACATCTGTCGATTTTCAGAATACATTCTTTATTTATAAATTGAAGGTTTATAGGCATCCTGCAAGTATCGCTGTTGTTATGCGTTATATCATTAAATATATTAGTGTTCTCGATAAAAGCATCTTTAGATGTATTAATATTATCTTTTATTACTTGTTCACTATGATCATTTAATGCATCTTCTAAAACATCTATATTTTCAGACAGTCTAATATTGTCTTTGTTGTTTTCATTCTCATTTTTACAACAATCATTTTTATCAACGATGTTACTGACATCTTTAGAGGAATCATCTACGATAATACAGTCTTCATCACAGTCTTGCGTTTCCTTTTCTGGCAACATGTTCTCATGTAAATTTAACATGGAGATATCTTTTAAAATTTTACAACTAACTAAGTTTACTACGCATTTTTGTGATAATTTTTCTTGATGTTTTAAAAATACATTTTTATCTTTGCAAGCACAATTATATATGCCAAATTCTGTTTGGAAGGTTTCAAGATTACTTTCTTCATCATCACTTACTAAATCTATAGTTTCAGTTTCCTGTTCTGAATATTTCAAATGAGACACATCTTGAACATGGGTGGTAATTGTAGATGGTTTCGCTTGAGACTTTACCTTGACTTGTTTAACATTTAAAGTACATTTTTTATTATTATTAATATTTTTCAAAATCATGGCTTTAATGGTAGGTTCTTCGAATATTTCATCCATTTCAACATTTAATTTTCCAGAAATTGTAACCTTGAAACTATTTCCATTTGGAAGCTTGACTCGAACACATTTTATTAATGGGTCATTACTGTTATTTGGTAATTCATCAAACATTATTTTGTCTTCATATTTTAAAAAATTAGATTTTTTAACTTTTTGTATGTCTGTTATCGGTGTATTTTGTTTTATATTTTTATCTTTATCAATTTCAGGAGTAACATCGTCCCTGATTTTACCAAAACCATTGCTTATATTTGTCGAAATTGGGACGTTGGGTTCCCCTACAGATTTTAAGATACTATCAATAATATTAGATTCTTTTATGGATTCATCCGCGATTTTATCGTTTAATTTGTTATCTCTTGGTTCGTTCTTAAAATGAGACCCGCTACTTTTATAAATAGTACAAGGTTTTAAAGAGTCGTTAATGATTTGGTTTTGGTCTTTTGATGTATTATTATTAATTGGAGGTTTTCCAATAATTTCTTTGCTAGAGTTTTGAATAACAGATGGTGGTATTTGATCTTCTATGTCTATAAAAGGTACATTGTCATTGTCGGTTTTGGCATCATGATGTTCTTCGTCTTTTGACGTATGCATTAAAGGTAATTTTATTAATTTATAAGATTTAACATTCTTCGTTTTCGAAATTTTCTTAAGTCCAAATTTTAAGCTCTCTGGTTGAATGGCTTTTTTAGCCAATTTATTTTTTTTGGATAATTTTGAAGTTTTTAAGTATGAGACGGTGCTACTAGATTCCACATTATTATTAACTAAATTATTTGAAGATCGTAAAAGAATCCGACGACACTTTGAATTGTGTTCGAAGCTATTGTCTAAAACTTTACTTATGCGTTCGTCTAATTTTGCATTTTTCATATTTGATATTATATTATCACGAGTTTCAAGTGATTTCACAAAATTAGTTGCTTGTAGCACATCATTTTCATTTGGTTTTGCTAATAAACTCTCAGTATCTGCAATGTTATTTGTATTTTTTCTATAAGTTTCATTTTCATAATTGATTTTCTTTTGTTCTGATTCTAGATTTGAAATATTAATTGGTTCGTAAGCAAGAGGAATCGGATTATTATCGCAACGATGATGAATTTTTCTATTTAATATTTGCATACGTTTCAGTTGTATTCTTTTCTGATCTATAATTATAGACTCCGTAATATGTTGTTCTGTGTATTCATTGATTGGTGATATATCATCGGAAATTGATTTACTTTCTTGAAAAGTTGAAGATTCATTTTCTATTTTATTTAAATTCGAGTTGTTCATTTCAGACATAGGCCGTAAAGACATATGTGAACTTATATTACTAAAATCCTCCTTTAGGTTTACTAATGGTGATGGCGGTGGTAATGATTGATCTTTGAAAAAAGGAGTATGTTCCTTGTTTATATTTTTTTCTGAGCTTTCATCAGTACTATGATTTGCTTGTAAATCTTGTGACGATTTTTCTTTTATATCAGCATTTGTAGAGGGTGACACTTGAGATATAATCTGATGCTCAGTTTTAACATTAGTATTGAGAATTTCATTATTTACATAGGTCGGATTTTCTAACTTGTCACAGTTTACGAAAGCTTGCTGTTCTAAATTTGTGTTGACAGGCGCTGATAGTGTGTTTAAGGTAATGTTAGGCACCACAGTTATGTTGGTTGGCACACTTTGCACAATAGGAACTGAGACAGCACCGTCAAAGATCACAGGATATGTTGGACTACCGAACAATGTTACATTTGACGGATTTTGATTGAGGGTCAAATAAGAATTATTTTCAAAAGCAGTACAGTTTTGATTAACTGTTTGTATTGTATACGGGTTATAAATCACTTCATTGCTTATTAACATTACATTTGGGGCACTTTGCGGTACTGTGAGAACAACTTGTGTAGGATCAAATACATTCAAATTGCTCATTTCAACTTTTGGTATATCAGCATTTTCAGATCTAGGAGGTATTTCAAAGTTCACGCCGTCGTTCCTTTTTACCAATTCAACAGGATTTCTGTTCACATTCACGACCGTGGGATTATGATCATTCGCATTTCTGTCTTTTGTAACATTGTTTAAATGCATATTGCTGCAGGTTTGTATATTTGAGTTTTTAGCTACGATAGGTGAAGTTACTAATTCATTAGAAATTATACGTAGCTTTGAGTTTTGATTCGCATTACTTGATTTAATATGCAAATCTTCCTTATGATTAGACGAGCTCGACGAAATTATAGAACCACGTTGATTTTTAGTTTGTCGTCCGTCGATGATTAACTGCGGTTTCCGTATAGGCGTCGTGTTTGTTTTATTAACATTGAAATATAAGTCATTAGGTAGACTTTTTATCTTTGTCGTTATTGTTGGCATTCCGTAAGCTTCATCATCTGCCAAAAGCTCTCCAATCTCCTGCCGCAAATCATCGTCCATTAAATCTCCTAATAAATCGAAGTCTGAATTCGGTATTCCCGATATAAATGGATCATTGCCATTTTGAATGACACTTGAAATGTGTTTCTCACATTTCTTTATAACACTTCTTTTAGATGTTTCGATTTGACTTTCCTTGGTATTGACCAATTTAGTAACGTTCTTTTCAGATCGCGGTTTAAAATCTTGCGCATTTTGCTTTTTCGGTAAAGAGCTAGTGTTAGTTGAAGTTAAATTTGTAGCAGAATGCTTTAAAAGACTTCGCTCAGATATAGTACTCGGAACAGGGCACTGTGGGCATTGTTTTAGTATAAATTGAATGTCTTTTCTCAAATGAATCTTTTTTAAGGGCTACGTCCAAAGCATTCGGACCTCTACTGGGTGTCTTGTGAGCTAAGAGAGCATTCATTACACTCTCCCAGTCAGATGTTGGATTATCGTTATTTGAGCTTTGTTTTTGATTTTTACTATTACCTTTAACATTGCGAGATTTCTTTGGTTCGGAAGCAGTATTGGACAAATTATCATTTGTTTTAATAACTGAAGTTTCGACTGATTGAGTTATGGCTTGTTGACTAAATAAATTAGAGTTAAGATTTTGGCAAACTATTGGTAAATTACTGTTATTTAAATCTGTATCGATATTTGACACTTTCAAATTTGAACATATAGTGTTATTTTCAACTTCAGTCTTAGGTGTGGGTTTGACGTTCATCTTAGATTGTTGTCGCAATAATAGCAATAAATCATTCTGATCTTTTTCCGATAAATTGCTATTTGGAACGACAATTTGTCTTTGGGTAGTATTTTTGATTTCATTGCCGCTTGATAGCTTTACTCCATACGTTTCATTGCTTGACAATATATGGCTCATTATTGGATACTTAAGTACTGAAGATGTCGATTTTTGTTGCGATAGGCAATTAGAATTGTCCACCTTACTCGGACCTGGCTTACTCGATTTACTCTTCACTTCAAGTCTCGATATCACAATTTCGCCTTTTGTTTGTAAATTTGATACTTTATTATAATCAACACCAAGTTTCTGCATTTCTTCCATAGAAATACTCAATGCTGGTTTCGTTGGGTTTTGATTAAGTTTAATTTTATTATCATTTTGTTTAGTTTTGTGTAAGTAATTGCGACGAGAGAAAGTGTTTGGCGCGTTATCGACTTTTTTCTGTTGTTTTGGTATAGATTTTGTGATTTGTTGAGATCTACTCGATACAACTTTATTTGTACCAGCGTTTGCGGACTCTCGTAATTCTTTAAGAAAATTTTGACTATGTACTTGGCTGAGCGTATTACTATTCGATAAACTTTGTTGAGAGCCATTTTGTAGATTTTTCATTTGGTATTGCCTTGCTGTGTACCCTTGTAACTTGTCTACATTGTTTGCTTGAGCGGTAGATTGTTCTCGGAGAAATTCTTGAAACTGTATCTGACTTAGAGTATCAGAGCAGCTTTTGGTTGGTTGTTTTTTAATAACAACTGAAGTTCTTCGTTTTAGAAATTCCTTGTATTGATTTTGACTGGATGATTCTGTATCCAGTATACTTCCTTTATTGGTTGGCTGGGACTTGACTGATTAATGTTACTTGCATTGTTTTGTTTAATTATCGGCTGAGATACTTTTTTAATTGGATAAGGAGCATATTGGAGAGATTTTTTCCCTTCAGTAACACTGTAGTTTGCTTTCTGACTAGTGTTAGTAGGTGGTAGGAATACTTCACCTGGTTTAGCAACAACTTTCTTATAATCAGCCACATTACCATGGTGACCATAACTTTTTACAAAGTCATTATGCTCGCTTGTTGAAACAAGCGATAGTTTCCATTTTTCATTACTATTGCTTTTCTGTGATATTAATGGACTGACTTTTAAATTATTTGGACAAGATAAAGGTTTGAAGTTTGTACTAGCTGTATTACTATTAAAATTTTTATTTTTTCTGAACTCAAGGAGTTTCTTGATACTTTTCTTTACTTGACTGTTAGCTTGATATGGTGCATTGGGTCGGTTAACAATGGCTTGACTCTTCGATAGAGCTAAGTTGGGTGCGCTGTGTGTTTTGTTAAGGCCTATATTGTTAGTCAGTATGCTCCTTTCCGGCGATTTAATTTCATCCATGGAATATAAGCCATCAAATACCACATTGGGATCATTACCCTCCGAGTTGACTGACGATTTCTCCTGACTATCATAATCACTGTCATACGCGCACAGATTAATGACCGGAGTAGACGTATCTGTGAGATTTATTATATGATCTTGTCTCTCTACTTTCATACCAATCAGCCTAGACAGCCCTTTTAAATTTTGAGTACTACCGCCCACTTCAGATGCCGCCATTTTGTCTTTCTTTTTGCGCTCTTTTCTTTCTTTTTTCTTTTCCTTCTTTCGTATCTCCTTGATCTTCTCCTGACTATGTTCTTTACTTTCATCAGTATTTTTGAATGTTCCTGCTTTTAATTTATGTTTTTCCTTCCTTCTTTCCTTGCTATGAGGTCTTTCTTGTTTCTCTGACCTCTTCATATCATCAAGATTTAATGGGTCGACTTCTTCATCAGATGAATATTGCAATGGTTTAGATTTATTTTTTTTCTTTGGAGCATCAGTGACTGGTTCTCCGGTGCCTTGAGAGATATCTGTTTGTTCTGCTTCATACATAAATTCATCTTCAAAATTATCCTCCACTCTTTCCAATAGGTGTTCATAGCCTGTTGTACAAATTTATATTAGAAAAAAAATAATAATAATAATCAAAGTAGGCCGAGAGAATTTAGTGTGAAGACACTAAGTTCCTCGCAGAATCATTTGTTTTCTGTTGTTACTCAAGAATGAAAATAATTAGTTCCCTAGACTGGGAATCGAACCCATTAGCCTCAAAATAACTTATTACTTAGCATATTTTACATAGCCTTTCTGTCCTCACCACTTTAAATGAAACCGCAGTTTTAACTACCTTATGAAAACCTAATACAATTAAAACAGAAGAGATTATTACAAAATTGATAATGAATTAAAATTACCGTTGTAAAATTAATCGCTATTTGCAAAGAATGACGCACGCAGACACAAACCTATCAAACCGATAACGTAGCACACGCCTCATTCTCGAAATCGAGTCGTAGGTAATGGGTAGCGATGTCGAATTGTATAAAATAAAACGAGATATCCCTTTCTCGTTCTAGTATGTTTTTTGAGAGTGAAAAGTGGCAGATCGGCAGTAGTATTTTTATAGTAGTAACTATTTACGTTATTAGTATTTATTCGTGGGCGTGACACAAAATACAGTATGGATAAACATCGTGAATTGAAAAAAAATCATACGTCTAAACTGTTGAGGTATCTTGATTAATTTCTTAAAGTATGAGTTTGAGATATTTTACCCTGTTTCCGTTAAAGGAGCGCAGACGTTTCCATCCTGTATATATTCTATTCTATTAAAAAGACAGTAATTACCCTTTTCAATGCCATAATACGCATCATTCTCGTCGTCATCCTCTTCGGGTAGGTGTTGGAAGGAGCGAGGGTCAAGGTTCAAATACTTAAGCTCAGTGGTGAGAGCACGAGTACCGCTGTGGGTCCGTTCCATATATGTACGACAGTTCTCTAGTAGAGATTCCCTGGAAAACATAAAATTAAAGTATTGAATAATTTAATCACCTTCAGGATGTCTTTTTCGGCTTCGGAAGCACACAGCAGGGTAGGCAGAGGGAACTAGTGTTAGGACACTTTGTTCTCCACTATCCGCCGAGTTCTAGAGGCATTACGTATTGAGTCGCGGTACCGAACGCCACGCTTTGCCTCGAAACCGCGAAGAAATGAAAAAATAAATGGAAAGAAATATTTCATTTCCTAGGAACTTCGATCCCAACTCTAGAGTTGGGATCGAACCCACAATCATTTTACAGTCACACTTTGTGCCCCTGGTCTACGACTGGGCTCACATGGTGAAAAATTTATTGAATAAAAGTAAAACGCATCTTCAGGTTTTTCCTCATTGCAGGGTAGAGCAAACCTAAGGTGAAGATGTCTACAGCATTTAAGTAATTTTTGCAGGTTCGATTCCTACTCTGGTTAAAATAAACATTCATATTTAAATAATTTATTGGTGCATGGAGGAATAGTCGCTTAACACCAGCTTTATTCTCACTACTGTGCTTTATGCAAGATGAGATGAAGGCAGTGTGAAGCTAAGAATAATAAAGGGTTTTCATACCTTTCCATATCCCACGTCAATGTTTTTACCCTCGGTCCAGATATCAAAACAGCAAGATCTTGGCACAAATCCGCTCCAAGCCCCAAAGCTTCGCCCTCAGCGAATATCGCTGTTGACAGCACGTTCGCCTGTTTCTGAGATTTCATGTTTAGTGTTTCAGATGTTTTGACGAGGTTGGTTTGCGTCCGACTATCGTTTGCCCAGCTGCCAAATTCTGAATTTGTTTCTGGTTTAGATTCTTGTGCATCCTGAAATATTATTAATAAAGTGATAATTGAAATTATTTTTTTTTAAATTTTATTTTTGTTTAAATTATTTCACATTAGGTAAAATGCTATACAGCTTCAGACTGTATTGATGATTATACAAATCTATTTTTCTCAATTTTATTAATGTTTCTAAGTGTATTCACTTAGAAACATTAACCAATAAAATATTCTCTAATATTAAAATTTACTATCAAAATGATATTCAAAATTTTAATACAATCACAATGGAATACTAAATTGTTAAGTATTTATATTGCTACGTGGGGGTAGTTTGTGTTTAATTCTATATAAAGTCTTAAAGTAATTAAATACAGACAATGTGCAATTGATTATCACTAAGTTTGCTTATTACATGTCAACGTTGACGAATTGTGTCTGCTCCCATTAGCTGTAGATGGCTCCGCATATACAGAATGTTTTTGTCAGCACCACTTTATTTTAAGCCACAGTTTTAACTACTTTATAAAAGCCTAATACAATTATTATTATTTTTTTCCCCCAAAAATTAAAAAATGACTATTTCAAAGAAAATAAATAATAAAATTATCGTTTTAAAATAAAACGTAATTTGTCAAGAACAACGCACGCAGACATAAACCTATCAAAGGGAAACCGCCGCATACGCCTCGCCAAAATCGGGCCGGATTGGAGCCAAAGTTCAAAGAAGTTTAACCTTAAGCAGGATTTTTGTGGTTGTATGTGTTTACGTTCTTATATATACATGTATTATGCGTAACTGCATCACACGAAATACAAATAAACATCGAGAAATGAAAAAATATCCTATGTCCAAACTGTTAAGATATCTTGATTAATTTCTTTAGGTATGGGTTTAAAATATTTTACCCTATATGCTGTTCTGATTAAGTAGCCAAGACATACTATTGCAGTATGGGTGATGAGCAACCATACTGCAATTTATTAACTTAACTTAACTTAGCTTCACGCTTTATCCCTAGCGGGGTAGTCAGAGGGAACGGAGCGCCAAACGCTACGGTGTTTATTCTAACATTATTAAAATTCCCATACCTTAAGCAAAGGCTCCAATTTAGGTGCATTTCTGACTTGTTCATACATTTCCTGCGAGGAGTGTACCGAGAATGCTGTGAGGAAGCACTCACAGCTGAGACGGGCACTCGCTGATAACAATGATCCTAGTTGAGTAAACCATTTTGATAATGTTTGTTCTGTGTATCGAGCTTCGGCTTCCTGTAAAATGTAAAAGATAATAGATTAATTGAATATAATAAAAATAATTAAGATAATATTTATTATTTTTATTAAGAGTCCAGATTTTTCAACTAATATGAGAACATGTTCTTTTACGATTTGTTATCAATAAGAATGAAATAAAAAATTAAGCAAAACTTTAACAACACTAATAACATATAAAAAATATATAAATATAAAGTATTTAGTTAATATTTGGCAAATATAAAAAAAAGATAAGGTAGTAACCATATACTATACAATTTTTTTTAAACATCACGCATGTAGCAGGTAAGGCAGTTAAAACACTCTGCTCCTCACATTCCGCCGATTTCTGGCAGCATTACTTGTTGAGTGGTGTAACTCAACGCCGCACTTAGCTTCGACACCAGAGCGAAGCGAAATGAATCGGAATCGAATCCACAGCCTGTCGCGTTTAGAATCACACAATTACCTACATAAGTAATAAATACCTACATAAGTAATAAATAAAGTATAAGTAATGACAAACCTTTTCATTCTTAAGTTTGAGTCGTTCCAACTCGTTCATGCCGGCTGTGATGGCGCGAACGTACAGCTCACATACAAACGATTTGCGTTCATCTTTGCACTGAAAAACATAACAGTTCTAAATAAAAAAAATAAAAAAAATGAAACCGTCGTGGCGCATTGGAACAGTGTCTGATAGTAAGCGCGATAGTAGTGGGTTCTATTTGAAATGAGGGGGGAAGGGGGGGAGAATGAATTGTGACAATTTTCAAGAGTGTCTCTTGGAAATAGGCCTGGCATGTTAAAGTTTTTATACATAACCAGTACTACATAAAATGACCCACCTGAGCATGAACAGCAACAGCAAGCATATGCAAATGTGCAGCAGTAGGCGCAGGTGCGGCTAGCGCTGCCGCTGCCGCCGGCAACTGTTGAGCTGGCAGCAGGCGGACCAGAGCAGTCGCGTTGCGGTATAGAGCTAGCGCCGCTGCGCCCGTGCACGTCGGTATCACCATGCATCTGGCTATTACTACCTGAAATTTTAAATATACATTTTTTGAATTTAAAACTACATATAATTACTTTAAGTAACACATAACTATTTTTAAAGATATTTCTTTATCCACTACTGGTGTAATTCAATGCAGAAATCAACTTAACATCAACAATTATTAGTTGGTGCCTGTAATTTTGCACTAACTTCATAATGACATAAAATTTAAAATGGTTTTATTCCTTCCCGTAAGTATTGTAGAAAATCTTAGTGTGTAAATTTCCACTCCACACTTAGTAGTTTCAGTTTGGTTGTCTCTCAGTCAGTATAATGTAGGTGTTACATATACATATTCAAATAAACCATAAACAAATATAGAATTGGGAATGACAACAATGTCATTATAAGTACAGTTACATTACCAGTTACATTTTTGTAATTGTATCTTTTAAAATTAAGTATAAAATACACTGAATACAATATTGCTTTAAATAAGATAACTTTTTCGATTAAGCTGAGTATTTGGTTTGATTGAATGTGATTAAGTAGTTCTTTTTTGTGCTGTATTATCAATTTATTGCAGACTTACTTTATTACATTACGTTAATTATTGTGGTAAAATCTACTGTAACTGTTACTTCTCATATTTGTTCATATGTTATAAAAAAATGTTTATATGACTGTGAGGACCAGACCGCGGCGAAAGCTTTTTTCTATGTAATAAGTAATGCAAGATATTCTATGTAATAAGTAGTGCAAGGTATAATATCAATTATAACCTGTGCAATAAGAGTAGCAACTTCCTTAGCATTCTTCCATATCTTCTTATCCCGTGGTGATGTCTCCAGCCGATTCTGCAGCCGGTCCACGAGATTATAGCAATTGTGAAGAGGTGTTTGTTTTGCCTGTGTGTAGATATCATTTAAAATTATTTTATATATCTACTTATACTCCTAATGATATATATAAAAAATGGAAAGTAGGTTATGCATGTAGACTAAGCTACCGTAGCTTAACCTACATGCATGCAGCTGGGTAGGCAGAGGGAACCTACTGTAAAGACACTCTGTTCCCTACTTTCTGCGGAATTCTGGAGGCATTGCTTGTTGAGTGGCAGAAGTCAACGCCGCGCTTAGCCTCGATACCAGAGCGAAGAAATGGAAATATAAATTTAAGTTCTCGCATAATGACTGTATATAGCATTTATTTTAAGAATATATGAAGTTTACACACTCACCAATTCAATACATCTTGATTGTGATTCGCTATGCAACAACACAAATTCTATATCAGTGATCAAATTCCACACTTCTCCCTTGAAACCCGCCTCCCTTTGCAAGATGTTCATAAATGACGAATCCGTTTTAGGCGAATTTTGCATATCTGTGAGATATAAAAAATATTCTTATAATCAAAATGTACACCGGAACCTGTTCATCAGCCCTATAATTTTTTGTATCCAGTTTTAAGTCTACTTATAGTAGAAGAATAATTAAAATATAATAATAATTGATGTGGTATCCCTATGGCAGTAGTCAGAGAGAAATGAGCGCCCAATGCTACGGTCTCTGCACACCTCTTTCGCTCCGTCTACTGTCATCAAACTCTTTTTACGTGATCTTCCTCCAGTATCTTTGATACTGCGTTTTTGAAGATCCACCAAGGCCTCCGCCTACCTCTCTTACCACCATAGCACGTTGGGCAACTTTAAGCTTATGGACTAGACAGGCTGTGTTACTGTCAACGTTTCGGAGTTCTTAAGTCATGATAGGTAGGACGCACTGGTTGAATACGTTTCGTCTTTAGATATTGCATTCTGACGCAATTCCTCAACCAGCTTCCATCTTATAGTTTTTTTACCAAGCTGAATGGTTTCGCCATAGGTAAATATATTCACGAACGACTTCGAGACGAGTGCCGTTCACGTGTACCGCGATATATTCTAGCAATTTCATTATGGTGTCAAATCTGATGTGCGTGCTGACTGACCTATAAAGATGTCTTTCAACATATAGGTAAATAGTTTCATCCAACATAATGTCTCCTGTCTTATACTCCTGTACGCACTTGGCTTGCCTTGGTTTTGAAAGTGAATGTAGCAGTTGTATATAAGGATCTCAAGCTCAATATATCTCGAATCAATACGACATCGCTGCAGTGCGTGCTGCAGGCGCCTGCTTTAATTCCGTGTAGTAATTCCGTCACTATCATCAGGAGACTTGTCATTTTAAACCTGCTCCAAAGCCTTACTAATTTCACTAAAGTCAAAGTCTGTCTGTTCCTCTGTGGGCGCGCTGGTCATTAACGCTTGGGTTTGGTTGTCTTTACACTATTGACAGTCATTAATAAAAGTCTATAGGGGACAATAGAAACAACAAACAACAATGTAAGCAAAAATTCTACAATAAAACAAATATATATTAGTACTGTATGTAAACTTACAAAAAATGTAGTTATAAATACTTGCTTAAAAATATATGCTGAATATCAAACTAGCTATTTTAATTTCGTAAACGCTACATTTTGAGTTATCATACCCATGCCCTCTCAGCAGCACAGCATCTGACAGTGTCTTACTACTAAGTTACCATGCTATATGAGGAATACAATATAAAAAAAAGTTAAATCCCTACCAGCGGCCTGGTCCACGTCGGGCACGACCGCCACGCCGGCCCTCGCGCGCTGCATGACGGCGGCGGCGAGGCGCAGCGCCAGCTCGCGGCACCGACGCGACGCCGCCAGCTGCTTGAGCCGCGTCACGAACGTTATACCGCGCTCTTGTTTCAGCCATTCTAGAACTGGGGAATGCGCTTCAATTAGCTATTGGGTATTGTGCTTAAAGGAGTTAATAAGATGGTTAACAAATACGTCTCTCTACATTTCAGAGGGTTTTTAATGTATAGGTTGTATCAAGACACTCTATTTTTCCACTTTCCGCCGAATTTAATTAAGACAATGCGTGTTGAGTGGCGGAACTCAACGCCGGGTTTTAAATTATAATTCATTTCATTCATTTGTGCTTCTGGGCCACGACGGCCTCAGGTTATATTAGACTTTTTTTTATCATAATGTTTAGTCTATGCCTATGCCATGCCTCTTGCAAAATATTCTTGAATTCACACTGCTATATTAAGATCACATAAGAAAAAGCAAATTTGATCAATTAAATTACTCTCCCACGCTCATATTTACTTTATTTAAATAATAAGAAGACAAATGCTACATGGTATAAACAGAAACAAAAAATGACATATCTCACTAAAAAATATATAAAATTATATGTTAAATATACAGTATGGTTCAGTAAGCATCTTGAAACTTTGCATAAAGTACACTCAGAATGAAAATATTCAAAAGTAAGAAAAAATGCTACTACTGTACACAAATATTTACCTTCCTCATCAGTCAACTGGTTCTCCTGAGACTTCAGCACAGTCCTAAGAACAGGATGACTCCATGGATCAGATAGTGTTGACTTGAACCAAAGGGCCCGTTGCAGGAGCTGACTCTCCCAAGGTGGACTGACCCCACCCCGTTGTACCTTGGCCTCTGTACATTCTGAGATAAATCCATCTATTGCCTCTTCCAACCATTTGTGTTGTTCCTTTGACTGTGAGGTGTCTGTTGCTTTTGGCCAATCATTCTGTAATGGATGAATGATAATGATTTATTGTTACTTAATGTTAAATTTTATTAAGGCTACTACATCATCTTAGTGGCACAGGACCTGAGTGTGAAAGCGATGGTTATGAGTTTGATCCCAACTTAGGGGAATGATTGTGTGAAATTCTTTTCATTTGTCTGCTTTAATATACAAAGAGAGGCATAGAGTTCTGACACTCAAAACACGTCTTCAAATTAACTGAATATTCTCTCTACTTACCCTGCTGACCAATGGTCTATGACACCATCTAGGCACAGTGGGACTTTGGGTTCGATCCGCACCCAAAAGAGTGATTTATTATGTTTAAAATTATTTTAATATATATCTACTCTGATACACAAAATGCCACATTGATTGTCGTTAGTAAGAACGCAATGTCTCAAAAACTGAACGGGAAATGGGGAACTGAGTATCTTAACACTATTTTTCCTCCGCCTGTTATAAAAAAATATGCGTGTAGCAATAAAAAAAACCCCTTACCTGTAATATAGTGAAAGACGTGTGCCTCTGCAGCCACGCCAACAAGTGCGGGTGCGTGTTGGGCGCCGAGTGCTGGCATAGGCTGTGCACGCGGCGCCATGCCTCGCACACCGCTGTTGTGCGCTCCGAGCCTGTTGTGTCTGCGCTGAGACGACTGTCTAAGGACTAGAAAGAAATAAATGAGTTATCAATATACCTAGAATAAGTAAAATGTTAAAAATAAGAATTGCCATTGTCCAGCGGCGTTGAAGCGTAAGCACTACGATTGTGGGTTCAAATTCCACTCGGTAGAAATAATGTTCATGCCTCGCTCTGCCTGGTAACAAAACAAAGCGGGGCGTTGAATTTCGGCGATCAACATGAAATATCTTCAAAATTGGTCGGAAAGAGGGGAACAGAATATTACAATGTTTTCTTACACCATGTTCGTTCTGCTTACCATACTATATATGTGACCACCACAAGAAGCTATTTATAGCTTGTTTTAACAAGCACCAGTCGGGCTCACCCAGCGAGAGTTCCGTACAAAAATTGGAGGTTTTTCTTTAATTCAAGCTTAACTTTCATCTGATATCTCACTTAAATTACCGGCTCATAAAAACTTGCCCCCTTTTAAGGCTATTAATTTTTAGGATTTAACGACAAATATGTATAGTTTTCACATTTTTTCCTGAATACTATTTCAGGAAAAAATCTAAAAACTATACTATAACTACCTGTAGAAGCTAACTAGCTTCTACAGGTAGTTATAGTATAGTTAGCCTTGGCAGTTGCCAAATTTCATTATTCTACGTCAACCGGAAGTACCCTTTTAATTTTGATTCCCTTAGTAGTATCGAAATAGGCCTTTTTTGCGATATAAATCCCTAATCCTTTTAAAAAATAAATTTAGAAATATAATTTTTTCAGGAAATCAAGGGATCGTAGATCTAAGTATATGGTCTGAATTTCAACTCGATATCTCCAAGCGTTCTTGAAATAATACGCTTTCGACAAACAGTATTTTCCACTTATCGCATTTTTCCTATATCTATCTATAAGAAGTTGCTTTGTACTAAATTTCAAGATTCTGAGTTCACGGGGTACCCTGTAGGTTTTAAATTCCTTGTGAGTTTCGAAAATTTTCGGCATAAGCGGCTTGATTGCGTTGGCTTAAAAGTTTGATTTTTTTACAGATTTGGAGAGTAAGCTAATGTACTCTATGTTTTTTGTAGAGTTGTTTGTAGAGGTCTTAGGTATAACTTAACGTTTTTGTTATATAAATATTTATTATATTAAATATGTATTTATAATATAAATTATTATGTAACGAAATAAGAAAAACAAAAATGTGGAAGTCAAAAAATAAACACTACAAAATACACTATCACACATACTGTCTTATGTGGTATGTGAAACTATTAAGGAAAATAAAAATATTCAAATATTATAAACCACAATAAATTGACATAAATTTCTAAACAATATTAATAAAAAAAATATTAGTTAACATTTGATAAATGAAGTTAATTACACTACTTAAAGGACTCTTTTAAATTAGCTGAATGAACATAAATTCAAAGTATTATTGAAATACAATACCCAAGTCTAGGTTACACTTAAGTTAATTAAAGACATTTTAGGCTTTCTTTGTAATAAAACTAGATAATAATACCTAATAACCTTTGTATATTGTATGTTAAATTGCTGATATCACTTTTAAGTGAAAAAGTCTGAAATTAAAAACTACAAATTATTTAATAATTGGCAAATTTTTTCATGATTCACCAATCACCTGGAACACCAAAATACAAAAACTAAACTAAACTGGGAACCTATAGTAGACTCTGTTTTTCACTTTCCTACTACACTTAAGGTATTAGATATTGAGCAGTTTAACTCACCACAATTTTTAATAGTGGGGAAATGAAAGTAAATAAAATATAATCATACCCTGTCAAAGGGATTAAACCCACAATCATCAACTAACAAGCCTACTATCTTATGATACTATAGATAGATACTATCTTATGCAGTTATACATGTGTTTTATAGTATAGTAGTGGTCCCCGCATGGCTTAACCTGCTTATGCTCTCATCTCAATTGATCAACCAATTGCTTACCTGATCTAATAATATTATAATGCCCGGATTAAAATAAAACACTAAATGTTAAGTGAAGTTAATGTATTGAAGAAAATGTTAAGGTTGAGTACTGCCACTCAGCACACAATGTCTCCAGAAATCGGTAGAAAGTGGAGAACAGTGTCATACCAGTAGGTTCCCTCTGCCTACCCTACTATGAGTGGGATACAGCGTAAAGCTGATTGGATTTTTTTAATGTTAAGTGAAACTTGCCAGAAGCCAATAGAGAAAACTGCATTTAAATTAGTTAGTAGTAATAAACTATGTACCAATAGACTAGGATTTCTTTATTTTTCCATTTTGATGAGTAAGCAAATAAAAATATCACTTTTTATGTTCACAATAGTAATATTATTGACCTTACATTAATATAATACTACTACTATAACTTCTACTTGAATTATTCTTTATATTTATGTTATTTACATATGTAGTTTGTACATAATTTATAACAAGCATACACCTTGGTATGTGCAGCCCATAGCACAATAGCAAGCTAGGCAGAGGGAATCGAATGTTATGTTTGATGACACATTTCATGACAATGTATAATGGTAAGACACTTCATTCCCATTGGGACACCTCCATTCATCATTTTCTGCCAAATGTTTGAAGCATTGCATGTTGAGTGGCAGAACTCAATGGTACGCTTTGTCCTGTCAGAGTGAGGAAATCAAAATATTAAATATTTCATTCACCTGAGTAGGAGTTAAATTAAACCTATAACTGTTTTGTTCAGTCACATCCCTGTGCCCCTGTGCCACAACCATCTACACGTTTCATTTTATCAGTCAATCTAAAAAAAAATTGCAATATTCTTTTCTGATTTATTGTAATAAATTTAATAATGATGGTGTAAGAGGTTCTAATATAATGCATACATAAAAAAGCAATATTTGTATTGTCATTTCAACAATTTTCCTTATAGTAAAACAAACTTTAAAGTACTGCTCAAACTATTTTAAAGCATGTGCTTGATAAGATATAGTGCCAATGTGTAGTAGTTGCTTATATTAAGTACCTACTTGGCAGTGATTATCTAAACAATAGTATCTAAAATATGATGTCATCTTGGCAAAAGTCATATATAATGTATATTTTTAATAATTTGTAGATATTTAATATACTGAGTACGTGACTGATGCTGAA
Organism: Heliconius sara; assembly: GCA_917862395.2. NCBI lineage: Eukaryota > Metazoa > Arthropoda > Insecta > Lepidoptera > Nymphalidae > Heliconius > Heliconius sara. The sequence continues at coordinate 18,067,246 of OU860797.2, read as the reverse complement.
CTATGATGGCTGTCAAACAAATAATCAAAACTACGTGCAAATATATGTCGTCTTCATTATGTACCTTGTGGATTAACATATTGAATATGTATTAAAAGACATTTATTTTGTTATCTGCTTTTATTTTTCTTAAAGTATTTTGTGTATACCATAATATATTACTAATAATTTAGTAAATAACATGGAGCCCTAATGAGCTAACACAACATAATGTAAAGTGGAATAAAATTTAAAGTAATCTAGTACTTGTATGATTAATATCCAATAATTGTTTTTTCACGTGTTATATGACTACTTATACTGAAATAACTATTAGGTTTATGAAAATATAGAAAAACAAGACTTCATAGGAGACAAATATGGCGGACGTAAAGTGAACTTTACGATCACAACGGCGTCTCATTATTTGTTCATATCTTTAGATATACAAGAATAACACTCACCTTGTAAAGTTCAATATAATATGTTTTGCCTTTCGGGACACTTGTTTGATTACTTTTCACGTCTTTTCCATCATTTGTAGAAGTCATTTCTCAAGAAAATATCGCGGAGAGACATTTATGCGCTTGTGTTTTCGTAATGGTGCTGTCAAAGTTATGTACAGTGTTAACACATTACAAAAGTAAATTAAAGATACCATAATAAAACACGAATGGTGATATAAGTGAGATAAATATTTTGAAATATAAATAAAACTTAATACGATAAAGACGAGTTATGAATTTTATTCAAGTTAATATAATATATGTATATATTACAGTAGTATTATAATGTTTTATTAAAATTTTACATTAAAGGTATAGATATTTGGAGGAGACGAGGAATGGATGAGATAGATATATAGAGGATATAGATATTATTTGAGATAGATAGAGAGAGAGAGATAGAGATAGAGAGGATATCATTCAGATATAGAGATATATATATATATATATATATATATATATATATTATGTTATATATAGATATATTATATTATATTTATATATATATATATATATACCATATATATATATATATATGTATATATATATATATGGAAAAATTTTTGCACGAATATTACTTAACCGCTTATTGCCTTTGTCTGAAGACATATTGCCTGAAACCCAATACGGCTTCCGACCGAGCCGAGGTACGTGCGAAGCTATTTTCTCAGTGCGACAACTACAGGAGAAGAGTCGAGAACAGAGTCAGCCTTTATACTTGTGTTTTGTAGATTTAGAGAAGGCTTTTGATAGCGTACCTCGCGAAGCTCTATGGTTGGTATTAGCGAAACTTGGATGCACTGATAAGTTTGTGAGAATAGTCCGTCTTCTGCATGATGGCATGCGATGCTGTATCGGGGTACAGAGTGAAGATTCTGAGTTCTTTTCTGTAAGCTGTGGCGTGAAGCAGGGCTGCGTGCTCGCGCCAACTCTGTTTGCAATGTACTTTGCAGTTGTAGTTCGGGATGCCTTGCAAACTTTACCTGAAGGAGTTCGTATTCGCTATCGTAGTGATGGCGGTGGTATTTTTAACATAGCTAGACTTAAAGCTCGCACCAAAGTATCGTATACGACTATCATCGAAATAGTGTACGCGGATGACTTATGTTTTGTGGCGGAATCCCCAGTGGGTCTACAAAGGCTTATAACAGCTCTTGCTGAGTCGTCCCACAAATTTGGCTTCAAGATCAGTGTGAAGAAAACTGAAGTGATGGCATGCGACACACTGAATAGAGGCCCATTTCAAATAAGACTCGGTGATGACCAACTAAAGCAGGTAGATCATTTTAAGTATCTGGGGAGCACCATTACGTCTAATTGCCTCCTCGATAGCGAAATAAACAGAAGAATTGGAACAGCAGCTGCTGCGTTTGGCAGACTTCGCATCAAGGTGTTTCGGTCACATGATATTAGGCTTCCCACGAAGGTAGCCTTATACAGAGCAATCGTACTGCCATCACTTTTATACGCCTCGGAAACATGGCCTCTCTACCGCAGACATATTGCTGCATTGGAGAGATTCCATCTAAGATGCCTACGCGAAATAATGAATATTCACTGGTGGCATCGTGTTCGGAACACGGAGGTTTTGCTGCGTGCTAAGGTCGACGGAATGGAAGCTTACCTAATAAGGAGTCAGTTGCGTTGGGTTGGCCATGTCTCCCGGATGCCTGACCAGAGAGTCGCGAAGCGCATCTTTTATTCCGAGCTCCAAGCTGGCAAGCGTAAGCGGGGCGGTCAGCTGCTGCGATACAAGGATGTGCTAAAGCGCCATATGAGGAGGTGTGATCTGGATCCAAATAAATGGGAGACTATGGCAGCGGATCGCCAACACTGGAGACGTATTGTTGGACTCAAGGTATCGGAATTTGAAAAGAAGCGAAGAGACGAGCTCAATTTTAAACGCGATGAGCTCAAGGCCCGCACACCTGAGGTTGTCTATTATAACTTTGTCGGGGGAGTGCTGACATGCAGCATGTTGGCCGAAATTTTTCGGCTAAGATCGGCTATGTCAGTCACTTAAGAGCACACCAGCGAGGCTCTTGTTAGTCGGACGTCAATCGCCGTGGCCGAAAACGGTCAGGATATATATTATTATTAATATATATATATATATATATATATATACATTTAATTAAAATCACTTTTTATAACAATTATATGTCGAATTATGGTTTACTTTGATTTAAATTTAAATATAACATATATTTAAAAAAAATGTTTTTAATCCTAGTTATGCGTTCTCATATTAAACTCCTTTTATATATTTTGTAAATAACGTAATATAAGAAAAAAAATTATGTACATTTTTATAATATATTTGAATAAAACTACTGTATATAATTTCTGTCAGTGTTATAATATTTTCATACGCTGTTTATACTGTCATATATATTGTGGTATGTATGAATTTTTAAAATAGAATAAAATAATAAAAAAACAGAATTTATAATTATTGCAGTGCATATGGCATATAACATATTTTATACCTCTATGTCATTAAAAGTATTGCTTACAAATAACAATCTTCTAAACATGACAATAAAATCGTCATTGATTTTACTTTGCTTATTTCCACTAATATAGTAAATTTTCAATTCCAATTTGGATTATACTTTAATAACTATGGTATTGCAAATAGGGATATCAGTACCTGTTAATTTATTAATTATCACTCCTGTCCGTTCCTTAGGCTGTGAACAAGAACATGAAGTCATGAACTGAAAAGAAAGGATTTTTAATGTTGGCTATTCTGAATTCTGATCTGTACAAAGCAACGCGAGTTGTGTCAGTGGTGGAATATTGCGTTTTCGTGTAAAATTAATAAGATTACAATTAAAAAATGTAAAGTTACAGCTTATTCTTCAATAAATACGTACGTGGTCATATTTAATATATTTATTTCATTTTTCTCTATTCGCTAAAGGAACTCCAATTTGATTCAATGTGTCAAAGTACAGGGCTTTAACGAGAACACAATAAATTGTCTTTACGGTTTCTATTCCGAAGGGTGTCTCAATATCAATGAAATATTTATAATTTTAATTGAATTTGTAGCTTATTTTGTGCAATTGTTTGTCTTATTCAACTGCTGTTGCTAAACAGCAGTACATCTGGAAGTCATTACGCTCAGACAATAATTTCTTTCCGTTTCACTAATTGGCGAGAAAAATTATTGGTAGCTTTAATTCAAGTGGAATAAAAAATTTACGAGCCTTAAATTTAAGCCATACAGGCCTATTATGTAGATATTTTTTTTTGTGTATAAATTACCGTTAAGAAAACCTCATTTTCTTTATTTATTGTGTTTTTAAAAATAATTATATATTTTGTTTATTTAGTGCAGTGATCTTGTGTTGTGATGTGTGAATTCAGTGATATTATCTTGTTGTATAATATTCCATTAAAGTAATAGATAATAAAATGGCTAAAAAGTCTGAGAACACTGGGGGCAAGCTGGTCACTATTTCAGTTGTGGGATTGTCTGGTAAGTAAAATTAATTTAAAATATTTTTGAATATGTTTAAAATATTGTTAAAATGCATATTTTATTAACACTTTACTTACTTAGGAAATAGAAAAAAATAAAATGGTAATTTTAATTAGCTCTTTTCATTTATTAACATAATATTAAGAACTCAGTTCCTTTGTCATCCATTTTTGTTAGCTTCTGCTACATTTATTTTACATATCTTTAGACAATCATAAATTGATCATATTCTCTTTATTGGTTTCAAGGTTAGTACAATGTTGATGTTACAAAATCAACACATTTCTTTGGATATATCTTTGTTTTATATAATATTATAGAATATATATTATTTTTTTCATGCCAATTATTCCTTGATAGTATAGAAGGCCATCATGACATAGTAGGAAAATGGCTGGCTGTAAATGTTGTACAGTACACATTATTTTCACCTACCTTGGTGAAACAAAATATGATCACACAACTTATGCCACACTACATGCATTGTATTTTTGGTAAAAAGAAAAGGAATTATCTTGACATAGGTTTCCCCTGCCTGCGTGTCTATATGTCCTGATAACGCTGAAATCATTATGATATATTATGGGCATAGAGTTTTACTTTTTATTATGTATAAAAATACTGTTAGATAAAATTTTAATATTTAATTGTGGTTTCTTACAAAGATGTAAACATAATGATGTAGCCCCAGTGAGTTATGCATTTCATATGTGGCCCTTAGCCTGACACAAATTGTACATATCAATTGTCAAAATGTTATCACATCTTGTTTTGAACATCCTCTTGTATTATAGGTCTTTAAATTATTTACTTATCAATGAATAAGTTGACTGTGAAATTTCTTACTTTATATACGCATGGCTATGAATACTTTATTCAAATTCAAAAATATATTTTAATAATAATAATTATATGATTATTTTTTGTATAGTAATCATAAATAAAAATTATTAAATGAGTGTTCACTCAAAATAATATTTTGAATCTTCACATATTTCTTAATACATATGAAGAAATATGTGAAGATACAACATATTAAACAGAAATATTTTTAATTTAGGCTATCATTGTGCAGTGGAATGAACTTTGCCTATAAATATGATTGTCTTAAGTTTGATCTCTCCTCAAAGCAGTAAATTAATTTTTGCTTTGCTGCTCTGGCAAGACAAAGCATGGTGTTGAATGTTATCACTAAATATGAGCAACCTTGAGAATAAAATGTCTTGAAACTAAATTCTGTCTGTCTACCTCGCATGGAGTGTATATATTGTGACAATATACAAGAAAAAATAAGTTAAGAGTCTCTTTTATCATAATAATTAAAGTTATAGCCTGCAGATAATTTTATATTAAAAGAAAATATTAAATATATCATCTCAACACAATATTATATAAATAATATATTTATTTTCTTATGAATTTCTTATACACAATTAACTTGTTAAAACTTAAAAATATATATATATATATATATATATATATATATATATATATATATATATATATATATATATATATAATCCTAATTTGTTTCTTATTTTACATAAAAAAAAACATTATCTTTTGTCAATTATTAACTTTTGCAAAGTAATATAAGAAATTGTTATATGCACTCAAAATAATTTTATTCAAAATAAGAAGTTACATTCTTCATTTTTTGAATGTCAAACAGTTTACCACCAGTTCACTAAAGTTGAGACACACTCGAGAAGAACCTCGGTGGGTGATTACATCTGACTTCATCTATGCTCAGTGTTGGAGTTAAACTTGGAAGAGTTTTATTTCAACACTTTTAACTAGGCAGAGTAGGCAGTTCTGCTCAATTTTCACCCCAAAAATGCCCCAAGTAGGAATCAAACTCACAACCAAAGTATTGTAAATGGCCTCTATTTATATAGCTAATATTATCCTTATTTTTATTCAATTTGGCTTGGGGTAGTAGTATCAATGTGGAAGGTCACATAAAAAGCAGGAGCCCCTCATCTATAAAATAATTTATACTGTAGCATTTGGCTCTCCATTCTCCTTGCCTAGTATTCAACTACCTTACCCACCTTTCTCTAAATAAGCGAAACATATTTTCAAATATACTTTTTTATTTAGGTACTGAAAAAGAAAAGGGGCAGCTAGGTGTTGGCAAGTCTTGCCTTTGTAATCGTTTCGTTCGTACAGACGCTGACGATTACAATGTCGACCATATATCTGTATTAAGTCAAGTAAGTATATTCATATTTTATATATAAACTGAAAATTTGCATACAAAAAATAATAAAACAGAAATCAACTTTCGAAATCGTATGCAAAAATTTAAAATACTTATTTAGAAAACGTATAAAAATTTGAGGCCAGTCGTGACGCAGCGGCACAAAGTGTGACTGTAAAACCGACTGGTGGTGGGTTCGATCCCCACTCGAGGAGATGAAATATTTACTTAAATTTTTATTTTCATTTCTCCGCTCTGGTGTCGAGGCAAAGCGCGGCATAGAGTTCGGGATACAGCGTGAAGCCGATTAATTTTTGATTATTAAAAATTTGAACGTAGCGGGACTCGAACCCGCGCCTCCTGGAAACCTACCAGGCGCTCTGACCAGTAGGCTATACGTTCTCCGTATAGCAGGTAACGTTAAAATAATAAATTTGTTCTAAAATTTCACTTACAATTCCTTGTTTAATATTATACGAGTATACATATAATTTTAATAAGCAACATAAGTTGAATTCTCATTCAGTATCAATACAATTGAGTTACCAACTTTTGACTGAGTAAACCAAACTTGTTTAAACCAACTAAGTTTGAATGTATTATTAGCTGTACAAATTGGCCTATTAGTATATACACAACTTTCTGTGGAACATTAATAAGATAACTATACATAGATACTGACTGTCTAAAATAATATTGTGTTCAAATAAATTCGGGTGTATAAATAAGTAGCTTATATCTGTGACTTTGCTTGATAGCGCGGGCAAAGTCGGAGGTGAAAGTTAGGTACTTTTAAATTTTCTGTAATTGGAAATAATTCTAGGTAACTCTGACACAGAGTCATATAATGGGTAACATCGGAACGATTACCGTGACGTAATGATAGCAATAGCCTTCCTCGATAAATGGACTACCCAACACATTTTTTTTATATTTTAATCAAATAGAATTGAAATTAGCTTCACGCTGTATCCCGCACACAGCAGGGTAGGCAGAGGGAACCTAGTGTTAAGACATTTCGTTCCCCATTTTGCGCCGTATTCTGGAGGCATTGCCTGCTGAGTGGCGGAACTCAACGCCGCGCTTTGCCTCGACACCAGAGCGAAGAAATGGAAATATAAATTTAAATAAATATTCCATTTCCTCGAGTGGGAATCGAAACCACAACCAATCGATTTTACAGTCACACTTTGTTCCCCTGCTTCACGACTGGCCTAAATACTTTAATATTAATCTTTATAATTTTTTACAGAAGATATTTAGATACTATCAATTTTTTTTATTTTTTAAATATTTCGACAGCTCCAATCGCCATACTCCGATATTACGGTCATTTCGTTAATTGCAAAAAAAATAAAAGACTTTTAATTTCGCTATCGATTTTGAGATTCACTTTAGTTTGCTTATTTGCTGTAGGTAGGTTCAATCGTTACGAATTGCGTAAATACTAGTATTTATATGTATATATTTAAAATTTGCGTTTTGTACGTTTGTTGTCAATCATATCTATATCAGAAAATATATCGTAAAATGATAATATCACGCTGTATCCCGCACACAGCATGATAGGCAGAGGGAACCTAGTGTTCCCCTACGGGGAACACTCCGTTCCCCGTATCGTAAGATGGTTTATTGTATTTAATATAATAATATAGACATCACGTTAAAGAAAGTATTAGTTAAGAAAAAAACATTAGTTAACAAAAAATCAACTCTACTAGGCTTATGCTTTTGTGATGTTGTTAGTGTGTTAAAAAAAACTATGATATAATGTATGTTTCAATAATATATTCACAATGTATTGTTTCAATAATATATTCACAATAAATAATAAAATATCAATTGTTCAATGAAATAAATACTATAAAGATTCAACATGTTTTCACGTGTAAAATGTTAAGGGTCTTTAAATGAGTGCTCTGTTTAAAAAAGCTTAATTTAAAAACCATTTACAAATTTTGGACGCAATGAGACTTTAATCCACGTTTTTCTGGCGCTCTTTTCTCTGAAATCGGTAATACTTTATTATTTTTATATTGCTTTGGTGGTATGGATTTGGAAAAACAAGCTGTCAATTTAATGAAATGGCTTTAAACAAGTAACCCGTTGGCGGCCTCATCTGCTTGTACTACGCAATTATTTATTTACAAATCCGAATGTGCTCTAATGGCATTATTACTTTAAAGACAATATCTACATAAAGTTTCAGAGAATTCAATAAAGAAATTGTAACAATTTTATCGAACAAAATACTTTAAATTGATATAACTTTTTTATTGATAACCCGATTGATATTATAAACACATAAATAAAATATTAAGGGAAGTTTGCCCAAATACAATAGTGAAAACTGCACTTAAATCGGTCAAGCATTTCTGAGATTAGAGTGCACAAAAGCACAGACAGAAATAGATAAACAGACAAAATATTTAAATATCATTGTTTTGACTTATAATACATTGGTAAATGCCCACGAAAATGTTTTTATCACAGATCATATCGATCAGTTACATTTTTATTATAAGTAAAGATGTTATAAAATTTAATAATAAAATTGATTTCATTCTATAAATAACAAATGTATATTTTAGTCGGACTTCAGCGGGCGTGTAGTAAACAACGATCACTTTTTGTATTGGGGGAGTGTCCAGAAAGAGCAAGATGAACAGGAGTACAGGTTCGAAGTGGTCGAACAGACCGAGTTCGTCGACGACGCGTGCTTCCAGCCGTTTAAAGGTTAGCTTAGTTACTTTGGTTGGTATATAAATTGTTGTTGAGTGATATTTGATATAATTTGTATCTATTTTTTATTACACACATTTAAAAAAATATATATGTTCAAAAGGCGGGCTTAACGGTAAAAAGTATTATCCTAATAAATAATTATGCATTCACTTGATAAATATATTATCATCAAAAACAACATAATTTTATAGAATTAACAAAAGTGACCATTTTAAATGTCAAAATAAAAAAATATTTAAAATTCTTTTTTTTTTACCCAAACTCTATAACTAACATAAAAATATAAATGTAAAGCAGTGGGCAAAACGGAGACCTACGTGAAGAGATGTGTAGCGACAAAATTACAGTCCGCCGAAAAGCTCATGTACGTCTGTAAGAACCAGCTGGGTATAGAGAAGGAGTACGAGCAGAAGCTGATGTCGGACGGCAAGATGAGCGTGGACGGGTTCCTGTGCGTGTACGACGTGAGTCTAGTGCCGGGACGCAGTTGGGAGAAACAGGTATGCAGACTTTAGGGATTTTTTATACTTTTTATGGTTTCTCGACATAATATGATTTTTTTTCTTAACACTTCAGACACTTGGTCCGTACCCTTTTTAAATTTATTATTATATCTAATTTCCTTATCATATATGATTTAGGTTCTATTTTTTTTTATTTAAAAATGTTTTTGGTGCTATCGCAGTTTAAATAATACCTTCCATTAATGTAATTTTTTCGATGCAGCTATAAAAACTAGTTAAACCATATTATTTATAATTTTAATCGCAATCAAAATGTTATTCTAATAAGAAATATTTATATAATTAATAACTGAATAACTTTATACAAAACGAAATGATGTTATTAAATTACGTTTAAAATCCCAGAACGAAACGCTGGCAGCAATACTCCAAAATATACTGAAATTAAAGAAACCGGTAGTCTTAGTGACATCCAAAAACGACGAAGCTTGCGAGCAAGGAGTGCGAGAAGCTGAGAGATTGGTCCAAAGGAAAGAGTTCAAAGGGTCCATTCCTATAGTAGAGACGTCTAGCCACGATAATGTTAATGTGGACCAAGCCTTCTTCCTGCTTGCCCAAATGGTGGACAAGGCCAAAGCTAGGATTAAGGTATGTAACTAGTGATTATTTAGCCTTTTTTAGATAAAATATTAATATTTTTGTGTTGATTTATATAATTTTGAACCAACAACCAGTCGCGTTTACAGTCACACTTTGTGCCCCTGCGACAAGTCACCTCTAAGAATTAAATCTTCAAAACTTGAATTAATATTTTTTTATTACCTTCACCATAGTTCCGTGCCTAGGTAAAAACTTCATTATACATTGTTGTCATGCCGCAAATTTAGCTCTTAGTACAAAACGAACAAATAATGTTTAGTCAACTTTATTCTTAAAAAAATCAAATAGTTTAATAATAATCTTAGCCAGTTTGAAAAAAGTGAAAAATTAAGTTTTAACTATGTTTATATTTTTTTATGATCTTAATAAAATTGTAGTTCCATATGCAAAAACGTTATTACCTGTACCTAGAGTATAGTCACAGTCTTAGCTAACAGTATAAAGTCAACAAAACATCAACTTGATATATGTATATGTTGTATATATGTTGAATACATATTTGTGGTGATTTTTATTTTTTTAGAAACAAACAAGAATTGATTTCTATGTTTTTTTTTTCATATTCTCAAAACACTATATATTTTTTATTATAACTTTCAATGATGCCGAAATTACCATAGTTTACATAATTGTTATAGTAATAACGTATTAATTAAAAAAAACTATGAATTTGTATTTTCACATCAAATAATTTTGAAATAACCCAAAAAGTAAAGAATCAATCTTAATAATACATGAATTCATAATTTTCTTCATGACCTCTAAAACGGTAGTTCCGTATGCAAAAACGTCATTGTACCCTATTGTCACAGCCTTAGCTCTCAGTACAAAGCCAACAAAGCGTATCGTCAAGTAGTAAAGTGACTAGGTATCTACTAGCTAGGTCATTATCATCATATCGCGTTTCAGTAAACATCGTCTTCCTGTTTACTTTTATGATTCGTTTTGGTATTTATTTATGTTTGGGTTGTGTAATGGAATTTTCGTAATTTTCTTTTTGCAAACTCTTTTTTTAAATTATATTTGAAGGTTATACCTATTTTAGAAGTTATTGCATTACAATTGATTCATTTCTCTTTCTCAATTTGTGCCCACATTGCATCGTTCTAATTGACTCGTATTAAATGTGACCCCGACCATATTGTTAATTATATTTTTTTATAAATTGGTCATTAATTATGAGAATGTATTAAAATAATATAAATTATCAAATATCTATTAGTAGTGAGTAATATAAATTCGTTAGTGTTTATAAAATATATTCTTAAAAAAGTTATTTCGTATTTTTTTTAAAACGTAAACATTTTCTCTGTAAGTCCAGAACCATACAAAAATATATTCCACGCTTTATAAAACATAATTTTATAAGGTATAATCAGCACTCGTTCTGCAAGTCGTTCTGTACTACGTACACACATACATATATAGACATTCATTGCTATAAATATAAAGTCACATCCTCTTGATCCAATTAATTTAATCCACTGTTCTTGATAGTTTACTTTAACTGGTTGACGATGGAGCTAAAAGTGTCTGTTGATTGAGAATGATTCTTTGAATGTAAATTTATGTAGTGGTGAATATTATTTTTTAGTACATAACGAGGCAAATCGCGGCGTTGAGTTCCACCACTGAACGCGCAATGCCTTCAGATTTCGGGGGAAAATGAAGAACGGAAGTTTCTTAATGGGAATGGAGTGCCTTAACACTAGCTTCCATTTGCTTACCCTGCTGTATGCGTGATATAGCGTGAAGTTAAAAAAAATGTTTTTACATTTACACATATAATTAGCATTTTGTACAGGATATAGAAGAACAGTAATTAATTTTTTTCCATATTGTTAGTATAGATCTTACTTTATCAATGTACTCAACATAACTGAAACTGCAGCTGTTGAATAAAATAAAAAAAAATAAGACGTTAATTTAGCCTGTTAAAGTTTTAATTTTCGAATTTTATCGCAGTTTGTCCCGCCTAAATGAAACAGTTGCTTATTTTCTCATCTGAATTGGGTACTTTCATAATCAAATAACATTATCATTAAAAAGAATGTGGCCAGTCGTGGCGCAGGGGCACAAAGTGTGATTGTAAAATCGACTGGTTGTGGATTCGATCCCCACTAGAGGAAATTAAATATTTATTTGAATTGATATTTCCATTTCTTCGCTCTGGTGTTGAGGCAAAGCGCGGCGTTGAGTTCCGCCACTCAGCACGCATTGCCTCCAGAATACGGCGGTAAGTGGGGAACGGAGCGAATACAGCGTGAAGCTGAATTATCATTAAAAGGAAAAACATATGCACGTTGAAGAAATTTCAACGTATGTAGAGATTTGTAATAAAATATCAAGTGGATATTATTAAGTTGTCTGGAACTTCATTAAGGTAGTTGTATCTTTTGAAAAGCTCTTAAGCCAACGAAACGTTTGTTTTCTTTACGAATATACTTAGCATATATTTTTATATTCTTTGCATTTTTATAATTTAGTTATATATATGTTTTTATTTTTACTTTTGTTTAGCTTTATACTGTACTCCGCGTACCGGCATATAGTAGGGTATGCGGAGGGAAACTGGGAACCTAATTTAAGGTCGTAAGACTCCCCTTTCCAATGAGGAAATTTCCGTGCAAATATTTATTTATATCCATTTATTATAAATAATTTCGTAATTTATACTAACAAACGCAATTTATGATAGGCACATATTTTTTTTTATTTGAAGCAAATTTATAATGTTGGTTTGATATAGTTTTGTCCCTACTATAAGTGCAATTGGGCCCAGATCCAACAGGAGTCCTTAACGACCTGTAAACCACTACATGTTATAATTTGTTACTTAAAACTTTTCTTAGGAAACGGAGTATTTTAACACTAGGTTCCCTCTGCCTTCCCTGCTGTGTGCGGAATACAGCGTGAAGCTGATTTAATTTTTAATAAATATCTAAATTCGCGCGTATTCAAGCCCTAAGATACCAATGCTATCATTCTTTCTGTTACAAGCGATACAATTTATCTTTCAGAAGTAGAGCAATTCTGTGATGTTCAGTGTTCCAGGGTGGACTGAAGTACTGACTTAGACAAAGTTTATAGTTGTATGATTTTTGTTTTTTTTTGGTCTATATTAATGCTTCACGGACTTTTCCCCTCTGTGACTTTGTTTTGTTCTTTAACTGGTATTTTTGGGATTTCTTAATGTCTTTAAATCTTCATGTGGACTGTTTTGGGAAGGCTGGTTGGGTAAACAAACCTAGGAGTTTGTATTAGCTTCAATTTGGATGGTTAAGGTTATTCCTGGCAGAGGGAACCTAGTATAAACACACTCTGTTCCCCTTTTTCCGCTGAATTTTGAAGCACGCAATCGTGTTGAGTGGCGGAACTCAACGCAGCGCTTTGCCTCGATACCACAGCAAAGAAATGAAAATATAAATTTAAATAAATGTTTCATTTCCTCGTTTACAGTCGAACACTTGTGCCACTGCGCCACAAATGGCCTTACTTTTCTCGTAGGTTTGTTATGTCAAGCTTCTTGTTAGTGCGTATTGTAATCAAAGTGAATGAATTCACTGAACGTTTCTATTAATTTTTTCTTGATTTTTCTGCGAATATGTATCATATTGATATTATTGAATAAAAATTACATACATTTTGTTACAAGGTGGCTAACTATGCCGAAGCGTTGCGAATAAGAAGAGAGACTTTAGATTTCGTGACTGAAGCTTTTACCCAACTCATCAGAATACACGTCCAGGATCACAAGTAAAGTATTAATTATTTATTTTATATGAGTAAGATTAGTAATAATTAGTAAGATTAGTAATTAGTAATTTGTATTTAATATGTGCTAATTATAAAAAAAATACGTTTTTAATATGTTTTATAGCTTTGGTATTATACCAGTATTATCACTTGTATTGGAAAATATGTTATTTGGTCATATTCTATCAATATTAAATACCAAATTTTTGTCACTCTATTGTTAAATTTAAATTTAAATTATATTTTTTAAATTTTAGATTGGTTTATTGAAGTCATATTTTTTATCATTTTAATCTTTTAAGTTTTATCATTTTAATTTTTTAGAGAGATGTGGTCAGCGGTTAGTAAGCGATTGTGTCACCATCCTGAATGGATTAAGTTCGTCCAGCAGTTCGGAAATGATGGAACCCAGGTATGTATTATATACATTTTTATTGTTTTTCTTTCAAATTACTAACATGTTTTAATAATCGTTATTTCTCTTAATATTTAAAGATTTTGGATCCGAATTTCTTTGGATTTCCTACGGATGGGCTAATATATAAGTTCTGTGAACGTAAAAAGTATTAATTGCAATAGTTATTAAAGTAATACTAGGTTACTTATCTAGTAAAGTAGAAAGTAACCTAAATATCTAGGCTCTGGATTAGCATACTTAGATATATTTATATATCTTTTTGTTCGTACTCTAAGCCTTGATGATCCCGCCGTTTGTCGCCACCGGGTTAAAAATACCACAGAGGTAACAAAAACATATATATAAATTTTTATATATAATTTAGAGACTTGTTTCAACACGACACACGCTCCCCAAGTCGCCGACAGTTGATAACATGTTCTTAGACGCAGTGGACATGCAAAGTAAGAACGGGTGAAAATAACCCTGATTGTCTTTTTGATTTTTTTTTCTTTTATGACTTCAATACCATGAATTTCTTAATTTGAACTAGCATTATGAAATAGTTTTTACAACAAGAAGATAGTAACTGTGTGATAGTGAAATTACATCAGAAAATGAGGATCATAAGGAGAGCAGTAGCCATGATAGTGACGCTCAACAGAAAGCGGATTACGAAACCATTTCTGAGATTTATTTGTATTTTGAAGATCAAGAACTGCTTACATTACGTGTGCAGTTGGGAGACGACGTTTTAGTTAATCACAATATTGTAAATGAAACTATTTTTACCGGATTAATCGCGTATATTTTGTATTTTATACATTTATGGGGAACCCGACGTTTCGAACACTTTACAGTAGTCCGTGGTCACGGGTAGACTGAGTGTACGCGAAAATATACGCGATTAATCCGGTAAAAATAGTTTCATTTACAATGTGTAATAATCGTGAAAATCAAAGAACTTATTAATCACAATATTTTATGGACTTCTCAAAGTTATTATCCAAGGTAGTAAGGAACATTCGGGAGGTTCGTTTGGACCAACGATGAACAAGTTAAAAGAATTGGCAAAATGCTTAGTTATGCCTATACAGAAGCAAGGCTTAAGCAAAGTCCATAAAGACTAAAACAAAATTTATTTAGGGTTTACAGAAAACAACGAAGACAATGTGCCAAGTTTCTCAAGATCTGGATCACATCTATACAAGTCTCAATGAGAAGATTTTGACTGGAGGAAAGATCTATAAAAAGATCTATAAAAATTAAGACAGCTCGTGAATTATGTTATAAGAAAATATGCCGAAAGCATGCAACACCTAATTGTAGCAGTTGTTGTCAAAAAGTGAAGGATTATTAAATCGTAACACAAATACCGATGATTTTTTTCAAGTCATTTTTGATCTTCAATTACCGTATTTTTTTCATTATAAAAGTTTTTATAATGAAAAAAAATGCGGTATATTTTTTGCTAGTTTATAGCAGTGTAATGTTATATAATATAATTTCAGTTTGCCTGTTTCAAAAAATAATACTATTTGTAGAATTTTCATTTAAATCCGTTTATAGGTCAAAAGGCGTGAAAGTAGAACGAACACCCATACTCACAAACATTGACATTTATATTATTAGTATTTCAATATGTTTTAAATATTTTTTAGTTAATCTGAGATAACCGATTGATTTGTTGTTTTATTTAAATATAATAATTTATGTTAAACAGGTGGTATTCCGACGTCATATAAAGAGATTGAAAGAGGAGCGTTCAGCTAAGAAGCTTCGCAAGCAACTTGCCAAGTTGCCGCAAGTGTTGGCCAGAATGCAGTTGCCCACTGAAGATTTACAAGAGAAGTATGTTTTTTTTAAAAATTATTTTATATAATATTAGTTAAGTTAAAAGTGGCGTTGATTTGGAAGTCAGAAATCTCAACAGTACTTGGAAGTAATTCGGAAAGTGAAGAATAGAAATGTCATAATGGGAATGGAGTGCCTTTACACTAGGTTTCCAGGTCCTCTCTACCTATGACTAAAGAGAATCGATAAGGGTGACGTTGTTGTTTTTTCGTCTATGTTTAAGTAGGTATAGTGAATGTAGTTTTAATATGTAGTATAATATTCTGTTTGTCCGACAAAATATACAATGTCATAGAAAACATACGATAGGAACGAGATAGAAAGATAAACTTGTTGCGCCAAGTTTTCACCTCCAAAAAGATATCTTTTATGGGTCTGAGTATACGTGTATATAATAAAATTCCACAATTTATAATTAGTTTACAATCATTTGAAGTATCTGTAAAAAAATACTAACAGATAAAGCATATAATACTGTTCAAGAATATTTATTTTATTTGTTCAAGAATTAATGTCTATTGAATGTGATGCAGGATAGCTGCCAGTTAATGTAATAATTAATTTATACCATTGACATTGAAAAGAGCAACTGTTGAGTTTCTTGCCGGCTCTTCTTAGCTGAACTGCCTTCCAAACTATTTATATGTTCATTTCGACAATTCGAAAGTGCTTATATAATAAATAGTTTATTAGAATAAAGAATATTTTGAATTCGAATTTTAAGGCATTGTTCGTCATTTTCTGCACAAATACCAGATATTTCCTATTGAGCAAATGTTTTGTGTTGGTAAATTTCAACGTCGCGCTATATTTAAGTGATTGTAGTTTACTATAAATGTGATAAGTATATTGAAGGATATTATTTTAATATACTTGTCAAATGCTTTTGAAATAAAGTATTGGTGTATGTAGATTTAATAAATTTTGTGGTGATAATTTAATATTATTACTAATATATTTTACAAAGAATTCCGTTAAAATTATGATAAAAATGAGGACAACGAGCGACAGCAGTATACAACTTAGTGTGTATTTCGTGCGTGCTACACTACATTACTACTACACTTGCACATAGTCACATGAGCGAAACATGTTGAGCAACATATGACGAATAATAACTAAAAAAGAATGAATAAAATAAATATATTTATGATGTTTAACTCTTTAACTAAATAGTATCTACCTCGCAGCGACTGGTGCTCGGTGGTGGTGCAGCTGCGCGCGCACCGCGACTTCGGCGTGTACTTCAGTGCGCGCGCGCCCTCGCCGCCCTCGCGCTCCTCCGCCTCCGACGCCGACGCGCCCGCCGACGACAGCACGCTGCGCGTGGGCGACCGCGCGCGCTACCAGGTACGACTACAGCGCCTGCGCGCCCTCCGGCGTGTGCCTCAGTGCGCGCGCGCCTCGCCGCCCTCGCGCTCCTCCGCCTCCGACGCCGACGCGCCCGCCGACGACAGCACGCTGCGCGTGGGCGACCGCGCGCGCTACCAGGTACGACTACAGCGCCTGCGCGCCCTCCGGCGTGTGCCTCAGTGCGCGCGCGCCCTCGCCGCCCTCGCGCTCCTCCGCCTCCGACGCCGACGCGCCCGCCGACGACAGCACGCTGCGCGTGGGCGACCGCGCGCGCTACCAGGTACGACTACAGCGCCTGCGCGCCCTCCGGCGTGTGCCTCAGTGCGCGCGCGCCCTCGCCGCCCTCGCGCTCCTCCGCCTCCGACGCCGACGCGCCCGCCGACGACAGCACGCTGCGCGTGGGCGACCGCGCGCGCTACCAGGTACGACTACAGCGCCTGCGCGCCCTCCGGCGTGTGCCTCAGTGCGCGCGCGCCCTCGCCGCCCTCGCGCTCCTCCGCCTCCGACGCCGACGACAGACACCATAAAAAATATTAAATTTAGATTTTATTCTATTTGAGATGTATGGCAACATTGAAATACTCGAAAGATTCCAAAGTAAAACTATAAGATCTATGCTTCAAATCCCATTATACATAAGTAACGAGTATATCAACTCTGACCTCGGCATTCGAACAGTGAAACAAGAAATAGCAAAAAGCAGCAAAAAGTATCAGATCCAACTGGATAGACACAAGAACGAGCTGGCAGCGCAGTTACAAGTAACAGGCAGCTTGCAATTTTCCAGGCTAAAACGAAAGGGCATTCCAGAGCTAGGAGAAAGATTTTCAGCCAAAATGTGAGAGCGATACTTCACTGGAAGCTCACCTCTAAAATAAACCAGACAAGAATCAACTACCATCGTGGATTATTGTTTATATTAACAGATTGCCAAGTAGCAGCCTACATTTAAAAAAAAATATTGATATGTATCTTGATTGTTAATTCTTTTAACTATTACTTAATAATTTTCTAACTATTAAACTTTACGTATATTACATTTATTACAAAATAAAAAATCTGCTAGATCGTAGATCAGACTTACTTAAATATCCTCATTTCACAGACGCTGGGTCAATCACAAAAGATACCATATGAAATTCTAGAAACTAACGAAGCGGCCGCTATATTTAAGACTTATCTTCACGAAGCACAAGAGAAACAACGAAATTATGAGTAAGCGTTACTGGTATTTAATTAAAATGTAAACTTTTTTTAATATATATAATATTTAAAAAAATATAAGTTTACATTAGTAAAATATTAGTCAAAGTAAGAATTGAAAAAATTGGAATAAAATTATGCTACTTTCGTTCCCTTCGTTATGATAATAAAATTATGTAGGTCTCGCGCAAAACTTTATATATATTATAAATATTTTTATTTTAGTTAGAACTGAAAATGTATATTGCTTTAACTCTGTTCTTGTTTTTTTCTTATTAAGAAATATTATTATAGTCCGCATATTGTGCGGCGAAATTGAACGCCCCAATTTGTCTTGTTACTAGAGGCGAGGCAATGAAAATAACTCATCCCACAGCATTCGAAACTAAAGTTTTGATTTACAAATTTCCAGATGGTGTCAACAATTCAAACGTCTCCTAGAAGAGACAGGATACGTGACACCCGGCAAGCAGTTGTCGGAAGTGAGGGTGCTCCTCATGGGCAGGGAGTGTTACGAGGCCCTCACGGAGGAGCAGCAGCAGCGGGTGTACGACGAGCACCAGCGGGAGATACAGAGGCGGGCTAAGCATAATTTGCAGGTGAGTGTTAAAATAAATATATAAAGTTTTTTATTTACTAATATTTCCAGTATTAAGTAATAAAAAAACTTCACTATTATAGCGAATATAATTAATATTATTACATTTTTTTAACATATTATGTTTATCTATTAAAAATATATTTTTTAGGAATTATTACTAGAACATGCAGATTTGTTCTATCACTTCAAGAGAATATCACCCACCGGGACCATCACTCAAGAAGATATAAAGGAGATTACGGATGTGTTGCAAGATGATTTTAGGTAAATAAAGAATTTTAAAATGTATTGTATTATGTTTTAGGACTTAATATTTGGTAACCTAATATGGTGCAATATGCGGATGACTGCAGGTTGCTTTAACTTCTATTCAAGTTAAACTCAGAGGAGCCTAACTTGATTACAATTTATCATGTGATAAATACATGTAACATGATCTCTGTTCATGAATCGAATCCATAAGATATATGTATATCTTTTCATATTATGAAAAAAAATATGCTTTAAATATTAGGTTTCCAAAATTTTAGTGATTTTTTTTCTATATTTAATTTAATATTTGATGTATCGAAATTTTCTCGAAAGAAAACTATTATGCTTTTTTTTCTCAACAGATACAAAATGCTGGATCGTATGGAGCAAGATAGGAAACTTATGCTGTTTCAACATCTGGGTTTCGTGCATTGTCCGATGCGGGAGCACTGTCCCGCCGGCGCCAACTGCTTAGACGCTACTCTGCCTGTCATACTCAATACTAGGGTTGGGTATGTATAATTGTATATATATAATATGAGAAAAATAAATTTATAAATTGATTTCCTCTTATAGTAATCAAACCCACAGCCATTGCGTTTATAGCTAAACGTGCTGGAATACTTGATGCCGTTAACATATTATATTAGTGATATTGAATCAGTTGTAACTTTTGTACTAGATCGCTGACATCGTCCAGCGAGTCTCAGTGCCAGGCGGGCCCCCCGGCCGCGCCGTGGGCGCTCACTACTGACTCCTCGCAGATAAATCTTATTATACTTGGGGTATGTATGTTTTTTATCTTATATCTATATTTAATATAGTTTAATAGTAAAAAATGTGTCTGTACATTGAATACCCGTGTGACAAAATTAAGTAAGGAATTGAAAACAATGTCCTAATTATTTAGTTCTTTGGTTCTTTAGTAAATGTAATAAGTGGCAGGTAGTCATTACTATTTTAAAATAGTGTAAAGCGGCTCCACCACACAACGATTTTTATAACCTTAGAAGTTTAGAAAGATCTTATGGTCTGTTACTAAGGCACTAGACGTGTTAAACTCAATGTATATATCAATTTTCTTTTGTGTGAATTCTTTGTATATCTCTAGTTGCAAAATGTATTGAAGCACGATGATTAGTATCGCATCAGGATGCAATACATTATCATTAATTGGCATGTGAACAAGTTCACATGCAAATTAATAACTTGGACATAATTTCCGTACACTTACAAATAGAACTACTCAATCCTAAGAAAACTACAAATCTCAAACAGGGCATACCTTAATGTCTGATATTTATGTTGGAGTCACACGTACCATAGTTACAGTACGGTGAGCAAGTCGTGGCCGCCCGCCCTAAAGTAAGCTATAGATTATATTTGAGCATTTTTCTTTTGAGACTGATTAGTTTCTTTCCAATCCCGGCCCCGCAGGTGGAGGGCGTGGCGGGCGAGTTCGGCAAGCGGCTGACGGCGGGCTGCGACGGCGAGCGGCGCGTGGCGGTGGGCGGCGCGGCGTGGCGCGTGGAGCTGCGCCTGCGCACCGACGACTTCGCGGCCGACCCGCCCCGCGACTTCGCGCCCAATGGTCGGTTGTTGTTGTGCAGTTTTGTTTCTATATCTTTTTTATTAAATATTTTCTCTATTATACATACATTACATTACTATGAGTATGTCTAATAGAGAAAATATTTAATAAAAAATATATTTAATAGATAGAATGGTAACAATAATGATATAATTTATGCTTATAGGTTATTTCTGTGTATATCAAGACCAAGAGTCTTTCGAATATATACGAGGCTGTGCTGAGAAAACTCTATTATCTAGTCTAGAGCAAGAGGATAAGCTACCATTTCAGGTACATATATTTATATTATCAGTTAAAATTTTAACACAATTATATGTGTATTTCTTAACGTATATAAAAATATTAACATCATTGAAGTACAATAGTGTCGGACTAAAGCGAAAAAGATGGCTATAGGTCTTCACACAAGGTCCTGGCATGTGATAATATCTTGAACTTGTATCTAAATTATGATTGAATTATTAAATGCTAATATTTTGATTTCTTTCGGTATTGAAGCAAAAGGCCTGGCATTGATTTCGGCCTTTCGACACACAAAATTTGACGGAAAGTAGGGATCGGAGTGCCTAAATACTAGATTCCCTCTGCTTGCTGTATACAGCGTGTGCCGTATACTGTAAGATACAGCGTGAAGATGTTTTTTTTTTAAAGAAACTAAAATTGTAAGAATACAAAAAAATCAAAGAAACCCTTTGAAATATTTTTAACACTAGTAATTTATCTGTTAATAGACAATTTGAATTTCTAATTCATATAAATATGACCTTAAATTTATATTTTATTCATTATTTGTTACAGGGCTTACCTCTAGTAGTAATGTTCGTCCAGGATGAGGGTATGGATAAGAAAGAGCTGGCTCGATTGCAAGAGGAAGGACAAAATCTCGCTGACAAGTCAGTATTTTGATCAATAACCTATCTTTTTTGTAAGAATATTCTGTAGCTTTTACAATATATATTATTAGAGTAACTTACTATTTACTATTATCAGATTATAATATTCAAATATTCTCTTCTTTCATTTCGATTTTTAAAACGATAAAAACCTTATACCACAATATTGTACTCTATTCTATTACTATTTGGACAGAGGATGGAGAAGAGAGATTCTTTTTAAATATATGAAGATAAAATTAGACCTACTTTCATCAGATATAATTTAATAACTTATTATATAATATTTGATAGTAAGTAAAAGAAACAGGATATATATTTTTTTCTTAATTTTCCTCCATTGTTAGTTAATAATAATTATAATTCATGTCCAGCCTCCACTGTTCCTACATGGAGGCGTCAGTAAACGAGCTCGGCACTGAAGCGTTGACAGCGGACGCCATACAAGAACTGATACGAGCCAACAGAGAGAAGGCCAGCTACGCGCATCTCTATAAAGATCTTATTGTTTGCTTCGATGCTGATATACGGTGAGATGACGGTGTATTTTATGTTGCTAGATTTAATTTTGTGTATAGTAGTGGGCGAATCGTGGCCGTCGTGGCTTTTGAACTTTCTGAATTTTTGTGTACAGAGTGACTACGCACTCTAGAAAATAAGCAAAACTAAGGAAAATCGTAAATTGAAATCTGCAAGTCATTTACAGCTAACTTCTTGGATTGCCAAATAGAAAATAATTTTATAATGCCGTTTGCTGTGTGATGAATGTAGATTCGATTCCCACTAATATTTTTTTTTGTTTATATACCATTAAATTTATATACCATTATTCGCAAAGTGGCTAACATCGGCTGGATGCGAAGAGCTTAAGATAGAGCTCAGTGGCGAGCCATTTGGAGAGGCCTTTGTCCAGCAGTGGACTAGGATAGGCTGATGATGATGATGATGATGCTACCATTAAATAGATCAAGAGTAATACTAGATTCTCTATCTGGCTAAAGAGATAACTTTTTCGAGCTTCATGCTGTATACCGCGTGTTGCAGTGTAGGCGAAGGTGGCATAGTATTGAGATGGGGTATCTCTTTCCTCACTTTCCACTCTCTTTTCGTAACATACTTGTTAAGTAGCGAATCTTAACGCCACACTTTGTCATCAATAACAAAATGTATGAAATGATATTCTGATTCCAGTATAATGGTGTGTATGTTCTGCGACGACCCCTACTCGCCGGAGCGGGTGTTGTCGCCGCTACTGCTGCACCGCGCCTGCTTCCTTACCGGCGACCGCTCCATACTTATTGAGACCTTCCTGGGGGACTCCAAGAGAAAAGTTGAAGTTAGTATGCGTGTTTATATTCAATATTTTATGTGTACTTTTATTTTTTATACTTTTTAGCTTTCACTGGCGGCTTTGCCTCCATGGTCCAATGTATATAACTAAAACTACTACTAGGATATAGGGCACATTCTAAGTATCCGATGTAACATTGACAAATGATACAGTATGTTATATTGAAACATTTAACGTGATGTAGTAATACAGCCTATAGCGTTCCTCGATTGTTACTACTCTATCCAATAATAACAATAATTAAATCCCCGCGGAATCCCTGAGACAAAGCACATTGTTGAACTCTAACTTTCAAAAAATTAGGCGAACAGTCTCAAATACAGTGTTTTAACACTGGGTTTGCTCTGCTAACAGTTGCTATGTGAGGAATTTAAAAAATTGTGAAGTTAAAAAACAACGTTATTTTGTTTCAGGTCATTATTTCTAGCTTCCATGGCGCTAGTCAATTTAGAGAAGAGCTCATACATGGGTTCATTCTGATATACTCGGCTAAACGGAAAGCAAGTTTAGCTACACTTAAGTAAGTATTAATATCTGTATAGTTATTTTACAGAGTATATACAAGTAAATGAATGATTATTTGCATTGAAATTTATTGTGCAATACAATTTATCTAAGTGTGACTGGTGGATTGATGCTTTCTAGGCCGAAATATAATTTATATTTAATTACAATCTTGCATTGTTTCCAGTGCGTTCTCCATGAACATCCCCAATCTGCCAATACAAATGGTAGCGGTCTCGGATGGTGGTGGTTCAGCGGCCAACGCTTTCTTCGGCACCGATGTAGGACACGCCCTTATCACTGAAGGGAATGCAACCGCTGATAGACTTGGAGCACATTTTACTACTTATACGTGTAGTGCTGAGAATAAATGTTAGTAGCCTTTAACTATTTTTGTGTAATACATATAGGAAAATTTAGAGTTTATAAAGATGCCTTAAGTCGCTACAAAATATGTAAAATGCTAGAAATATTTTCTCTATCAACAGCGGCATTCTACACGCCATTCTTCAAGGAAGTATGGGAGCGCAAAGGCGAGATCGAACGCGCGTTCCGCCTCGAGGCGCCTCCGCGACACAACCCCCTCAACCCCCACAACCTGCCCGACGTGGCCGCGGCCAGACCCGCTCCGCCTCCACGCCTGCATTCTTACCATTTGGATCATAAGTAAGTGTTAATGGTTTTTTCTTATTGAATCTTCTATCGTAACACAGTAGCATAGTATGTGCCTATTGAGGTAATTTTGAGTTCGAATCCCACTGGCTCGATTCGGCGGTTTATGGAAACTTGGAATTATCTGTGCCCAGCTATATGTGTCGGACAGCATGAAACTGAAATGTATATATATATATATATATATATAAAATGAGTTAGTCTAAAGCAAACCACATAATATATTGTAATTTTGGATAAAAAATGTCGTAATTTTGAAGCGTATAAGTAGCTCATAATTACAAGTAATCTAAAAATATGTGTGATGTAGTTGTGGAGTTGACACACGCGTTGTTTATTGTTTAAAGTGATGATTCGCGACAGAACGCGCAGTAATGGAAATTATAAATTTAGTAATAAAATTAAGTAAAATAACTTGTAAAATGATTATATATTTTTTAGAATGGAACATAAGCTAACTAATTCGCTGGACCTCCTCATCGGACCGGACTCGCGCGCCGACATCGACTCCGAGTACAGCGACACTATGAACAATTCCAAAAATAGAAGTTTCTTAAAAGGTTAAATTTTAATTGTATATACAATAAGTATTACATTTTACAATTTTTATAGTTTATTTACCTTAACATTAAGGTGGTCCTTAGACATGCAGAGTGACAAAGACACGTAGCAGTATTATGTAAATAATTTTTTTTTTTTTTTTATTTTATAAGGTAATATAATAGCGAAACGTATATGAATGTGTTTTTTTGTTCTTAGGTTTCAGCGTATACCCGCCCCCAAGCACGCCGCCGGAACCCGCACCACCTGATCACAGAATGCATGCGGACTTGTCACGTAAGTTTTTTTTGATGGTAATTTGTAACAAATAAATTTATTAAATAGAATAAATATATATTTTATTGATATTTATTGGATTTATTATTTTTTAAGGAAAAATATATTCAAAATATATTCATTGAGAATATGATATATTTATTTAAACTAAATCTCGATTAAAATATTTTTTTTGTGACGTGTAATGTGTATGTAATGTAATGTTTGAGTAATATACATACTCTCTTTTAATATATATATATTCCCTTTTAAACTTCTGTTATGTAATGTATTAAACTTTAAAATAGATTTGATGATGGATGGCAATTGTACATTGTAAAATGTTCAATAAATGTTATTTAAATAATTATTATTAGTTATGAGATTCTATAAAATTGTTGTTATTACAAAACTATTGCTTACAATAATATTATCATTAATAGTATAAATAATATTTGTATAAAAAAGCGTACGTAAATAAAAAAAAGTAATTTGAACGCAGCTGATCTGAACTGCTCGGAGGATTCGCTGAGCACCCACGAGTCAGGTGACTGCATGTTACCTTTATCTTATTTGACACAGTGTAGAAAATATACATGTACATTACGCTCGACGAGTTGTGGCCAGCTGAAGTTAGCTTTAGATGTCTCCGCAGATTCCATTTTAGAATTGTTTTAAATTATTTTCTTTCAAATACCGCAAATTTTCAGAAAGCCTAATTTCAGGCAGGCCTCAATTCGTCCACTGTATTGTATATATTTATAGATATATCGATATTTTGTACTTGTCAGTGTGTTCGTTCGAATGCCTTGTTCTGTTATTTTTTTGTATTGATTTTATTATATCGGTAACTTCTGGTCAGGTATCCACATTTTATGCTTTAGAAGATCAATAAAATTTTGATTACATATGGTGTTCGTATATTATATAATACATGATAATTGAAATTTTCTATATATTATTTAATGTATTAAAATTAAAAAGGGGTAAAGCAATTGTATATTATATAGTGTTCGAAAAATATTATTTAACTACTCTTATGTATGTATATTGTTATAGTTATGAAGATATTTCTAAGATTTCTCTTTATCAATAGAATTAAAGACATTTCTTCAAGCAAAATGTGGGTAGTTGTATTTTTGCATGACTTATTTTATAATATGTAGATTAGTTTGGGAGCGAATGTGGTAAATTTAAATATTTCAAACAAATTGAATAATTCATTGTTCGGTGTATGTTGTTGTATCGATGTAATATGTATATTTTTAATAAAGCTAAAGTTATTTAAATTATATTGTATTGTATTGTTATTGTAAGTAAAGAAGCAGTTATTGGAGATATTTTCTATTGAACTGGGTATTAAATATATTATTTTATTGCAATAATACCATCCTCGCTCTAATATTATTAATGAGAATAGTTATTTATTTTTAAGTTTATATTTTTCTTATTATTAGATTTAGTATGTAAATTAAAACATTTTTTTTTATATTTAGATTGTTTGTTAGTGTTGCGTGTTAAATTTTTTTGTACTGTTTAATTTTATTAATTGAAGATACCAAAGCATGGTAATACCTTAATTAAATTACATTACAACATAAGATTCGTAGTTAATATTTATTATGTAATTTATATAGTTCGATATATTTAGTGCAGTGTCCAATAAGGTTAAATATTTTTTTTTATTACTTTATATTAATTTCTAATTCTTTGACATATAATATGTTTTAAATATATTATTATGTACTACTATATTATTTACTTATTGTTTGTATATTTTTAAACAGATGGTGGTGGTCTATGGCAGCCTAGTTACGGTCAACGAGCGTTTACAACCGGTCGAGCGAGACCACCGCCTCCTCATCATCAGAGATTAAGACACTCGCAAACCCTTAAGGTAATTTTACTATATTTTTATTAGCTTTTATTTTTACTTACTGGTCAGTTAATTTTTTTTCAAATTTGCAAACTAAATGTCACACATAGGTTGGAATTAATCGTTAATTTGGATGAATAAATAGCAAATTGAGTTCCTACCCACCTGGAATATGAGAAAAAGTACTTAATAGAATACTAAATGTTAAATCTCAAAAAATAAGTACGGTACAAGCTTGCTTAAAAATATTTTTTGTTGTTTATTGTTAAGATTATTTATAGTATAGTCTGAAATTTTGAAGACTATTAGTCTAATATGTAGTTAAGACAGTATGCATACTCACTAACTTAAAAGTATACTTTTCAGTTATAGTCCTTTATCCTGGTCTGGCTTTTATATTTTGTTTCATATGGAATAATAAAAAAAATTTTGAAGTAATATTTATAAAAAATAGTATAATTTATTTTTAAAACATTATTGTAGCAACCTGGTAAACTAGACATGAATAACTACACAATGGTGAGCGACGCCCTCCAACATATTACAATTGGACCACCGCAGCATAGAGAGAGAAAGGTTAGTACGTTTTAGTATTATTTATTTGTTTATATATCCTTTATTACGCACCATTTATAAAATAAATATGCATAAAATACAAACCGTACAAATAAAAAATGGCACTGGATTTTGCTACTCAATCCGTGTCTCTAAATCGGGTGTAAATTTTTTATCTTCACATTTTATCCCGCATATAGCAATGTGGGCAGAGGGAACCTACGGACCTAATGTTAAGACACTCTGTTCTCATTAAGCCATTTCCGTTCTCCATTTTCGACTGAATTCTGGAGTCATTGTATGTTGAGTGCTGAAGTTCAACGCCGTGCTTTGCCTCCCACAACCCTCGTTTTTACAGTCGTAACCTTGTGCCCCTACCACGACGCCCTATAATAATATATTTTTTCATATTAAATAATTTACTTTTAACAATCTTTATGTAAAATAAAACATGTAATTAATAAACTGCACCTATTTAAAATGTTTATTATTTTCAATATGTTGTGTCCATGTTGTGCCAGTCGCAGCGCTCCGGCTGGTCGCACTCGAGCCAGGCGGGACACCACCATCCTTCCGGCGTCAGCTCGGAAACTGAGCTCGACGCGCAGTATGCACAAGTATGTACATTTTTTATAATAACAAATAAATATTTATTAATATTATATAAATATTCTCTCTTTTCTCAATATTATAATTGAAAGTATTATTAATATAAACTTGTGTAAACATAGAATAGTATAAATGTTGAAGAAGACAAACTGGTACCCTTAAGTAAGTTAATTTAGTCAAAGTGCATGTCAAAACATAACGTGGAAAAACATTATATTATAACAAAAATAAAAAGGTAGCAAAACTGCGGTTACGCTGAAAAAGTCTGTATTGCATTTAAATAAATATATATTTGTAAATGAACAGATAAAAGAAACCAATGAATACATGGAAGCGCCGTCTATGACGCGATTGCGGAGACATAGAAGACACGAGAAAGCACCTTTACATCAGCCGTGTAAGTTGATAAATATTATATGAAACTTTGCATTTGGTTATAATTATTTAGTTGTTATTAAGTGTTTTTAATTAAATTTTTGTGTTTAGTAAAAAATAAAGATATATGTATTGGTTTGCGTTCATTAATACTACATAAAATGATGAAAGTATTTTTAAATTTAGCTAGTATCAGTAAAATACATGGAGAATTACTATTTAATCAAACATACTGATACTAACATTTAACTGATACTATCTACTTGATCTATGTTTGTATTGCTTACAATTTAATTTGTATCCAATATATAATACATATTAATATTTTTTATATATTATTTATCAATAGTAATATAACATTAATATAAATAATTATTTTCAGCGTTCTCAGAAACGGACAGTTCAGGTTCCAGTGAAGCCTCGGGCGGCGCGCGAGCGCACGTGCGCCGCAGACATGCGCACCACGCGCACCACGCACCACGCCATTATAAGAAACGGTACTGTTTATTATTTTCTTATTTTGATGGTTAAATTGATCAGTTAAATAGCCATGAAGACCTAATCTGCAATTGGGGACTTGAATATTTTTTTTGTTATAATAATTTGAATCATATTATCATGTTTTACTCTAAGTATATATGATCAATGTATTCGATGCTAGAAACAAAAGTGAGGAGGAAAATCCATTGTTCACATAAAAAAAAATAAGTCAGCTTTACGCTGTATCCCGCACACAGCAGGGTAGAAAGAGCGCACCTAGTGCTAAAACACTCTATTTTTTACTTTTCATTTAATTTACATTGCGTGTTGAATGAACTCCGAGCGAAGAAAAGGAAATATACATTTCAATTAATATTTCATTCCCTCGAGCGGTGATCGAACTAACAACATGTCGCGTGTTGGTAAGACTTGAATGACTTAAGAAACAGATGGTTAATACATTGTAAACATAAAGTATATGATACTTTGTTTATTGCAGATCGTTAGGTAACCTTGTAGCAGTACAAAGTCCTAGGGTACCAAAGCTGGGTATGTTTGTGGGACCACCGGAATTGCCAACTGGCTACCGGGCAAGGACACAGGAAGATAAAGGTACTGTCTTACCAATTTATATTAATTTTATAAAGCCGTAGAATTGGTTTAGTTTAACGCACCCATCTCAGGAACTACTGATTCGAACGCTATGTTATATTATGTTTACTGTTTCAACGTAATCCATTGTAGGCAGTTAGTGTTTCAGCTGTTTGTGTTCGGTTTATAAGTAATGTTGTTACGTATAATTAATTATTATTTTGTCTAGCAGCTGCGAGTGACTCGAGCGAAGGCAGTTCTGACGGAGAGACGCGGAGACCTCGACCATTGCCACCGCCTCCTCATCATGAACCCACTCATAAGGTCATATTAATATTTTATTTGACGTTTTTTAAAAATTAATATCAATATTATGACTTTATTCAAATGCTATGTTATATTCAACAAAGTAATCAAAACACTCAATTTCTCGAAAATTGAGCGGTAGTTAAAACGGAGTGTTTTGACACGACGTTTCATCGAGGAAATTAAATATTGAATATATTATGTAATTTCATTTTCTCGAGTGGTAATCGAATCAACAGCTTGTTGCGATTTAAGTTGAGGCCACTAGTGGTGCACGAGCTTGTCACTGTAAACTGTAATATAGTAAGGTAAAATAAAAAATATTTAATTTTATTTGGAATATTCAGATGCTATCCGGTGAATACCCATCGTCCGCTCAGGACAACTCATCCTCGTCGGCCGCGGACTCGCGGCGGAGGCAAGCCTTCGGGAAACACGACAGACGGCATAAGGTAGCTTTTAGACTATCCATAAATGACGTCACATGCAACGGCTGTAGCGTGGCTTTTGATTTATATAAACAAATTTACATTTTTTAAATTGCGAAATTGCTATTTTTATGTTAATAAATGCTATGTCTTTCCATGTTTTATCTAAAATTATTGAATATGTGATCATCAAATCACATATTCAATACATCAAGGATGGGTTCATGAAAATCATGCGACATCATGTGTGGTTGGTCCCTCACCTATAAGGCCTTACCACTACGTCGACATTTATTTACGCTTATTACAACTTATTTAACTGTTGGTTACTTATTTAATTGTTGGTTAAATAAGTTAGAGAACAAATGTGATCTCAAGAAAATTTAATTTCAATAAATACTATGCAAAATGTGAAGTTTTGTACTTTAAATAAAAAATATTATATGTCATAGGAATTTTCAAAGAGTAAAGACAAGAAGAACTCATCACAGTTGCAAAATACAAATTCGATACAGAATTGGGGACCTCAGGTATTTAAAATGAATTTTAATTATCATTTTCTTCATAGTAAATACACTTTATAAGCCAACCTTTCTATATGTGGGATATACCAAAGAAACTTAAGCCAATAATTACAATTTAAACTACCGCAGGGTCCTCACGGCGTTCCTCTCTTCGTGGAGAAGTGTATAGAGTTCATAGAGCACGAGGGTCTCGCCTCTGAGGGGCTGTACAGAGTGCCCGGCAACAGAGCGCACGTCGACATGTTATTTAGCAAGTTTTATGAAGGTATGTAGTGCTCTATTTTTGTTACACAAAAACACGTAAATAAGACTGTTGTGAGATTGATTCCCAAGCGGGAGAATTTTATTTCAAAAATTCAGTGGACAGTTCGGAAGTGTCTTAAGACTAGGTTCTCTTTGTCTATCAAGATTAAAAAAATGTAAATATGGAAACAGAAATGATTAATCATGACGATGTTTGTTAAATATTTTTGGTCCTTTAGGAGAAAGTAAGTATTGAATTTCCATATAATTTAGTTATTATTTAATATTGTATAGAAAACGTGTTAAAACTTAGACGGTTTCCTTGAGGCAAAGGTTCAAACTCTACTACGATGTTGGAATACAAATTCGATATTTAATAAATGTCATTTTATAAATATTCTTAGATTTTTTGATATACTTATGAAGCATGTATATTTTGATTTTAATAACTAGCAAAATTTAATTATAAGTAACATTTATTTAAATAACTTCCAGATCCCAATATAGATCTAGAGTCACTAGATATTCCAGTGAATGCGGTAGCGACCGCTCTCAAGGATTTCTTCTCCAAGAAACTACCTCCTTTGTTGGACGAGACCAGTATGGCGCAGTTGGAAGATATTGCTGGTATGTTTGTCTAGTGTTATTGTGTAGTTAGCGTATTTGAACGTAAGCATGTGGGCTGTAACGCCGCTCTGCGTGTTGCAGCGATGCGGGGCTGCATCGCGGGCGGCGTGGAGCTCAAGGACCGCAGCTGGCGGCTGCTGGCGCTGCGCGCGCTGCTCGCGTCCGCGCTCACGCCGCCCGCGCGCGCCACGCTCGACTACCTGCTGCACCACTTCGCCAGGTAAGGTTTTCATTTTTATTTGTTACAAATAAACAAGCACTACATCGCTAAACTTTATCAATTTGCTCGATCTTTGTTTGAAGCTAGTTAGTTTAATAAAAACGGACATTCATAATATTATAATATTTTTACAAAAAAAAATCTGTTTTCAATAATTACAACACGACATTCTTCAACAGGGTCGCAGACAATTCAAAATTGAACTCAATGGACAGCAAGAACCTGGCCATCTGCTGGTGGCCCACACTCTTGCCCGTGCAGTTCTCGGACATGGGCCGCTTCGAGATGACCCGCCCCTATCTGGAGGACATCGTGCAGACTATGATAGACCAGCACCCCTTCCTGTTCAGGGGGCAGGAGGCGTTTGTTATGGTGTGAGGGCAATGGGTGAGTATTTATTTATACACATCTAGAACTCAAGATTAGAAGGCAACAAGATCCTTAAAATCTAATAGTTTTTTTTATTCTCATATATGAGAAGTGGAGAATTGAATATCTTGATATTAAGTTATTTGTTTTTAACAGGCGTAAGGCAATGATTAGTAGTGAGCAATTTCTGCCCATTTTAGATATGCATTGCTCTTTAAATATTCGTATATTATAAAATCCGTAAATAAAGATGTAGCTTTCACCTAAAAGTGTATAAAATTATATTAAATAAGAAAGACTATCCCAAAAATGTATTGCTAGAAATGTTATAATTTGTATGTCATTAGTAGAGTTAATCGATTGAAATTTGAATTTTATTTCACATTTACACAAAATAAAAGTTCTTGTTTTGTTTATGCTAATATATTTTAAATCCTGTTCCAGGAACCCACAATGCACGTAGCATTTGTGATGGACGACGTGTGACACGTCGTGGACTATGAGGTTATACCGTTCCAGTGATAGTGTCTCGATACCGTACCGCGGTCACCCTAACCGACTTCCTAACGACTATACTCCAACATGTTGGACTTAAACAGAAAAATCTAACATATAATATTCCATTACTGATTATATTGTATGAGAGATTGTGATGTAACAAAATTGATGTCACAATTGATTATATTCGATCCATTTTTTATACAACAATAGTTAGCAGTTCGTGTATTGAAAGTGACTGTTAACAGAAGTCGGTTATACATATTTTTTTGACGGCAAACAGTTTGGAAAAGTCATATCATATTATGCTTAGACCGCGTCGCTTCCGTATTTAACGCTTTTTTATATGAATGGACTAAATTTGGGGGTATTGACTAAATTTGGATCAGTATTTTAAAAACGTAGTCGCTATTAGATAAGAACTGCACAAATATTTATCAATGAGGATTTTTTATTGTAAGTCGGTATGTATGAAACACCGTGCACATTCCGTCAGCCGATTTATTCGGATTATCTATAATGTAATATAGTGGATACGTATATATAATTATTATGGTAATTGTGTATGAAAGTTTTTTATTTTATTTTATTTTATTTGAAATTTAAAAAAAAAAACAACTTGGCGATTATGTCTTCAGCTCATGAAATTTATTTTTTTAAGTTCTTGCCAACAACGCTTATTTTTTGGCCTATCAGGCTTGCCTGTTACTTTTATAACTTATTTTAAATAATAATCTTTTTTTTTATTCTGTCCAATTTAAAGCAGCTCGAATTGTATTTCAATTTTATACGAGACTGATGTATTTTTTTTTTATTTACATACCAAATTCAATTTTTAATTATATAATTTACAATTGTATATTTAGATGGCCAATGTTTTGGTTTTTTTTTAATATAATAAATGGATTGCCTTTGAGTGTAGCTTGATGTTTAAATTATTGTAACAAATTGATATATTATTAACAATTGTTTACTTATATACACGCATACGTTTAGAGGATATCGATCTCAGTGTAATTTTGTTTGTTGCTTATAATATTGACGTCCATTAATTTAAAAGCGGACTTTTCTTTAATTAACATTAACAAGAATGAATTATATTTTTTTATTTCGTTTTTTTTTCTATGCACATCACATTTATTGTATTTAGTTTTAAGAGTTTTGAAATATTTAGGCGAAGTTAAGGTCCGTTTATAAAGCGGATGGCCTATTAAGTGGTTTTTAATAGACTGATGATAGACATTATGTTCTTATATACAAAAAAAAAACATATTTTTATATGTATATTTATTTCTAATGTTTCTTCATTTATTGTGTGAATTGGCGAAAAATTTAGTCATTACTGTGTGAACAGATAAAATTTTTTTTTACTGTCCTATATGTATACTTTGGTTGTATATTTTTTTTAAATCATGTATTTCTTTTAATCGACGCAGTAAGTTGTTTTATAGTACTGTAGATTTGACATAGTGACTAAATTTTTTGCATTATCATCGATTATGTACTCGATTCTTTTATGATATTCAATTATACTTTGTTCTTCCTTTTTTTCTTATAATTATTATTAATTATTAGTTAACATTATAAATTTTATATCCAGTGCAATGTTTAAAAAAAGGTATCTATTTCGGTTCAAACTCGCATAATGTAAAATGTATCCTACTCGAAGCTTTTATATATAGAAAGAAATGCAATTTCTATAATTATGTTTGCGTTTTAAATGTGAAATCGATGTAACTATCAATAAGTATTTAATATATTAGATGTCTCGAGTTAAGTAAAGTAAGGTGTTACGTAAGTTTTTATCATTATGAACAATATGGCGGTCTCTTTCCCGCGCGTTGTTCTTATATCACGCGGGAAAGAGACGCATGATCGTGTCCAATAGGGGAATGATGCGGGATTTTTTATATTTTACTATATATATTACAAATGAAACGAAAACTAACTGAACCTACTTTATTATATAATATATATGAAGTAGACAAGTTATTTAAGTTTGTAAATGATTAATAAATATTTTTTGTTGTTAAATTTTACGAACAAAATTAAATGGATTTTTAAGTCTTAAATGAGTGATTTTAAATTTTATTGGTGTCCTTAAAATGTATTAAAAATAGGTATATAAAATTCTTTTATATGATTTATAAGGAAAATTCAAGTAACTTGTTTACTTATGTATGTACGTATACCTATACTATCCTTTTCTAAACATTTTTGCTTCTCCCTAAAACTCCACGTCCCCTTTTAATTTTTTTTATATATTTCGTATAAATATTCGATGTAAATATTGTACATTGATTGATTTTGAGTTATTTATTTATTTTTTTTTATTTTCAAAGCCATATATTTGTTGTTTAATGCAATTTTTAAAAGTTTTATTTTAAACTGATTTTTTTTATTAGTGCCATTTTTTGGAACGTATTTGCTATACATTGTGATTTTATTATTGTTTTCGCGTCCCTCATTCGTTTTGGTAGGTTCTCGAATGTTCTAAAGTAGAATCAATGTACGCTTCGTTTTCTGATGCTTCAATTATTATTCAAAATGCAAAAAATTAAAAATATTTTACTACATTTTGTTATGTTGTTTCAAACTTTTTAGATTGTCTCAAAAATGTGTCTTTTTTATTATTATGTAAGTTGGTGGAATAATAATTGAAGTGTCAGTACAAACAATTTTGCTATGTGCGTCTCAAATAACTGTAAAGCACAGTTCAAAAGAATGTGTCATATTTTATAATAAATAACCATCTATGTAATAATATTTTGTTTCATTTTCTTCTACATTTATTACAAGGGTGTAGGCGTTTGTAGGTTCGATTCCTACTCGAAGGAATGAAATGCTTTTATTTATTCGCAATATTATGGAAATAAAACGCGGAGTTGAGTTCCGCCAACAATAATATTACATACAAGCAAAATTAAGTTATCTATCTATTAAAGATTTTGTACGTATTAACTCGTTTGTGTCGATTTTGAAAATTTTTATTTAATTTTCTACACCACTTGCTAATGAATATGTCACTGCTTCAATACCAAATGAGATTAAGGATATCTAAGTTGCTTTTGAATAGGATAACTATAACAAGAAAAAAAAACACTACAGAAATAAATCCATAATAGGAGAGAATTATTTATTTTATATGTAGCATTCTGAAGTTCATATTATTGCATTATTTACATTTAAACCTTACATAGCTTTATAAAACCTATGAAACGATACACACAGGTGACAGGACCCTATTATTTGACATTCTAAATATTCTGAACGAACTCATACTACGTATTTTCACATACATTTGAACTTATTATTTCAATACTAACTTTATTTACTATGATAGATCATTAAAGGATTTTCGTCAGATCAGTTTAAGTTTTTTCTTGAAGGGCTTAACGAATTGTTATTTTTTCTTTAACTGTATATTACTTTAAATTGATTTTACGTTAAACTATCTAGCTAACTTATATAAAATTAACTAAGTTCTCTTATTAACTTTAAATAAGTTTTCTAGGAAATGCAAGTTATGAATGAAATATCACAATAAATAAAGGATTATTAATTTAATAATACTTTCCTATCTATCGAAATGTCATATTTCATATTTAAATAATATATAAAAAAAAACAAATCGAAAAGGCAAATATAATAACAAAAAAGCGCCTATCAAATTTACTACAACAGTTAATAAATTGAACGCAATGATATTAAAATGACATTTTGACAGATACAATAAAATCACTATTTCCTTAACGCTAAAAATGTTCGTTTTATCCGTATATAGTCTATTTATTTAAATAAAGTTCTTTTTATTTCACTGTATTCACACACACCCAGCCCCCCAGCATCCACACCATGGTATCGAGCCGTCTTGAGGCGCGGCAGAAAGTTTCCGACTTTTGTGAGTGCACGCTGAGGCCAAAGAGTTGACAGACGAACACATACTGTTGGTTCTCTCGTGTTCTGAATGGGAGGTTGTCATCTCCTGAAAAAAGTGTAATACATTTTTATTTCAGATTGCGAATACATAAATATTTATTAAAAACCTTTGTAATAATATTTACAATTTTACTATAAACGTTTAGAGGACGTCGTAGAGCAGTGGCTCAAGCGTACGACTTTTATCTACGTTGTTTTGGTTTTTGATTCCATTTCTACTCGGGGCAATAAAATGTTTAATGCTTCCCTGCCTTTACCTACCTTGCTAGGTTGCTATGTGTAGGACACAGCGTGAAATTGTAAACAAATGAAACTTTTCGAATGGAATCTTAATTTTTTTATATTGGTTTTAATGACACCGATCTAATGAAACATATTAATTTTATCGTATTATATTAGTAGTAATAGCCAGCGGGGATGTAAGACTACCTACTAAAATATGGTTTAAATACATAATTATTTTCAATATTAACGGTATCTTTTACTTTTATTGATATACCTATCTTTGCATATTAATATTACTAACTTTTATGTTTTACTTCTATTATTTAGATGGTAGTTCTAAATTAATAATAATATGTACATTGGTGGCCGGTCATGGCGTATGAGCACAAACATGCGACTATCAATTGTTAACTGTATTCGATTTCCACTCGAGGAAATGGGAGGAAATTCTGGAGGCATTGAGTGGCTTAACCCAACGTTAAGCCAACTCACACAATGCCTCCAGCGTCACACAATGCCTCCAGAATCCGGCGCAAAGCGGCGGAAACAGAGTGCCTTAGCATCTCTCTGCACTATTTTCCTATTGCCTTCCCTGCTATATGCGGGATTTAGCGTGAAAGTAAATTATATCACTACTACTATAAAATTTTAAATGAACCACTTAAAAGTAGTACTAATTTCTAATACGATTAAGACGATAATAAAGGTTTGATACTATATTATAAGGAAATGAAGGGGCAATCACACACGTTGCCCCACGATATGGTATTTGTGAGGATGTGGTGACACAATAATACAAACTAAATGTGAATATAGTATAATATACATATATAACATTACAGATACAAATAAATGTATACTAGTCTAATACATAGAGCAACTAATAAAGCGTGTGATTACCCCAATGAAGGCAACATTTTAAATCAATTGTGAAATGGATTTATCTGACACTCACAGATGTCAATTTAAAAAAGAATTACAAGGATTTAAAGTAAATTAACATCATTTAAATGCTCGTTAAGATTGTGAGTGAGGCTGTAACTAATAGAACACTAGAAGTACTATTGATAAAAATGGAATTGACCATGAAGTTATTATTTCTTACTATAATAGCAAGATGAAATTGGTATAAAATGTTAGCCCTCATTAGTTTCCTGCGTGTACCTGGTAGCTGTCCCGCTTGTAGCGCGGGCTGGTGGCGGAGGCTCGGTGGCGCGGGCAGTGCCGGTGCCGCGCCTCCTGCTCCTCTAACAGCCTCTCATTGTCACTCTCAACTAACACTGGCACACCGTTCTTCACACCATTCTTATCTTTCTTCTCACGCCGTTTTCTTTCACGCTTTTTGAATGTAAGCGAAAACCTCTTCCGCTTTTTCGCTTTTGGAGACTCTTGTCTCAGTACAGTTGACTTCTCCCGCTCGGATCGACTAGTGTCATCATCTGGCGGTGGCGCCTGAGAATCTGTATCTGTTTTTAATGTGATTTCAGTTCGTGTGGACGAATCGATTTCTCCATTTTTGTACGCTACTTCTTTTTCCAAGTTCGCAAGCTCCATTCTTCGCAGCTTTTTGGGTAATTTATTGACTGTAGCGTATATGGGTTCTTCGTTTTCTCCAACTGGTGCAGATCGTGATCGAAAGAAGAAATCGAATTTCTTCGGTTTAACAGGCATTTTCTTCTCTACAAACATAACAGTGCTCGCCACTTCAGTAGTGGTTGATTGTACTTCTTCAGACTTTTGGCTGGGATTGCTTGGAATGGGTCTCGTTCTAGGATAATCGTATGTTAATTCAATGTTTTTCTCTGTAACGTAACATTTTGGCGTTTGTTCCTGACAAACTTCAGTCTTTGCATTCGTATCGCGGCTTTGACAGCAACACTTATTTTGAACAATATTTCTGGTGTTGCACATGAATATGGAATTTTGTTGAATGTATGTAGTTTGTATTGTGGCAGTCGACTGTACATCTCCTAGTAGGTCTTCGACATTGCCCCCATTATGGAAGCGTGGGGGCTGGTAGGGTGCGACTACGAAGCCGGGCGGGGGCGCGCCGGGCGCGGGGAAAGGCCTGTGACGTCATACACTGGAAGAACCTCGGCATGTTAGGAGCATCGTGGACTAGCACGTCGACCGTTCTATCCGACCCATTGTCTGCCTTATTTGGCGTCGTTTGCGTATTGTTTTGTGATTGTGTCGTATTATTTGGTGTTATCGCTTCCTTCTTGTTCGCTTGGTTGTTCTCATCCGCTCGTTTCACATCTTTTTGACATTCATCGCAAGTGCAGGGAGTGGCGGCACCGCTCTGTAACAATAAGCGGGTACAGGTCAAAGATAAATTCTAAAATATAATATAAGCTGTCAACGTGTAGGTTTTATTAACATCTTATATATGCCATGCCTGCCAAATGCAAAAGGCATGCATAGATAATGATTTTTTTAAGTATTTTACAATTATACAAAGTAACTGTTTATATAATAAAGAACAGCAAAAGAATAAACAGAAATTAGTCATGAAAGCGTTAGGCATTTAATAAAATAAAATATGTAATAATTGTGAGCTTTTCGATTATAAATAATTTCTCTTCGCTACGATCCTTGAGGTTGACCCAAAAAATAAATTGGGATTGTAAAATTAAGTTTATAGGCAAATCAAACGACACCAGAGCGGTTTGTCCCAACTGTTCTTTGATCGTTTCAGATATAGGAACAGCGTCACCTCGACAGATTTGTCACGTTATTGCTTAAGAACGCGACGCGCGTCATACTTCCGCAGATTGTATATATTGATTGTATTATTATCAAAAAAGGAGAAAAGAACACTACCTACAAGATATACACTATAACTGAAATTGTAGTTCACTTAGTTTAAAATGAGTGTAGATGATTAGTAATTTAGTCCGAGCTTTGACACTTGTTAGAGTTAATCTTTTTAGTAATTAACATTACTAAAATTAGATGAACATATTTTTTTTTGAAATTGTTTAATATACAAAATTAGAAAAATAATAATGCATTGAAATTATAAAATTATATATGAAAATTTCAACGTTTAGTAGTTCAAAATTGGCTGTCAATAACATTAGATATACAGTTAGAAATAGATTATCCAGGTCATATTTACATGCTAACCTATTAATGATAGTAGAAACGTAAAAGTACTCACAAAATCACAATCAAAAACATTTTTTTTCTGGTAATTTGAAACAAAAAACATCCAAAAGTGAAATTAAACGTGAAAAACACAAAAAGCACATTCAGGTAAACCAAATAATATGAACAAACCATGTCTCTGGACACATTACGGGATGTCCGAATCACTGTGCGATAAGAGCGACCGCCCAGACTCTACTGAGGTTTATTTATAATTTCTTTACATTAGGTGCCACAATATTTTCAAACGATACAAAACGTGTCCGCCCTTGACTCAGATTACTCAATTTCAATTTTTTTTATATAAGTTATTTTTTTTATATAAATAAAACTTGTCGATTATAGAGTACCTATACGTTCAGTTTTCTTCAGTTTAGCGTCTAATGGATCTATTTGTAGTCGCGAAACGCTTGGTGGAGATTAATACGTCAATCGTATGTATGAGTAGTGTGACTGGAAACGTTTTGCCTTTAAATAGCGACCGTTTGTGAACGTTTTATGTAAAATATATATAGAAGATAGAAGAAGAATATAGAATCTTTACAATTGTTTATATAATCATTTTGATTTATCGTATTTTAGTTTTAATTACATTATATGAGAAAAATAAATTGTTACTTGACTTATTAAAAATTAAGATATTTTTCAGAGCTATAATAACTAGCAATCAATTAAACCGCAACATAACTATGGTGAACGTATTTCGCTATAAATTTACAGGACTTCACGAATAAAAAAAATATAGGAATTTACAACTATATAAAGAAATATATATAAAAATAAACATCTGTGTTGTCAATCTGTGCTAAACTAGAAACGTATCCGTATTAAATCTGTCTAGACTAAATATTTACGTACTACTTGTTTCTACTTGCATTTTTCACGTACGAGACAGTATAAAATATAAAACAATTGAAAACATTTTTAATTGAAAAGTAAATAAGGTTACTTCGGCCAGTCGAGGTGTTATGACACATACGCGCGAATGTAAATGCGACAGGTTATGGATACGATTCCCGCTCGACTAAATTAAATATTTAATATTTGCATTTCCTCGCTCCGGTGACGAGGCAAAGCGTGGTTCCATCACTTAACAGGCAATGCCTCCAGAATTTGGTGGAAAGTGTATAACGGAAGTGCCTTAATGGGAACGGAGAGTCTTAACACTCGGTTCCCGAGTTCCTTCCGCCTACTACCTGTGTGCGAGATATACGGTGAAGTTTAAAAAAATATTTTAGGGATTGGTGAGATCGAATGCATAATTTCAACGTAACTAAAAATGAAAAGTAAATTTTCTCTACATAAATTCGCTATATAATTCGCGATTTATGTGAACAATACAAAAAAATATAAAATTAACACTAAATTTCTGTACAAAATTTGATACAATAAAAGTTTGAGAACCCATAGACGTTCTCTCTTTCTAGGCAAATGATATTATCAATAAAAGTTTGAGAAGCTTTGTCTTATTTGTTTACATTTTGTCTCAAGCCCAAATGAATAGACTATAGACGACTATTAACCACAAATAGCATTTTCATAGATCATATAATCACTATTCTAAAGCAATAATGTAACACGCATACTAACATACAAAAAAAATTGAAAAAAATGTCACCTCACCTTGCTCTCCTCCCCCTCCTCGGGCACCACGCTCAGATCATGAAAGGCAACAGCGCGTACAGAGCCGTCCGCGCACTCGGGGCACGCGCTGCACACCGACGCGCTGTCCTGCCATATGATACTGTGCTTTATTACGTACATGTACGGGTGGATTTTTGTTTAACCAAAATTAACTAGTCATTATTATTTTCTTGTACGTAAAATATGTTTGTATATAAGCTAATATATACATGTTAAGTGAGTTTTATGTATTTAATTGAATTTGGTTACATAATAAATAAAGTAATAATTTAAAAATTATGTATTTTATTAATAATATATTTTTTAAATTATATTATATATTATATTACGGATATTATTAGAGGCCGGTCGTGGCGCAGAGGTACAAAGTGTGACTGTAACGCTATTGGTTGTGGCTTCGATCCCCACTCGAGTAAATTAAACATTTATTTAAATTTATATTTCCATTCCTTCGCTCTAGTGTCGAGGCAAAGCGCGGCGTTGAGTTCCGCCACTCAGCACGCAATGCCTCCTGTATCCCGCGGAAAGTGGGGAACGGAGGGTCTTAACATTATGTTCTCTCTGCCTACCCTGCTGTGTGCAGGTTAAAGCGTGAAGCTAATTTATATTAATTTATTTATTTTTTATTATTGGAGTAGCGTAACCAATTTTTTATTGTAAAATAAATTTTTAAAATACATCTAAAACCACTGATAGGTCTAATAAGTATCTAATTTAAATTTATAAATTAAAAATAATAATTAATCTATTAAACTGATATTATATTAGTGATATTAAAAAAACTAATTAGTGACACTTAGTTAGATTTTAATAAGTTTTGTGAACAAACGAACTCTACATTTTACTATATCATTACTAAAAAGACATATTAAACACTTTATAACATCATGTAACATACGATGAACAGAATAAAAAAAGAAAACAATTGTCAATAGTACAATAAAAAAAACAACAATATACACAATACTACAATGAGTTTATAGAGTTAATAGAATGACATCTAGAGATGATTTTTTTAAAATTTTTGAGTAAGGTTATTTACTTTTCTAAATATTATATATTATTCTATATATTATTCTTTCATAGTACTGAAAATTATAAATAACTAAAGCATACAAAAGTATATATACAGTGTACTAATGAAGTAGTCTAATCTACATATAGTGCCACTTACGCTACGGTCGGCCGGTTCGTAATTTTCAGGTTCACACTATGACATGCAAAATAAAAATAATAAAATTATATCATAATAAAAATATAATGATACTGAAAATTCATATAACAAGTGAAACATTAAAATAAATAACACAGAAACCGATTCGAAAGATTTTTTTTTTGTTTTTTACCTTAAAAATGACATGTGTTGTAGATTTTTACAATAAGTGATATATTTATTGTTATTTAAATATAAATATATACAAAAGTATGAAGTAAGGTTTCTTATATGAAACATCGTTGTATCTTCATACTCACATTGGGATATTCAGAATCGTAAGCGTCGTGTTGTGACTGAGACTGTCGCGTGAACAAAATAAAATAAATTAAACAAATTAAAACTTAAACTAAGATTAGAAACTAAAATAAAGCTTAAATTCAGTTCATTTTTCAATTATTAAGTTGATTGATTCTTGACAATATTTTCTTATTGCATTCGAAAAAAATTGAATAGTGTTCTAATAGAAATAAGTATACATGTACAAAAATATACAAAAAAAATTGACCCCATCGTAGCACAGTCGTCATGTTATAGTTGTGATTTCAAATTCCACTCAGAAGAATACAAATACATATTGGGAACGGAGTGTCTTAACACTAGATTCCCTCTGCCTACCCTGCTGTGTGCGGGATACAGCGTGAAGCTGATACATATATTTCTGAAGCATATCCTAATTTTCTTGTTCATGTTAAAGGTGATTGGATTTCAAAAATTTGCTCCCAATTACTATCAATATCTAATAAAAAATAAAAAATATAAATATCACACACAAAACAATA
The DNA here is from genome assembly GCA_917862395.2 of Heliconius sara. Classification (NCBI taxonomy): domain Eukaryota; kingdom Metazoa; phylum Arthropoda; class Insecta; order Lepidoptera; family Nymphalidae; genus Heliconius; species Heliconius sara. The sequence continues at coordinate 18,023,299 of OU860797.2, read as the reverse complement.
TATTTCGAAAAAATTGAAAGTGAATTTTGAATCATTTTATGCAAAAGTGTAAGTATAAAGACCATCTAAAACTAGGTGAACGTATTCTTTTGAACTAGATCTAGACTTAAGTTTGTAAGTGGCGTGCATTATCCCAAGGCAAAGACTTCAAAAGCACGTGTATGATACTTAGAATATTTATGCATAATTCTTAAGGTCATATAATAAAATGAGCAATCTGAAGTAATCTACTAATAAAATAAAACTTTAATATTATTATTATTTTTCCAAATATTTTTTTAGGTATATGTATTTCTATATTTATATATTTCTTGAACGCAATGTTCAATGGGTTCCTATTTGATTCGTGGTTTTACATAGTTGTCCCTGATTTGCTTTTAGTTAACGTTCCGAGTGAAGCAAAAACACTAAACGTTCCTAAATCAGTAGTATTAGAAAAACTGAGTGACCTATTTCACTATTCTCTTTGCATTTACATTTATACTTCTATTTGTTAAGCATTCTACATCTATATTTATATCTATATTGGCCGATATTATTTTAAAAAATCAATTTACCAATTTTACTTGTTTTAATTAATTTCAATAATTTATATTTATAATTTAATGTTTATTAGTATTTAAAATTTATAAATATAATAAGTAACATACGTCCGAATGTTCCGGCGAGGACCGCCGCTCGCGCAGCATGCGGTCGAGGCGGTCGTACTCGTAGCGTAACGCCGATATTTCCCTTTTGAGCTGTTCATTTTCACGTTTTAACTTTTTTATGTCTGATTGACCTGTAATTATATGATAATGATTTAGTTCTTCTATATTTAAACAAAGTTTAGGAAAGTAATATAAAAGAACATCTTTAATAAGATAAAATGTGGCGTTCAGTTCCATAATGTTCCTAATTCGGGTGAACAAGGCCCTATCCTATTAAATTTATATTTGTAACAATCCACTCCACCCACTGCTCGCTCCACTAGTTAGTATTTCCCCCTCCCTCCTTTAAAAGAACAAAAAATTTAAACGTTCAGTTTGGAAAAAAAAACACGCAATGTCGAACAATACGAGAAAGTGATCTCCGTCGCCGTAACGACATTCGGGCAGGTATTTACTTTAAAAATAAATTAACGTCCGAACATCCTTACATCGTATATTGTAAGAAATCATCCGCGACAACGGAACACATTTTTGTATAATTGAGAGACAGTTAATTTGTATTCTTGGCGTACATTGTTTGGGATTCATTTTAGGTTTTGGTTAGGTTCACTCAATTTAATTGTAATTAAATACGTTATTTCCTAAGAGTTTTATTTAATAAATAAAAAAAATGAACCTCTTTCAACTTCTGCGTTTATATTGATAGTGCGCAGACGTAGCTCCTCGTTCTCGTACAACATACCCCGGGATGATTTTCGGTCCAACCTGATAATAATACAATTATTGACAAGGTATTACCTTTGCATCTTTCAAAATTAATTAGAATCGGTAATGAAAGGAAATCAGAGAGTAGTCTGATTTTTAAAAGCTTGTAAAAAGCGCTAAGTTCTCTAAGCTGATATACAGTCTTTTGAAACCAGGGAAAAGGTAAAAACCGATTGATTTAGATAACATAATTCACTTACAGTTTTATTTAATAAGTATAAATATAATATATTTTTAATAAATTAATTTCCATCACTTACTTTCGATTTGGTTTGACGTTGACATCCTTCCTGCGCGTACGCAGCATGCTCGCTCCCGTCACGCTCGACATGATGCCGCCCCTCCATACGTCGATTAGCACCTGAAAATAATTAAAATTTTCTTATTTTTCCGTTTTTAATGTTAACAATTTTTTTGAAAAATCAATTTTACAACAATTAAATTACTGACTGTCATTTTTTTTTATTTCATATATTTTCTCATGTCAATTCAGTTTTTAAGCGTAAATATATTTTTCTTAGAAGATGCGAAGAGCGTGATAGTTTAATATTTTCTTCTTAATTACAACCGTTAAACAATATTATTAAAAAAAATAACTTAACAGCTTCACAATAGGGTAGGTGGGGTTAATCTAGTGTCTGTTTTTCCATTCTGTAGCCATTGTGTGTTGAGTAGCGAAATTCAACGAAGAAATAAAAATATAAAATATTCCATTTCCTGGAGTGGAAATCGAACCTCTCACGTTTACACACATTTGTGCCCATGCGCCATGTCCGGCTATTGATGACTTAAACGTATTTTTAAAATAACATCTTTAAATTAAATTATCCCATAGCAATTATGACACATGGTACATCGATTATACTTATAGCGCGACGAACACGTCTTGATCCTTAGAGATGATAGATTCTATGAGGTCGTTGTCCCATATGAGGCCGTGCAATTATTTTTCCATGTCCCATATATGTCAGAGGACGCGGTAGTGTGAGGTTTTCTCATTAGTCCTAACGATATGTTGGTTGAATTAAGATATGTGTGTGGAAAATTAATTAGTTTTTTTGGTTTTAGATGAACTTTTTTCCTGTTATTTCGTTTTCTACATATAAATGTTGTATTTTTTTTGTTAATTATATATTGTTTTATTTATAGTTACGTTAATTATAGAATATTAATTAGTTATTTGAATTGATTTTGAAAGTAAAGCTTAAGATAAAGTTTTGTGAAATAATCTGTGATTGGTAAACATTTTGAAATAAGAAACAGGTAATAAGTTTTTGATAAATTTCTAAAATAATGAAATATACTTTTTTTCGAACAACATATTGAGAAAAGAATGTTTTGCTATATTTGAAGATGAGACGAGAACAATGAATTAGCCAAATACAGCATATTTCAATAATATGACGAATCTATAGCTACATTTTCTTTTCGGCTTCACGCAGTATACTGCATATATCAGGGTCGGTAGAGAAACGTTTTGTTGAAACTCTCTACTTTCGGATCAATTTTCGAGACATTACGTGATAAGTATCAGAACTCAACGTCGCGGTTAGTCTTGGTTCCAAAGCAAGAAAATAAAAATAATTCGTCTCCTCAAATAGAAATCAAATCCATAAACCTCATGTTTACAATCAGACGTTACACCACTTCGCTCAATTTCTTTTAAAAACTTTGAAAAATATTTTTAATACAAGATATAGATACATAAAACAAAAGTTCACAGAGGGCATGCGTACGGAAATCCCTTACAAATGAACCGCTTCGCCTGGAACACGATTGCTTAGGTAACCAGGCCATAATCCTAGAACACGTGAACTCTACATTGTACACGGTGATACACACACGGTACTGTAAAAATGTGACTCGACACGTGATTCGCGGTTATTTATGAAAATATTATGAATTTATGTCTATTTATAACCATTTATTAAATTAATGGTATGTTATATTTACGTATGTGACATAGGTTTTTTTCATACATTGAAAATATTCATAAACTCATGAACTCTACAAGATACACACGGTACAACAAAAATGTGGATCTACATATGATTAGTAAAATATTATGTAATACATTTAAAAAATATATGTTATGAATTTATGTATATTTATTGCCATTATTAGACATTGGCTTTTTATGTTAATTTACGTTTCATAGAAATAATATTGTTAATATTAATATTACTTTTTTTAGTAACTTATAAAAAAATCTAACTTAGCGGGATTTGAACCTGCGCCTCTTGCCACTAAACCATACGCTTTCATCAAGCTACGTCGAAATTCTTGTATGCTTTTTACAACTTATATATGTTGTTGGCACCGTTACTCAAAGATTATCATTAGGCGAGCGACTGAGTTTTTTAACATTTAATATTTTTAGAAAATTGAATATTTTTAACATTTTTAAAGTATTATTTCACACTTAGGCAAAAAAATACTTTTTTAGAAATGTGTAACAATTTTAATGTAGCGGGACTTAACCTCAAACCGTCCAAGCGCTCTGACCACTAAGCCATACGTTCTCATCAAGCTACGTCGAAATTCTTATACGCTTTTTACAACATATTCAAGTTAACGTTAATAATTTTCTCATAAAACTTATCTTTTTTTCTCTATAGCACAATAATTGCGGAATGAGACCTACTTTTATAACTTTTGTGGTTAGCTTGTGGTATTTAGTTAGTTTTTCGTTTCATCATAATGTATTGAATTTATTGACAAATATAAAATATCACATGGAGGTCGTCATGGCGCAGTGGCACAAACGTGCGATTGTAAACGTGACACGTAGTTGGTTCGATTGCCACATGAGGAAATCACAACATTTAATATTTTAATAACTTCGTTCTGGTCACTTAACACGCAATACCTCCAGAATTCGGCAGAAAGTGATGAAGATAAAATTCTGTAGCTATAAAAATATATTACATGGTGTGATATTAAACAAAAAAATTGTGTTATAAAAAAAGCATTATAACCTAAGACACGCTTCACTTTTTCAACATAACACAATGCAATAAGCGCAAACTCTGACTCTAAAAGCTAAAACTTACTATTACTCATTGAATTAATTATATTTTACAATCTATTTCGGCAATATTCTTTATTAATGTTACCCCAACAATACTAGCAATATAAACAAAACCACATCAATCCACCAAAAAAAATAATTGCCAATAATCACACGAAAGTCACACTCTACACTAAACACACAATAAGGTTCTTTACAGAGTAGCTATTAAAAAAAGATCTTACATGTAAAACACAAAGGCAGGTCTATTAATTAGATTACGCCTGGAGCGACTGACTCCACTGACTACTGACTGTAGCACTCTTGACCCGCTCTCGTCTTGACTCATGCGCACTGCCCGACTAACTTAATTATGTAAAATTCTACGTTTCACGTATAATATCGTCTCTGTATCTCTAGCCTTAAGGACTCCTTGATTTTTGTCACATATGCAGTTCGGTGGATATTGGGGATTTTTTTAGATTTTAGCGTTTTCGGTGGTTTTGATATTTTTTTTTCAGCTATACTCTGAAGCTGGGAACAAAGTGTTAAGACATGCCACTCCCCACTTTCTTCTGAATTTTCAAGGCATAATTCATTCCCCAAGTGGGAATTAAACCTACAATAGTCGCGTTATAGGCATACGCTCATATCCCTGCACCACAGCGGCCGTAAAACGGCGTATTTCGGATATTAGGGTTCCGTACCTATGCAGGAAAAAATTAACCCTTAATTTTGCTAAAAATAAGAAGTAGCTCATCGATATCAATTCAATTGGAACACCAAAGCGTTTAAAAAATTAAAAATCACATTTAAAAAATATTAAGTTTTAGAAACGTATTATATTTTATATATGACTAATTAAGTTATTATTTACATTATTTTGTTAACTCACACAATTTATACTCAGTTGAGGCCTGTTGTGTCGCAGGGGCACCAAGTGTGACAGTAAAATCGACTGATTGTGAGTTCGATCCCCAGTCGAGAAAATTAAATATCTAGTTACATTTATATTTTCACTTCTTCGCTCTGGTGTTAAGGAAAGACGCGGCGTTGAGTGCCGCCACTCAACCCGCAATGCCTTCAGAATTCGGCGGAAATGTCGTGTCTTAACACTAGGTTCCCTCTGCCTACCTTTCTATGTGATGCTGACAATTTATATCAATCCTTTCCATTTTACCCAGATACTGGAGAACAAATTACGTTAATACTAAAGTTCTCTTTACCTACTCTCATATGCGGGAAAAAGCATGAAACTACAAAGAAGACCCTTATTTGATAAGTTGCAAAAATAGGACGTTTCTTCTTCATTGGAATAATAGGAATTCTATATTATTTACTGTTATTTTATTAAAATAACAAAAAATCCGCAGTGTACGTCTAGTCTAAAGCACTTAATATTGAAATCTAGTTAATCCTGCTCATCAGATTTTTTATGGGTCGGTAGTATTACTATCGCTTATGGCATATCGATAAAGGTCGAAAGGTCGTCGGTCTCCATAATTAAATTGCCTTTTATAGTATTTTTATATGTAACATAATTTTTGTGATAAAATAAAATGGATAATAAAAGTAGATTATTGGGAAAGTCTTTTTTTTTTCTTACGATATTATTTGTTAATTTAATAAAATATTTTTATTTAAGAAAAAAAATATACCAAAAAACATTATGCTACCTATTGATTTTATTTGTTATGTTATTTAAATATAACTATATTTTTTTAAGATTAACAACAAAAAACGACAAAAAAACATTTGTTAATTGAGTTTTTCCACACAGTTTTTTGTAAATTTACATAATAATTTTACAGCCAGGCGTATGCACGATACGGGTACAAAATCTACGTGTTTTTATTTTTTTTATTTTGTAGTTGTCGAGTTAAAAGGATCTGTCAAGAACAAGTAGCGTTTCACTAAGAATCTTAAAGCACCTACTCTGTTTTAAGGTTTTCTAGACTTGGCAATCTGCAATGCAGCAAGGTACAAATTTGGAACTTAAAATCTAATTCAGGACGACATATTAGAATGGAATTTTATATTATGGCAATATTATATTGTATACTTATGAAAGCATCCTTATCCCTCATATCTATGAAACCATTCTTGCTCTATTTTTTTGCCCTTTGATGTGAATATATAGAAATATTTTTAGGGATGGTTTTAACAAACAAACATTTTTTTTTATCTTTCAGAGTAAATATCTATTAGTAAAAAAATTTGGGTGGACACAGGAATAATTACCTACTGCCCTTACCCATTCCTAAATGAAATAATGTATTCTACCGATTGGGCATCGAACCTACAACCATCGCCAAAACCCTTCACTGCCTAAGATTTATACACAAAGCAATTTGCAATATTATACTATTTTTTTTTTCGCTATTGTAAACTCATCATTACGAGGTGTTCTTAAGCATTATCCCACAAATACGTTATTAACGTTTAAAATGGCAAATGCGATAATTCGTAGTTCGGTGGCTTCGACGCCGTCGCGTGTTCTACACGTGACCCTGACTGAGACGTTATTGTACGGAATAAGGTGTTTATATTGAAATTAAAATGTATTAAGATAGTGTCAGCCTACTTTATGGTATTGGTTAGTTAGTTTAGTCGGGAATTTGAGTCTTTGTATTTTTTTTTAAGTTCACGTTACTCTACTTTCCACCGAATTGGACTGTGTGTTAAGTGGCGGAACTCAACGCCTCGTTTTCCTGGATACCAGAGTGAAGAAATGCAAATATATATATTTCTTTTCTTCGAGTGGGAATAGAACCCCACAACCTGATCCGTTTACAGTCACGCGCTTGTGCTTCTGCACCATGAATGCCCTCGTCATCGTTGTTATTGTTTTTACTAAAATTATTAAATCAAGTGTGGGGTTAGGTTTCGCCAGCCAACATGTATTATTGCTAAGTGGCTTATAATACATTTTTTTAGCAGTCTAAGATTCACTTATACGGTAAAAATTAAGCGATTTGAAGCCTTACGCTGTGCTACGTTAATATTTTTTTAAAGCTTTTTAAGCTTAAAAATATTAATAAGCTGATTAGAGGAGGTAGTAAAAAGAAGTAAGAAAAATATTCGTAACTTCATTTGAAAAAAAAAGAAGAAGATGATATATACCAACTTCTTGACACCTATTGCAATTGACACCTATTGAAAGCATATAATATAGTTGATCAAATCAAAAATCTTAGTTTGCCTTACAACTACATATGTATATATATAATTTTACACAAATATATTAATGTTATTTTTTGCTGTTACTATTTGTTTTGTGTGTAGCTATCTTTACGATTTTGAAGTACATAGACTTCAGGATATATTGAATCATGAAAATCATTTTTGGCATTAAATATGGTGAAAGAAATAATGTTACACCATGGTATATATAGGTTTTTTTTTATGCTATGCTGTATCCCGCACATAGCTAGATAAGTCGAAGGAACCTGAGAACCTAGTGCAAGAATACTTTGTTCTCGCTAATATACTTCCATTACCGACTTCACAGAAATGTAATGTAATTTCCTCGAGTAGAAATATATTGTTTGTGTGTAAAATATAACTCAAACTTTTGTTATTTTTATTACTATGAGCTTGTAAAAATAATTGAATAAAAACATTCTCATTTCTCATATAAGAAGTTACTATTATAATATTACTATACAGTTAAACCGAAACACCAATCCAGCCAACAAACAAATTAATACTTCCTTAAACGCCTCCCATAATAAACAGAATCCAGGCCCAACGACACCATTCCGTGAAAGTAGGGTTGCATTTGCAATAAAAGCGGATATCTCAGGCGTGTGGGCAGCGGGGGCGGGGGCGGCGGCGGCAGCGGGAAGCGGGGCAGGCAGTACTGTGCCGCGCGTCGGTCGCGTCACTCGCTCCCGCGCCCGCTCCGCTACACCGCACACCGCTATGAAAGTCAAAGTGAAAGGCGCCAGAGCCAAAAACATGGACAAGCTCATAGCAGCCGTTCAAGCTAGAGAATGCCTATGGGACAAGAGTTATAGGGGGCACAGGAACAGGTTCAAATTGGAGAGGTACTGGAACGAAGTGGCTGCGGAAGTCGGCACTACAAGTAAGACGCCATTTTTGTTCTTGTTTATTGAGCTTGTTATGTTAGCGAGCACTGAGCGGCCATGTCTGTGTTCGCTATGTTGGTAATTGGTAGTTTGGACGGGGGGCATAGATAATAATTATTGTGACACATTAATGTCGGATAGCGATTTTATGGGTTTTTTGGATTTATTTAAATAATGTAAATTATTTAATTTTAACTAAGCGTTATGTGATTTGCTTTGGAGGCATATTAATTATATTTTAAATGTTTATAACAGTGAGAACTACGGAATTACATTAGCTTTATAATGTTTTTATTTTGTTTAAGTAAAAGAACGAATAGAAGTAAATATACATTACCGAAAAATTTGGTTCTATATTACTTTTTGGTTATCGCATAAAGTGTTTTTTGGTATTTTTTTTTATTTTTATTATTTTTAAATATATAAAAAATAGTATTTTGTTATTCATTGGAAGACTATATAATATTAACAATAATAGTAACTACGTATGACTATAAAGCTTGGCTCAGATTAGATAAGCTCAGGTGATACTATTTTAGTTCTCATAAAAACTAAATAGAAGTATAAGAATATCATTACGAATTTTGTAATAAAAACGAATGTGAAATATAAAAGTTCGTATGCAGCGAAGTTGAATCTGCGCCAACGTGTAATAAATCCTGGCAATTTGATTAATTGACGAGAAAAAATACTTTACCGGTGGGACGCTGTCGTGGCCCGGTGGTACAAGGTTGTGACTGTAAACAAAAAGGTTGTGGGTTCGATTCCCACTCAAAGAAATGAAATATTTCATGTTTTATTTTCCTCGTTCTGGTGAGAAGGCAAAGAGCAGCGTCAAGTTCTGTGTTTTTCGAGAATTTGGCGGAAAGTAGTGTACGGAAATGACTAAATGGGAACGGAGTGTGTTCCTTGGTTCCCTCTGCCTTTCCTGATATGTACAGCGTAAAGCTAAAAAACTAAATATTTTGTATTTTATTTCCACTAAAAAACGTTATTTGTAGAAAATTCGGAAAGTAGAGAACGGAGTGTCTGCAGTAGATAAAAAAACGCTACCATAGCACCGCGTTAGGAAGGATTTATTAAACGTCAGTTGTTACTTTAACCACTGCAAGCCACAAAACACAAAATATTGGTGATTTTTAATGCTAATCTCAGAAACGATTTTACTGATTTAAATGCAATTGACGCAAGGGAAACCGCTAGCGTGTCGCTAGTAAATTAATATAGATATCCTTTTTATAAGAAAAAAACATATCAGTTTGTTCGCAGGCAAGGAAAAAAACTCATTCTCGAGACGTTTCTTTCACTTTCTGTCCCAATTTGAGACATTCCATTCTAAGTAGCCGTGCTCCACCTCCCATTTAATGTTACCAGATTAGAAATAAAATCATATAAGCATTCGTACCCTTAGCCGTCGTCTTTAAAATGAGACGCAGTTCCACTATCCATCGATAGCACAATATTTTTCATAGTATTTGTCAATTGGTCAATTGTTATATGATAAGTATATGCTTATAAGCTATAAATTTAAAATAATTTACATAATTTTCAGGCTTAAACTGCAGAAAAAGATGGAAGAATCTCAAAGATCAATGCCGCAAGGAAATGAAGAAATCTCCGAACGAATCAGAGTGGCCACACTTCCAGAAATTAAAATTTATTCATCATCAGTTCCTGGCCGAGGAAGAAGGTGATGAAGACACGAATGATGAAGTGTTCAATGCTTTAGACGAGTCTATTAAACGGCCCAAATTAGGGTACACCATGCGTAAGAAGTTACTTGTAAATAAGAGAAGAACTATCGATGTTGATATGAACAAGTTGATTGAATTAGTTCAAGCGAGAGATATAATTTGGAACAGACAGCTGAAAGGTCATCACAATTGGTACAAATTGGATGAGAGTTGGAAAGAGGTTTCGCAGCAATTAGGAGTTACGCGTAAGTTTTATTCAGTTAATTATTTTAACCAACTTTTGGCTTTTATTGTGTTATTTATTATAGAGGCCAGTCGTGGCGCAGTGGAACGAAGTGTGATTGCAAAACCGACTGGTTGTGGGTTCGATCCCCACTCGAGGAGATGAAATATTTACTGAAATTTATATTTCCATTTCTTCGCTCTGGGGTCGAGACTAAGCGCGGCGTTGAGTTCTGCCACTCAACACGCAATGCCTCCAGAATTCGGCAGAATGTGGGGAACGGAGTGTCTTAACACAAGGTTCCCTCTGTCTACCCTGCTGTGTGCGGGATACACAGCAGCGTGAAGCTGATTTATGATTTGATTTATTTATTTATTATGCTGGTTACAAAACAACTTTCGTTAATATTTGTATTATTTCATATTACAGAAGTTAAATTACATTTTTGTCAATTTAAAAGATGAAAATATTAAAATATAAAAGCTATAATTTAATTTGAGTTGATTATTTTATATGATCATTTAAAAAACTGTGAACCGAATTATTTAGAAAAATAATATTTACAGTTATTTTGTTATATTTCAAATAGTAATTAGTAAACTATTTGCGTAACACAATATTATATTTACATTTTCAGGAGATGAAGCAAGACTGAAATGGAAGTATCTAAGAGACCAAGCTCGTAAAGAAGTTCGCAAACAAGGCTCCGAATGGGAGTACTTGCCAAAGCTACAATTTTTAACTAATCAATTCAACGATTATGAAGGAAATGACACTACGGATGACCATTTTACACAAGACCAAGATTTTGATACTACCGCCGATCAAAGTAGTAGCTACTACAATATAGAACCGACGCCCAACGAAGTTAGCGTAAAAGACGATGAATTTGATGAATTCGATACAAAACCTATCATCATGGAAACAGATTTTTATGATGATGATGATGAAGCCCAGAAAAGCGCTACAAATAGTGATGCACCTGAAGTCACAAAAGACGAGGATATAGGTTTCTTCAATAGTTTGATTCCACACGTCAAGAAATTGGGGCCGGCTAAGAAGTTGATGCTACGAATGAAAATTCAAGAATTGGTGTATAATACAGTGTATAACGAAACCTAGGACAGGCTTTACAAAGAAGACCTCGGGGTACTTCTTTTGAACAGTTTAAACGGAATTAACAATTCTTAAAAATTTAAAAATTTAAGTGATGTGGATAGCGTTTTAAATATAAGTTTGATTCTTAAGAATTTCAAGTGGTTAGAGCGTCTTTTATCTACTCGTCTCCTGAAAAAGAGACTACAAAAATAGTAAAAACGTTGAAGGAAACAGTAAAAAAGGATTAATTCAAATATGGTGTATATATTTTGGCTGAGGTCGGGCGCACGATTTGTTAGATTTAATTGCTATGATAACAATATTGTGTATATTTTATTTATTCATCTCAATTCTAGTTAATATACTCTGCTGGATTTGAAATGATATGACAGTATTTTACTTATTTTTTACACTTTAGCATAATGGAAAAATACTACAGCTCAAACAGTATAATTTATAATCATATAGCGATAAGAAAGTACACAACATTACAATGTCACCATTATTGAGAATTATGATTACTTATAATATAAGAAATATTATTTAAATGAGAAAAAAATGTCTTAAACGTCAAAAATAAATTAAAACCACCTAATACTTAAAATATTAATATAAGCTTTTTAAATATAATAATAATAATAATATCAATTTAAATTGTACAAATACAAATGAGAAGCACATGACTAATGTTTTTCATATTTTTGTAGATTATCTAAGTTGTAACAAATCTTACAAAACGGACAGTTTAACCATATAGAAGCAAACAGTGCGATCTACATTCAGAATCATTCAGGCATTTTGTGTTGAGTGGCAGAACTCAACGCTTTATGTGCCCTCTAGTTCCCAGAGTAAAAATATAATAATATTAAACATATCATTGCCTAGAATAGGAATCGAACTCATAACCTGTTTACAGTCGCACGCTTGTGCTGCGCCATGACTGGTCTCTCTACTGGCTATGTAAATGTGAAATATGTCTTCTTAATAATGGCTTTTGTTCGAAGAAATGTTATTGGATTATAATCTATATATAACACACGCAGTGTGTAAGAAAAAGAAATCACTTAATTATGCAGAAACGACGAAAATATCTTTAAATATTGATTGTTTAAAAAATACAGCAGGGTAGGCAGAGGGAACCTAGTGTTAAGACACTCCGTTCCTCAATTTCCGCCGAGTTCGGGAGGCATTGCGTACCAAGTGGCGGTTCTCAACGCCGCTCTTTATTTCGCCACCAGAGCGAAGAAAATGAAAATATAAATTTTAATAAATATTTCATTTCCTCGAGTGAGGATCGGACCCACAACCAGTCGATGCTGCGATTTTTTAAATGTAAATTGTGATTAATATTTTATCTACTCTTAGAATTCATTTTAAATATTATTTCTCAAATATTTTTTGTAAGCGTAATATAGTAATAATTTTAATTACACTTAGAATAAGACTGTAGCGCAAAACAACTGATAATGGCATTTCTTAATTGTCTTGTTAATGGTTCCATAAAAATGTTTGCATAAAATAGTTAAAAATATTATATAATAAACAAAATATTTCTTAATCTTAGTTACCTAATGACTCCCAAATTAACCACTACCCAAGATTCTTATTCTCCGATAGTATCAACAGTGTTGGATGCATGCGCACAGAAACTTTTAGACTTTATAAAATAACGAAGTTCTAGCCCTACTGTTATACTATTGGCTCTGTCTCTATTAGGTTGTATCCAATTAAAAGTTCTTTAGCTAATAACTTTCACATAATGGTTGAGTTCACGCACTATATGATAATATGTTTATATTTGTTAATATTTGCCTGTATTTTCTTTTAGTGATCTATATTACGTAAATATAAATACTTTTTTACATTATTGTGAGGGGAATTTTATAACTCATTTTGAGTGTGTGATTGTTTTTCTCTCTGCTTACATTGCTATATGTAATTATATCGTTTTCCGACTCAAACTAAAACAACGACTTTATATTTTAAACAAAAATAATTTATATGTTGTTTTTTTCTTGCAAAGTTTTTTCTTTACATATTGTCTTTACTTTTAAATATAAAATTTGAATTATAAATAAGCGGTAATTATGTCAAATGTTATTGTTGCTAGATGCAACTTATGGATCGTAGTAATAATTAAAAAAACGCTGTTATTATTAGTCAATTGCTTATAGTTAACATTTAGAATTAAAATTTATTAAAATATCTTACAAGATCCATTTCCTGTACTATTTTTATTTTGTAATTATATTAAAAATATTAGTTTTTAATAAAATGTTTAAGCCATTTAATATTTGAGGCCAGTCGTGGCGCAGTGGCACGAAATGTGACTGTAAAACCGACTGGTTGTGGGTTCGATCCCCACTCGAGGAGATGAAATATTTACTTAAATTTATAATTCCATTTCTCACTCTGGTATCGAGGCTAGGCGCAGCGTTAAATTCTCTCACTCAACACGCAATGCCTCTAGAATTCGGCAGAAAGTGGGAAACGGAGTGTCTTAATACTACGTTTTCTCTGCCTACCCTGCTGTGTGCGGGATACAGCGTGAAGCTGATTTATTTATTTTTTTCTTTTTTATATTTTTTTCTGTAGCATGTATTTGACAGATTATTTATATAAAAATCTTTTAAGTTTAACAATTCAGAAAATTTACTTAATTTAAAATTTTATTAACATACGTAAGTCTTTAATTAAAAAACTTAGATGCTTTTACATGTTTTTTTATTTTAAATCTCTCCATAAAGCACACAAGTCTAAATAAATATTTTCATTAAAACTGAATTATTTTTATTAAGTATGTTTATGTTTTAAAATGCAATAAATATCTTAGAGTATCCTATAAAGTGTCTTAGAATAATTTATTTAATATAGATATTTTCAGTATAATCCAGGTCAAGGTGTCAATAGTCAGTTTTCATTTTTATCTTGTTTCAAGAATTTTTTATCAAGGCAAGGCTTCACTTCAGGGACGGCGTCTCTTCAAATTTTGTGCGAGGTCACTGCTGAGTTAGCAACCTTTTATATAGGTTATTATTGAATATAGTTTTGAGCTTTATCAACAACTTTTGGGAGTTTTCTGAGATCGATGTGTTTATGTTTTAAGGTATACTAGGAGTATTAATAGTTATAAAACAAATAATATGTAATACATAAATTCTAATAATATATTACCGTTGAAAAGTATTTGCCAAGTTACGCGTAAATGAGCTTTAAGGTTTTTTGGTTTGAGTTTATTCTTTGTAATAAATTTACTAATGTTACACAAAAGAAAGTTTGACTAATTTCTTTTGTGTATTTTAAGTTTTACTTAGTCTCTTGCCTTAATTACCTCTGCGCAGAGCTTAGGTGTTGGTGGTGTAGCCAGAGTTACATCCCGCTACATTCCGCTCATGCAGTATGTTCCAGAAATGCACGGGCACTTCTCGCACTTCTCAGTCTAATTTATCTTGTCTAATTTATCACATAATATTTTAATAGGATTGACATCAAGGAATTGTGATACCCATATCGTAACTTTCAACACTTTTCCGCTCTTAATATTTCAAATAGTCAGCCACTTCCGTCCTTGCGCAGCTTAGAAGAGTGCTTAGGGTAATTGTCATGCTGAATCATAAAGTTCTTACTGAATAATCGAGTACCCGAAGACGTCATGTTATCTTTTAATATTGTTTTTTATTTCCAGCAAAACAGCCCAACCATCTTAGAGCCTCCTCCATGTTTTACTATAGGCACCATACGAACATCTATCATCTGTTCTTTTGAATCTCTGCATACAAATACTCTCTTCTTCTTGTCTTTGAACAAATAATTTCGATTTTTGACTCATCACTCCACAATACACCTTTTCATACGTCATGTAATTATGGCGTTCACGGGCCCATTGGAGCCTTTTTATTTTATTTTGAAGCCTCAAAAGTGGTTTATATGAGCCGTCTTTTGATAGTAGAAGTACTACAGGAATCTCTTCTCTTAAAACTGTGAATAGAAATTCAATCACAGTTTTATGAAATGGTAGCTTCATGGTGTCTTGATTACTTTTGGTAACTACTAATACTATTAACTACTTCTGGTATCATCTTTTCCACTGGAGTACAGTCAAAAAGTAAGATAAATTTTGGATTAATACAATCTAATCAATACAGCCTACAAACGTTACGTTCAAATTGAAACATAAAAATAACCATATTGATTGATCTTCAAAAATACTCACTCAATATAACGGATGTGACCTAATTACGTATTAAATACAGATGTTTCCAGAACTAATAATGGCTATAGCTTGACTGAAACAGTAACTTGTTTTCATTCAGCCAAAATAATCGTGATATATTTAGTAATCGAGTAATACAGAATCGATAATTGACGAGATTTCATAGTATTTTGATTATTTACGGCCTAATTCAAACAAATGTGTATATTAATCTGATATTGAGCTGATATTTGTTTTGTTTGAAAATATTTGCTATGATTGTGTGGGATTTTACACAGTAAAGTATCACTATTTCGCTATTGTTTTGTACATGAATGTTGTCACAAATAATATTTACTTTGTGTTTTTATTTTCAAGTGATTGAATAAATAATATACCTTCTACAGGTAATAGATTTTTCGTTAATGACATACAAAATATTGGGACCGTTATGGCGCAGTTGCATAAGCGTGAGACTATAAACGCCACGGTTGTGAGTTCAATTCCCATTCGGGGAAATGAAATTTTATTTATTAATATTTTCATTTTTTTGCTCTGGTAATAAGGTAAACTCGTTGTCTCACACGCAATGCCTCAAAAAATCGGTGGAAAGGAACAGCGAAATGTCCTAACACTAGGTCCTCTTTGCCTACCCTGCTATGTATGTGAGATACAGTTTGAAGCGTAACTTAAAATTTACAAAAGTTAAATAATTTCACATAAAATGGCAATGCTATGAATTGCTTAACACCATCCCAATATATTGTTTCTTAATTCTCATGCAGTATTATATTCGGATACAGCGGGCGGTCGATCACCTGACGCTTAAGTAATGCTATAAATTATGTTTGAAAGTTTAAATGTACCACATTGCATTGAAATATTCCTTGTAATGATATTTCATGTGCATTTAATGTTAGCAATGATTGCTTGGCGACTAGAGTTCTTGGAAAAAAAATGAAATTTTATGTATTTGATTAAAAGAAGCATTTAAAATTTTCTTAGGTGCCTAACTTAATTATCCTTTTTTCTGCCACTCAACACGCAACACGCAATACCTCCAGAATTCGGCAGAAAGTGGGGAACGGAGTGTCTTAACACTAGGCACAGCGTGAACCTGATTTTTATTAGGTTTTTTACTGTGTTAAGAATAGTATTCAAATTTCGAATGATTAAAAGATAGACTGTGAAAAAATAAAATTAGATCCTTACACCATGCACATTCTTATATTTAACTTATCTATTATTACATCCTGTGAAGGTCAAACGTAAGAAGTAAAAGGTCGGAGTTTGTTTTCTAATTTAAGAAATTTTATAAAATAATTACTTATTTTAATCTGTTGAGTAGGCAAACTGAACTTAATATATAGTAATTTATAATATGCCATATAAATTTTAGATGTACTGGAATAATCTATCAATATTTAAAATATAAGAAAGAAAACACTAAAAAAAACCCTATGACTGAGTGAGAGTATGACTGTAATGTAACGGTTGTGGGTTCGATCCTCACTCGGGGGAATGATTTATTATTTATTAATATATTAATTTCTTTGCTCTGGCATCAAGGCAAAAGCCTGGCGTTGAGTTGAGTAAAAATTCGGCGTAAAGTGGGGAACGGAGTTTCTTAACACTATGTTCCCTCTGCCTATCCTGCTACGTGCGGGAAACAGCGTGAGGCTGATTTTTTAATTAAATTTTAACAGGCTCTATAGACACATCACTATACATAATTCCACTTCAAAGTTTTACAGTCTTCAAAACACACCCAATGTGAAAGCTAAATAGGTATTCGCGTTACTTTATTGTTATTTATCGTACACATTGTGGTATTATGCCGTTCTCCCGATTGTTTTACGACTGTTTTTGGCTGAGATTCAATCATATGATGAATCATTGATTTTAAACTATCGCGATCAAAGAGTATAGATCTGTTTATACTTTGAATTGTATGAATGAAGATTTCATATAGAGTTGTACGAAGAAGCGGTTCACGTCTTGTATTTGTATTGGTAATGTTAGAGCAGGTGTTGGGTGAACGGGTTAATGGGTTTGATGGTAATTGGGCGATGTTTTGTTATATAAAGTTATATGCAAAAATATTTGATCGTAGGATTTAAGTTTTAAATAGATGTTGTCAAATAGATAACTAGATTTAGTAAATGATTTGTTGCTCGCTAACCTGTAGAATCAAAGTAATACTTTCGAAGGACGGTGAATTTTTAACTGTTAACCAAAAAGTTTTCTGTGCTTTTATGGACGTGGAAAATGCGTTCGACAGAGTTGTGATTATAGGAGATACCCCGATACAATGTGAGCGGACCCTTGCTGCAGGTTGTCAAGTCTCTTTACAGAGATCACTCAGCCTGCGCACGTGTAGGAACTGGCATGTAACTGGCATGTCACCTTGGTTTGACATCCGATTCGGTGTTAAACAAGGTTGTGCCATGCCAGCTTGGTTGGTCAATTTGTATTTGGATAGCTGTCTCCAAAGAGTAAACAAAGTGATATGGGAGTGAAAGTAGGTGACTCGAATGTGAATTGCCTGCTGTATGCAGATGATGCAGTGCTCATTGCTTAAAAGAGATAAAGAAAAAATGTAAGATAAGTGTAAATGGCAAGATATTAGAACAAGTGAATGAAGTGGTATATTTGGGAAGTATATTCAGTAGAGATGGAAAATACGAGATGGATGCGGAAAGGCATATCGCTGCCGGATGAGGCGGCGAAACATCAGTATAGCTACGCGTTTGGCCGTGCATAATGCAGTGTTGGTACCAACGGGTTTGTACCAGTGTTGGTATCGTTTGTACGGCAGCAAAACGTGGATATTACAGAACAAAAAAGAAAGATGAATGACGTGCATATGCGATCACTTCTTAGGACATTAGGCTTATTTGATCGAATCCGCAATGAAGAGATACACAGAATAGCAGGTACTAGCGAGGATGTCACGATGAGACGAAAGAATGACATAAAAAAATATGAAAAAATGAGTTTTAAAAGAGGTAGGGGGATACCTCGGTTGACATTCGAAAACACAGTAATCAAGTGATGAAATAATGGCAAAAAACATGTTAAGGAAAAGCAAGAAGATATGTATGGAAGAGATTGATTGACATGGAGATATAATACCGTAGTGTTTAGTATGTCGTTTTTCTTTAACTACCCTGCTAGAGATAAAGAGTGAAGCTAAAAAAAATCTATAAAATATTGACCTTTACTAAACCAAAACCAAATCAAAGTGTACTATAAACACAAACGAACAGACGGCCTTGCCTACTAATAACTCTGTGTTTACTAAACGCGTCTCGGAAAGTTATGAGATATATTAAAGCGAGCCCACTATGTAGATAATAAAAAATATCTGTTTCCGTAGTTCATATTTTTCTTTGCATTTTAATGTATTTTATTTGTGAGCTTGATGTTATGAAATTGTTTTTGAACCTAATGTATTATTATTTAACTAAAAGTTTGTAGTAAGCTCGTGTATTTGACGGCAGTAGGTATATTAATTGTATTTAAAATTATATCGAGATTCGAGAAGTTGTATTAAAAAATAACATTGCAATATTAAAACAAAATCGTGCTCGCAACTATTTTATCAGCCATACACAATGGAAATACTTGAATATTTATTCATACTTGGTTCAATGAGCAGTGTACGAGACACGCGGATTTAGGTATCGCTTTGTCCGAAACTTTTAAACAAAATTTCGTTAGACTGGCGTTATATGTGACAGGAGGACGCCCATAAAGTTTTATAAAAACACTATAGGATCGGTTCTACTATATAGGAGTAAAACATGGGCTATGATCGAAGGAGGAGGAACTTTATGGAGTAACGAGGTGCGATAGGAAACACGACGAATACGGTCGCGGTAACGTGAAATTGCCAACAAGATGCCAGAGAGCCGGCTCAAAAGGTAAATTTTCTTTTTTTTTGTACGAAAGATCATGTTTTAATAATGTATTCTCTAAAAAAATATACACATAATACATACATAAAAAAATATTTCACTCAATATTAACGACTTAAGCTTCAATTTGATAAAACTGAAGTTATTGTTTTTTATAAGTATGGTTAACAAGCCGAGCTTACTATAAAACTAAGAAAGCATTCAGTACATAGTACAGGGTAATGTAAAATGCCTATCGAATGATCTATTGCTGTTGACAACAAAGTTAACGGTGACTAAATACAAAGCTGACATTGACACTACATTGTTAGAGAAAGATATGGTAAAAGAAGAAGAAAAGAAGCGGCACGATTTCTTTGCATTGTATATCTGTATGTCTGTATACGTTAGGCGTCTGTCAGTCACAGGTATAATAAAACAAAACGTATAATGACACATGTCTGTGATAAGGTATTGGCCAATTGTCAACTTTCTTTATTTTAATTTTTGACATAGAGACGAAAAGACTTATGTACATAAGTACCAGATTTCAACTAATTTTATCTAGATTTGTTTTGTATTGTAGAAGGAGATGCGAGACTTTTTAATTACCATATTCAAGGAGGAAATGGGTAAAAAAAAATTACTATACAATTTTTTTAGTTTCTCCACATATTCTAATTGAAGCTGAAGCTGAAGAAGATAAATAGCGAGATATTTATAAAAAAATGAGTGTTAGTCGCGAGAGATGGCACGCGTTATTTTGGTACGATATAAATACATATGAACTGGAGCGTAATATTGTTTCTCTCAGGATTTCGTGCTCGGAATTAGAAAATACTCTATCCATGTTTTACGTAAGTTTTAACCGGCCCTTTTTTGGTATTAAAATAAAAAAAAATTGTAATAATAGATATTTTTAAAATAAGATCTTACTTGATAATATTTATTTACTTATATGAAACTATTAATCCGTATTAATAGTACATTTTACGGTAAGGGACAAACCTTATTAGTCACCATTTTTCACAAAGATATAAAACTCTTCCGTTGCTGAACGACTGATAGACGGATAGGTAAACGAAATTACTAAAAAAAAATAGTTTCACGCTGTATCCCGAACACAGCAGGGTAGGCAGAGGGAACCAAGTGGTAAGACACTCCGTTCCCCACTTTCTGGCCAATTTTGGAGGCATTGTGTGTTGAGTGGCAGAACTCAACGCCGCGCTTTGCCTCGACACCAGAGCGAAGAAATGGAAATATAAATTTAAGTAATCTCCTCGAGTGGGGATCGAACCCACAACCAGTCGGTTTTATAGTCACACTTTGTACCACTGCGCCACGACTGGCCGAAACGAAATTACTGGACATCGATAATTTTAATTGGGCAATAAGGTAGTTTAAGAGGTGTATGGAAGGAAATTTCTAGAAATTCGTATGTGAACGAGAGCCCACGTAAAGTCGCAGACCACAACTAGCTTAATATAAAATTTGATATTATAATACAATGTGTCCACATTGTATAGCGATTGTCGTCTGTATTGATTCCAATATATAGGGCGAAACACTGCACTGGCGTGCTTAATTGTGTAAATACGATCACGTAAAAGATTACGATTACTGCAGTGGAAAAAAATAAGATAATAAATATTAGTATTGCGGTATGACGGAATATTAATATATTTTTTTAAAATATTTCGTTTCCCGCAGAGTAGGATAGAAAGAGGGAACTAGTGTTGAGGCACTTTATCCACCACCTGGAGCGCCAAAACTCAATGCCGCGCTGTCTATTATTAAGACACCGCCAAGACACATGGTTAAACATGGTCAATTAAAATTAATCGTAATTTATCAGGATATTTTTAATACACACAAAAGCTCTAAACAAGAAATAATAGACAAGCGATAATACCTGTACATATAGTATAATATTAATATAGATTTTTGACAAAACCTTCCCCGAATTCGAAGACAAAACGCGGCGTTAACTTCGCCAGTAATGTTTCGAAAATTCGATAGAAAATTAAGAACCGAGTGTCGTGACACTAGGTTACCTCTATATGTACCTACTTTATGTAAAAAGCATGAACTTGTATTTTAACTGTCCAAATAATGTAATAAAAACAAAGAAACAATCAAAAATAATTGTTACTAGAAGTTTTGAAACTGCGTAGTTGCTTTCAGGAAAGCTTTTTGTTTGATAAATAAGCATAGATTCGTTATTACGATACCAACTGTGCATTTTATGGTGTTTATATTGAATACTAGGGGAATGGTGTTCACTAAAGAGCCGTTGTATATGACATCGTTAGTGCCAGGAATACATTAGCATAACTTAACTAAATACATGTTTCTTATATTTTACTCGTATGTGTAAATATACCATAAATATTTTTTTTTCAAGCAATTATTTTAATACCTCTAAATATATTAGATCGATAAATTCTTTGTGGTGTAGTAGAAAAGTTTAAGAATAGCCATTTTTAATGTATTTAATAGATATGTTTCTTTTAAAATATTACATTCTACTAAGTAGTTTTAAAAAACATATGAAACATATTGTTAAGTTTCAACCTTCAGGCTGATCTCTTTAATCTGCAGGATAAAGGTAAGTGAATATAATTAAATTGGCTATTACACTTTTTTTCTATTGAGTTATTGGTTATACCTTGATATCCCATATAAATAATTCGAAATAATAATAAGCACAAACGTGACTGAAAACGCGAAAAATTGTGGGTTCAAGTCCCACTAGAGGAAATGAAATATTTTTTCTTCTCTCTGGTCTCGAGACAAAGCGCGGCGTTGAGCTCCGTCACTCAACAGAAATGGCTCCAGAATTAGAAAAGTGGGCAGCTGTCTACTCTGTTACTTGCGGGAATCAGCGTAAAAATGGAAAAAATAAGAAAAAAGAAAAAAAGATACATCAATGAGGAATTGAACGTGTACCAAGAAAGCATCGTGAATTAGATATTTTTCCAATTCCACACGACAATAAACATGTATGCTAGTTTAAATGGTATTAACGGAACAGAAGAGTTATAAATTGCCTATAAAATTAATAGCGACTGTATACAAAAGTAGTTAAACTTAACGTGCGGTTTTCAGATTCGGCCTACATTCTTATAGATTATAGATTGGTATCTATAATATGGTGGTGGGAAGCTATATTTATATAAATTATTCTTTTTTTTTTGAGCTCCGAATTTATCTGGTTAATAAGAGAGAGAACTTAGTGTCAAATAACAAAACATACCATTCTCCGCTGAATTCGAGACATTGCGTATTGAATGGCGGAATTTAATGTTACGTATGTTTTTTTATTTATCAGAACAAACAAATAAATTAATATTGCGGTTTTTGCGGTATATGTACCAGAGTATTCAGAGGGAGCACAGTGTTAAGACAACCCGCTCCCCACTTAGCACAGAATTCTAGAGACATTGCATGCTGAGTGGCGGAACACAACGCCGCGCTTTGCCTCTACACCAGAGCGAAAAAATAATAAAATCATAAATTTAAATAAATATTTCATGAATATTACATATTATCTACTATAATCATGAGCTATATATGCTTAAAGATTGCAATTTCTATTAAAATTCAAAACCTAGACGTGACTGCATTTAGAATCACATAAGTTCATCTAAATCCGTTAAGACGTCTGCAAAATCAATTGTTATATAAGGGTTAAATAAGCAAAACAAATATGGCGCAGCTCCGACCTACATTCCAACATGTCTATTCTAGCCAGTTGGAAATAGTTGGAAACAGATTCGTCTCGCCACAAGTCACAGGAACGTCCATCAAAGGGCTGTGATATAATATAAATATTATATGTTTTATTTTAAAGTTAAATTTGTAAAGAAAGAAAATAATAAAGTAAGTAAAAGAAAGATGATTTTCAATCGATCAAAGAAGTAAATCTAGTTTTAATGTAAAATACAACAAAAAGAGCGGACAATATGAATAACGAAAACTAAAAGTATACGACGCTCTGTCCTTTTGCCAACAACGAATATTACGCAACAGCCATTTCGTTTGTATAGTGACCACTTAGCGAAACAATTACACACTATATGACACTATAAAATGTTTATGAATCATAAAATAATTTACATTTCAAAGCTAAAATCTGAATTGATTTCATCTCCCACCGCACGCTGCCAAGATTTCCTATGATATATGTATTGTTACTTCAGCTTAAACTATTGTAACCGACTTCAAAGGGGGAGTTTACATGAATGTGTAAAGTTCGTGGTTACTATATTTCTTTTATTTAATATATATTTTTATAGTTTTTTCTTTGGTAGTGTTAACATGGATTTTTATAGTTAATTTTTCATGGAATAGTGAATACTTCGCCAGGGCCTATTAACATTGTCGGATGTGGAAATCGGCAATTTTACAGGAGAGCCTGACAATTTAGCAATTTGATTACGCACTAGCGCAGGTGAAACTAGAGTATAACCATAAAATTTAATTATTTTTTTCTTTAGAGAAAACATGGGAACCTATTGCACTGAAACTGAAAGGAGAAACGCATTTGTATTTCATACTTTCTATTTATCGTAGTTAAAACACATTAATAAAATTGCATATAATTCATTTGTTTTGATTGAACAACATCCTACGCAAGATTTTAAAATATGTACCGTTAAAAAAGTTGAAAGTAACGCAAATTGAATGTGATATTTAAGACGACTAAAAAAGTCGAATCCGGGACTACCGATATGTTTCGCTTTATACAAAATAATTAACATTGCATGAGGTTCTTCCGACATATTTTACTCTATAAAAGACAAGTCAAATATCGATTATTTCACTTTCTTCAGTTTTAATCGATCTAATTATAATATTTGCTTTTATTTTGATAAATATTGACTTTATAATTTAAAATTAAAATGAATAAATTTTTCAGTTATTTTTTAAAGTAAGTAATTATGATATTGGGGCCAGTCGTGGCGCAGCGGCACGAGGTGTGACTGTAAAACCGACTGGTTGTGGGTTCGATCCCCACGCGAGGATATGAAATATTTACTTAAATTTATATTCCGCTCCGCTCTGGTTTCGAGGCAAAACGCAGTGTGGAATTCCGCCAATCAGAACGCAATGCCTCCAGAAGTGAGTGGGAAGTGGGGAACAGTGAGTCTTAACACTGGGTTCCCTCTGCCTACCCTGCTGTGTGCGGGATACAGCGTGAAGCTGATTTATTTATTTTATTTATTTATTAATATGTAATCATTTCGCCGACTAATTAACGAAAACAAATTAATACAGCTTTATAATGTTAATCTCAACATCATTTTCCGATAAGCTTTTAAGCTTTCTCCGTTCTACGAGCTTATTCTGTTGTCGGATTTCAACAATTTCATACAAAATTTTGTACTAAAGTTAAATTAAAGCACGAGAGCTCGGGCATTCGCTTTAAAGTGTACTTATTCATATAAATTAGATTAAATACATAGTTACAGTTTTTTACGAATTTTATATTTAATATTTTGTTTTATGTTTATTAAAAGTCTTTAAAATGATGTTTTAGACTGGCATATAAATGTTTATAATTTTTTTAGGGTATCGTACCTCAAAAGGTAAAAATGGAACCCTTATAGGGATCACTTTACTGTCCTGAGTTCACAGGGAGTTGTCAAATTGAAATTAATATCAGATATCCTGAATATTATTATAATGGTAAAATTCCTAAAAATACACAAAAAAATTAAGCTTCTTAGTCAACGCAATCAAAACATTTATACATCGATTTTATTGCATTTTGTATGCCCCAATTTTAAACAACCCTTAGGACTGTAACAATTATTTATATTTGTTTCTAAGTACATTGTTAATTTATATTGTATTTTTCTTATAATAATAAAAAAATTATAATAATAATAATAATAAATAAATATTTTGTTCGTGTAATAACGAATGTTGTTCGTGTATTGATCGAGTGTCGCGAACATTAATTGATAAATAATATTATGCACATTGTAATAGTATGTACCTTGGATATAAGTCGGAAAAAAAATAGATAAATGGAATGACATATGTGTGGCAATGCACATAAATAAAATGGGAAAGTAATAATGGGAAAGTAATTTTTAAAATAAGACAAGCTGTTATGTTTTTATAACAATAATTATGTTTTTAATACATAATAAACGAGACGAGGTCGTGTATAGTCGTCCCGAGTATCGCAATCGTCGATCTGTCTAAGTAGGTGGTGGTGATGCTCGGAAGGCAGCGGTCGAGTCATACTCTTAAGTACTACGGTACTAATATATATGATGCACATAAAGACTCGTACCAAATGTATAATGAATATAATATGATAATGCGAAATCTATGATGGCACGATCTTTTAGGATCGAATTTCTTATAAAGGCAATATATGTGTAGGGGCGACACATATTGAGGGTCATGAGTGATCTTTGACCATTATTATAATATTAAATGTTGCTTGACGTCGTGGAAGCTGACGTGATGGGCTTATGCGAACTGTTATAGCGACATTAACTATGTCGTGGCTGATGCCGTTTCGCAGTACGCTCGCGATACGTAAGCTATGCCTGTATGGCGTTGGTCATTGATATATTGAATACCACTTCTACGACTTGGTATACGACTAGTAGGTGTGTGATGCTATTTTATGTCCCAGCTCCGGTGTATGTAGTAGTGTCCGCCTGTCTTATACGGGTGTGTGGTGCTATTTTATGTCCTGGAACTCTGTTGTATGTAGTAGTGTCCGCCTAAAGTTCGAGACACGACTGTGGGGTGTGTGCCGTGCGTTTATTTAACATATCGGCCGCCTTACGGTAGTGCGTTCGTTCCAACGACTTATATTGATCTCACAAATCAATCAACATCACGAATCACCATTCTAATACAATCTTAATATAAACAAGCGTAACAAGTACCTTCAGACTGATCACACACAAACGTCCCGGAGGGTTCATTAAGACTGTTGCAGCCGCAGTCTGGTAGGAATTCACGGTGTAGGGGCGGGGCGGTGCCCGTACTCTTTCTTCCTTTTATTATAACTAGTTCGCAGTTATAGTGGAGAGGAAGATAGGACGCACTCTTGGCTTTTCTTCGGACGAGCTTCGAGTTATTACAATGTCATATTGTCGAGTTTCAGTTATTTAAATTAACTTCTGATGGCAAATATTTTATTAAAGCGATACCTTCTAAATAAATAAATAAAACCCTTAATAGTGTTACCTCTGATTTACTAAAAGATTCTGGGTTCCTTACGATCACAATTATAAACGGTTCTAACCACTAGACACATCACTAGCCAAGGCATTATTTATTAAATAATATTTTCAAAGGAGTTTGGGATATCAGTTACAGGACGTGTGGTAGGAGTAAAGTAAAGTGGTAGTAGGGTAAAAATAAATATATATATTTATTATTATTAACGACATATTAAATTCGAGCGTTTCTACTTTAACCTAGAGCTTGTACCTTAAGTAGGCGCTACCTCTGAAAGGGGCGCTTTCAGAGGTTAGCGCTTAAGCTTTCAAGTTAGTAACTACGCATACCGTCTTAACTACATATTAGACTCTTGGTCTTCAAATTTCAACTTTGCTAAAACTACTTAGATCGGAAGGCCTTGAGAATTCAATCTACATGTTCTTAGTTAACTTCATACGAAATGAGTGTATAAATTAAATAATTTTAAAATTGATACAGAAGCCTCGGTAAGTGAGTTCGACTCGTACTTCAGCGGTTTTGCTGTTAAAATTCTGAGATGGGCACTAGATTAGGGCTATAAAAAAATGTTACAAATTCAGAACATTTACGCTTTAAAGAACGATTTAGAATACTCAAAAACGGGGCAATGAAAGAATTATTCTAACATACTGTTTAATACAATTTATTTCATATTTAATTACAGTATATGTTTTTGTAATACTTAAATGTTTTGCTCATTTTATGAAGCACTTAGTGAAACATCAATTACTTGTAAGCTTTCAAATTGTATATACTCAAAATTAAAGCTTTTGACGTATAATAATATTTATTTTATATTATATGCTTAACTGAGGCCAGTCGTGGCGCAGCGGCACGAAGTGTGACTGTAAAACCGACTGGTTGTGGGTTCGATCCCACTTGAGGAGATGAAATATTTACTAAAATTTATATTTCCATTTCTTCGCTCTGGTATCAAGGCTAAGCGCGGCGTTGAGTTCTGCCACTCAACACGCAATGCCTCCAGAATTCGGCAGAAAGTGGGGAACGGAGTGTCTTAACACTAGGTTCCCTCTGCCTACCCTGCTGTGTGCGGGATACAGCGTGAAGCTAATTTAATTTTTTAAATTTTTAACTGCTGTATTACTGTCGTGCACATGGGTATTCAAGTACGAGTGCAGTTGCAGTTCAAATCATCATTGATTATTTGTATAGAATATAGTGTCGATAAACAGAAAGTGGAAAAGAATCGTATTCTCCGGATTCCTTTTTCACGGAAGGTTTCTTCCTTACGAGGAGTAAGTAGGTATTTAGATAGGTTCAGCAATTCTATTATAGATATTTTATTACGGCAAAGTAAAGTTTTTTTCTCCATTTCAGTAATGTACCTACTGCATAATTAAAAAGTATATTTTCTTTTTACGCTTGTTTATTTTTGTTTTGTTATAGCTTCATTCGCAATAATGATAAAAAACGTTGAAAGACAACAATTTAATTTTAAATTGCAGAATTTACGGCAGTGCCTAAAAATCTCTCTTACATGGCTGTAAAAAAATCGGACATAATTTTTTTTCATATAGTGGAGAGATGGGCTATAATTATAATATAACTAATATTTTTACTGTTTCATTCTATTCTTTGATTATGGCGTTCATAACATGTCAATTGAGCACTAATTATTTCCTCTATCGCGACTTTGTATGGAATTCTCCGTAAAGATGAACGTAATAACGATTCATAAAGATGCAAGGAATAGTTAAAAAGATACAAATAGTGGTACACAAAAAGAGAATGCAAGAGATCAGATAAAAGAGAGTAAGAGAGAGACATAAAAGGAGATCAAATTAAAATACTGACTTTGATAGCAAAGTTCGCACTAAGACTACGAACCATAATTCTTTAATCCACAGAGTGAAATCTAAACATTACAATTCTTACATTTTCTAATTATTATTGCTGATATTATAATGTGTTCGTGTTCAAATACAGTTTGTACTACGCTAACAACTTAAGCGTACTGTATAAATGTTTCTAAACGCACTTCTATTTATACAGTCTGTTTATGTTTTACATGTAAACATTTTACTAGATACTGAGTGAAAAAAAATTCCGCACATTTTAAAATAGATCGAGATTTAGTAGCGCTTTCGAGCTGTCTTTCAATTTTGTTTATTATTTATTTGGGTGCTTAATATGCTAACTATGTGTTAATGTGAGGCTAATACAATGTCTCAACGGTTGTGGGTTCGATTGATTTGGTGAAAAAGGAAATGCAAAAAAAAAATTAAAACTCAACAAGAGTTTCGTAATATCATGAATATTGGCGGGATTGTTATCAAAAATTCAAAAATTGATCCATTAAGTCAAAGTTCAATCAATCAATGTGTAAACGCTAGGTTCTTTCAGCCCTCATTATATGCGGAAGTATGAAACAAAAAATAAACTATAATTATTTTAGCTTCACAATATATCCAATATAGTATATAGTAGGGAATACAGAATACACCTAGTGTCAAGCACTCCTTTCTACGTTCCTTACGCATCGCTCAATGTTCAAGACATTGTGTATAGAGAATGTGGAAGAATTCAATGCTGTGCTTTGTTTTATTACCAGAGCAAGAAAATAAAAGTAAAATACTTGTTTTGAAAAAGTATAAAAACTTGAAGGTAGCGGGACTCGAACCCGTACCTCCTGGGAACCGACCAGAATATGAACGTAACTTCTTTTCTAAGTATGGAATAGCACTTTAAGAATGTAAAAAAAAATTAAAGTAATTAATTTTCCCAATATGCGGGATATAGCGTGAAGCTAATTTAATTTTTAATTTTAATTTTCCCAATTGGGAATCGAATCCACAATTGTCACGTACACAATCTATATAAGATTCTCTGGAGAAATATAATACATTTTTACTCCAATGTATTTTGATTCACTAATCTAAACTGTTGTTGTTATTGTGACTTCATTATAATTTAGATACAGTACCTACCGTTGGTTTTCTTAAATGACTAATACTTCTGACTGTTAATGCGTCGGTCATGTTTCGATTCCCACTCGAGGGAATGAACTCAACCAACAATGTCTCGAAAATTCATAAGTATAACACTAGGTTCCCTCTGTCTACCCTACTATGTGTAGGATTAGGCGTAAAGCTATGAAAATACTAATAATCTCGTTATACCTACCTATACACTTACTATTTTAAGTATCATCAGTTTATATTCTAGTCTCTATTTATATGTTAAGAGATTTAAAAATGTTGATGAAATTTTGGACATTTGCCGAACTATATGTAAATTGTAATCTTTTCAACAGCGCCTCTCAATCATTTCATTTGTCATAGAAAAAAAGTGTTTTAAGAGCATAGTTACTTTTAGTTTGCTTTTTCTTAGGAAAAGAAATTAAATTAAATCACGTTTATGAGATATTAGGCTTTTAACAGACTGACAGACTGACTACGAAGTGGTTAAAGGTATTTCTTTACCTTAAAAGGCACGAATCCCTAAAAAAAATATTATAAAAATTTATTATACATTTAAAAAAAAATGTTGAGTATTAAATGAAACTAATTTAACCGGATTAATCGCGTATATTTAAGGTTTTTACATTTTGGAAACCCGACGTTTCCAATACTTTACAGTAGTCCGTGGTCACGGGTAGACTGAGGTGGCATTCGTCTGTCAGTTGATATAATTATCATATCAAACTGAAGTCAGCTGTGTGTGAGCATACTGCGGATAAACCCAGCCACTACATTAGGTTAGAAAGGCATAGATAATAATTGTATGCTAACCTTAAGTAATTTTACTTTAACATGCAATTCCTCAAGAGTTCGGAGGTCAGTGGGGGACGTAACTGTCTTTCTGGAGAACGGAGTGCCTTAATACTGGGTTCCCAGGCTCCCTATGCCTACACTGCTATGTGGGGGATATACCGTGAAGCTATAATGAAAAAAAATATGTAAGAACTTGAGAATAATTTAAAATTAAAAGCGTTAAGTATTTTTTAATTTGATTAAAATTGTAATCGTTGTTGGTCATTAGAATAGGATCTGAATGTAAATGCGATGGTAACAGGTTTGATAGTAAGTGAAGAAATCATTATTTTCACAAACATTTAATTCCAAAAAATAGATACTTTATCTTTGTCTCTTTATTCTCTCTCTTTCTATTCTTATTATACTATACTTAATACTATACTAATACTTATATAGCATTGAAAAAAGTTAATTGATGCATGTATTATTTAAAAAATTGGCCAAAGTATAATCTGCACGTGTTAGTTACATAATGTATCTAGAAAAGTATTTGTAGTGTAAATTGGATATCGACTGAATCTTACCACTGAGTCATACGTTCAAGAGCAAGAATACAATACAGTAGTCCGTGTTCACGGTTAGACTGAGGTTGCATATATATACTCGTATATATCATTTGCCGATTATAATATTAAAAATAAAACCGGTCAAGTGTGAGTCGGACTCGCGCACCGAGAATCCTCGTACACCGTTACAGGCCAAATTTCATACAAAATGCAGCAAAACGATGCAATAAATGCTGCAATGCAATGATGCGTATCTTTTAATTGTGTCAATTTAGAAGCTAAGAAAGAGCTATATTTAATTGGTTCAGTGTAAAACCAACGTACAGTAAAAATTATATAGGAATATTTTAATGAATTAAAAACTGAGATCGGCGTATCCGCGTTATGATATGTTTCAACGTTTACAATTCTGTAATTAGGGTTGTCATTACTGATGATTAGCAAAATTGAATGTACTTCTATTTTATAAAGTGTATAATAGGTATATAACATAAGTGCCTGAACGCTTTTTCCTACTATAAGCCTGACGGTTGCGGGTTCGATTACTTTTGATGATTATTTTTTTTTTTTATGATCTGGCAATAAGAGAAAACGCGGCGCAATATTCCGAAATTTAGGGCAGAAATGATTTTTTCGTCACAATTAACTAATTAACTATGTTTCACACATATAACAGAACAGGTAGATCGATTCTAGTGTTAAGACACTCCGTTCTCCAGACATAGCTCAATTTTTTGGGCATAATGTGTTGGGAACATAACTAATTCCGGCAAGTGGGAAATATACTCAAAACCATCGCGGTTTTAGTCAGGCTGTGTACGTACCGCTACGCCACGACGGCCTCAAATTGTTTTTTTTTTTAAATGAAGAATTTTCATTACATGCTCTCACATAAGTTTCTTATCGGCAAGCTGTCAGCGAGTGTCGCTAAAACGAACGAACATCTTGAGAGAATAATTTCAGCAGCTATATTTATATTTTGAATTTAGGCCGTCGTGGTGCAGTGGGGTAGCGTCTAACAGTAAACGTGATGGTTGCGGGTCGATCCCTACTAGAGGCAAAAAAAAGGAGAAAAAAAACATTTCCCCGTTCTGTTCTGTCTATTTCTATTTGACCATGCAGGTAAAACCAGAGGTTAAGTAACGCTAGTTAATAGCTAATAAGCATGATGTTAAAATAAAGGTACTATCCGATTTTAAGTGGCAGTATTAAACTATATACGCAATAGTTATGAGTTCGATAACCAACAGTAAATACATTTAGCTTCGTTTCCTATATTAGTCAAAAGCAATATATTCTCAAGAGTCAAAAAAGGAAGAATGGAGTGCATTGTCGTTTCTGCCTAATTTAATGCGAAAAAATTAATAAATAAACCTAATAAAAAAAAACAATAACGTCATTATATATTGTATTATATGCTTACTAAAATTATAAATAACATATCTTTTAGGCCAGTAATAGCTCTAGACCCTGAACGTTCCCATGAGTACGCCTTGAACTAATGAATTAAAATACGATTTTCATTTCAACTATGATAAACAGGAAACTGTTTTAAGAAATTAAATAAACAAAGTCGGTATCATAAATAGGTATCTGGTAAACACCGGCTTTGGCAGTTGGCACCTATACTACTTATATACACTTATATGTATAGATGTACATCTTATATGTATCTATAATATATAAATAATGTATGGGAGCACGTCGTGGCGCAGGGGCACAAGGGTGTGACTGAACGCAACGGTTGTGGGTGCGACCGCCACTCGAGTATTATTATTTCTTAATATTATAATTTCTTCGCTTCGGCACCAAAGCGAAAGCCCGATATTGAGTTCCACCACTCAAGGCGCAATGTCTCAAAAAATTCGGCGGAAAGTGGGGAATAAAATGTCTTACCACTAGGTTCCCTCTATCTACCCTGCTGTATGTGGGATACAGCGTGTACAGCGTGAAGCTGATATAAATTATAATCCTGGACGAGTACATTTATTATATCTTCACACATACAAAAGTAGGCATTGCGAACCTAATGTAATGACACAACCTTATGTACTTGACGCCTAAATTAGAGACTACGTTTTGTGTGGAGGTATAAAAATCACTAAATTAGTTTCAAGTATAAATTTCAAGCGATCAAACCTATGACCTTCTCCTTTTCAGTCAAATAATGTTTCAATGCACTTAATATAAAATATGTAGGTATGTATATACACGGTATATGCTTTCCAGAATTGTCTGTTATTTGTTTCTCGCGAGGGCAAATCTCGTTTTATGTTCTCTATATAAATAATTATACTAATTCGTCTCTATCAAGCATTTTCTAGTAAATCAATGTAAAATTAATGGTTGTAATTATTCAACGTAGACTAGTACGTTATTCATTTGCCGGGTCATGACCCGGTATTGGGGTACCAAAATAAAATAGCGGGGCGCAACACCAGATCTTGGATAAGGTTTTCGTACTTTATAGAACACGTGAAAATTTAAAAATAGCAAGATTTGAACCCGCGCCTCTCGGAAACCATGTCCAACCGCTATGTTTTTTCCTTCTTTCTTAAGTGAGGAATAACATTTTATAATGTATAGTTAATAATATAATAAAACATTTTACTATTAATGTGTACTGGGCTTAAAAGCATTAAGCGGCCCAACTGACCCCTTAGGCCAGTGTAAAATTTACCGAGCCATGGCAGAACTATGTTTGGGATACACTGGACTAGCATATAAGTTAAAGATCAACAGTGTGACCCGAAAGTTGTTTTAATTTATAGGAAACAAAAGCGCACCAAGATATCGTCAGTATTTGAAACGTGTCTATCAAACATACATACATATGCGAGTACCTCTTGTATGTCTATGTCGCTGTATGCGTGAGTACGTTTTTATATGATAATTAATATGTATCTATGCATTTTTAACAATAGTTTATTTATTTTTGTTATTTAAAAAAGCGTCGTATTTTTGTTAAGTTTAAAAACGTCCCACATATACAGGATATGCGATTAAGATATATTTCCGAGACATTGCGTGTTGAATGGCATTGTTAAACGCCGTGCTGTATCTTTTTTATTATTAAGTGAGAATCGTGAATGAAAAGTGAATTTACAGATCGATAGATACAGATATTCTGCACCACAGAACAAGACGACCTCAATTTGTAATATTTCAATTTGTTATGGCATAAATGTAATAAAGTTAAATCCTTTAATTAAAATCCAGATTTGCTGCATAAATCACAACAGAGAAATAGTTCTAATTTATGATTATGGTTATTTCTGTAATCTTTATTTCTTTAATACTTGTAGATATAACGTTATCTTATTACATACGCGTGGATCATAAAATTAAAACGTAACCAGCTCTGTTCATTCATCTATTATAGTATTATTAATATTAATTATTAAGCCGAGTAAGTATGTTCGGTAAAACGCGCTAATGTCAGGAAGTACTGTACATAGCAGAATGTTAAGACGTAGAGTCATTTCCGTTCACCATTTTCCGAGTGGGATTCGAACCCACAACCGTGACGTTTACAGTCAAATGCTGCTCAGAGCGAGCAACGACGAATAACGCGGTAGTTGACGTTAACTACAAAAATGTAGTTTAACGTCGTAAAGTTAAGAGACATTTCCGTTCTATTTAGTGATATATAAAAAAATATCTAAATTTAATCTACGAAAGTTCCGATTTTAGTATATCTAAATTAACAAGACCTTGATCGTGCTGACTTTGATCTCTGCACACTTTTTAAAGCAACCTGTGACCGTTCAACGTTCCTTATTTATCATCTCTATTAATAATATTTCATCACTTTGTTACATCACTTGTCTGTTTGTACGTTAAAATAAAAGTGATTTGTTTTTAAATTTATACGTATTTTTGATTTTTTTTTGGTTTTGTATTGTAAATGATAGTAGGAGGGGAAGAAACAAGCACACACTACACTTTGACCCCTAAGTCGATTTTTGGATAGGCTAACTTTTTTTTTAGTAAAGCAGCTTTCCAGCAATGCACACGTTTAACTCTTAAACTATGCAACATATATGTGTATTAGACGTATATATTAATATAAAGGTAAAGAATAATATTGAAAATATAAATGTAAAAAAGGAAAAGATTCCGCGGGTTTGAACAGACAGTAAGAGATATTGTAAGATCATTTATAGACTGTAATTTATGAATGAAAACAACATCTTAAGATCAATCTCATAGTTGACAGGGATTTATAAATACGAGAAAATTTACAAACATCGTGTTTTGTGTTACTATATCAAGAAAGTGAAAAAAAAAACATTTCCTCAAATTCGAATCTAAGATCACCATAATAAATTGTGCACGTAAAGTCTCCCCCATGACGACGTCATCAATTTATATTTAACGATATTTTAAATGCTTTGTAGTTGAGTTTAAAATATAGAGTTCTATTTGGGTCAGTGACTCTCATGCTAAATACATTAAATATAATTTTCAATATTTTCATAATATTTGAGTTCAAACTGGTAGAGTTAGCAGAAATAACGATTACAGCTTCATACTCTACAAATAGGAAGGATATTTATCGTTTATTTTAACTTCTCGTTTTTTTTTCTGCCTACTCTGTTATAAACAAAACACAGCATGAAGGAGAACCAAAACTGTTCTTCTCCATATAACAATATATGAACATTCCTAAATTCACAGATAAGAAAAACACAGTATCAGGCCAACACGATTTGATATACGACTGAACTGGCATTGAACCCGTAACGAACGAGATGTATGTGTAATGAAACGGCCGTAAACAGAGCGGTGACGTCATGTGTAAGGATGAGTGTATACTAGGAGAAAATTATAATTTATTTGTTTTTTTGACATTTTGTGTTGTTACCATAACGAGAATATTATTATAATTCATTCCCCAAATTGGGAATCGAACCCAACCGTCGGAAGCTGTACCGCAGCAGCATGGTCCTAAATTACAATAATATATTTTTTTTTAAATTGAGAATCAAATAAGATTGACATGCTTGTAAGTATCTGATCACTTGTGTTTTTCTCCATCCACACCAGTAACAGAGAATGAAGAAACAAGCTCAGGTAGTAGATGTAATTCGAGACAATGAAAATTTTGAAAGAAGAGCAGCAAAGGAAGATCTCAGTTGAAACTAGAAGGTCCTGCATGAGCTCGACCCAGGATTGAAGGCAGTGGACAAGGCGAAAGAGGTATACAGACCGTATCATTCGTTGCTCCGTTTTCTCTCGCTACCTCACTAGCAATAAATCGGGAAGATTTGCTACGAAAAAAGTTTTCTTCACTTAGAGAAATATTTATACCTATACTAGAAAGTGTTTCTAATTGAAAATTGTAACTACCTTGGGTACTTAAAATGTCTTATGTGAAGCGCAACTTTTATCTATTTCCATATAACAACGCAAATACGTAGGTAAAAGCTAGTTTGCTAATTAAAAGCGTGAAGTTAATATAATTAGAAGTATATAAGAAAACTTCTATTATAGAAGCTTAAATTTGTATATATCTCGACATTTTCTCTATTTATTGGCACTAACATAGTTAAGAAAAGCATTTCTTTAGGAAAAAATATTCACATTTATATAATAAAATATCAATTTTACAACGATTCACTATTAAATCTAACCCATAGCTGTGTGCGTCAATTCACAGTTTATAAAAAACATAGAGACTTCATTCAAGCCATAGATAAACGCCTACAAATTTATAAATTGACTATAATTTATAAAATCAATGCTAACTATTTTTGTTTGAGCAATAAAAATAAATATATAGTATTTGCTACGTAGTTTTTTTTTTCATCATTTACTTCAACATTATATGTGATGAAAGATTTACTATGCACCTGCTGTTAGCCCTTTTACACATTTTATGGCATACCTACTCGTGTTATTCGGTTTGTTTGTGGGATTTTATTTGCGTTTGGTATAGTTATCGAGTATTTACAGATAGACGTGAGTTAGGTGATGAAGTGTTGAAGGAGAGTCTTAAAACAAGAACGTAAAAGCGAATTTAAGTAGAGAATAAGTAAAATTTAAGTAGAGACTTATATAAGACTTTAGTATAATAGATTTTTAAAATATAAATAACTCAGCTTGAGGCTGTATGTCTAGGGGTGTCAGCAAAAATAAATAGTTTACGTAATATCAATGTTTATTAATGTTTTTTAGGGGTCATTGTGACAGGAACATTGTACAAAAACAGGCATTTTTGATATAATTCCCGGTATTCCGGTTTTTCGATATTTTCCAGATTTCAATAGTTACCTCGAGATCCAATAACCTAAAGTGAGTTTGGTTTATTTCGCACTAGACCATGCCAACTAAAATCGGGTTTCCTCGCACAAAATTGGAGACAGCGAGCATTTAGCTCACAATATTACGGAAAATAAATTCTCGGTTAGAAATAAATATAAAATGCTATATAGTGTAAAAGTAAAGAAATACATTAGATTTATTTACTCCAGACAAAGATCCACATCACACGTAAAGATTTACGTTGATATTTAAAAATAAAAACATAGATTTTACATAAAAATAATATTATATGAAACAAATAGAAAACAGGCAGGAAATTGAGGCCAGTCGTAGCGCAGCGGCACGAAGTGTGACTGCCAAACCGACTGGTTGTGGGTTCGATCCCCACTCGAAGAGATGAAATATTTACTTAAATTTATATTTCCATTTCTTCGCTCTGGTGTCGAGGCAAAGCGCGGCGTTGAGTTCTGCCACTCAACACGCAATGCCTCCAGAATTCGGCAGAAAGTGGGGAACGGAGTGTCTAAAACACTAGGTTTCCTCTGCCTACCCTGCGGTGTGCGGGATACAGCGTGAAGCTGATTTATTTATTTATTTTATTTAAATAGAAAACAATAGGCACACATGTAGGCCACATCCTACAATCTACATCTAGAGAAACGGTGTCAACGAACTAATGATAATTGGACGCTGCGAGACAATGTCTGGTCGACGCGTGACATCTTTTATTCATCCCAGAAACTCCTTAATCGTACACTGGCTGGCAGTTCTGCTTATCTCGGGGTGAAATAGACTAGAAAATTATTTTCGGTTTTCGACTCGGAACAACATTTTTTTAGCTTTATGCTACATTTCGCTTATAGCAAGGTAGGCAGAGTGAAACTAGTATTAAGACACATTGTGTGTCCAATGGCGGTATTCAACGCTGTAGTTTATATTTTGTTGTCATTTGGCTTGTACATATATTGTCATAGGTTTTTTAATTTATTTTAAAACACGACGGACATATGTTGTCCATTTCTGCTCGTAATATATGATTATATATTTATTTTGGGTACACTATTCTAATGTTAAGCGTATACTATCAAATTAGCTTATATCCCACACACAGCAGGGCAGGCATGGGAAAACTAGTGTTAAGACACTCAGTTCCCCACTTTCCGCCTAGTTCTGGAGGCATTGCGTGTTGAGTGACGGAACTCAACGCTGTGCTTTGCCTCGACACCAGAGCGAAGAAATGAAAACATAAATGTAAATAAATATATCTCGAGTGGGGATCTAACCCACCAGCCAAGGACCAACCAGTTGATTTTACAGTCACACTTTGTGCCCCTGCGCCAAGACAGACCTCAGGGTATACTATTCTGATACAAAATATTAAAGTTATTCAATGGAGTTGTTTGTGATTTAAAATTTAGTGTTGGTCAAATCCAGCGATTGGCTAGTTCCTATTTGGAAGGAATGAGTGTAAGGTAGCACTAAAGAAAGAAATTCAATATACTTATACAGTCATTATACAGACAATTTGTCATTTTAAGAAAAATCCATGTAAAATAATTAAGGGCTATGATTAATACTATATATTCTCTAAGTTTTCCCTTTCGATTCACATTAGATAAGAGAGATATGTCTTAATTATGTATAGGAATCGCCCACCAAGCTTTCCTCTAGAATAAGCGCTGACAGAACCGGATGCTGGATCATTACGTTCCATTTATTGAATAAATAAACGAAAATGTATCATCAGTGGTTTCGTTTAACTTCCAACTTTACTACTGATTTATATTTTTAAATAATGGTTTATTTTTATAATGTTATATGTTAATTTTATATATTATATAACATATTGCTTAATTTTACATATTATATATGTATGAGGCCGACATGGCGCAGTAGCAGTCGAACTGTAAAAACGACAGTTTTTGAGTTGTTTCTTATTCAGGGAAATGAATAAGATTCATTTTCCTCACTCTATAAAAAATAAAGGTTGTCGTTGAATACCACCACCTAAAAGCCAAAGTCTTGAAAATTAGCAGAAAAATGGGAAACGGTGGATCTTAACTCTACTTCTGCCTACTCTGATATAAACTGAATTAAAAAAAAATATAAACATGAATTTCGAGGCATTGTGTTTTGAGTGGCAAAATCAGCGTCGTGCTTTGTGATTACAGTGAGGAAATGAAAATATTTTAAATGAAACTAATTTAACCGGATTAAACGCGTATATTTAAAAAAATATTAATGAATAATAATTCATATTGACGAGTGCGAATCGAACACACAAACGTAGCGCTTACAGTCAGTCGTAGCGCTTGTGCCACTGGACCGCGAAAGCATCAAACATATTGATAAAATTTATTATTCTTTATTCATATTTCTACGTACAGTAAACATATAGAACTAGTGACCCCTAGGCACCTAGGTAATGATGCTACTACTAAGCCACAAGTTCAGAGTATAAAGTTAACGAGTAAAACGATGGTAAATTGCAATATAGGTCAATTGTATGGGTTCACAATGTTTACCTCATTACTCCATGCATTTTTGTATTAAGGGCATACACGACTGATTACATCTCATTAATTTACAAAGAAAGGAAATTATTTCATGAAAACTATCCATATATGGGTTTATGAATCTCTTCCGTTACTAAGTGACTGACAGAATGTACACAGAAAAACGCGGCGTAGAACGCTGAAATTTCACATGTAGGTTCCTTAAGGAGCACTGACGTAAAATTTTCTAATGTTACTACGGCAATAGGAAGAATTTTATGTTATATAGTCCACGTTCTACAGGTCTCTACCTAATTTTCTTCATATATTTTTGTATTTGTTATTAATTGATGTAATAAAAATACCTAAAAGTAACACTATTTCTTCATTACAGTATATATAATATTTTACACTGCTATCATGTTGTGTGCGTCTGTAAATAGTATAGTCTTATCGGTTGTGATCATTCCATTTGGATTAGATCGATGATTGTATCGATGGTGCAAAATAAAAATACTTACTGATTGAGCTTTGCCTGAAAAAATCCTAAGAAATAAAACTTTAAAACGAAATCTTTAAAATACCATGTATGTATAATATATTTTTTAAGCTTAATGACTAAAACGCTATAGTAGTTCGTTGTTAAGTACTTTATTCGCGACTGTTTATATGAAAATGTTAATTGGTTTATATTGTAAAATTAGAAAGAAAGAAATCTATCCTGTAGAAGGAGATAAATAGAATTAATATACAAAAATCTAATATTTGTTACATTTATATACATATACACATATTTATAAATAAATATATACAAAAAATATATGTGTGTATTTATAATACAGTGCCTCTATTGAACTTAAAAGTATTCACAGCCATGTCTGACATAAATATTTACACATCACGGAATCGAACTTAGAACCATAGTTTTAGTGTTGTTATTATGTTATGTTATTATTTTTTGTATTAAATATAATTATTATTACGGGAAAATTTCGTGATGTACGAAGTGTGGGCATAGTCCGCGCTATGTGTGTATTGTACATGGCCGCTCTGTTACTGTCTTCTAATATTCCTTTGCAGTTCTGAAACAAACATTTCTATTTTTTGTTATAGTGAAAATTGGTTTTTTTACAATGTCTTAATATTCTATGGTAAGGTTTCCCCATGATAGAGAAACTGTGTATACGCAATGTCTCAACAGTAGGTTCCCTCTAACTCGGAGAAAGCGTGAAGCTCTTATTAACTAAATATAAAAACAATGTAGAGTAATTCTAAAATTAATACATTATATGATAGAGTCCGTAATGTTTTTACTGAATACGATGGTCACGAGTTTAAATCCCAAGTAAATATTATTAATTTAATAATACTTTGTGATTTTTAATAGATATTAGTAAATATTTATTCGCGATAAAATTGGAACGTTGAGTTTTGCTATATACGACGTAAAGCCTACTGATATAATGAAGGAAGTGGCAAATGGCAACAAAGTGAAAAAAAGACGCTGGTGATGCTTGAGAGTAAAAAAATTTGTAATGAAAATGTAATATTTCTTGTTATATTGTCGTTTTGTATTTTACTAAGAAAAAAATCCGTGGTTCAGCGTCACAGTGTTACTAACTGTAAACGCGACGGTTGTGGGTACGATTCCTACTCGAGAGATTAAATAATTTTAGTTTTTCTTAGTTCTGAGAGCAAGACAAAGCTCGGCGCATAGTCAGCCATTCAGCACGAAATGCCGTGAAAATTGAGGGTAAAGTGGAGAACGGAATGTCTTGACACTTCAGGATTCCGACACTCGCCTACTCTTCTACATGTAGATAGCCGGTACAATAGGATAAGATAAGAATGTACCTAAAAAAAGAAAAGAAAACTTAATAAGTGGCGCAAGTGGCACAAGCGTGCGTCTTTAAATGCAACAGGTTATGGGTTTCGATTCTGATTTGAACAAATTAAATATTAAATATTTTCATTTTT
Source organism: Heliconius sara (assembly GCA_917862395.2). NCBI lineage: Eukaryota > Metazoa > Arthropoda > Insecta > Lepidoptera > Nymphalidae > Heliconius > Heliconius sara. The sequence continues at coordinate 17,981,420 of OU860797.2, read as the reverse complement.
CTTCACTCCGGTAATGAGATAAAGCACGACGTTGAGTTCCGCCACTTAACACACACAATGTCTCTAGTATTTGGCGGACAGTGGGGGACGTTGTCTTATCTAGGTTTCCAGGTTCCCTCAGTCTACATTACTGCATGCGGGATCCTGCGTGAAGCTGCATAATTGGTAATTGCGTTAAAAGCATTGTATTAGCTATGGAGGACCTAATTTCAACAAACAAAAGAGCTTCTATGATGTGACTGTGTGAACTTTACCAATTATACGAAAAAGTATTTTTTTTTAAATCATCACAAACTGTATGTATGTTACCATACGTTTTATTGTAGACATTGTCCAGATCTTGTTTTTACACTGTACTATAAAATAGCTGTGTTCATTACAAATGGGTTATATGTTTAAGTCTTGTAGCCGTTGTGGTGTAGTTGTATAGTCTGTAAACGAAGATGGCTGTGAGTTCGATTCTTGTACGGGGGGCAAAGTGTAGTGTTATACATAAATTAGGTGGTTGGTTTATTTAAGTGTATCAATATTTATTTATTGATTTATTTTTAATTATTTATTTATTGGTTTTACTTGTTGTGACTGACTCTGTGTCTACTGTACTACGTGGGGGATTCATTCCCTTTTATTTTACTAAGGATCATGTACTTAATTATATTTGGAAATTTTAGTATTGTTAATTAAAATATACCAAAATAATCATTATACAAAAGTTAAGTTATATATTTGTGGGGAACGGAGTATCTTAACACTACGTTCCCTCTGCCTACCCTGCTGTGTGTGGGATACACCACGAAGCTGATTTTTTTAGAAGTTATATATTACCTACTATAAAACTTCATAAAAATGTTTGCATAGTATTAATATTAGTAGTCTTTTCATATTCGTCCGACTGGGAATTGAACCCGCAACCGTCGCGTCTACAGTGACATGCTTATGCTACTGCGTCATGACGGCCTCAGTTATTAATTATACCTACAAATATAAAGGCTAAAAGAAAAAATTGTAGCGAAAATATTATTATGGCAATATATTTTATAAATATATTGCGTGGTACTTTACAGAAAACTCGTGAAAATGTAACAGCATATTTTATGACCAACTTGAAAGGAAATAGAACAGGCTGGTGAAGCTTTTGTATAGGACCAGCCATTCCAGGACTTACTTTGCAAATAAAAAAATATATAAAGTGAACGGGCACAAGTACCGTGATTAGGGTTCCGTTCAACAATATCATTAGTTATAATTTTTTTTTATAATATATCATAAAATAATATTTTTTTAAATATATTTTTACAATTTTAAATTAATGATTTTAAGTGCCAATATAATATCAGACTCTAAAGAAATAAATATTAGCTCAATGATCTATGCGAAATACAAATAAAATATAAAAATAATGTTTTTTTTTAATATTGCAAAATTATAGCGGCGTCGTCGCCGTGTCGCAACGGCACCGCGTGTTAATATAAACTCGACGATAGTGGGTACGATTTGCATCCGGGAGGAACATCCGGGAGGCACGACTCCGGAGGTAAACAACGCGCGGTATCGAGATTTGCGACTTGACACGCAATGTTTACAATTTGGCGGAAAATGAGGAACGGAGTGTCTCAACATTAACTTCAATTTGCCTAATCTGCATAATCTGATATAACTATTTCTTTAATTTATAAAGAAATAGTTATCGTGGCTCACTTATAAAGCATTTTATTTTATTGTACACGAAATGATCGTTAGTTCAATTATAACATATTTGAATCTTTATTAATTTTCGCTTTTCTGGTTCTAATACCTATGTGTTATAGTGCTATGTGGAGATGCGTTAAGATATTTTATAAAAAAAGGCTTCATGAATACCTACTGTTCTTTAAAAATAAAAAAATATATACATAATAAATAAACTAATCAAATATTTCTAATCATTACAACTATTTAAATATATATATTCTAAAAAAAAATACTTTCATGCTATAATAATAAAAAAAACAACACAAATAAATTCACTATAAATAAAAAAAAATACCTTAATAATAAAAAGTATAAGACGTCGTCGATCAAAACCACAAAATCACAAACACAAACACGCACTGAACATAGAAAATTTTGCGAACAAACTTTATATAACTTTCTTCGAACCGCAGACCACAGTGGTACTATACAATGTTTTCACTTAAGAAATTTATACGAAGCCAACACGTAGAAAGTGTACGGTATCGTTGGCATCGCGATTTCAACTGGCTAAAATTAACGTGATCGAGATGCAGGGCCGGCGTTGACTGACCGATATTTAAAATGAGATAATTTCTTATACTTATGTATATTATTTTTTTTATGTCGGTATTATTTTTATATTTTTGTATCGTGACGAATCTCTTCCATCGTCTTCCAGTGTTTGAGTGTAAGAGTGATGGTCGTGGGTTCGATTTGTGGGTGATCTAGTAAATATTAGAGCAAGGAGAAGAACACGCGGGTTTTATCAATACATTTTCTCTTCGAGATATAAATAAATTACCTGCTAATCGAACCGGAGTGTCTTAACTCTAGGTTACCTCTGCCTACACTGCCTATATGCGGGATACAGCGTGAAGCTGAAAATTTTCAGCATTTTATAAATTTATAAACAAAAAGGATATTATAGCTCATTTATATTATTTACAAAATTAAGAAATAAAAAATGGAAAAAGAAACAAATGTAACCTATTTATTGTATATAGATCATGTAAGTGAAGTTCCAGTCTCCAGCCAGTTAGCCATCACAATTTTGAATTGTATAAGCAATGAAACAAAATACAAAGCTTCTAGGTATTAATTAAATAAATCACACATATTTTTTGTGACATTTGATTTTCAGTATTACCTCTTTTATATTTTTTTATATTTTCATTTTAATTACAACTGAAAGCAATACTTTTGTAGCTTGTTGAATTGTACGGTTAAGTGCTCTTATTTACATATATAATTTCTTATTTGCAATAATACTCATGGTTATCCTTTAAAGGTCTTTTTATTATTATAGCGAGCGAAGTGAACTTTTTTTGGTTATGGAAGCGAGCTAAGCGTGCGGAAGCTCAATTATCTTGGAATAACAATTAAAAATATTTTCTCTTCTATACCTCTTCTCTTCTATAATAAACCTTAAACCTTAACAATAGGTTCCTAGGTTCCCTTTACCTAACCTACTATGTGCAGGATACAGCGTAAACAAAAAAAAACTGAAAAAAATCTTTTAAAATTAAACGTGCATATATACAATGAACATATTTTTAATTACCACAATAAGTTTAATTAATATCGCACGCGGCTCTATATTATGGGAATACTAGACATTTCTGTGTCACATAATGAAATACCATTAGTAAATGGCTATGTCGTGTTTGGCAAAAAAAATATGTGTTAAACCCGTCGTAGCGCAGTGGGACACTAAACGCGAGAGCTGTGGGTTCAATTCTTACTTAGGACCGTGAATTATTTTTTTTTCCCTACTCTGGTCGATAAGGCGCGACGTAAAGTGTTTCCTTAATAGGCACATTTTGTAGTGGCTATGAAAAAAACATCACTTATTATAATTATATTTTAATAAGGTATTATGGACGGCGAGGTTAGTTGTAGCGCAAGGCATAAGTATGTGACGTGACAGGTTGCGGATTCAATTCCTACTAGAGGATATTAAATATATAATATTTTCATTACTTCGCTCTGGTAACGAGACAAAGCGCGACGTTGAGTTTCGCCACCCAACACGCAGTTCCTCCAGAATTTGGCAGAAAGTTTGGAAAGAAAGTATAATAATGGAAACGGATTGAAACCCACACAACATTGTACATGTATTTCGATGCTATTATGACTATATACTTATGACTTACTGAATGTAAACACAATGATTATTGGTTCGATTCGCACTAGGAGAAGTGAATTGTTTTTATTTTCTCCCTCTGGTAACAAAACATCTCGCCACACAGTTCAATGTCTCGAAATATTTTACACTGGTTCCCCGCTGCCTATTTTTCTTCATGCGGGATACAGCGTAAAGCTGAAACACTCATGGACTTTATAATTAAAAAAAAAAGAGGCTTTGAACAGGATTCTGAGAACGTATTGTTATTGTCCTTTGTTCCCTTTAAGACACCTAACCGCTTTCCGTTAAATTTCGTTAATCCCACCGAGTGGGAATTGAACCTAAAAGCCGCTTGTGCTTCTGCGCCACGATGGTCTATCTTACTTACTTCACTATATTTGAAATAAATCAATTTGACAATGCAGGCAAATGAAAATCTATTTTTTGTGCCATTAGGTACACATTGCCACATTTTATCCATACCACCATGTTTTCCTGCTAGTATTTAGACTATATTATTATACGATATAAATGTAATGAACATTTTTACGATCATGTTGATCTCTTCTAATGAATTATTTCCGCATATAAAATTAGAAAAATACGTATCAGCCGCCTTGCAGTGCGCTGGCGCCGTCTAAAATAGCTGGTTAACAGTTCGTGTAAGTATTTAAATTATAGTTTAGATTGAAAGACAAAAGCCACTATCCTGAAGTCGGTAGATTTATGTTGTTTTGTGTATGTACCTTACCTTACTACATACACATTATTTGGCTAAGATTGATTGAAAAATGTGAGTTTAACATATATATATATATATATATATATATATATATATATATATATACATATATATATATATATATATATATAGATAATGTATTATTGTATACTAGTCATCATTGTACCGTTAAATTGTGTTGTATAGGCTATCAAAATATTAAATACTTCCTTTCCGCGAGCAGGAATTGAATCGACCACAATTTATTGCTCTTACAGTCACACACTTAAGCGCCTGTGTCACAACTGACCTCAAAAAACGTAATATTGTATAAGTATAATATATATAATAGATGCGTATGCGCCATACATCCTTTTAATCAGATTTCCACACATGTGCATACATCGTCATCGTCATCCATCGTGTGTGTGTGTGTGTGTGTGTGTTTACACGTCCAGACAAAAGAATACACATACACACGTAATCAGGTATTTAACCATTCGGTATTTTATGTGTCGTAAGCTTAACGTATCATATTAAATGTTTCTATTTCAAACATCTTGTACGACTCGCCGGTAGTTTACCAACAAACAGTGTTAATAAGAAAACGGTAAAAGCTGAATAGGGTACGTAGGAAATAAGAAGAGATGCTTCATAAAGCTGACAATTAGTGAGCCTAGTATGAGTAAAGCTTATTATCCAGACGCAAGCTATAGATAATACTCGTATATATTAACGATGATATTATAGCTGAATGTAATGTCGTTACGTCTCGCACTCATATTGGATGCAAAAGGATAAATAATAATTGCAGTTCAGTGTGTAATGTCTCCATAATTTGTTAAAATGTTGAAATAGTCAATATATAATTTAATTTGCTGTTACGCTTACTGTGTAAATTATATGTAATATATAAAATTAAATATGACATCATAAAACTAAACGATGTTGTATCTAACAATAAAATAAGTAAAAATTTACAGTTAAAAAAATATATTTTTGAGAACACTATAACTAGTGCCTTTTGTCTTGATATATGTCGCATTATAGTTTGGTAAATCTTATTTTTAGATTTTATTACTGTTTGCAAAAGTTTATGTTCAAAAGTTGCGTTTTTAATATTTGTGTTTAGTTGAAAACAATTTCGTAGCTATAAAGGTTTTTTTGTGAATTGGTATAAAACTTTAAATATCGATTATTTAAAATGCTATAAAATAAGTTTGCATCAAGATAGCAATGTATTTTATGGATGAACATCTTTATAGGTAGTTAAGTGCGCCTTCAGGGAAACAAAAGACCGAGTCAAGGCTCTAGAGGCTACGGTTGTTCCTAAGTAGCTTTTCTTTACGATTTGAGCTTTAAAACGATATTTGATAACTTTCAGCTTTTCTTGAAGTATTTTGAATGAACTGTATAATTTTTTACCAGCACATATTAGACGTCATCACTATTTTTTAGGTTTTTTTTTATAATTGAGTTGTTATGCGCCACAGACTTTTGTTTATTATTAAAACTGTTATTTTTTCTTTTTAAAATGTGAACTGGACGTTAATATTGCTTTCTTGAATCTGCAGTTCCTTTTGTCAAATCCGAGTTTTATGGCCGTTGATTATGTTGATTGCGGCGCAGATAGTTGATTTCGTAATATTTCTATTACCTTCTCATCTCTCATAGGAAATAGCCATTTTGATGTTGTGTTCCACTATATCAGTCACGGAACCTTCATTTGCCCAGCGAATGAACCTGCCGATAGCGTCTTCCTTGCCTGCCTTGTTAAGGCGACGATAGCATGTGACATGCTGTCGTGTAGGGAGTTTTTAATGGCCTTAGTTTGGATGATTACTACAAACTCGTATGTAAGTCCCTGAGATTCGTAGATGGTCAGGGTGCGTGAGTTTCCCCATTTCCGGAAACTTTCCTGGTTAGGTCGGCTTTTTTCTGCTTGTGTATGGACCAGATACAGAGTATTGGGTGAATCTATAGGAATGGAAGCACTCTCAGGGAGCGAGTTATATGTCAGGTTAATTTATTTTTTAGTTAATTATTTTTTAGGTTAACACTTGTCCCTTAGTCAGCAGTAAACAGATAAACTAGTGTTAGTACACTATGTGCTTCACTTTTCGCCCAAATTCAATAACTTGCGAATTGCGTAAAAGCGCTTCTTAAAAGAACGAAGAAATGACATTTTATGGAAATTTTCTCTAGACTGTGGGTTGCAACCACAATCATTTCGTGTAATTTACAAAACTATATAAATAATCTTCATAATACATTTATTAATACCGTAGAAAATTTGTAGTATTATTTTTAGAATTTTATCAAATCTGTATATCTACGTAGTACGATGCTTATCAACCAACTAAAACCATTTCCACATACGCAAGTTATTTTTAAACAAGTAACTCGCTGACATTTCCAAAATTGAACCGACCGTAAAGGTCAGGTTTGATTTAGTAAAATTAATTACTAATTCAGCTATGTTCTGCGTTAGTCAGTCAGTCACTTATATATATTAAAATTAAAATCAAATCAAAAGTACTAATTTATATTATTATATGTATATTTTAATAAAATACATGTTTTTTCAGCATTACACTGAATCCCGAGGAGAGGGAAGAAAAAACACAATACTTATTTAGAAAACGTATAAAAATTTGAACGTAGCGGGACTTGAACCCGCGCCTCCTGGAAACCGACCAGGCGCTCTGACCACTGAGCCATACGTTCTCGCCAAGCTACGTCGAAATTCTTATATGCTTGTTACAACTTATGTTGTTAGCATCTCTGTAGGGAGATTTTTACAAATTTCCGCTACCCAAAGATAATTACTAAGAATTATCGTTTGGCAAGAGAGAATACTATTTTTAAATATTTTTAAACATTTTTAAAGTGTTAATCCACACTTAGGAAATATAAATACTTATTTAGAAAACGTATAAAAATTTTCAAAAATCTCCCTACAGAGATGTTAACAACATAAGTTGTAACAAGCGTGTAAGAAGCGTCAGTGGTCAGAGCGCCTGGTCGGTTTCCAGGAGGCGCGGGTTCGAGTCCCGCTACATTCAAATTTGTATACGTTTTCTAAATAAGTATTTTTTATTTCCTAAGTGTGGATTAACACTTTAAAAATGTTTAAAAAAAAGGAGCACAATGTTGAGACCCACCATACTCCACTTTCCAGCGAATTTTAGAGGCGTTGTATGTTGAGTAGCGGAAGTCAACGCCACCAACCAAACAGAGTAAAAAAGATATTATTTAAATAGTTCAAAGTAGGTAGTAAAATACCTATATACAATATTTACATAGCAATTGATTATCTCTAAGCAGCAATAACTAAGGGCTGATAAGTCTATTTCGCTCAACGGTGTTACCAACTGGTACTAAATGCCGTGATGAGTACTTAGATTATATTTAGACGTAACCTGTAAGCAACTTTGAACATATTATGGTAAATTAAGACATGTTGTTTTTAAATAATTTAAATACTTTTTATTTACACTGAGCCTATTTTGTTTTTAAATAATTTAAATATTTTTTACTCACATGAGCCTAGTGTTTAAGTATTTCGCACTCTACTTTCCGCCGAATTCTAGAGGCATTGCGTCTTGAGTGGCGGTACTCAACGCCTGGCTTTGCGTCGACACTACAGCGAAAAAATGAAAATATTAAATATTTAATTTTCTCGAGAGAGAATCAAACCTGTCGCTATCGCGTTTACAGTGACAACAAGTTTATGCCCCTACGCCACAAATGGCATCAATATACATATAGAATTTTAATAATCTTATTGGTCCGGTCAAAATTAAACGTAAGATTTCGACTCAGGTCAATATTTTAAATGAATGAAAATATGTAAATATATAATAATAGTTTCTTTATTCTTAGTATAATGTAATTTGTGTCAGTAAAGTGGGGTGTCTAGGGCTATATTAGTTGGTTATGGTTTCTATAATCACCCGAGAGATTGATTTCTTAGCAAGGTAGGCACAGAGAATCTAGTAATGAGACATTTCATTCTCCATTGTGAGATTCAATTGTGAATATTGCTTGTAGAGTGCGTATCATAACGCCGCATTTCTATTCTTTTCGCCGTGTTCTATTATAGCGGGATATATTATTCATTTAAATAAAATAATCATCAGACGCGTGGCGCCTAAGGAAATACCAACCATTATTGTCTTCAATCTCTAGGAAAATCCTTACCTGAATCGATTTTTCCTTAGTTGGCCTGTTATATAATATACGTCAACAGATCTGACATGACCTTGTATCTTATGAAACTATTCTTACTGAGATAATATTTAGTCCTTTGTATATAGTTTTCAATTTATGTAAGACAAACAGGAGGACGGAGTGTCTTAGCATAAGGTTCCTTCTGCTTTCCCTCCATATGGCAAAAAAACGTGAGGCTGTTAAAGTAAACAAGAACTTTAAGTTAGCGTAAATTTCAAACAAAATGTAATTATATATAATTTATATAATATAAAACATACATTAAGCACCGAGCCTCTTTGTCAGGGCGAGATAGTTGCTCCATGTATGAAATCAATCAATATGAAGTCTATACTAAAATACAACTACATTTATTGTAAGTATCGCATTCACGTTTAACCAAATCCAGATTTGACCGATCATTTCAAAATATTAACTTCTCAGTTAAAGTTATAGGGGTTCTTTGTTAAAGTTTAAGTGAGACAAATCCGGTATCTAAGTGACATATTAATATGAATATTTATATATATATGTACGAAATGTATTGACCGACGCCATATTTCATTGCATAGGAAAATGCATCGATGCCCTTAGTCCTCTGCGCGGCGAGGGGATCCTCCCGGCGCGTCACTCTTGAAAGCGGTCTCTAGAAGCTAGGTCGCTCGTTTTCACATTATAAACTGTAAAATGGCCCTGGAAAACCTTAGTTCAACAGGTAAATGTGATTTTTTATTATATTTTACATTAAAATATCTTAAATTGGAGCTCAATTAAGTAATAAAAGTAGCTTATTTTTATTTGTTGACGTATTTCAGTTAATAATAATCGATTATATCTTTTAAGGTTGGGGTGGGTTAAACACTTTGTTGTTCCACTAATTCCCATTTACTGCCTCATATTGAGAACATTTTAAGTTAATTAGGTCACGTTTGGTGCAATTTTATAAAATGCTATCTCTCGATTTTGCGGAAAGCTTGCTATTTTATATTTATATATTTTTAGTTGTTGTTCCATATATATATATATATATATATATATATATATATATATATATATATATATATATATATATATATATATATATATATATATATATATATATATATATATATTGATAAAAGAAAATAGTAATGATTACTCCTTTATTAATAGCCTTTGTGTGTTATAGGTACCTATTATATAATATGTGTTAAGCTAAATAATGTTTTTGTTTTATTTTAATTATGTACTTATATTTATAAATTTCTATAATGTAACGTATATTAAAAAATTTATAAATTGATTTTGTTAGTTGGTATTTGTTTTTTTATTTTGTATTTTTTAGGCGCAATGGGACATCATCTGACTGCAAACACGATGGTTATGAGTTCCATCACCACTCGCGAGATTGATTATATTTAGTTATTTTTATCTCCCCATAGATAAAGCGCGGTGTTTTATTCATCCATTCACGTTTTTATAATAATGCGAAAAGTAGGGAACGGAGGATCTTTTTCTTTTTCACCTCCCTGTTCCTCTATAAATTATATTTTATATACTTAAATTTATACCATGCAGGTATCCTACATAAATGTAGTTTTAAATTGGTTTTTATTATTTATTAAATATAATTTTTGTTCCAAATTGTAAGTAGTAATTTGCAATATTCACGTGTACAAAAATGTCTCATAGCGTCCAAATTTCATAATTTGCCTAAAATTTTGATATCTTTTTATCCTTTATCTTATAAATGATGCCTAAGCGATGATTCCATTTAAACATATATTCGAGTATTTGCCACTATTTATTGACCAGACAGATCATCTAACATATAAATGGAAAAGTGGAAACAGAATTATAATTCATTTTTCTGTTTTTTATTCATAAAAAAACGTGAAATAAGTTAATAGGGTAATTTTTCAAACAAAAGTATTAATAAACCTATTTAGTAATAGTTAATGCATTGATGTTTACAAGAAGCTCGTATATTGCAAAGTTTTCTATTATATATAAAAATTGTTTTGTCGTCACAGGGGCTTTTCTTGAAGTACACATATAACGTTGTATTAATAATTTTATTTGAATTTTATTTTTCGACCATAGCAAGCCGCGCGGTGAATGAAGCGAGTAGGGAGCAGAACCCATTAGTAAATATTTATAATAATATTAATAAATGCAGCGCTTTCTTGTTGCTAGTAACGGAATAATGTATATTTATAAATAAAAAAAAGAATCTAATATATAATAAAGTTTCAATTACAGTAAATTTCAATTTGTTACAGATGAGAAAAGTTGTATGGAGATATCCGAGGATTCAAACGATACTTATAGCAGTAAAGACAAGAATAATCATAAAAAATGTAATACTTCAAGTTTATGTGACATTTTAAAAGTAGATGGTAGTAAAAACTCTTCCGCCATTTGTGAGTCAATGTCGACAGATTATAATAAAACTAATCTCCTCTCACCATCAGAAAATAGCCCTTATTCAACTGACAGCGAGTCCAATTTTATAATAGAATCTGAATCTATTGGAAGACAGCAAAAAATAGAACCCATAATCCAAAAATTATACAATTCAAATGAATGTAATAATAACTACAATTATGGATTTGTTGCTTCTGAAGCCAAATATCGTGTACTTGAAGCCAGTAAACCTAAAAAAGGCAGTTTTGAGGCAGAATATAGCAAATATTTATTCCCAACGTTATCCTCGGACAATTTCGTTGCGCCAAAATTATTTGATGCAACAAAGACATCAAGTAAAGAGACATATCTTAATTGCTCTGATATACCAACGGAGACGGAGTCGCGAATAAATTTGATCTTGCCTCCTAAAAAACGAATAAGAGATACTTACATGTATACAGATGTAAAAAAACAAAGACTACATAGTCCAGAACTTGAATCTAAGGAGGACAAAAACACAAATAGTGTAGATAGATTTATAAAACCACCTTGTAAATGCGTGTATAAATGTTATAGCAAAATGGACTTCAATCAAAGAGTTCAGATTTTTCAGAAATTTTCGAAAATAACCGATATCCAAGAGCAGATGGATTTCCTGATACAGCATACAGAAAAATTTAAAAAAGTCAGTTGCAATATTCGGAATGTTTCAAGCAATCATTTATTTACATTTAAGTACAAGCTACCGTTAGTTTCGAAAGATATAGCAGTTCCAGTTTGTAAAAAGATGTTTCTCAATACACTTATGGTAAGCGATAAGCTTATAAAAGCAGCTTGGGAAAATTTGGAAAGTGGCAAAGAATTTATACAAAATCAGAGAGGGCGTCGTAAAAAACACAAGAAAATTGTTGTTAAAACTATGGTGAAGAGTGTACGTGACCATGTAAATTCATTTACCCCCGTTGACTCTCCATATTCCGGGGAAAATATTTCAAAATTATATCTAGATGGGACACTCAGCATTTCCCGAATGTTTCATCTGTACAACGAGTGGCTTGATCCTAATAAATATATTCGTAGGGCAAAAACTGAAAGACAATATAAAGAATTAGTAAAGAAAAATCTAGAAATAGATTACCGAGTTTCCAATAATAATCAATATAAAATGAGTAATGACTATATTGTTCCAAAGTACGATACTTCAAATACACAAAATGTTACCCAAAGTAATACAATAACCAATGACGATAACATAGTTAATACTTATAATAATTATAGTCCATTGGTCCCCTGTCTCACAGACTCCAAAGATCATTTCTGTAAAGAACATGATCAGCTATCTACCGGAGACAATCGATTTGATGCAGATGTAATTACTGAACCATTAAATAATTATTCAAAATACCACAATCATAGCGCAACATCTGCTGTTATAAATTGTAATTGTATTAGAACTCCTTCTGAAAATATACCCAGTAATACAATTTCATCACTACAACAACTTACAGCGCTCACAGAAAACACGCCAAAGTTATCCGACATACCCTTACCATCATCTAAACTGCTGGAAAATGGAACGAAAAATGAAACCAATAATATTCTTTTCTCTCCTGAAAAAAATAAAGACAAGAAAAGTATTAAAAACTTGGATAAACAGCGCAATATTCCTGTCAAAGTAATGGGGCCACCTTGTGAATGTATAAATAAATGTTCAAATAAGCTAAGTGAAAGTGAAAGAAAAAGTGCTTATCAAACATTTCAAGATCTAGGAGATAGACAAAAGCAAATAGATTTCATTTTAAAGCATACAGAGAAAAATAAAAAGAAAAGATGTGTAACTCGCAAACCGCCCAATAATCGCCTCTATACATTTACGTATAAATTACCTAATTCAAGAGGTGCACTAATTAAAATATGCAAAAGAATGTTCCTAAATACGCTAGTTGTCAGTGACGGCACCGTTAGAGGAGCTTGGGAAAAACGGGACGAACGTAAAAAAGATAATATACCAAAAACACAAAAAATAAGTGCCCGTAAAATCGCTAAAAGTATAATAAAAAGTGTTCGAGATCACATAAACTCATTTGTTCCCGTTGAAAGTCATTTTTTAGGGAGGCAAAGCAATAAACTTTATTTGGATGGATCGCTGGATATTTCACAAATGTTTCAACTTTATAATATATGGTTTGATCCTAATAAATATATTCGCAAGGCAAGATCTGAAAAAAAATATAAGCAAATAATTGAGAAACATTTTAATTTAGATTTCCATCAATCAAAGAAGGACGAATGTGTCCAGTGCCAGAGTTTTCGTAAACTCACAAAACCTAATGATGAGCAAATTGGTAGACATATAATTCATACCCAAAACAATTTGACTACTTATAACAAAAAAAATCAAGATAAATTAGAAGCAAGTCTTTCAAATGGAAAAATTTTAACAGCTGTTTTTGACATAGAAAAGTTGTTACCTTGCCCTAATGGACAAGAAACACATTTCAATAATAAAAGGAAATTATTCTGCTTCAATCTACCTATACTAAATATAATAACAAAACGTCCAGTTTGCTATATGTGGGATGAGCGGTATGCCAAAAACGGGGCTAACGAAGTTGGTAGCTGTCTCTTTGATTTTTTAAATTTCAATATTGATAATGGTGTCAGAGAGTTTCGATTTTGGTCAGAGAACGATGAAAGTAGAAATTTTGTCATATTTTGTGTATATATTGCGATTGCTAGTAGAAATAAAGTTAATATTTATCACAATTTTCAAGTAAAAGACCATGGTCAGAATGAAATGGCCAGCGTACACTCTGTCATCGAAAAAGTTTCATCAACTAAACATATATTTACACCAGAAGAATGGAAGCATCTTATAAATTGTATCAGGACTAGTTCCCAAGAAACGTTTAAAGTGGTTGAAATGACACAAGATGACTTTTATAATTTTGAGAGTCACGTTAATAATTGTAATTGGCAAAAAGATATTGAAGGCAAAACGGTATCATGGGATGATGTAAGAGAAATTTATATTTCAAGTGATGATCCTTGTAAAATTCAATTCAAATACGATTTTAATCAAGATTATGAAATAATTGACTTAAAAAGGCAAACAGAGTTTCCTGGAATTATAAAGGCTTACAATGAAATACTGCCTTTAAGCGAAGCAAAATATAATGATTTAATCAGTTTATGTGATAATGGTTTTATTCCTAAAGAATATATTGAATATTATAAATATTTGCCTTATGTTGGCCAAAATTAAAATTACAGAGGTTGTGATCCTATACTACCACAACTCAAAATAACTTAGTAATTAATGTAAAAAAATTACGACATAAGGAGTTATTGTTTATATTCTTTATTTGATAACTAATTCTTTGTATTCAGAGACTTTTGTAGATAATACATCTATGTATAGTATTAAGATATCTAAAAATGTCCGGATGCATGGTGTACCAACCGCATAAATTGTAATAAGTAAGTATGTGTATATTGATGTGTAGTTTTGAAAGAATTCCTTTCATCCTAATTGTTGTGTGACGAGACTGATCTCAATTTTATCAGGTTTAATAATAACAAAATTGAATTAAATGTTACATTCTGTGTTATGTGTTTCATTAATTATGCTCTCTCGTCTCTCTCTTGAAAGTACTTTTGTCTTGCTTTTGTTGTAAACAAAAGCAAGACAAAAGTACTTTTACAGTGCAAAAAGTCGCAGGGTTTTATGTTTAGTAAATGTACTTACTTTTCGGTAATCACAAATTTAACTTTCTGAAATTATAGAAAATTATATTTAGAATATTTTATGTGAATAAGTTATTAGGTTAACCTGCCGTTATCAAAATATACTTAATTTCAAGCTCCTTTCCGAAGCATTGGCTTTGGAAGCTGTATACAACTGTTTAAAGTATTTGTGATATTCTTAAATTAAGCAAAATTAATTTTATTAGAAATCATTGGTGTCACCACCGTGACGCAATAGAATAAATATCTAAAAAAAAATATTAAATTTAACTATTAAATTACTTATATTTTCATTTCTTCCCTCAACACGCAATGCTTTCAGAATTTGGCAGGAAGCAAATGAGGAACGGAGTATCTTTATACTACCTTACCTAATACGGGATACAGCGTGAAGCTGAGTCGGTGTGTTCCGACAATTAACACGTTACGTCTTTGTAATTCGCAAAAATCTAAAATGACACACTGTTTTTCACTTTTCTTATTCATAGTGTGTTCAGAACGACCACCGTAGCGTAGTGGGGCAGCGTCTAAAGGTACACCTTGTGAGTTCTGTACCCACCTGAGGAAATAATTATATTTAAATTATTTTTATTTCCCCGCTCTGGCATGCATAGCGTAGAGTTAAGCTTCACCGCTTATGCTGAAACCTAACGCTGTTTCAAAAATGGCGTGGTTCGTACTAAAGGAATTGTTTAACACTAGATACTCTCCTGTCCTATAAAAAAACTGGGTTCTTTCTATCCTACAATGAAATTAATACTCGTACATATATGAGAATGAAAAAAGACGACTGCCTTTAGGCGTTTCTTTATATGTTGAGAAACATGCAACTAACTAATTTTCTTTGTAGATGCTAAAGTGCCTCATAGATTTTTTTTAAGTGAATGAAACAAGTAACATACTTTATATTTACAGGGAAATATTAACATTTATACACACTATGCTTCCAAGAACAAAGCTTTACTTGTTAAATAAATGTTGTTGTTAGAATTGATTAAAATGAAGTGATTGTTGAAATAGTTTTTAAATTTTCAAAGCGGCCGTGGCGCAGAGGCCTAAGTTTGATTATCACTCGAAGAAATGAAGTATTTTATATTTTCCTCGGTCTGTAAAGGAGGTGGCGTTGAGTTCTTCCACTCAACATTCAACGCCTTCAGAGGAGATGGAAAGTTGGGAAATGTCTTGGGGGGAGCGGCATATTATAACGCTAGGTTTCCCAGGTTCTCTTAGCCTATCCTGATTTGGGGGTGCGGGACAGCGTGAAGTTAAAAATATATATTTATCAATGTATGATGCAACATCTTCTTTTTAGAAAAGGTACAAAATAATGAAAATCGGACAAGCGCCAGTCTGGCTCGCCTACCGATGGTTCCGTACAAAAATTGGAAATCTCGAGCTTTTTCTGAAATTCAAGCTTTGCTTAGGAACCCTTTTCTGATATCTCACCATTGGCCTTAATACCAAATTTTGCCCACTTTCTAAGGCTATTTATTATATTTTAAGATTTAACTATAAATTTATATTTTTTTTCCTGAATTATTACTACCTATAGTTGCTAAATTTCATAATTCTAAGTTAACTGGAAGTACCCTATTAATTTTAATTACGTTATAGTGTCTAAATATGATATTTTGCTGTTTAAGGCTTATATTTTTCTTATTTTTTTATATAGCTTAATTTTTTTTCTAAATACGTTCTACCTGTAGATACTAGGTGTCAAATCTTATAGTTCTAGGTTAACCAGAAGTACCCAACAGTGACACGAGTCGTAGGGCAGGGCCACAAGCGTACGACTGTAAGCGCGACAGGTTATGGGTTCGATTTCTAATAGAAGGAAGTGTTTTAATGGGAACAGTTTCTGTCTCTCTCAATGAGTCGGTCAGTATCTTAGCACTAGGTTCTCCTGCCATGCGGCATGCAGGCTGAAGCTGAAAACATGTTTCTTAATATGTAATTTTAACCTAAAACATTGCGTGAGTGAAGCGTTGATAAGGCAAGTTCTAAAACGCTATTATGAGCGAAAAGGAAACGTCTTAGTTACTCATAACGATACCGTATCCAATGTGATAACAATCATAATTTCCTTTATTTTGAGGTAGCATATCGTATTGCAAAGCTTTTATGTCTTTGATTTTGTAACCGGATACTTGCAAATATACTTAAGCAACTCTGGCGCTAACACAAATATTTAACGTGAATTTTATTTTTCAGCTTCAAACTATAGCCGCAATATAGCAGGGTAGGCAGAGAGAAATTAGTGTCAAAACACTCCGTTTCACACTTGCCGCCGAATTTTTGGAGGCATTGTGTTTTGAATGACAAATTTTTGTTGCAACAACACCTCAAATTTTTGTTTCAACAAGGCGTCATCATCGTCTTATCAGAGCGAAAAAATAAAAATATTAATAAATAATAATTAGTTTCCCCGAGTGGGAATCGATCCTACAACCATCAAGCTTACAGTCACGCACAGCTTGTGCTACAGCGCCACGACGGCCTTAAAGGTTTTTTTTTTTTCAATTTATAAATTTCTTGTATTTTGCGGACCGGATATGTCTTGTCTGATGATGTCTTTCTTTATACAACACAATATTGTTTATTAGCTTCGCTCGCGTTGTCAAATGAGAATAAAAAATGTGTATGATATGACGAATATATATGACACTTATCACATTCATCGATATACAATCGAACCAGTAACTCCTGAGAGTAGACTTTCAGCGTTTCAGCCATACAAACCTATACACTTTATCATATCAGAATTAAAATATATAGATTTTTATCAACATCATGTGATCTGGTACTTTGTCGAAGCAGATTACTAGTCACAAGTATTGTATTGGATATCTCATTGAATATATATGAATTGAATCTACGACCATCGTATGCAGTCAGACACGTTTCTACTATGTCACGGCGTCTTTGAATTATTTATTTTGTATGTTAAACTTGTATCGATGATATATTCTACAGAAATAGAAGAAAAAAAAGGAAAATAAAAAAAATACGTTTTCGTATGTGACAAGCTGTAACATTTCAAGGTAAAAGGGCAGAACCAAAAATAGATAAATATATGTCAAAATGTTCTGAAACATAAAAAATATTAAAATATTTGGTTATTTATACTAAAGGTTTTTTATAGTAAATAAAATATGTTTTTACATATTTCAGCATAAAACATAAAAAAAGGGTTAGAACGTTAGATTTATTATTAGAATTATTGATTCGAATTATCGCAAAGTGAGACGTCACTAGTAAAAATGACCAATTAACATTAAAAGTGGCATACACTCGTATGATCATACACAGTTCAGTATAAATGATAATTGTTTGACGCTTACAAATCTAGCTACCGCTTTGTTCGCCCGACACCGTGTCTGATATTTCCTCTGAGCTCTGCATTATCGATTGTATTTGTGAATAAAACCATTTCAACCAAACCCCTAGTACCTAGCAAAGCGGCCCCGGTGGTCATAATAATATACGATAAAGGGGGACGCGGGAAGGTCAGGTTACATTGGCTACTCTAATAGCATACACGCACACGACCCACACAGGGGTAGGTACCGCGCAGGCGCTCTAGCTCACCCCACCCATCTACTTGTCGTTCCAAAGCCGGCAAAATTCTTTTACACCCCCGAGGTGACGTCCCAAGCGCAACAACTTCTACGTATTTCTTCGTTTCAACAAAAATATATCCATTATAATGTACCATCTCATGTGTCCGTGTAATGCTTCAGCTTTAATTGTCGCTTAGTGTGTTTTCTATAGTAGGACTAAATTTTGTGAATAAAATTTTACATTCATAAGGAAAATGGCGGATCCGTCGCGTTCGTCCGCGTAATTTTAAATATCTTGGACAGGATTCTGAATTATTGGTATAGCGTGAGTTTGCAAGGACAAGGTGAAAATCGATATTTCGTCCGCGATGGCAACCTGCCTGTAGGTGGTTAGAGGCGGTCTGAGGAGGGTACGAGGTGGAGCTGGTCTGGTGTTGATGTCAGCGAAGAAGAGAGTAGCCTAGCGTCCTCCGACGACATGACTACTGAAACGGCGACGCCGAACCAGGTATGTAACTTTTGCCGCAGAGACACTTTTCAAGGACAATGGTCTTTAGTTTCTCTTATATAATACGAATATAGCAAAGTTTTAAATATATTTCATGGAAACGCAATTATAAATAACATGTAAAATTTTAGAGCTATAGTAAAGAAAATTATTTATTTTTTAAAATATGTATGAGAGCTGCTACGCTCCTTTGTCATTGTACCATAGACACGTAAGATGAATTGCTAATCATTTTTGTTTCAGAATTTCACTTTTAGAAATAGACAATATATGTATATTTCTAGAAGTGAAATGGACAATATTTGGATTAGATGATGATAATTTTAAATTTAAACAAACTGAGATATCTATTGTATTTTATAAATTTAAAGTATTAAAATGAACTTAAACAAATTTAATTATATTGTAAGTCATATATTATATATGAAATATATATTTTGAATTTTCTTATATTTTTGTCACATAGAAGATAAGGTTAAATTAACTAAACTAAATCAAGTTAAATTAACTAAACAAAGAACTATTTGTATACTTGAATATCGGGAAAGGAAATTCTATTAATAATTGAGTTTATCCGAGTATTGGATTTGTCGCCGGGAGCTAATCTAATTATTCAGTTATACCAGCTTCGCTATCTATTGGCAGAGTTTGATACGAGAATAACGATATGCAATTTTATTTTTAACCCTTATTTTTAAATTCTTCTTAATTAAATAACGTTTCAATATATTTTGGAATTACCTCAATATATGAGTATATAGAAATAGATAAATAGAGATAAAGAGCGGCGTTGAGTTCCGCCACCTAAATCGCAATGCCTCGAAAATTGGGGTTTGCGAGTTTCTTAACACTAATTTCCCTACGCCATGCTATATACATTAAATAATATTAATATATTTTTTTTATAAAGGATATTGAACTACTTGTTATTCAAAGTCCGTATAGGATAGGATACGATAGGACAGAGTTCGTATCGGGTTATTGGGAGTAATTAATGAGGCCAGTCGTGGCTTAAGCTTAAGCGTGTATATGTACAAACGTATATACATATTGTTAGAAATTCAGAAGAAATTCGGTTATAGTTTTTAAAATACACGATAAATAATCCCTTTCCAAATAGTTTAAAAACATATAGACGACACATCGTCTATATGTTTTTAAACTATGTATCACCTACTAACAATACTCCACACTAGGTTTCCTTCCAATAAGGGCCGTTACCAACAAGCAATTGCCCCCGATTGACACAACTCCATCATCTTTTTCACCTAAATACATATATATATATAATGAAATATTTAATATGTTCATTTTTATGCACTGGCGTCGAGGCAAAGTGAGGTGTTCCGCCACGCAGCACGCAATGTCTCAAGGATGCGGCGGAAAGTTGAGGGATCGGAATTGTTTTAATGGGAACGGAGTGTCAACACTAGTGATGCGTAAAGCTAAGGGCAGTGTCTTAACTCTCCACACACATAACTAGGCTTCTGTGTTACCTCTACCTGCTGCTAAATGCGGAAAACAGTGTGATGCTAAGAAAAACAATAATTAATTAATGCGTCCTTGGAAATAAAGGAAATCCATCATTCCAAATATAACATTAAAATTTTTATAATTAAATTTTCTTTTATATAAAATTTACATATAACCCTTCTAACCCTAGACTATGGTAGTCCTCAATACTTCCCTTTCAATTGTCCTTGACTTTGTTATTTCCTGTAGGGCTTCCCTTAGCTCCCGGTACGTCATAGGCTAATATGGGTTCAGTCTAGATTTTATAATTGAGTTAACTACTACATACGAACATTGCCACAATTATTATTTTTTGATATTTTTAAATCAGTATTTTTTGTTTATAAAATAAATTCATATTTTTGATAATTTATTAATTACAAGCAAATTAATTTTATAATATATTTCTGTTGTCGATTCATTTCTTACTCGGAGGAATGAAATCTTTAATATTTTCGTTTATTCGCTCTGGTAACGAGGCAAAGCGCAGTGTTGAGCGCCACTCAATACAAAAAGCCTTAAAAATTCAACAAAAAGTGAAGTGCCTTAACATTAGGTTCCCAAGTTCCTTTACTGCTACGCACGGGACCCGTGTGTACCCGCTTTCAGAGGAACTCTGATGACTTAAAATGGGTCATGTGTTGTATTCTATTACTATTTACATACGAACACGGGGGCAAACCCATTGGTAGAAGTTAGTTTATATATCAAAGCTTAGGACGGAGAGATTCAAGTCTAATTTTCCGTTGCCTTTATTGCGATATTTGGGGAAAGCGTGAAGCTTAAAGAATTAACACACATGTGTGAAAATAGAATCCACTAACCACGCGCGCAGTCATAATAAATTGCTGATTGAATCAGGATGGTGTCTAACTTAATCAATATACATTTCGAAGGTTTTCTTCTGTTTCTTATATATGCTATAAATTACATGTAACCTTGTCAACAGGGCTCTAATTTCTCACGAGAATTCCCAAAGCATTTCAGGTTTTCATAGCGAATATTTTGTGTGACAATAATTTATTTCTTAATGCCTTTGTTGAGATTGAATCTTTTTGTAAGTTACAATTTTTAGCAGAACGAAAAGGAAGATCCTAAAGGACCTGTTTTTGATTTTTATACAATTTGTATATAGATATTCATAAATAAAATATGATTTTATAGTCGATTTTAGCTAACTAAAATTAGATGAAGACATTATTTTATTTTATTTTTAATAAATATAATTTAGGCGGGCATCCGTTAGTCTTCTTCATTAACCCAGTTCTTAATACATCCCGATGACCATCTGCTGGCAATTATCGTCGGTCACTCAGAGATGGTTATAGTAAAACATTTTTGTATTCTCTAAGGGGTGTCTTAATATTGGACCTGTGTCCCCCAAACTTTCCAAAGACCAGGAGATTTCCTTAGAATCCGACGTCCTCAAGGAAAGAGAAATATTATAGACGATAGTCCTAAGTATCATAATATATAAACAAAAGTACACCTTCGTAACCTATTAAATTGCAAAACCAAGACGACCTAATTACAGTCAGTTTCATGTTATACAAATATAACGCCACGCCTCGCCCCATTAGCGTTCTAATTAAATAAAATAACTCAATTAAAATACGCCTTTCATATTTGTTTTGATGAAGTCATCGACCCATTCTATATAAGAAATTATTTTTTTATTCTGTTGTACTGAATTAATTATGAATATGTTTTTGTTTTAAAATATTTATAGATATTTATGTATATAAAATTACGGATAAAAGATCATTAACTATTAACTTTCTAATTGTAAAAGTGTTACAACAAAAATTAATGATTGATTTTTGTTTTCCCGATGGTGCTACGTTGGTAACACGATATAGCGCGGCGTTGGGTTCCACCCCTGAACACTTATCTAAATCACTAACGTCATTCTAAAAAACCCATACCTAGACAGTTTCCGAGATAAGCAGCGTTTACTCCCAATGGTAAAAACATTCAAATGACAGTAAATAAGGAGAACATGAATCTTTGATTAATACCGCTTTTATGGCCCATAACCATAACTAATTTAGTACATCTAGAGACCTATTGGTTTATTCATCAATCTTGTTTAATAGATCCAATAGTATACACGGATCGAGATTCCATTTGTATAAATTTTCTAAAAAAAATATTTGTAATGAGGCCAGTCGTGGTGCAGCGGCACGAAGTGTGACTGTAAAACCGACTGGTTGTGGGTTCGATCCCCACTCGAAGAGATGTAATATTTACTTACATTTATATTTCTATTTCTTCGCTCTGGTGTCGAGGCTAAGCGCGGCGTTGAGTTCTGCCACTCAACAGGCAATAAATAAAAATATTAGATGCCTCCAGAATTCGGCAGAAAGTGGGGATCGGTGCGTTTTAACACTAGGTTCCCTCTGCCTACCCTGCTGTGTGTGGGATACAGCGTGAAGCTGATGTAATTTTTTGATTTAATTTTAGTGTTTGTAATAAATTCGTAGATATAAAAATAAAAATCAGACGTACATAAAATGTATCAAAATGTCCATTAGTAGAGGGGCAACGATGTTGTTTTATAGGGGTTGTTTCCCCTTATATAAAAGTGATTCGGTTTTCGAAATAAGACGCATAGATAAAACTGTAAAAATAGTGATTTACAATTTAAATTAGAAAATAATAATCGGATTGCTCTACCTAAAAATTTTGGAAAGAAAATCATTTATTTCATAAAAAAAAAGATTGGGGTCAAATCCCATTCGACTGAATGATTTTTTTTTATTTTCTTCCGCCACTAGAGTAAGGGATAATGTAACACTTTGTTCCTATCCTGTAAACCATACTGTACGGGATATTCGGGATATGGCGTAAATCAAAAAAAGTTAATGTTTACAGAAAGGATTTAAAATATTCACCAACTGTCATGGTCGAACATCGATTACATACGTTGACGCCGCTGTTGCGCAGTTGAACCGTAACTCGTATCAGATTGTATGGTACGTACTTAAGTTTTAAATGCCAGTTTATGTTTTAGATTTTTACATGAATTGGTTAAACAAAAGGTATTTCTTATCTAAAATAAATTTAGATAAGAAATACCTTTTGTTTACAGGATTTAAAAGCCGGAAACACTTTTTTTTATAATTTATACGTACATATAATTATATAACTATATGTGTTCATTATAAAAATAATAAAAAAATAATATATGTTTCAAGTTTCGTTATCCATTTTATTATGAAAGAACCAAGATTTTGTTCTAAAGGCAGGTAAGGAAATTAACCTAAAAATAACTTTAACAGTCTTAAATCAATCAAAATCGTCCGTATCTATATATATTTCCGTAAATGATATATTTCGAGGCCAGTCGTGGCGCGAGGGCACAAATTGTGACTGTAAAACTGGCTAATTGTAGGTTCGATTCTCACTCGAGGATATAAAATATTTATTTAAATTTATATTTCTCTTTCTTCTCTCTGATGTCGACGCAAAGCGCGGCGTTGAGTTCTACCACTCAACACGCAATGTCTCCACAATTCGGCAGAAAGTGGGGAACGGAGTGTCATAACACTAGGTTCTCTTTGCCTACCCTGCTGTGCTGGATGTAGCGTGAAGCTGATTATGTGAGTTTCATTATTCTTTTATTCATTCGAACGTACAGCGGCACGCTTAACAAGAATGTTTGGTAGTAATATTTAATTTGACCTTGGCCTTTCGCCTCCAGTAAAAAACTTATCGAGCCAAGAAGTAGAATATTAAAATGTTTGTAAATCACGTATGAAGGCACAGTATAGTTAGAAAAGAAGGCAAAAGATTTATACAAGGGATTTACATAAGGAATAATGGAAGAAACATTTACATATATATTGAAATTTTTATCTTCAAATATAGAACTGATAGAAAATACGTTCATTGGTATTATTTCTTTGATAATTAACAAGTTTTTTTTATATTTTGTGAATGTCTAGACTAAATTTAGCAACATGACACTTTGTCACTTATTGCGCACCTAAAAAGGAACAAAGTAAGTTATTCTGGGCAGAGTAGAAATCATCAGTTACGTATAAAAAATCTGGACGATCGATAATATTATTTAAAATATAAACATTCCCCTGACTAGGGGCTGATGCTGTAGCCATTTAATAAAGTACAGCCTAAATGCACGATTAACTCTCTATCAATTCTAAAGGCAATTAATAATTTCTTTCTTTACTAAACTAAACAATTTAAGCAAAAATCTATAAGTCACAAAGAACGGCGTTGAGTTCCGCCAGTCAACATGCAACGTCTTATAAATAGGGCGGGGTGATAAGAATAAGTTTCTTATTTCTATCCTGCTTTAAGCGGGATTCAGCGTGAAGTAATAAAAATGTCGTTAAAATCTTCATAATATGTATGTATATATTCATTTTTATATATTCAGTAGAACGAAGCGGTCTTAAGGGCACATAATCGATATAAAGTTATTATCCATGCCTTTCAATATTATGTTAGGATTATGTAAATAAAGTAGTTTTAATGTAAAATCACGTCCCTTCATTTAAATATTCTATTCTTTATAATATTTTACTCTATGTATAATATAAGGGAAGTTTTAACATGACTATGATCTTTTCTTACGCTGAATCTCGCAAATAGCTGGGAACGTAGTATTAAGGCACTCCGTTCCCATTATGATACTTCCGAACCCAACTTTAAGCCGAATTCTGGAGGCATTACGTTTGTTGTACTATTTAATTGTGTTAATATATGGCTCTAATTACAAAATAGGAATCGGCGCAAAGTAGGAAACGGAGTGTCGTAGCATACGGTTTTCTCTGCTTAACCTGCTATATGCGGGATACAGCCTGAAGCAAAAAACGTATTACAAAAATAGACAATCAAGTGAACGCTTAAGAATTGAAGTATTATAAAACCGATGTTCATAAACCGCAACTTAAGTTAATTCATATAGGTGAAACTACAGTTCAAGTTCTTCTTTACAGTAAAACTGCTATTGTACTAATCACTCCTTGTTGAAGTCTCTATAAGTAAGTCTGGGTGTCTATAAAAACTATCTGACTCTACCGGAAATGACATGGCTCTATCGTGAAAATGAAAACGGCTCTTCCTCTCTTATGCCTTCGCTTTGTTCATTTTAGATTACATCCTAAGCTTACTGAAGGGAAGCAATGATTTAGTTCCTGCTAGCCATTTATTCTAAAGACAAGTCATCGGAAGTTGGAACCGTTCTGTTGTTCTGAACCTGTTTCTGCGTATATACGTATTGTTGTTATTTTCCTTCAGTTTTATGATTTATTTTGCATAGTTTACAAAGTTTTGTGTCAAGACATTCTATTAATTTTTTTATCTGAATTTGGTTATGTGCTTCGAGCATTACATGTACAGTCAAGTGGCCTCGATGGATAAATAAAATATCCATAAATTTATCGATATGAACCCACAACCACAACAATATCTAATACATACAACACTTTACACATACAGTGATTTTAGATTATCCATGTTCATATTTCTATATTGAAATAGCTATATCGGTCGTGATGCTGGGGCACAACGTGTGAATAAAAACGGGACTGTTTGCAGGTTCGGTATTCACTCGAGAAAATAAAATATTTATTTAAATGTACATTTTATTCTTTGCTCTGATGTCGAGGCAAAACTTGGCGATGAATTCCGCCACTCATTAAACACACAATGCCTCCAGAATTCGGCGGAAAGTGGGGAACGAAGTGTCTTAACACTAGAATCCCTCTGTCTACGTTCCTGCTGTGAGCGATTTTTTTTAGGAACAAAGAAAAAAGAAATCGATATAAACATATAACTTCATACAAAAATTATCGAATCTTAAATTTGAAGTTAAACTAATTTAAATATATCCGAAACCATATTTGTATTGTATGGCGCATAAATGGTTTTATACTGTATAGAAAGTATATTAAAATATACAACAACAATAAAATAGCAAAATTACGTACAAAAATTAAAATCACATAAACTACTAAGTAAAACAACAAACGAACTTTTGTATTGGAAATAAGTTCAAGCAATAAACTGAAATTAAAAATAAACACGGTATTTTCCAAACACCCAATTCGAAGTTGAAAAGCTTCTCATTACCAACACATTCAGTGCTTAATTACTCGCGAACTTTTATATCACTCGGTTGCAGCGACTAAAATTTTGTGAAAAGCGAGCAAAGCTTATTTTACAGAAAAATACACTTTTTATCCGATTGCGGTGAACCCCAATAAAAGGGTTATGTGTTTAGCGCGTATGTATGTACTCGTATATGTGTATTTCCGTTCCTTTGTTCCCTTGGTTAACTGGTGAGCCAGTTAACGTATTTTGACAATGTTACGTCGTTAGATTTTTCTTTATACAGAACAGAAGTTTTAGTGTTAACCAAAAAAAATGCTTCGCTATATCCCGCGGGTGGAAGAAGAAGGAAGATAGTGTTAAAACATTCATATTGCCCGTTCTCGTAAAGAAAGCACGGCGTTGAGATCCCCCATTCAAAGCACATTGTGCTTTGCTTCTTGAAAGTTGGGCAGTGCGTGGGGATCGGAGTGTTTTATCACTACGTTTCTTCTTATATGTCCTGCTGTACAGGACAGCGTGATGCTTAAAAAAGGTAATAATAAAAACTCATATAGAAAAATTGTAGTTATATACGAGTTAAGTAAAAAGAAAGCCTATTCAGAGTCACCGACAGGTATTCATCTATTCAACATTGAAACGTCTTGTCTGTCGCGAGACTTCGTTGTTTGTTGTTCTTACAAACTCTGTATGTGGTTTTTATACAATGTAGAGTCGAGAAATGAGCTTATTTTAGAGTAGGAGTGGGAGAAAGCTTTTAATATATTAATTTATTTTTATTTATATTTAAATTATAAATATTTTAAAATTCATACATAATATATTGTTTATTGTTGTAAAACAGTAACGTGATGTTCCATATGGTAAGCAAAATAACATTAAAGATCTTCTTGAAGAGATATTGTATGGTCAACCCTACATTTTTAAAGTTTATCTGAATAATGAACGAGTTTTCTATAAAATGGACTTCACCCCATGATCACCACGTTGGATTAATACAAAGTTCATGTGTATTTTTTTATTAGGTTCACGCTGTATTCCGCTACACAGCAGGGAACCTCATTTTCCGCCGAATTCTGGAGGTTGAGTCTAATTCAGTGTTTTGAGTGGCGATAATATAATCTTAAATAAATATTTCATTTTCTCGGATGCGGATTGAACCCCCAACAGCCCCGCGTGCCCCTACGCCACGACGGTTTTCAATGATGACACTAACGTGTAAAAGCTATACTTATATAAATAAAACGAGAAACTTTAAACCACCATTAGTTGTAAATTAGAAAATAAATACAGCCGTCTACGAGTAAAAGTGACAAAGTATTTTCCTCTTGCATTAACCGCGTGCACAAGAAGGAAACACTTCATATTAGAGATCCTTCAGCTGAAGGATTTGGTGAAAGCCCGTCTGAATTTCAGACATTTTCATCTACTATGATATACAATGGTGAATGACAGAATTTTTTTAGCCGTCAAAGTACAAGTTTGTGTTATTTCAAAAATTCACTGATTCTTTTTTACTATATTTTTTTTATTATAGTACAGTATAAAAGTAAATTATATAATACTTTTTTTACCCGCACACAGCATGATAGGTGGGAACTTAGAGTTAAGATACTCCCTTTTTCATTTTCCGCTGAATTCTGGAGGTATTGCTTAGTAGCGGAATTCAACGCTGTAAAAATTATAATTATTCTGTAATATTTTAGTTGTTTTTGTTTACTATTTCTGACACTGATGCTCTAACTAGAAAACTTGAGGTTGTGGGTTCGATTACAATTCGAAGAAATAAATTATGTATTATTTTCAATTCGTCGTTTTGGTAAATTGCAATGACTTGAAATTTCGGCGGTAATTCGGGAACGAAGTGCGTTAACACTAGATTCCCTACTATGTGCGAGACACAATGTTAAGTTGGAAAAAAAAAATTGTTGACATGTATGACCTGGTCTGGCGAGCAGTGTAATATGTAGGTAGCATTGGAGTTTATTATTTAAATTCCCTATGCAGAGAATGGAAAAATTTCCACAATTTTTCTTGTGATTTAAAAGAAAGTACTAATCAAAAATTTAAAAAAGAAAACTACCAAAAATATAAAGTATTAAAAAACAAGAAAAAAAAAATCCATAGGCACGCAACTCTTACCCGCGGGATGCTTATAGCGCAGCGTTGCCTAAACAATAGCTCGTCTGGCTGGTAGACCCTTTTGTGTGACGTAACTAGCTAGTATCTTTCATGGTTTAATTTGGACGTATCTTAGGTTTTTTCTGGTTTACACTAAAGCTTAAGTATGTGTAATTTTTACGTGCACAAGGCTGGGAAGGCTGAGGGAACTTAGAAATCTAGTGTTAACTCCGTTCCCGTTAAGACACTGTTCTTGATCATTTTCTACCGAATTTATTTTATTTTTTATTCAGTTGCGGGACTAAATATCGTGTTTTGCCTGGTTTCTAAAGAATAAAGAATTAACTAAGAATAAAATATTCTCTTGAAAAATATAAAATGAAAATAAAGTATGAAGTGAAACATTATAAAATGCCTAAAGATATTATTGATGAGTGCTAAACCAGACCAGATATTTTCCTTTAATTTCGAAAAGCCTAAAATAGTACTGGTAAAACAAACAGTTTCAAGAAAGAAACAAATATTGCAAACGATCTTTTGCAATTATTTAAGTTTCGTAGATTTTTAAGCGAGACTTTTTTTTTATAAAAATTGATTTGTAACTTAATAATAGCACAAATCGGTAAAAAAAAAATTGTGCTCACAATAACCCAATACTATTTTTCATAGTAAAATTCGTATTTAAGTTCATTCAAAAAGTATAATCACGATGTACTAAGCTGTGATTATACATAACTATAGATATTATATGTACGTAGCAATGGCAGGTAGCTTTTATAAAGCTCGTCTGGCTCGCAGACACCCTTGTTTGGAGTAGCTATCTGTGGCTTTGATTCTTTAACATCGCTGCATTTGTATTTTCATTTAAAATTTATATTTATATTTTTTTTATTCGTGCTGTATCCCGCTTGGAACAGGGTAGGCATGGGGAACCTGGAAACCTAGTGTCAAGACACTCAGTACCCATTAAAATATTTTTCCCTTTTCATTTTTTTTTCATGTGCACATATTGTTAGTTGATAGTCTGAAATAATGTTATTATTGTTATGGCTGCATACGAGCACAGGTTCGATTTCCACTCATATACTTAAAATATTAAAATATGTATTTTCATTTCTTGGTCTAATTAAACAGAATGTGGGAAATTTGAGTAGAAAATTTTTAATTGTTAACAAAATAAAGAATCAAGTAAATTATCATCACAAACACTGATACTCGTAGCGATTTTGCGTAATGCAAGAATTGCATGAACATAAATAAACTAAGTCATTATTAAAACTAAAGATTTTAAATAACAATATAAATGAAACTAACTATAAAGTATAAAACTAAACCGTAGAAGCTATATTTTTGGCGTAATAGACGAAAATATCCACATGCGACAGTTATAAGAGGCTAACTAAATTTATCGATGACGTCAGACGGGAGTAGTCACCCCAAAATAGCCCCGTACTTTATTTATCTACATATCTGACAATGGGGAGAATTGAATCGGCTAATTTCGTATGACACTGCATTTCGGATTTTTTGAGAGCGTTGTTGACATACAACTTTATATATTTCTTTTTTTTTACTAAGTTCTATCGCTTTGAAATGGGGTTGAAAAAAATATATATATATTGAAAATTATCTTTATTAATCTATCTACTTAACTTTCAGTCACTGTAAGTTTGTTTTGGAAATATAAGAAAATCCTCCAGTCATCGATATTTTCACTGGGTTAGGACAGCATCGATTTTATTTATTTATATTGTTGTTAAAATAATGAAAATCTGCTTTGTCGAATATGCAGATAATTATAAAATTTTTTTTAAGCAATGATGCTTATTTATATTGCTATCCGCACATAGAAGAGTAGGCAGAGTTTAAGCCACTCTGTTCCCATTAAGATACTTCTATTCCGTAATTGTGTGTAGAGTGTGAATTGAACCTACAACTTTCTAGACACACGCTTGTGCCACTGCGCCACGAGTGCCACTACTTTTGGCTATATTTATTATATAGCTTGTACGAGTATAGTTGAGAGCAAAACTAGTAATAAGATAATATTTATATCAAATAAATTACGTACATTAGGTCTTAATGTGGAGGACACGTCTTCATTATTTACGTAATAACACAAAAAATGTTTTAAATATTTTTCTACACTAAAGGCATTAAATCAATACTACTAATCTATCTGTGTGTGTTCTTATTTTATTACTATATTAGATACACAAAATAAATTGAGACATATTTATTTTACACACACAACTTTTTCATTTGCAATCACACTACCCTCACTACAGCACTAGGGTGACTAACCCTAGAGGGGTTGAAATAATTGCTGGCGGTCTACCCTACGTCTTGCTCACTGAACATGCTTGAACTTAAGAACACGGTATACGCGTCAATAAACTGAGTATAAGTATTAGTGCTAGTAATTAAAGAATTTTTGCAGCATTAATTAAACTGGTTTTAAATTTTTTTTTGAATATGCATTCGCTTTAAAAAAAATTGAAATCTCGGAGTTTTTGATTTTTTTATGTATAAACGAGTTATGCAAGAGTAGAATTAGGCATAATGCACCTAAGAGAAAGAGAAAAGGGGCCCTAATTACCCTTGTCCATCCAAGTAAAGCCTCCTAAAACACATTACACAAAGATTACAAATATTAACAAATAAAAAACAAAGTTCCTAGAGTATTCATTAATATTTGAAAAAAAAAACCATACAGTACACATATAACCACAGTGTTTCGAAATATTTTTAGGTCAACACAAAATACATAGAATCTTATAACTAAAAAGAGAATTAAGAAATAAAGAACATTTTTTTCAACTTTATTGCTATTAATATATTTTTTTAAATTCTGGTATTACTTTAATTACTTCATTTATAATACGCCAATAAATTAATATAGACACAGAATTGAACCAATATAATTAGCACATTTTGCCTAAATGTCTGGATTGGAATCGAACCTACAACCTTCTTAGTATTCAGGTGAACCAAACACTAGACCAAAAAGCAATATTCGAAAAAAATATTTATTATTCAATTAATATACATATAATACTTAAAATTTTGTCAATTACTGTATTCTACTGCGCTCGCAGTTACAGATCGATCGTCCAAATATGCATGACGTGATATTTACTGACCCTTTGTAATTTAGATTAATATTATAACGTAAAATGGAAAATGTTGTATTGACTTTGACACCCCAAAAGAGGGTGAAGTAAAACTAGGGCATAAAGCCGATATGTCGGCGAGATTAGGGAAACAAATGATTTATCGATCTATTTATAAAATTCAAAGAAATTCAAACATTCGAATAAAAATAACAATAAACAAAAAAAAACATACTGAGATACTAAAATATATATTGCGAACTAAATATATATTGCGAATAATCGCAAACCTATAAAGGTTTATGCGTTAACATTAGACTCGATTCCCAGGAATTGCGGGAAATTAAATATTTAACATTTTCCTTCTTCGCTCGGGTAACGAGGTAAAGCGCGGCGTTGAGTTCCGTCACTCAACACGCAAAGCCTCCAGCATTCGGCGGAATGTGGAGAACGGAGTGTCTTAGCACTAAGTGCCCTCCGTCTACTCTGCTATGTGCGGGATGCAACTTATAAATATGATAAAAAAGCTCTATTAGTGTTCTCTTACACTCCTACTTCACTAAGCTATCTGAAAAATTTCAACTTTCTGTGTCGAGTACTTTCGTCTGTTCGTTGACTGTCAGATCAGTAAAGAAAAATTTATATTTTTAATTATTTTATATAGTACCTACATAGGCGAAAATATATTTTATCGATTTTGTAATGTATTAAAATAGCCATCTCTAAGCCATTGTTGTGGAGGTGTACAAGCGTGTGGCTGTAATGCGCTGGTTGGGGGTTCGATTCCCACTTGGGGGAAATGAATTATTATTAATGAATATTTTCATTTCTTCACTGACACCAAGGCAAAAATCACATCGTTAAGTTCCACAACGAAATACGTAATTCCTCTAAAATTCGGCGGAAAGTGGAGAACGTACACTACGTTCTCCACTTTCTGCCAGCAAGGAAAGCCAGCAGCTTTTAATGTCTCGAAATACAAAAACCACAAACGTGTCACCCTCATTTTTCTGAATTTGCCTTTACGCTTCTGTTGTTTTGAGATCAAAAGGTTTTACAATTTTAATCACGTATAGAAATATGTACGTGTGAATAAATGTTTGTCTTAGTTTATTTTTTTTTTTCAAAACTAAAAATATAAGAGACGTGGATTGTTAAGGATATTTTTTTTTTCTATGGAAAACATATTTTTTATACGTAGCAGGAATTGCGCTTGCGCCTCTTAGAATGTTTCCAGCTAGTTATTATGTTACTATGTTTAATTTTTTAAACGTTTTCAAAAATATTTTTTATTGCACAAATGGCGACAAATTCATGTCTTGTGTTAATTTTGCGACATCTTACGAGCTTTGATTGATGAAAGGTCAATCAATCAATATGTTATAAAACAAGAATAATACTCTGTGAAGAAAAAAAAAACTAATTTACTAAACATGAGTTTAACCAACAAACACTTATTTTAACCAACAAAAATGCTTTTGGCTACAGGCGGACGCCAGTACCGCGTTCCTGCGGGCAGCGCGGGCTGGTCAGATTGACAAGATCATCAGCCTTTTGGAGCAAGGCGTCGACATCAATGTTAGCAATGCTGTAAGTATTTATTTTAATGCTGTTATGTGGAGTTTTGTTAGATGTAGATTATTGTATATATTGTAGAGACCAATGTCTGTTTTTGTATATAATGTGTAAATAAAAAAAAATATACATCAAAGAGTTTATTAAAATTAAAATAGCATATACAAATTAAAACGAAAACTCTTAAAAAAACTGTCTAAAAAATAATAACTAAAAATAAACAAACGGGCAGTTTTCTCTAACGATCGGAACTACTTCTATTTGAATAATTATCCCTCTTTGAAGCACTGCAAGGACTTATTATTTTTATTTTATTTGTCGTTTACCATACCTCCATGTTGAATTCTTTGTTTTGTACCCACAATATATTATGTGAT
This sequence comes from Heliconius sara, assembly GCA_917862395.2. NCBI lineage: Eukaryota > Metazoa > Arthropoda > Insecta > Lepidoptera > Nymphalidae > Heliconius > Heliconius sara. The sequence continues at coordinate 17,947,670 of OU860797.2, read as the reverse complement.
TTATTCAGGTTACTCGTAAACGTATAAAATATATTTTATACAAACAAAAATGAAATCAAAATTAAATATATATTTATTCAAATGCTTTGATTAAACTTAAATCTTGTAGAGAATATTTATTATTTTTTTTTCAGGTTTATCTAATTACCTGAACCAGACACCGACTGATAATTTTTAATAAGTAATAATGAGGCCAGTCGTGGCGCAGTGGCACAAAGTGTGACTGTAAAACCGACTGGTAGTGGGTTCGATCCCCACTCGAGGAGATGAAATATTTACTTAAATTTATATTTCCATTTCTTCGCTCTGGTGTCGAGGCAAAGCGCGACGTTGAGTTCGGCCACTGAACCCGCAATGCCTCCAAAATTCGGCAGAAAGTGGAGAACGGAGTGTTCTAACACTAGGTTCCCTCTGCCTACCCTGCTGTGTGCGGCATATAGCGTGAAGCTAATTTAATTTAATTTGATTTTTAATTAAAGAAGCATAATAACCTAAGCAAAGAAAATTCAGTAATGTATTTTTTTTGCAATATGTACTCGATGGCGTCACTGTATACATCTACATACTAGCATATTGTAAGCATTTAATACATATTAATGTACTGTTCACATGTCAATAATGATTATTGTTACAAAAAAATATGACTTTATTTGCGAATTCTAGTTACATTGACCTCGACGAAATGACTTTTATGATTATAGTACTAAAGTGCCTTTTAGTAAAACAGTTTTAGTCTACATGCTACGCCATCACGCGATACGGTCACGAACATTTTTCATAGCCATTACGTAAATAATGCGGACTTAAATTGCAGTAAACTTCGTGTTTATTTATTATTATTATTATTAAAAAATATATATTACAATTGTTAATTAATAAAATAAAAAATAAGATATTCTAAATATTAATTATAATTCATTATAAAAAATATATATTTCAGAAATACAAGGTAGTGATTTCTTTTCTTAATATTTTTTTAAGTGTATTTACGGAAAATTGACTGAATATTTTAATACAGATATATATTTTAAACAAGTCGTAAATAGATTTTTTTGGGATTTCATTTGATTTTATTCGCAGAAATTGTCGTCTTAGACATATGCTTAGTTATTTTATATTTATACTACGCACACAAGAAGCCGATCGTGGGTTTTCCCATGTGAATGCCTTTGTGATGTAATATCATATGCATTTAAAAACACTTTATTTTCTAATTCAGTTACAGAAAAAAGAAACTTTAATGTAATTTATACGCATAGATTAATCATTATTAAATATTTGAAAAAAAAATCAGCTTCACGCTGTATCCCGCACACAGCAGGGTAGGCAGAGGGAAGAGACACTAGTGTTAAGATACTCCGTTCCTACTTTCGATACTACTTTCTTCCGATACTACTTTCTGCCGAATTCTGGAGGCATTGCGTATTGAGTGGCAGAACTCAACGCCGCGCTTTGCCTCAACACCAGAGAGAAGAAATGGAAATGGAAATATAAATTTAAATAAATATTTCATCTCTTCGAGTGGGGATCGAACCCACAACCAGTTGGTTTTACAGTCACACTTTGTGCCGCTGCGCCACGACTTTGCTCAATTGAAAGATTAATATTTAATAATAATATGTCTTTATATTTCAAATTATAGTTTAAAATGTAGAACGCAATATCGCAGAAGAAAAAAACAACATTGTGTTACTATAACCTTTTTAAAAATAGACAACAGCGATTTATTTAATAGAAAAATATATAGAAGAACATATCTCACCCTTTTCTAATAATAATATAACAAATAGTTTAAGGTCAAATAAGCATTGCGTTAATATGTTTTAAAGATAATCACGTATCAGATATATTGAAAATAAAATGGGGCCTTTTGCCATATATAATAATTCATTCGATGTAATGATAAAAAAAATCATAGTAACAAAACTTATTTGTCTGGAGGACCAGTCTTGGCCCCGGGATACAAGCACGACTGACTATATACTGACTTATCGATTATAAACGCGGCAGGTTGTGGGTTCGATTCCCATTTGAGGAAATTAAATATTTAATTTTAAAATTTTCTTCGCTCTAGTATCGAGGCAAAGATAACTGTGGAATTGGCTTCCGCCACTCAAGCCGCAATGTCTTGGAAATTCTGTGGAAAATGAGGAACGGAGTGTATAATTTTTGAACCACGAACTTTAAACAACAAAAACATGTATGAAATGAGCTATAATTATGACAAAACAAATGTAATTTGAAATTTAGACAATTATTTTAATTACTCTGCAGTGGAAATGACCTGTATTGTAAATAAAAATGCCTGATCAATAAAATTGGAATTTAATCGCTTTGTCTCTATACTAGTGTTAAGATACTCCATTCACATTAAGACACTTTCGTACCCCACATTTCGCGTGTCGTGTGTGAACCTCAACGCCGCGCCACAATAATATAAATATTAAATATTTAATTTCCTGGGAATGGAATCTACAACCAATAGCATTCGCTATCACACGCGTGTGCCCCGCCACGACTGGCCTTAAACTGTAAGCTGTAATTTTGCTATGGCGATAGTGTTTTTTTTATTATCACTTCGTAATAAATCTTATTGATTCAATATTAATAAAACGGTTCATGAATATTCATATTCCAATTTCCTTTCTCTACAAACGAATTACTAAATTTGGTATACTTGGATATTAGCCAAGTCCATGCAAATGACTTAGAGCCTTGTTCTCGTAGTTCTTTGAAATTTTGGCAACGACCTCGCCAGTTCGGGGTGTACGTGTGCCTTCGTGACCTCTATAGGAGTTCACCATAATATTGTCGGAGGGGATTTTTGTTTGTGTTTATAATCAGTATGGATTGGACCTTGAACTATTATTTTTTAGGGAAACAATACATTGAATGCACATAAAATAAGTTATACGATATACAATTTTTTGAAGCAAACCACTCAAGGTTTCACAGATTAGTTATACTTAGTACTATAAAACAACATCTTTGACTTAAGTTTGCTTGAAACATATTTAAGAAAAGGAGTTTAATATTTATTATTATGTTATTTATTTAGAAAAAAACATTTTTGTGTGTAGGCCGGGGAGATAACGCACCATATGAGAAATTAATTAGTAGAAACAAGCAGATAGAAGAGTATTTTTCAAGTACCTTCCACTTTGACAAAATATTTTAACCAATCCTCCAATATATGCTTATATTAAAAACAAACTACTAAAAATAAAACTTTATTAAAACACGAATTCAATGATCATACAAAAATAATAATAACATTAGGTTCCTTTTACTATCTTTCCATAAGCGGGATACAGCGTGAAGCTATTTTTTGAAATATACATGAAATTTCAGAATGAAATCCGCAAAATGAACTAAAGATTTATGAATATTATGTGGAAAACATCATCGCGACCTAAAAACGCGTTTCACTTACAAAAAGTGCCCTCGAATAAAACGGTTGAATTTAACCACTCTTAATCACTACGACAGTCACAATTGTTTACATTTGATGAAAGAATAGAGTTTGTGAGAGCTTAATTTCTTGTTTTTGCTGTGTTAAATTAGTTTTTTTAATAAATATTTTCTATATTAGGACAAATTATATATTTTTTTATTTTTGTGCAATATGAATCTAATATGGAAATTTTAGAAAGTATGGAGTTTGTTATATAAATTGTTTATAGTTTGTTGTGGTTTGGAACTTTTCATGGTTAAATGGTGAAATTGACCTTCGTGCCTAAAAATGCAAGAAAGAAGACTGAAAAGCTATCTACATTATCAATTTAAAGAATTTTAGTGACTTTATACGTGATCAAATATGTGATTATCTTACGCGTATAAAATATATCTTATTATCAAATCAAGGACTCTTCGTTGTGTGACATCGATTACTGGACATCGATTATGGATTATGGATTCGATTCTCACTTGGAGGAATGAATTGTTTTCATTTCCTCGCTCTGATAAGAGATTGGTTAGTCACGTAGCAACGTTAAGTTTCACCACATAATACGCAATATCTCTAAAATTTGGCAAAAGGTAGAGAATCTTGCCACTAGATTCCCTCTGCCCTACTCTGCTATGTAGGAAAAAGCGTAAAGCTGATATTGAAATATTATTTAATTTAACACAATGCTTATATATTTTTCACGTTTTTCCAACTACGCCTACAATTGTTTGTGTTCTTGTAACAAAATAAGAACCTTGTTTTACATATTATCTTTATCAATTTACTATTCATTGAGAGTTGATCTGTACTGGATGTTAAAACTGAATATTGATCGCTCTACCTAGATATATCTAGCCTTCCCTAACATTTTTGGCAAAAACTGAACCTCGAACCATCATATAATCAGATAAATGAAAACCTCATTACACTAACTTAAAAACATACCTTTAATTTTTTTCAATCAAAAGAATTTAAGCATTCTAACAATAGTCTCTATTCCAGAACGGTCTGAACGCAATCCACCTAGCGTCCAAAGACGGCCACGTCGAAGTTGTCCGCGAGCTGTTGCAACGTGGTGCAGCTATAGATGCTGCTACCAAGAAGGGCAATACAGCTCTCCATATAGCTTCCTTAGCAGGACAAGAGCAAGTTGTCAAGCTACTTGTGCAAAATGGCGCCCAAGTAAGTCAATTTAGAGAATAAGCGTAAATTTTAGAAGATCTTGTCAAAATATAGATAAGTGATCGGTTACCTAAACGTTAATTGAAAAGTCATCGATTACTATTCTTCGTATGAGAAGACACCTACTGTGCAATAGTAAATAATTCACATCACATTTGTTGACGTTTCCTCAGAGCGAATAGACAATAAAATTGAGAGAAAAACGAAGACGTATCTCTAGATTTAGGTACATATAATCTGCCCCAAAAAGTAAGCAAAATTTTAAAAGTCAATATAGAAGTCATGTAATAATTTATGTATCACAATACCTGTATACACAATTTTAACCGATTCCTTTGTCCTGATTATTCATCGTTACATTTTGATATTAATTTTGGCTCCACCTCATCGAAGTTTCACAGGTCATTAATGCATATCTTCAACAGCCAACATTGAATCCAGCTGTAAAATCAATTTTATATTAAACATTCAGACCGATAACCCCAATTAGGTTACCCATCAATCAATAATGCACTTTATGGCAAACACTTCCTTTTATAGCTTTTTTTATGTCAATGACATTAATAAAGAAGATAAAATATACAAGTACAGATGTATCGGAATGGCCTAATGCTAATTATATTTAGATTCGATTATGGGAGTGAAGCTTTTTTGATTTTGGATGTGGATGATAAAATAAAAACTGTGTTTTGAATCGATTTGATTTGTATATGAATTTATGAAGATGAAAATTAGTAAGAATTCAAAAATAAAAAACATAAAAATAAAATAAATAAATCTTTCTGAGCTCCACGCTATATATATATATCCCGTACACGGGTAGGCAGAGGGAACCTAGTGTTAAGACACTCCGTTCCCCACTTTCTGCCGAATTCTGGAGGCATTGCGTGTTGAGTAAAATACGTATGTAAATACAATAATAGTAGTTCACTGCACGAAGAGTAATCGGAAAATACGTATACATCGATAAATCCGAAATTAACATCTCTCCGAATAGCTCTATCAATATGAATATTTGGATAATTTGTATTACACAGTTAAAATATTTTTGCATAACATATTTAAAATCACATGAAAAAACATATAAAGAAGGCAAGTAGTAATGTATGTAATTTAGTAAGTAAAATTGAATGTATGAAAGGTAATAGATGAAAAATGGGATGTGCTTATGAGTGCTGTCTTTTTTTTTCGATTTATATCTAAAAAAATAATTTGTGACTATTCATAATCTAGGCTCAATGTAAAACTTATTATTTATATCTTCTTTGAAGCCAGTCGTAGTGCAGGGACACAAGCGTACGACTATAAACGCGATAGGTTGTGGGTTCGATTCCCACTCGCGGATATAAATAATTTAATATTTTCATTTCTGCGCTCTGGTAACGCCTCCAAAATTCGGTGGAAAGTGCAGTGAGAATACAAAATGCTAAAAAACAATATTTCAGTGAATTATGCATCAGTGTAATGGCAATTTAAAAATATAGCAAAGATATAGAAAACGTTAAAACTAAATGCTGAATCGATCAAGATATTGTACAACATTCTAATACTGCTAATGTTATAATTGCATTACTTGAATAGCCTATTAAAACTGTGATTATTATGTAACGAATATATTTGGGTTTCAAACATCCAAAAAATTATAGAAAAATATTTTCATTATACACTATACAGTGTAGTCAAATTTGTAATTAAGTAAATCTAGTTAAAATCCTACCTTTATTGATATATTTATACGAAAATAAAATATTTTTTTTCGCAACAGGTCAATATTCAATCTCAAAACGGATTTACACCACTATATATGGCGGCTCAAGAAAATCATGATGGAGTCGTTAAGTTCTTGCTTTCTAATGGTGCTAACCAAAGCTTGGCCACTGAAGTAAGTATTTATTTTGATATAAAATATTTTAATAGATATTGTGACAATTTTGAATACAGGCAATGCTATTTTTGTAAAATATAATAGTATTAATTTTTTGTTTGGAGTTTTTCATTATACATTTTCAACTTATTTATGTAACAGTCAAAATACCTTATGTAAAAAAGTTATATTGCAATATATATATATACATTTTTTTGTTAAAAACACTACTCTATTACCACATAAATATGTCGTCTGACGGACTGACGTCTGACTGTGGGATTCGATTCCCACTCAGAGAAATATTTTCATTTCATTGTCTTGGTAACAAGGCAAAATGTGGCGTTGAATTCTACTAGTCAACACGTAATTTGTCGAAAGTTTGGCTGAAATTGGGGAACGATGGGTCCTGGCACTAGGTATCTGCTCACTTTGATATATGCGCGAACACCGCGTGAAAAAAACCCCTATACATACATAAAAATAAAATACCAAATATAACATTAAAACTGTATTTCCCAGGACGGTTTCACACCTCTCGCCGTTGCAATGCAACAAGGGCACGAGAGGGTAGTCGCCGTCTTGCTAGAAGCAGACACCCGCGGCCGCGTGCGCCTGCCCGCTCTGCACATCGCGGCCAAGAAAGACGATGTCAAGGCCGCCAATTTATTACTTGAGGTAATATTTTATTGAGATTTATTGTTAAATTTGAAATTTTGTTTGTTTTGGTTAGATTTTGTTATTTATTAGCTGTCGCGGAACGTTTAAAAATAATGTATACACATTATTCTTAAGGTATACTGTATAATGTCAATACTGTGTTGTGGTATATATTGATATTAGATTTAAATGTTTATAATATAATTTTAAAATATTTATATTTCTCTATAAGGTGTTATCGTAAATAGTCAACCTATGAACTTATGGTATAAATAATAATTGATTGTACTTTCACGCTATTAAGATTTATAAATGTCTTTTATCCATCACGATATTAATGTAAGCAATATAGTTCAGATACAGAAACAATCTGAAAATAATTTATATAGCAACTTTTTTTTTAGAAATATCGAGCAAATAGAAGAGATTTTTTTTTTATTTTAAGACAAAAGGTGAAACACTGTGAAACAAAAAAAGAATATTAGCTACCATTGTATTTTATTACTTTTAATATATATCTATTAGTAAACCAATAATGAAAAAAATCTATAAAATAATAAAATTTATAACAGAATGAACATAACCCCGACGTTACATCCAAGTCGGGCTTCACGCCGCTCCACATCGCGGCCCACTACGGCAACGAAGGCGTCGCGCGTCTCTTACTGGCTAAAGGAGCTGATGTGAACTGTGCTGCGAAACACAACATTTGTCCTTTACACGTTGCTGCTAAATGGGGTATCTTATTATATTTGTAGCAACCGACTAAAATCTTGAAAAAATCTTGAAATTTTAAGACTTACAAAAACTCGTTTGCAAATATGTATATTGAAATTTCGTGTAAAATATTTCGCCCTGTAAATAAAATAATTCTTCTTAATGCTAATTATGACTGAGCAAATTATGTCTACACGTCGAGTTATTCAACTTTAGTACGGAATAAATGCCTAGTTATTATATTTGATATGAAAAAAAAAACTATTTTCCTATAATAGATTTTTGCAGTATTTAACACAAAATAAGTTTAAAGGTGCTCAATAATGGGGATACTCCATCTTCGATCTAAAATATGTATTTCTCCCATCCAGGTAAAGACAACATGGTGGCCCTACTCTGCGATAACGGAGCTAACGTCGAAGCTCGTACCCGCGATGGTCTAACACCCTTGCACTGCGCCGCGCGTTCCGGCCACGAACGTGTGGTCGAGGCTCTGTTGGACCGTGGTGCACCTATTACTAGCAAGAGCAAGGTAAACAACTGTAATGCTTGGGATTTTTTTTATTTTAGTGATGCATAATTATGCATTCCTCTTTTCACATATTTGGAGACCATCTTTACGCTGTCATATTCACGTTATTTCCCGCATATACGCACGGTAAGCACAGAGAACCTAGTGCTAACACACTGTGTTCCCCACTCTCCGCTGAGTTTTCTGACACATATTTGGAAATAATTAAATATCTTTAACAAACTAGGTTTAATTTGTTATAATTGTTCAAGCCAGTAACAGTTGGAGCTTTCCATCTTTGATTTATTTCAATGACACAATGTTATAATTTTATTATAGGTAGGAAATGGAAACGTTTTGAAACTAATAATTATAATGATAGCGTTTGGCGCTAGGTTCTCTCTGACTACTCCGCTAGGGATACAGCGTTATTCTATATAAAATCATAAAAAATCCAGTAGAGGCCAGTCGTGGCGCAAGGGCACAAGTGTATGACTGTAAACGCGACCGGTTGTGAGTTCGATTCCTATTCGAGGAAATAAAATATTTATATAAATTATTTTCTTCGTTTCCTCCTCCTGGTGTTCCGCCACTCGACACGCAATACTTCCAGAGTAAAATTAACAAAAAAAGCGAAATTTCTTAACACTAGGTTCCCTCTGCGTGCCCTGCTATATGCCGTGCGCCTTCGCGGCCTCGTGATTGATAAATATATTGCCACTTATTTAGACAAGGCAAAATCCGACATCAATCTTAACCCCTACTGTATTGACCCTATATTTACTTTTCTAGAACGGTCTAGCACCCCTGCACATGGCGGCGCAAGGCGATCACTCGGACGCAGCGCGGGTCCTGCTCTCGCGTAGAGCCCCAGTGGACGACGTTACTGTGGACTACTTGACTGCTCTACATGTGGCCGCTCATTGTGGCCATGCTAAAGTTGCTAAGCTATTGTTGGATAGGTGAGTGAAAATTATTTGAAAAATATTTTTTCCCTCACAAAGCTTAGTAAGCAGAGGGAACCTGGGAACCTAGTAATTACGTGTATCATACGCAAATATATGCTTTTTAATTTTTTCTTAACAAGATCTAGATAGATAGACAGCTTTTTATAAAATGAAGTAAAAGTTATTTAAATTTTAATAATAAGCATTGTGGAAAATTAATACAAATGTGTAAAATTCTTTTATTAAATATCCATACATGGTTAGTAAGAAGTATCAATTTAATTTTGTACTAGGAATGCTGATGCAAACGCTCGAGCTCTAAATGGCTTCACACCCTTACATATCGCCTGCAAGAAGAACAGGATCAAAGTTGTGGAATTGCTACTAAAATATGGAGCGAGTAAGTTTCTTATAAGTTATATTTTACTATTTTTTAGGATTCCGTACTTTTTAGGTAAAAAAGGAACCCTTATATGATCACTTTGTTGTCCTTCTCTTTATCTCAGGAGCAGGTCAAAGCTCAAATACATAGTTTGGATATATTAAAAATATTTATATTAAAATCGTAAACATTTCACTTATAATGAAGCAGTATTTATAATATTTATTAACTGTTCAACTAATTGCTTATGATTTTTTAATATATGATCATACCAATTCAACAATTAAAAACATTAATAATTATAAGGTATCCAAGCAACGACGGAATCCGGACTCACTCCACTCCACGTAGCCTCCTTCATGGGATGTATGAACATCGTCATATATCTGCTGCAGCATGAAGCTAATCCTGACGTACCTACTGTTAGAGGGGAAACACCTTTGCATCTGGCTGCTAGGGCTAATCAGGTAAATTATCATATATGCATAATACAAAGTTTTTTTTTATTTTTTTAGCTTTCCGCTGTATCCCGCATAACAGGATAGACAGAGGAACCTGGGGACCTAGTGTTAAGATACTCCGTCCCATTAAGAGACTTAAGTCCCCCTCTTCCGACTTTTTGACGCGTTGCGTGTTGAGAAGTGGAACTTAACGCTGTGCTTTGCCACCAAAGACAGGAAATAAAAATATTTAATATTTCGTTCTTTAAGTGCGACTCTAACCCATAGCCTGTCGTGTTTACAGTCACATGATTGTGCTCCTGCGCCCAAAGTTATCTTGGGTGAGTGCACTCAGAGTGTACAAAATAAAATACCATATAAAAACAATATATTACGAATATATCATCAACCATTGAGGCCAATCGTGGGCGCCGAGTAACAAAATGTGACAGTAAAATCGGCTGGTTGTTGGTTCGATCCCTTCTCGAGAAAATGAAATATTTATTTACATTTATATTTTAACTTCTTCGCTCTGGTGTCAAGGCAAAGCACGGCGTTGAGTTCCGCCACCTACCACACAATGCCTCCCGATTTCAGTGGAAAGTGGGGAACGGAGTAACACACTTAACACTCTTAACACTAGGTTCCCTCTGCTTACCCTGTTGTGTGCGGGATACAGCGTGAAGCTGATTTGATTTTTTAACTTACTATCCACCAGACGGACATAATCCGCATATTACTCCGCAACGGTGCGGCGGTGGAGGCGAAGGCGCGCGAGCGACAGACGCCGCTGCACATCGCGGCGCGCCTCGGCAACGTGGACATAGCGGTCCTGCTGCTGCAGCACGGTGCCGACGTCCGGGCCATGACTGCTGACCACTACAACGCCCTGCATATCGCCGCTAAGCAACATAACCATGATGTGAGTAGAGCGATCATTGAAAGTAGTGGATTCAATTCTGTTTTATATATTTTTTTTCATTTTAAGATTCAAGTTCAAGATTAACTGAAGATTAATTTCTACGAAATATTTCTGTTATAAACAAATTACATTTTAAACATAATTGCTTATCTAAAAATTCTGTTTATAATAGCAAAAATTGGATTTATTGCACTAAAAACGATATAAAAATAAATAAAATTTGTTCTTGACATAAACTAGCACACGAACAAGATAATAAGAGAAACGAACGCAAAAGTAAAATTCCCATTATATATTTCATACAGGTTGCGGCTGCACTTATAGAGCATAATGCACCCCTTACTGCTACCACTAAGAAAGGGTTCACAGCGTTGCACTTGGCTGCCAAATATGGAAATCTTAAGGTAATATTTCATTATAATTTTTATTATTTACCATTTTTTTAGTATATCAATTACAAAATTCAATAACATTGATTCCTATAATGATTATTATATGATAAGAAATATCTATTATATATTATTATAATAAATAATTAATAAAAAATATTGCATTCTTGTCTAAAGTATTTTGTTTCACATTAGCATAATATGTTACAAAAATACAAAAAAATATATTTCAAAGTTGTTGTGAACTTGATTCTCGTTCGGGACAATTCGGAAATATAGCATAAAGATAAAAAAATACATAAATATTTATTTTATATCAGGTAGCGAACTTGCTCCTCGCGCATGGAGCATCACCAGACCAAGCAGGCAAGAACGGTATGACTCCACTACATATTGCTGCTCAATACGACCAGCAGGCGGTTGCTAATACGCTATTGGAGAAGGGAGCTGACGCTAAGGTGAGGGCGATATTTTTTATCTTTTGATAGAGATCGCTATGGCTTATAATATACTACGATCAACAAGTCTTGGCCGCACTGATTTTGGGTTTTCTGAACTTTTATGCAATATTAATTTAACCTGGCTAAGTTTAATAAATTGTATATAAAAAATACACATTAAAAAGTGTTGAGTAGCGGAATTCAATGGCTTACGCTTTGCCTTGTTGCCAGTGGGAAGAAATAATAATATGAAATATTTTATTTCCTGCAGTGGGCACCAAATTCACAACCTGTTACTTTTACAGTAGCGCTCTTGTGCTCCTGCTCCACCACTGGCCTCATTAATAGTAATTTCAATAAAAATCAAAATTTTTACTCAGGCTGTAGCTAAAAACGGCCACACCCCATTACACATCGCCGCGCGTAAGAACCAGATGGAGACGGCTGCCACTCTGCTGGAGTATGGCGCTCTCACCAACGCTGAATCAAAAGCTGGATTTACACCTCTGCATTTGGCAGCTCAACAGGTGAAAGAAAAATTTAAATATTGTCTTTTTAAAATATTTATATATGTATTATTATACTTAAGTATAAGTTTCTTTTAAAAGAAGAGTAGTGGACCCTTTAGATAGTCTCCAGCCGGTACAGAAGCATCACAATAAAAAGGATATTTTTATATATTATAATTTAATAAATTATACTATTATTGTATAGTGTTTTTAGTATATTTTTTTTTGCTCAGTAATAAAAATTACTTATTTATATTGAATAGGTATAGGAAATAGTGTTTTTTTATGTCCTATACCTATTCAATATAAAAGTCATCATTTAAAAACGCTGAGCCCAACTGAACACAATTGAACAATTTTTCTACGATGCCATATCCACTTTTTCGTCGTTAAGCCGGTCTCTTGGAGTCACGCAATATATTTTCAGGCTCTTCGATCCTGTATCGAATATAATATCGAATAACATTTGCAAATGCATTAATTAATCACTATAATTTGACTTCATTGATTTGACTAATATATTTGTACAGGGTCACACGGAAATGTGCTCTCTCCTTCTGGAACATGGAGCTGAAGTAGATCAACAGGCTAAAAATGGATTGGCGGCTTTGCATTTGGCGGCTCAAGAAGATCGAGTGTCAGTCGCACAGCTGTTGGTGAAGAATGGCGCTGAGGTACTGCTCTCGAATGTTCTTGTCCCCCGAATTTTATATAACGATTATTAGAATATTACAAAACAAAACAGTTTGCTTGATGTAACGTGTTAATCTCATTGTTCTTTGTATTGGATAATCCATTTAAAGTAGAAGGCTCTATATATGAAGTTATTTATTCATTTCGATGTAATTCAGTATTATTACACTTAAAGTCATTTGGGACACTTGGAATGTGTTTGGCTGATAAATATTTAAAAACAATCTTTGCATAAATGCTATACAATTTTGACTTCGTTCAACCAACAGGTGGATATTTGCACCAAAGGCGGATATACTCCGCTCCACATTGCGAGTCACTACGGTCAAGCCAATATGGTTCGATTCTTACTTGACAGCGCTGCTTCTGTGAAGGCACAGACTTCACACGGGTAAGATTTTTTTTTAATTTCAATAAATTAAACGTTTTCATTTTCATATGCATTGGTTTTTGTTTTAAATCCCATTCACTCCGTTTTAATAATTAAGTTAAATTAAATGTAAAAGGAAAAATATGAAGTAAGTGCATTCTACTTGTTTTGGTATACTTTATATGCTAAATTATGCTTATATGATAAATTATAAGAATTTGTAAGGATGGATGCTTGTTTCACTTTAATGCAAAAACTACTAAATGAATTTAGATAAAACTTTGTGGTTATTAGCATCAGCTATATTATACACTAGCATTTTTTTATTAACACTAAATTTAAAGCAAAGCTGCTTGTGGGTCGCTAGTTAATTAATAAATATTATTATCTAGGTCGAGGCCGGTCGTGGTGCAGCGGCACAAAGTGTGACTGTAAATCGACTGGTTGTGGATTCGATCCCCACTCGAGGAGATGAAATATTTACTTAAATTTATATTTCCATTTCTTCGCTCTAGTGTCGGGGCAAAGCGCGGCGTTGAGATCTGCCACTTAACACGCAATGCCCCCGTAATTCGGCAGAAAGTGGGGAACGGAGTGTCTTTCACTTGGTTCCGTCTGCCTACCCTGCAGTGTGCGGGATACAGCGTGAAGCTGATTTTTTTTTTGATCTAGGTGTAGGACTTTTTGAATGGATCCGACGGTGAAAGCTTTTTAAGCTTCATAAAGAACAAATTTGTATTTTTATCAAAAAAGGTATACCTCTGTCCAGTTAGACAAATTGTAATATTTGGTTGAGTGGCTAGCGACCCAAAACCCATCATGACATATTTTAACTTTTGATAATTTAATATCCATATGTGAACAGATACACAGCTCTTCATCACGCAGCTCAGCAAGGCCATATTAATATCGTCAATATTCTCCTCGAACACAAGGCAGACGCTAACGCTACCACTGTTGTAAGTACAAATAATTTTTTTATGCTGTATTTCTATCAAAAACAACAATTAGATTGTATTTAGTGCGAAAATTAAACAATTTAATTCGTGCAAAATCTAAATTTCTGTAAGTTATTCAAATTACTATTAAAATTTACGACTTTCCCTTTGACGTAAATCGCATTGTAACTAATCAATGACAGCAGGACAATCTACACAATCACATTTAAATATATTTTAAACAACTAAAGAAAATAAATATATATATATATATATATATATATATATATATATATATATATATATTAAATTCAACAGAACGGCCAAACGCCTCTCGACATAGCATCAAAGCTTGGCTACGTAACCGTAATGGAAACACTGAAAGAAGTTTCTGAACCATCCTTGGCGCCAGCGTCACAAGACAAATATAAAGTAGTAGCGCCTGAGACTATGTTGGAGACTTTCATGTCAGATTCGGAGGAAGAAGGAGGTGAGGAGTTAATATTTTTTTATTTTTATTTACTATTATTTAATCATTTTAATTGAATGTTACCAAAATGAATGTTAAAATAAATTCAATTTTGAGTTCTTTGATTTTCACGATTATTACACATTTTAAATGAAACTATTTTAACTGGATTAATCGCGTAATTTAAGATTTTACATTTTTGGAAACCTGACGTTTCGAACACTTTGCAATAGTCCGTGGTCACGGGTAGACTGAGGTGGCATTCGTCTGCCAGTTGACATAATTATTTTCATAATTATTAATTAGTACCCCTGGTGATAGAGGGGATGGCTGGAAACTTTCTACCACCTGGAACCCACTCATAAAATCATTGAAGTCTCAAACTCACCATACCAGAGGGCAAGATACTGTCAGCTCATTCCGCAAAAATCCAGGTCTGTACGCGAGGCAATTAAGAAATCGTTGGCGGTAGTTTGCTATAATAATTATGTCAACTGACAGATAGAACCGGCACCTCAGTTTACCCGTGACCACGGATTACTGCAAAGTTTTCGAAACGTCAGGTTTCTAAAAATGTATAATTTTAAATATACGGTTTATTTAAAAATTTTCTTAGTATTCATAATAAACTCTAAAATTACATAATATAAAGTAAAATATTATATTTTCCAAGGAGAAGACACGATCCTCAACGATCAGCCTTACCGCTACCTAACAGCCGACGATATGAAGTCACTCGGCGACGACTCTCTTCCTATAGACGTCACTAAGGATGAGCGCACAGAGTCCGCTATGAGTCATAAGAATATTATGGAGATATCTCAAGGTATTGAGTTTTTTTTTGATTATATTATTTTCTTCAAAGTAGGCACCGAATGAAGAACAATTTTTCTTGGCTAACCTTTTTAAGGTTAAAATATAGGTATTTCTTTTTAGTGACAAATGTACCTAATTCCGTATTGAAGCTAAAATATTATTTTTTTAATAACACAACAAGTAACACAATAAAATTATATTTAAATAACATCAGGATCAGTAAATGGCATGCCGTACCAGCCTCAACAAGAAGTAGTAGTGAAGAGCATCAGCCGCTACAGCAGCGCGCAGGCACCGGAGGGATATTGCTATAATGTGGACCCTACACAACCCAAGTCAGTAGTCACCAATAATTTCATACAAATAATGTCATTATGGTTACATGTGATGGCCGTAAGTTTAATTTTTATTTGGTATACTTTTATTTTTAAATAAATATTATAAAATAAATAAATATATCAGCTTCACGCTGCGATGTGTCACGCACACAACAGGGTAGGCAGCGGGAATCTAGTGTTAAGACACTCCGTTCTCCACTTTCCGCCGAGTTCTGGAGGCATTGTATGTTGAGTGGCAGAACTCAACGCCGCGCTCTGCCCCGACACCAGAGATAAATTTAAACAAACATTTCATCTCCTCGAGTGAGGATCGAACCCTACAACCAGTCGGTTTTTTACAGTCACACTTTGTGCCCCTGCGCCATGACTGCGGGAGCACAATGATTTTTAAATTATTTTTAATCCCCGTTCTAAAAGCATCGAATGTGGCATTGAATTCCACCAATCTCGCAATGTTCCAACGGGCTTATGCAGAACATGAGAAACGAATTGTCTTAACGTTAAGACTTTCTGTCCTTTTTCAACTGTATACAAAAAATATAAAGCTGAAAATTTTATTTCAAAATTATAGCTAGCGACGGTTCTGGACTCGATCCCTACTCGGGGAAAACTGTAAACTAACTAATTTGAACTTACTCTTATGTGATACTATAAATAACTATATTTCAGAATACCTGATGATATTATAACATTTAATTATGCGCATGCCACTCTGGATTATGTTAAACAGGAAAAAGCTGCAATGGAAGAAGTAAGTACTTTTTTATATCTAGTATTTTTCGAAACACTTGGTTTAAATAAATGTATTAATAATATTGTTGTTACGTGTTTATCCACGATATCTATGTACTATATATGCACGTAACTCTAGGTTTTGATTTCGCTTTTATAATTAATAATATTACACAAGTCACAAATTATGAGGCCATCGTATCACAAGGGTACAAGCGGGCTGTTGTAAACGCGACGTTTATGGGTTCGATTTCCATTCGGGGAATGTATTTTTAATATTTTATCGCTTTGGTAACGATGCAAAGGCTTGCCGCTACTCATCACGTAATGCTTGGGGGTGTCTAAAGGTGTGGTGCAGATGTGCATTAATTAACGATATCTCTAGGATTGCAGGTTCCCTCTGATGCTTACCCTGCTGAGGTGCAAGGTACAGCGTGAAACTAAACAATATAAATTTATTATTTTATTTAGAGTGGAAGCGTCGGCGCTCCTTTTACGAGAGCAGCAAATAGAGCAAAATATTTCAAATCTTTTCAACCATTTTTAATAAAGAAATTAAGATACCTCAACAGTAGTTAAAACTGTGATTTTACTTAAAGTGGATAACAAAACCACTCTGTATAAGAATTATGGAACATTATATATAAAATGTTTCATTAAATTACTTGCTAGCGAGATACTTGTGA
The DNA here is from genome assembly GCA_917862395.2 of Heliconius sara. Classification (NCBI taxonomy): domain Eukaryota; kingdom Metazoa; phylum Arthropoda; class Insecta; order Lepidoptera; family Nymphalidae; genus Heliconius; species Heliconius sara. Next base: position 17,930,217 of record OU860797.2, on the reverse strand, counting down.
TCTCTCCTATAATATCATTACAGAATAGATAAAAAGTGCTGAGTAGTTAAAATGATCACACTATTTTATCACAAAATATCAAGAAACGTGTTTCTGAAGAAATGCGGATATACAAAAATGTTTTTAATATATGCATTTGTTAATTTGTCTTGGTTTTTTTGTCCCAGTTTCCTGGTGTCGTTCCTGGTGGACGCGCGCGGCGGCGCGCTGCGCGGGTGTCGCGGCGGCGGCGTGCGCGTCATAGTGCCGCCGCTGTCCGCTCAGCAACCTACTAGGATCACTTGCAGGTATTTTTTAAATTGTATATTGGAAGTTTCAAAAATATCCAAATCTGATTAAACATTGAAAAAGTAACGTTTTAATATTCACATTTCAAAAACAACTTAGAGACTCACTCTTCCATTTAGTTTTATATGTATTAACTTTATAATGAACCAAGTATTTTCTTAATAAATAATTGGGTTTTTGATATATATTCACACCGACGTAGCTTATAAGTTAAAATGTTTGTTTTCATAGCTAGCAAACATCTTAACTAGCAAGTAATATTCATTATAATTAATACATGAAAAATAAATAAAAAAACAAAAAAATATATTAATATATTTTATTTCATTACAGATATTTGAAACCATCACGTATTAATCATATGCCTCCATTAATGGAAGGAGAAGCGCTTGCAGCTCGCGTTCTTGAAATGGGCCCTGTTTCTGCTAAATTTTTAGGGTAACTACTCTAAAAATTTAAACCTCTTTGTAATACAGTAATAGTATTATTACTTATATATACCAAAAGAAAATTGAAAAGCTACCAAATATGCATATGAGTACAAATTAGAAAATGTTAAAAATATTTTCATTGATAGTTTTCTATTTTTAAAGTATTATCATTGTTAAATTATCTTACATATTATCTATTAAACAAAAATATTACATCAGCACAAAATTTGTAAAATCGATATCACTTAAAAATCAAAACATCAAAGTTGATGAAAAATATTGTATTCTTTAAAAAATATATATTTAAACATATCTAGGAACTAAATTTGAATGTATGTATATAATAATAAAGTAATATATATTTCAAATCCAGGCCAGTAATATTAGAAGTCCCTCATTATGCGTCACTCCGCGGCAAAGAACGTGAGATAGTGATCCTTCGTTCCGACAACGGAACGAGTTGGAGAGAACACAATGCGGACGCGACTGATGACGTCGTACAAGATATATTACATGAGACTTTGGAGATTGAAGGTGAGAAAGACTTCTTTAAAAGTATTGCATATAATAGACAAGCGACAAAAAAAGTTCCACAGCGAAATAGCCTGTTTTGGAGATTAAAGGTAACAATGTAACTACTACAACTATCTTTTACCTCAAAATCACTCCAATTATATTTAAATTGAGAACTCCAACAATACAGATGTGAATAAAAATTTTATATAGAATGTATGGGCTTTGTATATATTTACGTTAAAAGTACCCCATATTTTAAAATCAAATTTGTAGGAAATCATTATTTATATTTATAGTTTATCTAATATGTTTCATTTATGTATTTCAATATTATAATTTATTTATTTACCAGTTATATCCATACATACATTTAATAGAGTTTATATATTTTGTAGAAAGTATTCGTATTTAGTTTATTTATATGAAAGCGCTCGCCGCCGTCGACTGTACCGGTAAGGTGCCGTAATATTTACGCCTACCCTCTTGTCTACAGCATATTTAATTATCACATTCGATGCTTGCGTATTATTGCGCTTGCTTATCACATGCGTTGCTGCCACTCGATGCGCTTCCAATACATTCCTTTTTTTATCTAGTATTTTAGTGTTCACTTATTTATATATATATATATATATATATATGTTTGTGGTTCACTTTCTTATATACTGTACCGTGTTTAAATATGGTTTTACCATTTGTGTTATGACTGTACGTACACTTAAAGTGGTGTTGATTAAACTTAGTGCTAAACGTGAGTAGACTTGTTATTCCATCAATACTACAAATTAATAAATAAAACGAAATTATGGCACAGAATTCTTAGCCTTGTGAGGATCGAAGTATAATCTTTCCTTTAATAATTTAAATCACTAACCACTGAATGAAAAAGCTAACGATATTAATATAGTTAATATATTAATTATCTATAACTAATAGAGATCAACGAGGAAGAGAAAGGCTGGGACGCACCCCGTGTCACTCGCATCCTGACACACGACTTCCCTCAGTACTTCGCAGTGATATCGCGCATACGCCAGGAAGTGCATGCCATAGGACCTGAAGGTAAATTAAAATTTAACCAAAATTAACTTATTGTATTTTTGAGTTTTACGGTTATTAGACATACATTTTTTTTATATATATTTTATGTTATTAGTTATTATTATGTTATTGTAATAAGTTATTATTTCGTACTTCAACTGTTTACCAAAGAAAAACAAATTTTAAGAATAACTTCAATAACTACATTCTAAATTTATGAAACAATAACTTACAAAAAATATCTTTATTTTTAATTTCAATAATTGAAAAATACTCTTGTTTCCATAATTATCTAATTTTGACACTTTTTATAATATAAGGTGGCATGGTCTCCAGCTCCGTGGTTCCTCAAGTCCAAGCAGTGTTCCCTCAAGGAGCCCTCACTAAGAAAATCAAAGTTGGCCTTCAGGTAAACCTTTTCAAACCCCGCAAAGGTGTTAAGGACATGAATTTGAAAAAGATAACCGTCAACAACGTTTCTAAGAAAAAACGATTCTCTTTAATTTGGTAGGGTTATTGTATTTAGTCTACTTATATTAAATACCAATCAGTATTTTTAAAGTGAGATCGTATACAATTATTGTAGAAATCGACTAAGTCGATAATAATAATCGAAGCTTATGAGTTGTAATGATTACTTTATTGTAAATGTGATATTTTAGTGTTAATGTCAAAAATGTTATGTGTTTATTGGACTTGACAGGTAATGTCAGTGTTACCTTTTTTGTTAAAGTCTACAGCAAATTAAATAGTGAAAAGATTTCTTTTGAATGTATACAAAAGTTTTGACAGATTTCTTGCCAAGTGTGAGAGGGACTTATAATTTTGTATCAACTGTATTATTGAAATGATAATTTTGACATTAGCTTTAATAATATTTAGATTTAAGGAAAGCAATAAGTATTTTGAAACGCTAGATTTAATACAAAGTAAACGATAGTTTAAAATGGATTGTTTTATATGAAATCAATAGCCAAAATATATTGTGTTCTACTATAACAAATCATCATAGTTCTGCTGAAGTACAAAATATGGATGCCAAATTTTATTTATATTTATTTTTAATGGAGATTATATTTATTTTGTTACTAAAAGACTTTTGTGTACATGTGTAGGTCAATATTTATTTGTATTATTATATTATTTATATCGATATACATCGTCTTGGCGTAACTAGGGCATCTGACTTAATGCAGTCATCATGGGTTCTAATCTCATATGGGAAACATAACTTAGAGTTTGCCCTAATCGAATTAAAAAAAATTAAAACCTTTAACATAAAAAAAATAAAAAACGGCGTGATAAGTAGGTTACCATTCAAAGGGATATTGTATTCGTATTTTACAGTATTATTAGGTGGCTATGATTGTTAGAATTTTCTAGAAATTTGTAAAGTGACCGAAGATTATTGTTAGGAGAGACTGATCAAAATCATAGACTTGATAATGAGGACATTAAATACTATGTATTTGATAAGACGAAAAATTAAAAGAAAAAACAAACTCAATTAATTTCATTAAAAAAAATCTTTTCTCCATGATCAAATCTTAACATAAATTTTCGTGTTCATTTAGAATTTAATTATAATCGATAGTTTTTTACCTTAACATAAGAAATTTTAAACGATTTAATATTAATCATATAAACATATCGTTACCAAAAGTTACCCTTAGTTAATATATAACAAGACGTTACTCCTTAATATTACACCCAATAAATTTAGTATTTACTTAAAAGTACATAATGTAGAAAGTGAATAAAAAAATTAAACGTCTACCGTTTTTCAATTCGAATAAGCATTTTGAACATGAAATCACTAGAAATTCTCACACATATGCGTGTTTGGATAAATCATATGCATATATTTCTCTAGTTGGTCTTTAGGTTTGATGGCATGTATACTATTAGCAATATACAACTAACAATTATTGTTTACATATAATTTAGTTACTAAATCAAAATTTTTGTATAATCTTTTGATCATGATTTTTGTGTGACTATTTATTTGGAGTGACGTAAATAGTGTTAGGTAGTCGTATTTTTAAGGTATTGCTAAATTTATTGGGTTAATGTTTGATGTATGCTTAATGTACCTACTGTTTATTATTATGCAAATGTGAACTTTATTTCCTAAAGACCAAACGTGAGATTTGCATGTTTTTCTTTTCATTTATTTTCTTTTACTGTTTAGCTTAGTGTGTTTTATTTTTAAGGCGCATGTGTGAGAACTGTGAGTCAATTTTATGATTTTTGTGCTTTTCTTGTGATTTCATAATTCATTAATGCTTATATTAACGCACTATTATCACCTTATCCCTCTGTTTTGAACACTCATCACTTCTATTATTTCTGTTGTAATATTTAGCTTCAACTATGATTTAATCGCATCATCCACTTTGGGTAAGTAACGTTTTCTGATGTCTCGACTATTTTACTAACGTTTGGTCTTTAGATGCAGTAAAGTATTTTTACAATTTAATTTAGATTAAATTACATTAAGATGTTTTTTTTTTCAGGCTCAAATTATAGATTCGGAGCTGACTGCTAAATTACTCGGTCGAGGTGTAGCAGTGTCTCCTGTGGTTACAGTGGAACCTAGAAGACGGAAGTTCCACAAAGCCATCACCCTCAGCATGCCAGCTCCCCGACCTCATACACAGGGGATGACCAATCAGTACAGTACATCATCAGCACCAACACTGAGACTTCTTTGCTCCATTTCAGGTATGCTCGAATCTTTGCTCATTTTATTAAATTTGATGAGTTTAGTCACTGGATTCAATTAAATTCTGATTTCTACTAAACTCTGATTGTAAATTGTTTCAAATTCAAGTAATCCGGGAATTGATTGCAGATAAAGATTGTTTTTAGTGACTAACAGTTTTGTATTTGTGAAGTGTTGCAATGGAGTATGGCTTATGATATCGGCTAATATGTGATATATATTTGATCATATTATTACATTACGACTCTGCCGACGTCTAAGGTAAGTAAGCTAATTGAGTACAAGCTACAAAGTAATGCTTGGTAAAATAATTTGGTACTACTTGAATTTGATATTCCATTACAACACAAAAGTAGTCGTAAGTCATAGAACGAAATCATGACCAAATCGTATATGTATATTGGCTAGTCAGTTTCATATGAGATCGGTAGCAATAGCAAAAACATTTATACATACATATAATTCCAATTTCTTAGATTTACTTACTATTTGAAAAGATAGCTCAATATAGTAAATATTCTATAGTTTTTCTTCTTTCAATAAAAACATTGCAGTAGTTACAATATGACGACTTAATTATATTTTATTAGAAACAAACCTATCCCAGACATCTAGACAGTGGGATAAGCATGTTAATCAAAGAATTATTAGTTTAGTCTGAACATTCTACTTAACTATACAGATCATATTCAAGTAACAGTCATACAAATATTAGGTAGGGAAACATCAAAATTACATACGATATCAATTTTAAGAGCGCTTATAGCAAATACACAGAGCAGCTAAAGGGAGCTGTCCCTATGTGTGCGTTTTGTGCGTGTCTACATTGTCTTTGTTCTCGTGTGTTTGTGTGTGTTGCACGCTCACCGTGTGTGGCGTTAAATTAAACGCTGCCTTCTAATCAACGCGCACCAACAGGGGTATTTCGCAAAAGATCTCTCGAAGGTAAAAAAAACTAGACATACTTTACAAATAACTAAAAAATCAGTACGTCGGTTAAGTTTCACGTTTTTTTTGTTGACTTTATTTTATTTGTCCTTTATTTTTTTACCCTTTTCCCATCGAACGTTCACTGTTATTGATATCTATATAATAATTATACGACTATAGATATCAGTAATATTTTAATTTCCTCCCTTTATCACTTTGAATGCTTTTTCCATATCTTGCTTTACATACATTCTTCCTCTATGCACGGGCTGAAAGTTTTTGCTTTCTTATTTCACATACACTTTGTATCATATACAATTAATCTTGAGATTACAAAAAGATGCACTGCAGTTTATATCACTTAATATGGGTTTTTTTCTTAAGCAGGATTAAACGATTTTAAAATAAAGGCACATTTTGAGAAACTTTAGCACTAATATATCGGTTGTATTGATATGTATGACTTAAACATTGAATCGGTGCCACGTCCTATCACACATTTCATACTTCTGCGTCAATGTTCCCAATATTTTATTATTTTGCTTCTACTGGTCAAGTTATTTTCCAAAACGGCCTATCAGTTTCATTTGTTTTATTTTATCATTTTGTCTATTTCTATCACATTTATTTGTATCATTACCTCACCGTTCAGGGCAGTTTGTTTCTATTTTAGTTTTCGATTTATTTCAGTGATTGTCCTTCGAGAGATCTGTTTTCCGATGACTCAGACCAGAATTTTGAAACAATCGATTTAAAATTTACATAGTACCATTATTTTTAATATACAGCACTATGCATAAGTAAACCAAAACCTTATAAAATGTGTCACATTTTTAATCACTTTTTCATTATAATAAGTATAACACGGTACGTTATATTAGTTGTTTTCTTATGATATGTCGTCCTTGCTTGTTGTGTGTTTGCTATAGGCCGTTTTGGAACCATTTTATTTTATTTTTATTGTTTATTAACCTATCTTGTCCAATTAATTACCTTGTTGTTTAGTTTGAAGATTTAAGTGATTCAATAAAAATATTTGTTATATCACTGTTAAATGTTGAATACTATCAATAACACTTTCCCTTTCAGTATATTTTTTATATGTTAAAGTTAGTTTGTAGAGATATAAAAGAGGCATTGTAAATTAAAAAAAAAATCTAGTCGTAAACGCTTATTGCATGCATTGAAATATACAAAAACAAATTTACTTCGGCAGCTGAAAAAGCATTGAAACAGCTATTCTGCCTCTGTAGCTTGCAACATTGGAAAGATTAAAACAAAATTGTAAATTACATTTAGAATTAATTGTAATAATACAAAAGTGCAAAAGACCTATTATTTGTTCAGGCGGAACTAACCGAGCTCATTGGGAAGATGTAACAGAAAATACACCATTGACGTTTGTAAATGACTGTGTATCATTCACAACAACGGTGTCTGCACGTTATTGGCTAATTGATTGCAGACATGTTGAAGATGCAACTAAAATGGCAACTGAGTTGTACAGGTAAAAATATATCTTAAAATTAAATAAAACCTTATTTTATTCTATTATCTTTATTAATGTTAGTGCTCAGTCAAGATAAACAGTTAGAAAGTACTGTTAAAACTTCAATGCTAACCCACATCGTAGAAACCAAAATATTACTATTAATCAACATTGATCCACAACTGTAACGTGGTCGTCAGTCAGACACCAACCGGCCGCGTTTGCATCCCCCATCCCAACTTTTAACCAAATATCTCTTTTAGGGAAGCAATTCATGTACCGTTCATGGCCCGTTTCGTAGTTTATGCGAAACGAACGGACGAATGCCAAGCTCAATTACGAATGTTCTGTGTTACTGATGACAAGGAAGACAAGGCTCTTGAAAGAATAGAACGATTTATACAAGTCGCGAAAAGTCGTGATGTTGAGGTAATATTGCTTTTTGATGAAATACAACACTTATAGGGCTTCCCTTTCTTATCCTTGTGTACGTTATCTAATCCAGTTATAAAATGGTTAAGCTGTAATAAAACAAAGGTCATTTATATTAACATTTTTTTAACCTTTTACATTTTTTTCTAAAAGAGAATAAATAATTTTATATTAAATATTATATTAATGTTTCATAACATTAAGTAATATTTTTAAACTACTTTAATAAAATTTGCTTTTATACAAATCTAGGTACATGAAGGAAAACCAGTCCATCTTGAATTTGGTGGAAACTTAGTACCGGTTGCTAAATCTGGTGAACAACTTTCCATACCTTTCCGAGCTTTTAGAGAGAATCGAATGGCGTTCCCAGTAATGATAAAAACACAAGATCTAGAACCAATATGTCGATGCCAATTTATGAGGGATCCTAAAGTTCCTAAAGGTGAACCTTCACCTGCTCCTGTAAGTATAAATATATTAGCGGCGATTTTACGAAACTATTTCTTGTTCACTGCCTTATGTGGGACTCTAGATGAAAAGTAGTGTAAATGTAAGTGGAGATGTTTGACCTCAACTTAAAACGAGGTGAACAAAAGTGCCCTATTTGTAATGACTTGGCCTAGTGAACTAGGAGTAGTATAGTGTAATCGTCGTATTAAAGCTTAAAAAAATCATACAGCTAGAATGTCTTGTTCCCTTATAGAAACGCTAAATTCTTTATACACATTTCTATGTTAAATGTTAATTTTAAAGATCGCGGTACTCAATATAATGGTACCAGATGACTTACCAGTAGACAGAGCCTCACCATTGCCAGCAGATATGATGCCAAGACGAACAGAGGAACAAGAACTTATATGGCGTCAACGACTTAGCGATCCCAGGTATTAAAATATTTTTGCTACGGCTTTACATTTTGTTATAAATATAAATTTTATTTTCTCAAACGATAATTATTTTATGTCATTGAAAAACTTCTTTAGGATTACAATTTTATTATTATATTTCAATTTATTTAGAAGACCTATAAGTAAGGGTTGAATTAAAAAAAATAGTATTTATGTAAGTACTTACTAGTAAATAAATGCTTACGCAAGGTTATATTTATAACAAGATTGGTTTGATGCAGTAATAAGATTAGCCTGATTTGTCCAACGGCTCAGAACACTAGGTAAGACCCATATCATTAGGACATACATTACGTTGTTATTTCATTCTGGCGCTTGTCTGAGAGCGTAGGCAAGTGATATTTTTATTATATAACTGTGTTATGTGAATATTTAGTTGTGTATATATTTGTTTTTAGGTTGGAAGACATTTGTAATTTGTTAGGTAAGGATTGGGTGGCTTTAGCTTATGAGTTGGGTGTGAGTGTTGCGACAGTTAATCAAATACAAGCGAAGAGGATTACTGCTGCGGAACAAGCGCAGTTGATGCTAAAACTATGGAAGACTCAATCTGGTACTAAAGCTCTAGGTATGTTTTTTATATTATTATTATTGCTATAAATAGTTTATCATTTTAGTTTTTAATTAGTTTTTTATTAAGTGCCTTTAAACTTGACAATTAATTATTAATTACTTTACTCTATTTCCTACTTGAATTAAATAAATATAATATTATAAAGTTTTGGTAAGAATTTATATAGTTAAACTGAGCTCAAATCTCATTCAATTATTGAAGTATGAGATGAAATTAAATTTTAAGACGATTGCCATTTTAGATTTTCTAGTGCTAAGTGCATTATCAGCGATTTCGGTCATTTGTGTTTAGTTCTCTTAATATCAATTTGAAAATATTTTATCAACACTTCATAAATGGTTACTGTCAACGACTGTATTTTAATAGCAAATTAATTTGATAATAATTACTCAATTAATAGTTTTTGATTGTATTCCTCACATAACATAATTAAAATAATTTGACTACGAATAGACAAAGCGAAATATGTAACAAATATTGTTATTAAATAAATATAAAATAATTAGTATTCCATATTTCATAAATGATTTTTTTTTCTTTAGATAACTCTTTGGAACTAGCGCTATGTCGTATAGGAAGAGACGACATTATTGCACCTCAATCGGAACTGACAAATGAACGGAGAATTCAAAGGAACATATACCAGGAACGACAAGCCTCTGAGGAAATTGAAGCATATAAAGGTAGCTATATAAATCACGTTCTTTAGATATTGTTTAGAATAAGGAAGTCTACTAGTTTTATAATATTTTAATTACTACTTTCATAAGTTTTAGTTTTATTTTAAGTTATTTGATTTCATTATTATCATCATTCGCCTGTCTGAACAATATGCGAGGTACATAGGTTTTTATTTATTTATTTTTTTATTTATTGATCCACCAACATTTGTTTACATCAATGCATACAAAAAAGATACATAATATATGGAACTAAAAACTAGGTGTAACAAATACTTACAAGTAGATACATCTTGCTGTATTAGAGCGAAAATAAACTCCTAAGCAAAGGCACAAAACAAGTAAAAAGAAAATTAAAGAATGTTAGGATTAATAAATTTTTGGGATGATTGGAATTTGGTGTTCAATATTAAGCGAATCTTGGTAGTCGAGTCGGCATTAATGTCGAATAGGTCACTGTACTCATTAACCAACTTGCAAAGTCTGGTAACAGGAGAGTTTGATCCAAACACTGTTTTTCGGGGTGGAGGATAAAGGAGGGTTACTATATTACGGGGAAACCCTGGTACTCGTATATTAAACTTATTGAGTAGCTGAGGTCAGTCAATTCCATTGGTGAAAATTTTAGAAACAAAAAATACATCTAACAGCCTTCTACGTTCTTCATTCAATCATTTGGAAATGATTTAATTGCTCACAATAAGAGGGTAGTTTCTTTTTTGATATTTCGTTCGAAAATAATAGGTGCCGCAAGAATCTTTTTTGTATCCTTTCTATTAGTAGGGAATGACTCGCAAAGTGAGGTCTCCATACCACTGAACAATATTCTAAGATGCTGCTAACAAGAGATGAGTACAACAGTATCCGGACTTTGTTATCACGTTATCCTTTAATGTTTCTTAAAACAAACCAACCCTAGTAGTTTTGAGATCCAGCTTACTATTTGTTCAATGTGAGATAAAAATGTTAACTTTTTATCAAATAATACACCCAGATCGCGGATTTGCTCAAGTTCCTTGATGTTATTTTGTGCAATAGTACATAGAAATGAGACGATATATAATTATAATCTTTTTATTTTCACGCCACTGAACCCGATGATCAGCTATTGACTACAGCCTTTTCCCGTTACCTTTATCGTCGTAATACATATAGAGTAGCTTCATTCTCTTCTTTTCGTCCAAACATGCGACACTGCGTAGTGTTTAATGGAAACCATTTTGTCTATCCATGGCATAGATATGCAATTAATTCATAGGACCGAGTGCGAATCGAACCTACTGTCACGCTTACAATCAAACGTTGTCCCACTCCGCCATTTACTTTATAAAGATTGGAAATATAATAATGAAAATAATGACATTTCGATAATTAATTTAGTAATATATGAATATTTTTGTTTGTAGCGGAGGAAGATAATAAGCTAAAGGAAAGTATTTATGATGATAGTGAAGTTGAAGAAACCACAAGAACAGAGGACTTAGATCAAGACGAAGCCAAGTACTCACCGGAGGAAAAATCTGTAGAAAAAAGCGAAATGGATAGGACGCCTACACCGAGCGAAGAAAGTGAAGAAGACGACGGTATATTTAAAATTTGTATTATTTGAGTACACAAGCAGACAATAATCTATATAGATAGATTGTAATATGAAAAATTATCAAAAAATTATATCTAATAATGTTGTAACCAATTATAAATTAAAATAATTAGTCCTAACATAAGTATAACGGATATTATCGTAATGTAGCGGTGGATGGGGATTAGCTTTTTTTTACAAACGGAAATGGTCTGAACATAATCAACTAAGTATGTTTAGAAATGATTGAGTGTTGTTTTACAATTTTAAATTTTTTTAATTCAGTTGCAAGGTTCAGATGAACCTCCGCATTAAAACCAGGAAACAGGTTAGCTCACCACAAGCTTTTAAATGAGTTTTCTATTACTTATATTATTTATGTTAACATTTTTAGTATTTTTAACACATTGATTATCAATTTTTTTAGATGTAAAACGAAGTGTAGCTGAGAGAAAAGAACAAATCACGAAGAAGCTTAGTTCAAGCAAAATTCCATCATCTAAACAAAAGAAAGAACTACGAGAAGAAATTATTGAGATAAAGACACAAATAAAACCGGACATTAAAAAATTCCAAGATATTGAACAGCAGGTAATTAACAATTTTAATATAAAGCACATAATGCTTAATTTATAATGTACTATGGTACATCATGAATTAATGTTAATACAATTGTTATTTAATTTTGTATCGCATATTTTTAGGCAAAGGCGGAATCAAAACTAGAATACACTCGTACAAAAAGCTCACCAACTTCAGATAGTGTAGAAGGTGATGGTGAAAGAGAAATTGATTTACGTAAGGATGTTAAAGAAAAAAAAGAAGAAACAAAACAAGACAAAACAGCAGAGCAATTTAGAAAATTCGATCCCTCTTCTCCAGCAAAACCTACGCCAAAACATTTACAAAGACATATGCGGAATGAATCAATGAGATTTCCATCTGGTGATTTCTCGAATGTGACAATCACTCCAAGAAAATCTGTAACAGTTGAAACAACTGAACTGAAACAAACATTTGAAATTAAAACAGACGCTTATGGTAAAGAAACAATTTCACAAAAAGAAATAGACAGTGCAAGATTAGAAGAAAAATTAGACGATGGTGATAAATCTCCAGAATTAGTTACTGATGACGTGAAAGATATAGCAGAAGCACCACTAAAAGACAAAATTAACGCATTTGAAATAAAAATATTAAAAGAACCTACTGAACCAACTAAGACTATAAAACTTACCAAAGAAGCTCTAAAACGCCACACGCAAGAGCAAGATCAAGCCTTAGAATATACACAAGCGTTTATTAGAGATCAGTCAAAACAAATACCAAGTACTGAAACTCAAAAAATAATAATTGAGACTGAAAAACAAATTGAAACAGTAAAATCAGTCAAGGAGACAATACAACATTTTGATTCTAAAATTAAGCACGATGATAAGCCGAAACAGTTTCCTAAGACTATGAGAACTGATTCTACCTTAGTGCAAGTTTCATCTGAAGAAGATAGTGAATTTTTGAAAAAATCAACTGACTCAGAAACTGAAACAGAGTCACAAACAACGGTCAAAGTTGAAAAAGATAAAAAAGCTAAATTTGAAATTACCAAACATACTTTTGAAACACGAAGTGACGCTAAAGACTTTTTTGACTTAAAATCAAAAGATACCAAAGGTGAAAAAAAAAATGACGATGATGATGACAAAAGAGATAATCAAAGTGCAATAATTAAGGAACAAAAGCTTGAAAAGCAATTAACTGATGAACTTCGGTTACGAGTAAGTGAAGAAGAAATATCTGAAACTTTAGAAGAAAAAGATGTTTCGATAGATGATAAAGTTAAAGAAAAGGTATATATTTCAGAAATTTTGGTTTTAACTCTTATGATTTCTAAGAATTTTATATTTTATTACTTTTACAGACTGAAACGCTACACCCGGTAACAAGCACAAAATCCGAAACCAGTAAACCTTCCAAAACTGATTCTATCGGATCGGATTTACAAGAACCTACCAAAAAGGTATCCCAAGAATCACCTTTACCGTCTGGTATTGATAAAACTGATTCTTTAGCTGACCTGCAACAGAGTACAGAAAGAGATGTTAGCTTTGTTTCACAAACTGAATCAAAAGTAGGTATTTAAATTAAGGTTTTTTATATATTTTTACCAGCGATTAGGTCGGTTGTAAAAATATATACAATCATTTATTTACGAAGTAAAAAAAGTAACTCATACTTTTTTTTCTAAGAACAACTTTCAAGTTAATATAATTTATACATCAAAAACGAAATTTTCAGCAAATTCAATAAAATAGCTATTTTGTAGCAATTTTATCGAAGTTTTTTATGTTGATATATATTTTTATATACACAGGGTGGAAGTGTCAGCGTTCCTTTTACGGGAATAGTGTATAGTGTAAAATATTTTAAACCCACACCTAAAAAAATTTAATAGGATACCTCAACAGCTTAGACGATTTTTTTTTCATTTCACGATGTTTATTCATACCGGTATTTTGTGTAACGCAGTTAAGCATACCAATAACGTAAACACATACTACTAGAAACATACTAAAAAAAGGTTAAGCAACTTTGAAGTTTGCCGCCAAAACCTACGACTCGATTTCGCAATGAAGCGTATGCGACGGTTTCCCTTCGATATTAGGCTTTTATAGTTAAAACCGTGGTTTTATTTAAAGTGGTGCTGACACTTCCACCCTCTATATGCGCCGATTGAAATAAAATAGACTGTCAAATGTCAAGACAAATGTTTCGAAATACAGTATTAAAGATTACATTTAAATCAGTTAAGCCGGTTCTGAGATTAGCGTGCACAATCCCACAGAGAAACAAACAAAAATAAATAAATAATTGTTTAGGGATCTATTATTTCTATTACTCTGATAAATTCCCAATCATATAACTTTATAGAAGTTATATTTTATCATATCTCTTCCATGTACAGATTTATTTTTTAATATTTTGCAGATATATTCAAAAGAATCTAAGCATAGAAGTGATTCTTTGGATGAAACCTCACAATTTTCCGATCTAGATGATCAAATGGGACTAAGTCCCGCACATAGACCTTTAGATAAACAAATAGATGAAGAGAAAATTAGCGAAGAAAAAATTACCTGTGTCACTCATGAAGCAAGTCGTAAGACCCTTGAATTTTTGAAGTTGGAAACTGAACACAGTGCTCAAGTACATGCTTCATCACTAACAGCAAATGAGTCTGAAAAGGTAAATAAAAAGTGTACTTTATGATTTAAGAGTATTGTTTTTTTTTACTTCACGCTGTAACAACACAAAGCACAGGTTAAGCAGAGACAACCTGACAATACTCCGTTTTTATTAAGACAGACCGTTCCCCACTTTCCACTCAATCCTAATAGCATGTTGAGTATAAGCATAGCATTTTGAGTGACGAAACTCCTCGCCGAGTATGTCCTTGTTTCCACAGTGAGGTGATAAAAAAAAATACTATTTTCATTCCCCTGTATAGTAATCGACGCCACATCGAGGCCAGCGCCACGATGGCCTCTATCTATAGATTATTTCTATATTTATGAATATTACTATTTCATAATGTACATTTTTATTATAGATTTTAACAAAAGAATCTCCAGTTATAAGTGCCAAAGCACGACAATTTATCGAAACAGTTCCAGAAGATGATTCTGTTCAAGAGTGTTTCTTTTCAAAACGTATTTATTCAGATTCATTGGAGGATTCTGATCATACAGACTCTAGACGACATTCAGAGGCGGATTCATTAAAATCTGATCAATCTGATGTTAAAGCCAAAATATCATCCTCTGATTTCGATGAACGTGCCGAATATGAGGGAACAGCTGATTCAGGAAGTGGTTTTGGCGATGAAAAATTCGAAGAAAGTATCGGTTTTACTGCAATCAAAATTGACACTCAAGTATTAGAATCACAAAAAGCTGATTCTGACTCTACGTCCACACAATTGGATGAAGCAGAGATAGTATTTAAGAAGATGCCACCAAAACGTCATTCAAGAACAGAATCTGTATCTATTACAAAACTTAGTGACTTAGGTGATATTAAAGCGCCCGCTAAACAAGAATTCCAGATGTTTGTTACAGAAGCTGAGGAAGCAGATCGTTCGTCTGATAAAGATGAACAATCAGATAAAATTTCATCCGAAAGTAGTAGGGAAATAGAAATTTCTGATCGAAAATCGTCTGAAGGCATTTCAGATAAAATAAGCTCCGAGGATGCCGTCACAGACAAAAAGACTTCATCAGAAGACGAACCAACAAAAGATGATCAAGTATTTGAAAAAGATAAAGAAAAGGAATTTATAAAATCAGAGACAGAAATCTCCAAAGATGTTGAAGAGATTATAGCACCAAAGGGCGACACCTTAGACAAAAGTATTTTATTTATTCTTTGATTATCTAATAATACATTTATATTATGCTGTATGAGTTACACTTTATTTAACTTATTTTTTAGTAATAGAACCTGATAAACGTCAATCAGTTACATCTGTGGGATCAGGATCAGTAAGTGAATTACGTTTAGATGAGAAACGTCTTTCTGATGCGTATAGCCTTACTGAATCAAGAGATTACACATTTGAAGAATCAGAAGACGATATTGGAACACATGGTACTCACGTCGATGTTGTAAAGGAGAAAGTTGAAAGCAAACAAGAAGAAAGGCCTAAATCTCCTGGTATATATATATATATATATATATATATATATATATATATATATATATATATATATATATATATATATAATAACATAATATATTATTTCTATATTTATTTCCTAGTCTTTTTTTTATTTATATTTTATATATTTCGTAATATTTTTATTTAGCGTGATTTCTTTGTAGAAATGTAAGCGCAATAAATTCAACATAATTAATAAATGCATTTTCAGCGAAAGTAACAGAAAAGAGCAAAATAGCTAAACTATCCCACGGAGATTCATTAGATGATGTGGAAGGTTTTCCTGAAGATCACGTTGCTGATTATGTTCACAAATTACCACATATAGCAGAAGTTAGGTAATCAATATTATATTTAGTAATAAGTTCTTTGATTTTCACGATTATTACACATATTAAATGAAACGGGTAGTCTACCCGTGACCACGGACTACTGTAAAGTGTTCGAAACGTCGGGTTTCCAAAAATGTAAAAATCTTAAATATACTATATATATTAATTAGTTTCATTTATTATATTTAGTATATTACAAATTTGAAAAATATTAATGTTTCTCATTTTTATTAAAATTTCATTAATTACAGTTCCTTGCCAGATAAGCAAATAACCGGGCAATTCTTGCTTAAGGAACGTGAAGAACAGTTAAAACGTGAACTTGTTTCTGAAGAAATTCTAAGTAAAGCTAAACAAACTAAGGAAGATGTCTCGGTTATAACGAAAGATTCCTCAAAAACCCAAGTAATATCTGAACCAGAACTATTACTTGAAAAACACGTAGATGTGCCTAAATCAGATAGCAGCATTAGAATCAGTCAGGATAAAAAACATTCACAAGAAGAGAAATCAACCTCAAGCACTGAATATAAAACTGGTGATTCAGGTGAAAAAATTACTATTACTACAGTAATAGATATTAGTGAAGGTCCATCTGGGGAAGAAATAGTTAGGACCACAGTAAGTGAAAAAATTTTGTATCCATCTGGTAAAGAGACAGTTTCTACAAAAGTATCAGAAAGTATCAGAAGTCATAGACAAAAATCATCTGTTACATCATTAAAAGAAGTTTCTGATCCTGAGCCTTTAGCAGCTACAAGAGACCGTAATATGCTAACATCAACAATAGCTAAAGATTTAGCTATTGGATCTGAACTTGATAAGAAATCTGTACAAGATGATAAAACCACCTCAAAAACTGAATATAGAACTGGTGACTCAGGTGAAAAAATTACTATTACTACAGTGACTAATGTTACAAAAGGGCCACATGAAGAAGACATAATAAAAACAACCATTACTGAAAATATAGTATATCCTTCTGGTAGAGAAACAGTGTCTACAAAAGTTTCAGAAAATATAATAAGCCACAAAAAGGAATCTTTCGCCTCGAGCCTAAGGGAATCCTTTGAAGAGGAAGAGAAATGTACAAGTGTAGATAAAAAACAAGATGATGTTGAAAAAGCTACCACTGCTAAAACCGTCCAAGAAAGTGTAGGCGAAAGCATCTTAGATTCTACAGATAAATCAATTTCAGATGTTGCTCCTGGCGGTAAAACCATAACTTTTATGGAAACAAAAAAGCTTCCCACAGAATCAGTTAGTCAAGAGAAAGAAATTATAATAGATACCGAAGCACTTCAACTGCATTCAACTGCAGATGAAAAGAAAGAATCAACTAAAGTAGAAACTATTATAGGTCCTGCTGGTGAGGAAATCACTATAGAAACGCTGACCGAAACTTCGATAATGCCGACGGGAGAAAATATTATTAAAACTACTGTCACTGAAACAACTAAATATCCGTCTGGGAAAATAACTATATCAAAAAAAATATCAGAGCAAATAGAATTAATAGAAGAAGAAGAAGAAATCATCACAACAAGTACATCGGAGGCTATAGATTCTTTCTTAGAAGATAGACTTCAAAGTATGTTGTTAAAATCAGAGGATCTTGGTGACGACAAACATATAACTACTTCCACTAAAACAAAAAATACGATAGGGCCTACAGGGGAACAAATAACAACAACAATTGTTACTGAAGAAACTACTTTGCCTAATGGACAGATAAAAATAAAAACGACAGTCACCGAAGTAAACAAATATCCTTCTGGTGAAGAGAGTATATCTACCAAAGTATCTGAAAAAATTAAATCTTTCAGTTCTCATGTTAGTACAATTAAAGAATCTACATCGGTAAAAGATGATTTGGTAATTTCAAGTCAAATATCTGAACCAGTTATACTAAAGGAAAAGATTATAATCATTGATCCATCTGCATCTGAAATAAAAGTAGACCATGTTTTAGAAAAACCAGAGAATGTAACCAAACAAGTGATAGACACACAAGAAACTGAAACAGATAAATCTGAAACCGTTAAAGTGAAGATTGATGATAAAGTTACAACTATAGGTGAAATATGTTCAGACAATATTCAAGATATAACAATTGAGCAAGTAAAACCTGTTATTGAGGACATACTCAAAACAGGTACAATTGTAGCTGCTGCACGCAGCCCTGCAATTGAAAAAGATGTTAAAAATATTAATAAAGAAATATTAGACACAGAAAGAAGGTTTTACGATGCTAAAGTTCCTCAAAAGGAAGAAAGAAGGCATTCATGTATCAGCCCAGCGATTTCATTAGAAAGAATAGCAGAATCTGAAATAGAAATGGAAGAAGATCTACTTAAAAAAGATACTGTCACTATTGACAGATCTAAAGAAAAAGAAAATGAACAAGAAATGAAAAAATCTGATTCAGCCATGAAGCAAATGGCTGATAATATAGAAATCATAATAAAACAAGCTTCGGAGGACTTAGATTTGTCTGAAGAGGGGACAGTTGAAAAAGAAGCACCAAAAGAATTAGAAGGCGAAGTTTCTGTGGATTCTATAATAGAAGAAGCTGTGCACACTGTAGAAGGATATTTAGAGAAATCTGATGATAAGGATAACGAGGATATACATACTACAAAAGTATCTATGACATCATCTGATGATACAAGAATGTGTAAGGAAAGGCCAGGATTAATTAAATCTCTTTCTAGGGACAGTGGAGAAATAATAATAATGCCTAAAAAGAAGCAAGTAAGAACTTTTTCGGTGCAGAGTTCTCCTGATGAAGTAGAGGAGCAAATTTATACAGATTCAGAATCAGGTATTTTATATGAAATAGTTTAATTATAATTTGACATAGTTTTAAATATTACTTTACAAACATCATCATATTTTTATGCTATTTATACTAAATATTTCCCAATAAAAAGGTAAAAGCTAGTTAACTTATGAATTATTGTTATTAAAATCAATAAAAGTATTATTGCGTCTGATTGTAAACCGTTGATTACGATTCCCACTCGGATGAAAAAAATATTTCCATTTCCTCAATTTGGTAAAAAAAATCGGCGTTGCCATTCCACTCGTAATAACTCGAAAATTGGGTGGAAAGTGGGAAACGTAGTGTCTTATTAATAAATTCCATCTATTGACTCTACTATACTCGGGATACTAGATGGGTTACTTGATTAATGGATCAACGTTGGCCCAGCTGGGTCTTACAAATGCCAAATGATTTTTCAATAGTTTCAGAGATATTTGAAGTTGTTGATATGGTTATACAGATATATACCTACTAAAAAGTATTCATATATAGGCTTATCTATAAGTGATTTCGTATTTCATCATAATTTTCAGATATGGATAAAGCTAAAGTGTTAGAAATAATAGAACCTTCTTCTGATATTGACGGGAAACTACCAACTTCTAGTTTTGACATCAAGAAAATTCGGACGGATTCACTTGATGATGCTGATGATTTTCCAGAAAAAGAAGTAAGCATAAAAATATATCATAAGGTTTATATTGACATACTATACAAATGGTAATTTTACTTATATTAAATGTTCTAGCCTGGATTTGAAGATGATGGCAAGTATACCGAAGTATCTGAATCATCATATATTACATCAGATTTCAAACATGATTTAACTCAAGATTTTGTATCAAGTTCGAGTGTACCTCGGGAGTCTGATGAAGATAAAGGAGATAGATTTACTAAGAAAACTCATTTTGTAGACAGTATTTTACGTAACGATTTAGTATCAAAGTCAACAACTGAATCTTCAGTAACGACCGTAATATCAACATTGACCAAATCGTCTGATGATGACCAAAAATCAGTTGTAGAAGATGGTACGTCAGCTGATTTATCTAGGATGAGTGGAGCTGACCTCGTGAAAGATTCGTCTAAAACGTCAGTTGATATTAAAGAAGAATATAGGATGGAAGATCAAACCGAAGAAAGAGGTACTCCTGATTTGTCGAAAAAATCACTCGACTTGACTAAAGATTATTCAAAATCTTCTATAGACAGTAAAGATACTTCCAGAGATTTTGCTACTAATGAATTATCAAAAGATTCAACCGTTGATTTAACAAAAGATCTTTCAAAAGCTTCAATAGACAGTGTTAAAGAAATTTCACGATCGATTGATGAAAAAACATTTTCTGAAGAACATTCTTCATTTGATGTATCAAAAACATTAGCATCAGATGCATCAGATATACTAACAAGAAGTAAAGAATTTGCAGATGAGGAGCGTTCAACCTCGAAGATCACTCATATTTCAACAAGCTCATCACAAGAAACTTCAGTTATGACAGAAAGTAAATTACTAAGTGAGCAAGATGAAAAATCTTTTGAAAAAATTAAAGTGTCGGAAATGGACATTGTCGATATGAAAGGTCAATTTCTCAAAGAAATTAAAGATAAAGGTGCAAGTTTAAAAGAAGAATTACATATAACAGAAAGGAAAAAAATCATATTCGAAGAGAAAAAACAAGAAGCAGAAGAAGCTGACGACGAGGCAGAAAAAAGTGAAAAGGAAGATGAAGTACCGGATATCAAAGAATTAAATAGAAGATGTTCAAATTTATTGGAAGACATTTCCTCTCAAGGTGCTTTGATTAGAATTGATTCCAGCCATGTAACACACGGTAATTTCAATATAAGATATATATTTTTTCAATATAAGATATATATTTTTCTGTTCCATAATACGTGAATATTTTAATTATTCTCGTACTATGGATCGTAGCGGGACTCAAATCTTGGTAAGCAACTAAGCACTCTAGACGCAATAAATTGTAAATAAATTCTAAATTCTTATACGCTTATTACAACTTATATTATTATAACTCTATGTAGTTTTTCAGTTTTCTAAGAAGCGAGATTCAAGCTACGCCCAATTTTTTACCTTTTTAGGCAATTTTATTAAAACGTTATGTTATTTTATTTAACATGTCTTAGTTACACCATTATATTCTTTTAGATTTATCAGCAAAATTTTCGAAGACACCTCCTCCATCACCTGTTGATTTAATAATGAAAGAAAAGGCAAAATCCGAAGATAATGCCACCGAAAAGCAAACTGGACTACAACCAAAAGGTGTTTTATTACATATTTATTATGTTTGCTATTACTATATAGAAATCTCAGATTATAAATCTCATTAATTTATATTTTTTGTTTTAGTCACGCAATATAAACACTATTCCACTGTTTAATTACTCAACAAACAAAAAAAATATTAGTGCCTCATAACCATCATCTTACATGTCAGCTTATAGTTTCTAATTTTTCGTACTATTTAGGTTCCGATTCATCTTTTCTCGATGCAAGTCGAGCATCTCCTAGAGCTTCATCGGCTGGCGATAGCATGTTGAGTGAAACTGAGGCACATCAAAGCGGTAAGACCTAAGGAGAATTAAATATAACTTAAAAATTTTCTCGAATTTTAGTAAGTCATGTCCGTCGTAAACAATAAAATATATTTTATTATTTAACTTATATACATATTTACATATTTTGAAATATTTATTTTTTATGCTAGTATCGTTATCTTAAAGTAACAAATATAATAATTAAGTTTTCTATTTGAGATTGGCTACATTATTAATAAACGTATGTGTACTATAATATTAATGTTGCATTAGATAGTGGCAAAGTAGAGTCATGGCGAAACTTTACTCATTATTTTAGAAATATAAAGACTAATTTAAATTATTATTTTGCCACATTTTTATTAGAGTCAACTTTTGCATGATATTAATAATTTATTTGATCATCAATTTAATATCTAAATTTAATATCAATGCTACAGATTGGACATCATTACAATAAGCACCTAGTTAGAAAGGTAGCAAACAAAGCAGCACATCATAATTATAAATATAATAGGAATAAGATCATTTAAATAAGAGAGTTAAAATTAATTTGCAATAGACACAAACATTATGCTAATATTTGTCGCACAGTAAAATTTACTTTCTTTCTTGCGGAGTCCTCACGTTGCTTAGGTAAGTGAACACAATTGGAGGGACCATTTTATTTATATTTCATTAATTGTCGCTTTTTAAACTAACAAATGAATTGGTTTATTTGTTATTGATCAGCAATCAATTTTTGTTTTCACTTCACATTGATGTTCACATTTGAGTAATGTTTCGCTTTGATTCCAAAATTCTTCGAAGTTTATTTTACATCTTGCCATCACATAAGCTTCCTCATTATTAATTTTATTAACTCACTATATTTTCATTTAAAATATTATATAATATGATTAACTTATATCTTTTTAAAGATGCTTTAATTGTCTATATTATTCTACACCTTGTTACTAGCTTTAGCACTGTTAATGTATATATATTATATAAATACATAGTTTATATAACAATACTATTAGGTTTATTATATGTATTTCCTTAATTATATTTATTTTTATGTTGGTATATAGTTTACAATTTTTCGACGTCATCCAAAACTATGTTTATCTTATTTATTATTCACCTTTACCATTGATCTTTTCAGAATTACTATCAGAAGCATCTAAAGCTCTAAATGAAGCAGCTAGACCAAAGTCCCCTACAAAACATATTGCTGATAATTTATCATTTGTAAATGTGGATAAGCCCACAATCACTAGTGGTGCTATTGAATTAGTAGATCGAACAATTGAAAAGAGCATTGACGTTATTGATCAAATTAAGAAAGAAATGGGAGAAGATATGCAAAAATCTACATCAACCACATCAACAGATACATTTTTCTCACAGTCTAGAATAGAGACATCAACATCTTCTTCCTCAATTCACAAAACTATAGATGGTACACAAATGAAATTCCAAAATATAGACCCAGAGGCAGTCATGTCTGATATGATTTCGAAATTTGGTGCTACCAGTGAATATAGTACAGTACTTTCTCATAAAGAGACAGAAACAAGAAAAATCTCAGGACAAGAATTTTTCTCAGAAACAAAACAAGTTTCCTCGTCAGATGACGATTCATTAATAATAAAAACTGAAACTAGTCATGAATTACGAGGACAAGAACATGAAGTTAAGGAAAAAATGACGGTTAAGAGAGAAGGTGATCAAACAGAAACATCTCAAAAAAAAGTGGAAAAAGCACATGAAGCTTCTGCGAAACGATCAGACGTAGAAACCAAAACAGTATTTAAGAGTACTGATGACACAGATATAATAAAAGTAGAAAGAGAATTTACTGAGCAAGGACTTTATACTGGAAGACAAACTAAATCAGAAGAAAAAATGACTGCTATTAAAGATGAAACCGTAAAGAAAAAACATGAAGTAAAAATATCAGAGCGAGATTTGTCTCATGAACAATGGGGCAAAGAATATTTTACAGAACCTGGAGAGTTAAAGAATATTAAAGAAGACGAAGATAACAAATCAAGGATAGCATTTGTGGATTCAACCTTAAAGATAGTTGAAAAAGATGAAACTGTTTCAAGCGTTGAAGTATCTGAGAAAGGTCAAATAGTAAGTTCGAAAGTAGAGCACTACAAAGAGGAATCTGTTATCGAAAGCAAAGAACATGATGATCTTAGTTCAGATGCTTCTCATGTGCCTAGTTTTAAAAGTGAAACTGCGGAGAAACAAGACTCCTCAGATACTAGCCCAAAGAGTAAATCAAAATCTTTCAAAAAAGATGATGAAGTTTATGAAGTCGATTTTATAAAAGAAATAAAGATCTCAACTTCTCCTGTCAAAAGTACATTTAGTCGTACAGCTAGTCAAGACACGCATTCTGAATCAGAAATAGTGCCAGATTTACCTCATGATGATAAAATAAATGATACCCCAAAAAAAGACAAAAGCTGTATTAGATCTCCAGTTAAATTACCACTTCACCAGGCCGATGACTTAATTTTAGAAGTATCAGTTTTCAAAGAAGGCACTAGCGTAATTCAAGATTTAACACAAACTGCAAAATCAGAACCGTCGCTTAAATCTACTACAGAAACTATAGATGAAACAATGGGATTCACGGCCAACCTTGAAGCTAAAACTTATGACTCCAGTTCAAAGCTCATTAAAATAGAAGATATATCACCAAGCACAGTAGAAATCTCTGACGACATCAGTACTACATCAAAGGATGTTATGATAAAATCTGGTGAAAGTATTGATACTGAGAACATGATTAAGTCATTAGAATCTCACGAAGGTGAAGTTTTACAAAAGTCAATAGATTCAACCGTTAGTGCCGAAACATTACAAGCATCAGAATTTTCTACAGAAGCGGACTCAGCGTTTCTTACTGGGACAGATCACAGAAAAAGCGAAATGAAATTAGTTAAAGAAAAAAGCACAGAAGATATATGTAGTAGCGGTTACGATACAGATTTTTCCTCTGCCGAGTTTCATGGTATGAAACTTGAGACTGAAAGGGTGGTATTAGATTCATTAATATCGGCTCAGCCTCTTGCTGACTTATCAGTTTTAGAGAAAACTATAGATGAAGTTAAGCAGTCCTTAGAAGCAGCACAAGTTGAAATTATTAGTGAGAAAAGTGATGGCAGTATTAAATATAAACAATCTCCATCAGAATTTCAATTTAAAATTTTAATAAGTCCAGATAGACCTGAAGTAATAAAAGAAGAACCTCATGTTAATGATGATCATAGTGATAAGATTACAACTCACGGTAAAGATGACAAGGACATGGATAGTAAATCAGATGAAGCTTCTAAAAAACTAAGTTCACGTGATGAAATCACTTTTTCTGACGATGATAAAGAAACTATCCATCAAAAAGAATCTAGTCCACCTTTAGAAGCAGACATATCAATAAGATCTGATAGTGGTCCTCATTCTATTTTAGAAACCGAGAGCGATATTACATTCGATGGGAAAGATTCTTCTAAAGGTAGTCCTGAAGTTAAACGTAGAGTACATAAGCATATAAAATCACAGCTAGGCGTCGTAGATAGAAGATCGGCATCAGATATTGAGGGCTGGTCTAGCTCTGGCGAAAGTCATTACCACAGTTTTGAACACTCGGAAAGTAGGCCGTTATCTTCAGATGTTGACGTCATGATGACGGCTCAAAGTGGCACCGAATATGAAACAGCACTTACTAGTCATGATATTTCTTCTCAATCTTTAAGAACATCCAAAGATTACTACACTGCTGGAAGTTCTTTTGCATCAAGAGATAGCATGAAGAGCCTCGATTCAGACGGTTCTAGTCATGTAGCTAGTATAGATATATCAGATGCATCTGAAACTCTTGTACCTTCTGCTAATGAGTTAAAAGAGGAATTAATGGAAAGTAGCACTTATGTAGAACAATTTTTACATGAACCTGAGAAAGAACATGCATTAAAGGGAAAAGAAATAAGTGACGAGGATATTTCAGGTGAAGATGATGAATATAAAATAGATAGTATAGAACCCGTTGGTAAAATGAAAAGATCTCATGAAATGAGATTTCAGCCTAAAGATATGATCCCTGAACATTTCCCAGTTGAGGGAGCGTCAGAGAGTATTGATGTAGATGATGATTCCTTAAAAGATAAAGAGGGATCAGACACAACAATATCAAGTCAATTTAAGACCGATGAGATATTATCTTCTTCAATTTCAAAACTTGATATATCTTCATCTCAATCACAATTGGACTTAGACAAAGAGGAAATTCAAGAAACTGTTTCTAAAGTATCTACCCATAGCGATCACGCTGTACCATTTTCTGTAATGAAAGTAAGTAAGTCTCAAAGAGAATTTGTTGATATAGAAAGTGAAATTATTTCAGTAGGCTCAGCAGAGTATGCAGAAATAGAAAAATATGGTAGTGTAAGTGCTACACAAACAAAATTGCCGCATGATGATACTATTATACTCAAAGCTACGGTAAAAAAAGAAGAAAACATGCCAACTACTCATATTAGTAAAACACAACAAGAAGTTGAAGAAGAATGTGTACAGAAGATTATCAAGGACATAAGTACTATTCCTTTCCCTGTTACTGAAAGGCCCCCTAGCCAAAGGGAGTTTGTTGACATTGAAGATGAGATTATTCCAATAGGAACAAAACAGTATGAAGAAATATTAAAATCAAAAAGTGATTCATCTGTCCCTAAAACAAAAGCTGAAAAATCTGGCTTAAAAACACCGGATGATCATTTTGAGAGTAAACAAAGCTCAACATCTAGTTTAAGAACTCATGAACATCTTTCAACTCCTCATACACCTCTTTCAGCGCCAAGTCAAAGCTCATTATCTACCGACAACGGACGAGAGTATGTTCTCGATGATATGTATGACATATCAGAAACCCCAGAACTGAAATCTGAATTAATGACTGAAACTAGTAAATCTGAACTTATTATTACGACAGATGAAAAAACTTTACATACCTATGAAAAAGAACAAGAATCCCCAACCAGTGACGAATTTGAAATGGTTGACAAGCCAAGTGAAATGGATGATTTTGTTGTCATTGAGGAAGTTGCAAAGGAAGCTCAAGAAACTGACCCAGAAGGCAAAAGTTTACAAATAAAAACACAAAAGTATGTAAGGCATCACGATACTGAAGTAGAAGAATTCTTATCAAAGACATCTAGAAAACAAGAAAGTACAAGCAGCGCTTCTGGATC
The DNA here is from genome assembly GCA_917862395.2 of Heliconius sara. Classification (NCBI taxonomy): domain Eukaryota; kingdom Metazoa; phylum Arthropoda; class Insecta; order Lepidoptera; family Nymphalidae; genus Heliconius; species Heliconius sara. The sequence continues at coordinate 17,902,940 of OU860797.2, read as the reverse complement.
ATCACTATCTGACGAAGAACAATTTGAAATAGACCAAAAGAGGCTCCAAGCTCAAGAATTAGCTGAAATCGAGGCTGGTAAACGTTGGATACAAATGCAATTCGAAGGAGATCCTCGATACGACTATGAAAGAATTCCTTTGGAGGATATCAAAGAAGAGGAAATGACTGATTTTGATGCTAGCCGTATCGGAAGTCTAAGTTCTCAGAAAGAGTCTATAGGTAGTTACGGTAGCTTTAGAAATTCATATGGAAGTATGTCGGAATCTGAAATGGCCTCTCGTATGAGATTCAGAATAAAAGGAGAGAATGATGATATTTCAATAAGCTCATTACAAGAATTTGAAAATCTTGAAAGGGCGTTAATGGAACAATATCAACAACATTCTTCTTCGTCCCAAGATTCTCTAAATGGATCTTTACCGCGTAGATATATTTTAAGTAAAAGTCAAGGTGACGATATATCAATATCAAGCTTAAAAGAATTCGAAGGACTTGAAACAGCTTGCCTAGAAGCTTTAAAGGCTGAATTACTAGCAAAACAAAAAGAAGCTTTATTGCTTGCTGACCCCAAAGTAGTTAGTGGAAGTTTTCTGGAACAGGAAAAACGTTCGTACGATAGTAGCAGTGATAGTAGTCCGCCATTTAAAAGCGGTAGTCCAGGACAGAAAGGTGGAAGTCCTTCTCAAAAAAGTGGAAGTCCATCTCAAAAAGTTGGAAGCTATGGTAGTCCTTCCCAAAAATTTTTATCTGATTCAGTAGCAATTAGAAAAATTATTGATCAACAATTAGCCTTAGAGCAAAAAATACAAGAATATCGACCGAAAATAATAACTGTCAAGAAATTTGACGATAGGGGTGCCTTTTTTGTACCAGAACCTGAAGCAGGTACATCAGAACCTAAAACTTGTGAAGTTATAGAAGATTGTCAAAAGACTTCCTCTTTTGTTTGTGCCGCAGCTCCGAGTGATGGCTCTGCTGAATCTATACCAGGAGATTGTGAAGAAATGATGAAAATTTTAGATCAAGAAGAAAAGTGTAAAAAACTAGAAGAACAGAATTTACAAACTGAGAGTCAGAGTCACACTGCTGCAATAGTTCAAGCTACTACGTCTACTACTATTACAGAAGAAAAAAATGTAGATGGGAAAAAAGTATCGGAAACTATTTCATATACCGATTCTGAACAAGGTGTAGATATACCATTAAGATCTAATATTTATGATGATAGCAGTATGTCAATGGGTTCTGAAATGTCTTCTTCTTTAGCATCCCAACCTTCCGAAATGGATAGCTTAATGACAATTATAGAAAGACATCCATCCGATAGTGAAGTAGCGATGTTGTCTAAGCAAACAATAATAACATCTTCAGAACGTTACGAAGAGAAACCTGATGACTTAGAATTTTCACGTGAGGGAAGCGCGATCCGCGAGCTATCGCCCTCCTCAGGGAGATCGGTGGCTCACAGTATTGTCTCCGGAAAACATTTCACAGATCCAGCCAGTGGTTCCTGGAGTGGTCAAGATGAGGAACTGAGTTCTTCTGGAAGTTTTAGCCGGTATGTTTTGAAAAATATTATCTAAATTCTGTACACAAATTTTGTAATCAATACTCGTACAACGATTCAGTTATATTGTAACAGTAGTTCTATAATTATTTACAGTTCTACATTTCTATACTGAGATTTCAAAAGAACTATTTGTTAAGTAAAAGATTTTTGTTAAGTAAATTTAATCTGTGAATAGATAGATGATCGAAGCTAACGACAAATAGTCAGTGCAAATTCATTTTTTTTTTTATTTAAAGGGGCACAAACTGTGACTGTAAAACTTACTGGCTGTGGGTTCGATCCCCACTTATAGAGATAAAATATTTAATTAAATTTATATTTTCATTTCTTCGCTCTGGCGTTGAGGCAAAGCGCGGCGTTGAGTTCTGTCACTCTATACAATGCCTCCAGAATTCGGCAGAAGTGTCTTAACACTAGGTTCCCTCTGCCTAACCAGCTGTGTGCGGAATACAGCGGGAAGGTGTTTTTTTTTAAATATTTTTATTTTCTTCAGAATTAATAAATGGGACATTAAAAATCCGCCAATAATATTTTTTTCTTCATCAAAGCTGTTTGGAAATAAACGTAATTGAAAATTGTGATTTATAATTTTAGCATATTTTAGATAGTTTATATTTTAGATTTAATTAATACTCTACAGAGCACGAGCAGATATGATGCTGGGCAGCACTGACAGCTTAGAGGCCACAAGTTCCAATGCGACTCGGGCAACGTACAATTATGAAATCGACACGCCTATGACGGGTAGTCTGACTTCAGGAGGTAAGCCTCAATTTTTCTTTAAGTAATTTATACTATATACATATATTATAGTGTACTGTATAAAATATATAATGATAAAGCTTGATAGCTAGGCAGTATTTAATAAATTTACAGATTTTAAATTTTCTTCAAAAATCTGTAATTGTAATAGTAAATGATGACCTCAAATCTGGTAAAGATGTAAGCATTTCTAAATTATTGTAAGTACCTCCTAAATTGGCAATAGTAACACCGCATGGGTCACAAAATTATTTTGTAAATTCTTATTAATTGTATAAAATGTAATTTAATTTTATGAAATGTAATACTTTGTAATGAAATGCTGGATGTTGTTTTTATTTTAATTTTTAGTGTCTGTTACAAATATGACTTATTGGTAATCAAAGGTCAAAGAAGGTTAATAATAATAAGAAAATGTCTTGACTGCATATTATTATAAATTATTACAAAATCCTCACTAAACTGCTATTTTATTAAAAATTATTATTTACGTAGCATGCGATGTATATGTAATATATATATTCATTAATGAACCCATTTAACGTTGCAGATGTATCCATCCCTGCTTCTAGTATAATACCATAACTAATATATAACTAATATAATGTGTTAAGTTAAACTAAATAAATAATTAAAAAAACTGACAAACTTATTTATATTATTTGTAAATTTTTTTTCTCCTTTACCTTTGTATTTTTTCTAAGAATTTTAGATATAACTTAATAATTAATACTTTAAAATTTATGTCCATAACATCATGAAATAATGGATAACTGATGTAAATTATATAAAGTAACGCATTACTCTCATTCCTCTATAAAAATTACAGTATAGCATAAACGTATAACAACATGTTATTCCATTAGCTTTTATGCTTTTTGCCAAGCTTGATACTAATCAGAAAGATAACATAGCGCGCCCTCCAGGGTCGAACACCATGGTATCCTCATTGGACACCTTAGACCCCGTGACGGCGGTACAAATGGAAAGTCTAGAACATCAGTCTACTAGCGAGCATTATCCTCAAGATTATGGTGTACAGGAACCTGATTCTGATACTGAAAGAGTGGTAAGTAAATTACTTATTACTTTTACCACAACAAAATTGGCAGTAATGAGTAAGTCAATATGAAATGTTATTTATTTAAATTTAAAGTATTATTTTTATTCAATTGGACTTTTATATGCACTCAGATAACCGTAAGAACCGCTAAAAATTTAGTTTTATATATTTTCCAGTTCTGATTCAAGTTATGATTTAAACAATGTGTTTAAGCAATAATTTGACTTTTTCCAAATTTATCGAAATATTATATTTATATTTTTATTAATGTACTAAGTCATTAGGAAATAATAATAAAATTTGAATTTTCCACAAATTTCAGGAGTTAGACAGTCGCGTTCCACGAGCTAAGGAACGTACAATAATGTTTGATAGTACGGACACGCTTAGCGCTGTCAGTGGAGACGGCTCCGTGAGAGAGGCGACTGTTGAAGCACCTGCACCTACATTCTATATTGGAGATACACCTATTCTTAAAGGTAAGTTTTATATTTACAGAGGTTTTTAATTATCCAATTTAAAAAAAAAAAGTATCAATTCTCCAAAATGTTCCTTCTGTTTATATAGCAATAAAATGATGATGACAGATAACGAAAAAATCTACTAAAAAAAATTAACTTTTAATGTACTTTGATTTTGTTAACAAAAATTTTTAGAAAAGATTGTAGAATTTTTAAGTCGGTGCCAAGTAAAACAAACAGGCTCAATAATTGGATATTGTAGAAAGGTTATTGTAACATTAGCTTAACACCGACTTGAAAATATAAAATCTTTTTTTAATTATTTGTGTTAAATAAATCAAAGTACAGTAAAACGTGCATATGTTATTTTTTTACTTTTTATATAACTAATAATTTCTTAAGACAAAATGCACAAATGTGGCCTTATCACTACAAGCGATCTCTTCTAGGCAACCAGATTCCGGAAGGATATAATTAAAAAAGAATCATAGGAATCGGTTGGCTTGATATTAAGTCATTCATCTATTTGTCACGCACATACCTAATACAAATTTAACACTTATGTGATTTTCTCACAGATAACATTTTTAGAAATGGACCAAAAAAATTGAACCACTCGGGAAGCTCTAGCTTTTAAATAAAAAAAATCATCAAAATCGGCTCACTCAGTCAAAAGTTTTGAGATAAGAAACATAAAAAAAAAAGAATACTTATAACTAGGAATAATATTTGTAATTAGTGCTAAATTCTTTCAAAATAATATTTTAAAGATAATGTCAAAAAAATTGCTTCTACCTAAAGAGAAAACTAACTAAACAATTTATTTCAGGTGAAAAACTAGATGAAGAAGAAAAAGAACCCACTACGTTGTCAGAAAGTTGCCCAGCATCACTACCGCCGGCGATCCAATCTTCGCCCCCGATACCTGCTCAACGAAGGTATAAATAAACTTTGCTTAGTTCAACTCTTTTCCCTCAAACCAAGGTTATAAAATCGCTAAATTCATATTCTATCTATCTAATGCTTTATTATTGGTTTCTTATATTTGAATTATTTAATTTTTAAATATAATATGCTACTTTATTCAAATTAATAATTATATATGATACGCGCGATCTATTTTATATAAAATAATGATTATTTATATTTTTTAGAACTGTGTAGGTTCATTTATGTACATCGCTTTATAACGATTTATAAACATTTATAACGCTTTATGTTAATTTATTAAATTTATAAGATTTCAAAATTTTTTTCCGTTCTTTATTTTTTTTTTATTTTTCTATGATTACATAAAAAATGTACCTACTAAAATGCAAATATTATCATTGCAGCTGCTATTGTTTAAGTCACTCGCAAGAAAAACACGACAAATAGGTACACTGTTTATATTGTATGGCTTTTGCGTTTCTTTGCCTTAATAATATATTTAATTATCTCCCCTGCCCTTTTTTTAGCATATTGCTTCATCAAAAGGTTATGTTAGATTGTACAATAATAAAATTGTTAATTTATACGTTGCGTGGTTTTCTATTTATACAACTAATAGCATGGAAAGGGATTATAGAGTGAAATTTTTTTGGAAATTTTGTTTTTCTTTTTTATTATATCTGCATTTTGTTTAAATAAGTTAATTTGGTCGAAAATTAAAAAAAAAACAAAATTTCTACATTTAATAATTTATAATTATTACTGTACTTATAACTACTTATTCTTTTTTTCCAGATCTCTTTCAATGATTCCAAAACCAACACGATCGAGTTTAGATGAATCTAAGAAATAGGTTATTTTTAAATGTTTTTCTTTTTACATTCATATAACTATCGGCTTAGGCTTATCGAATAAAGCACTGTTTGCTATTTCTAATTGATTGACGTTAAAAATAATCAATACTAACTGAAACTTATCAAAATTACTAAATGATTTAATATTATTATATAATAAATATATTAATATTATTTTATCATTGACTGATTTGTTTTTTGCTAATTTACTAGATTGAGTTGTATATGATCTATCTTCTTTATAAGAAGAGGGTTGAATCATAGATATAAGTCTAGTAAATTATAAAGAACTTAGGTAATGATCAAACTAGGCTTAGGGCTCAAAAACCTTAAAAAATACTAACAATAATAATGAAGATAAAGATGCTTGACTATGAACCACAAAATTGTTTTTCAATTGGAGACTAAATCACGGATTTTTAAACAAATTAGACGAAAACGTGCTGAGCACGTCTTTTAACCAGGAATTTGATAAAATTAGGCATACAAAACATATTTAGAGAATTTTGGATGTATTTTGGTACTAACTTTTGTACTGTACCGTCGTTTATCGACATCGGTCCATCTTACTTGACCTATAAACCTCTATAGATAGCGCTTAGCTTGTTAGTCTTGAAAATATTTGCTTACTCAATGATGTTAACACTGTAGAAAATATCAACTATTTTATAAGTATAAGTGTAAGTAGAATCGTTTCTGATAATCATTTTGATAATGTTTTAGAAGCTGAATTGGTAACGAAACTTAATGTCCTTAATGCTTTTAGGATGGTTCATGTATTATGTAGCGCAAAATTTGAAGATTTGACCATTTCCATGCAACCTTGCGTCCCTCTTCTTTTTTAAAAGTTACGTTTATTATGTAAAGTTAATTAAAAAATACATGTCACACGGTCGAAGGATATCACACACAAAAATAATAGGGGAGTTTTTAACAAATAGATTAAGATTACATTTAAAAATTGCAAAATAACATTGTGCATAGACTCCCCCTCTGCTATGGAACTCTTCAAATTTCGTTGCGTAATATTTAAATGCACCCTAAACAGAAGCTTTCAACCTAGACTCTGTATGGACTTTGTAAATTGGTTTCGATTCATGCACAATTTCTGAAGTAATTTTATTAGATAGGTAGATACCAAATGTAATATAAGATATTATTTTAAATTTCACGATCAGTATTTTAATCTAGTCGTGTTATTATTTTATGTTATAATTAAACTTTTAAAAAAGGAACATATTGGTAGATAAAAATTAAAATTTTGATTTAAACTTTATGTTGAAATACGTTGATCGTGATTCTAAATGATATCAGCGCTTGCTCACTTCCATTAATATGTAATAAAATGTTCGTTAATATGTAAAAGAAAGATTTGGATATATCTGGATATGTTATAAATTCTTAAGGTTTGAGACTGAAGATGATGTAGAATTTTTAAGGGTGAACTTACAGCTTAGTGTCGATCACTTGCTTTTTGTAAAGCAGTTGTTTTTAGGTCAGAACCATTGATTCCGCAGTGAGTCAATGCTGGCGATAGTTAATTTGTTTAAGAATCGGTGTGCTTAACATTAATGTTAATTATAATGCTAGTGTTGCTGTATTAAGTTTAAAAACGATTAAGTTGCTACGATTGTTTCACGTTGTATTTGTAATATTGCTGAATATTCTATCGATAAACTAAATTATTGAATATTAAATAAAAATGCTGTCTCATATTTAGCTTGGTGTTTTATTTCAAAAATTCCTTTACTCTTATGCTTATCAGTTATTAGTAAAAAGAGTTTTTATGACACAATTTAAGTAAATGTCAATTAACAATGTCGTCTTATGTTTTTGTAATTAAGATCAGGTTTTTAAAAATGGTCTTCCTGTTACATTATTTTTACTACAGTATGTTCATAAGTATTGTGTTTTATGTATATTTCTAAGTTTATCAGAAGTTTTTCAGATAACAAAAAACCTCTTATTTAAAAAAACTAAAGTATTTTAATATAGATTAATATTCTTTTTAGTTATAATAATTAATGTTTAAATATTCCATTTCACTTTTAAACTGTATATTAAATAAAAATTATTTAATTCCAATCTGGAATACCTAAATAAGTATGTAATGAAATCATAAAAAACAAACATAAGAATTTATCTTTTATATTAAAAGAAAATCATTCCATCTCCAAAATAAAACAACATATGTAATAATAACATTTATTTACCAAAAATATAAATAATTTAATGCACTATATATACTAAAAAACTTAAATATTCACATAAATAATACTACGATAGTTATTTTAAAAATAGCAATGTGTAATGAAATTGCATATATTATTCCTATGTGTACCTATATTACAGCAAACAAACACTCGTTTCACGCTTTATCCCGCAAAAACAAGAAAAACCAAGAGTCAAGACGTCGTTCGTGAATTGCGGAATGGTGAATTGCGTGACAAGTTGCGGATCTCAACGCCATACATATTGGCACATTTTCGAACATTTCTTCAATAATAAATAAAACCAACGAAAATATTCAAACGAGAAATTTTTAATGGGAATAGTAATTTAATAAATAAGCAATTTCTCATTCAAACTACTTTCATTGAATACTTATATCTAGTTAAACTTATAGATATTATGGCATGTTTTTTATTTTGTCTGAAAATATCTAGTCTGGTGGTGCCAAATTTTCTTGGAAGAAAAGGATTTCCTTTAATAAGCTAACTTTGCACTATAATGGTTTTTTTTTCTCATATTATAAAATATTCTTTGAGAAGAAAAATTTGAAATCAGAGTATAAGCATTCTGTCTAAACTGCAAATAATAAGCAATGACGTGACATTATTAAACTAAAAATAAATTAATGCAGCAAAACGTTACTTTTTTTTTTAAATTAGGTAACTTTTTAATAAATGCCTTTTTAAAATCGAATATAGCCTCAGTGTTGTAACGTTTTGCCCTTAAAAACTATAATAATTTTTCTTTGACAGTCTTTACAGGGAATCAAACTCGGAGACGTCACTGGTCTGAAAAAATAAAATATTATTGTGTTGTTAAAATTGCCTTTAAATTAATAATTACATTAAGATCTAATTCGAAGACTATCGTGTTATTGATTGTCATTTAAGAGGTCTATTTCTTACAGAGGCTATATTTATTATTCATTACATAGATAATAAATAAGTTAATGATATATATTAAATTAATGTATAAAATATAAAACAACAAATCTCTCGATAAAGATTAAGGGAAAATAAATAATGATAGTTTCTTTTTAGTATAATGTTATATAAAAGATTACGTTGGTTACAATTAGACCGTTTTAACTCAATAAATAAATATTGTAAATAAAGTTTTACTATTTTAAAGTGGTTATTAGTATATGTATAATATTATAAGTATGTGAAAAACAGTGTGAATACCCACAAGGTCAGGTTTATAGAGGTGCACGTGGGGCAGGAGGAAAGTGGAGCCAAGATCGCGTTCAGCCATGGTGTTTGCTTCCTAGATTGTTATTTACATACAAATATCAAGGTTATTGTGACTTAGTATACCCATTTATAATTATAAAATTTTATTACAAAATTGTTTCAGTTACAGAAATTTATTTAAAAAAGACATGTATGCAAGATTTTTTTTAAAGATTTTTTTAAATAGTATTCCTCTTATTCATGCAACATTGTGTAATATTATTTTACTATTTAATAAAGGAAGTGTATATCAAACGTGCTAATTCGTTTTTTTTTATTACCTGATGTGTCAGTCTTGTTGAAGAAGCTGCTCTGCCAGTACTGGCAGGTAGGGTTCCGCCTACTGACCGCGCTTCTGATAGAGTACTAAAATGTGGGAAATATATAACTATGGTTCTGTAAATTTCCTAGAGAGAGCGTGTAGAAAATATACCAATAGCTTAGAGTGTAAACATTATTAAGAGAGCCAATACCTTATTAAGATAAAAAAAACTTTCAAGTATAACAATATCGCTTTTAAAAAAAACTATGAGAATATATATATTATCAGTAGATTTTTACAATTTCTCTACATAAAATAAGACAAGTCGATTTTATTTTTTTTACTTTTACGAATACTAAGCATCAAAACACATATTTAGTAGGTTTACACTCTTAGCGATAAACCTTACGTAAAATCACTTTTTCATTGATCAAGTCATTATGCGTATAATATAATTGAATAAGTAGCTTGTTAAAATAATATAGATTTAATTATCTATGAAATTTCACAATAAATTGTATTAAAATATAAAAAAATTGCTCACAGTTCACCAATACGCCGTTCTGCATCAGTCCACTCTGACATGTCCTCTTGACTGTAAAAACAATGTTTCGTCATCACAGAAGTAAAAATATAATAACATAATGTGTATGATAATGAGCAATTGTTAATTTTAAATATATTTCGTATTATAGATAAATTCAAAATAGATTTTCTATTATTACATAGCATTTTGAGTTCATCGTGGCTGGATTACATCTGTGAAGGCGACGGTTGTAGGTTCTATCACATCACGATTATTCGTTGTAGTGATTGTATATTATTTTTAAAATATTTTTATTTCTCTACTCTGATATACTGGAAATTTTTGGAGTATCTTAACACTCGGCTGCCTCTACCCTTGTGTGCTTGAAAAAGCATAAATTTACTTTTTTGTACAAACCTATATGTTTTCCTCAATGTATCAAAACGAGATGCATCTTCTAAGTCAGTCTTATTAACAGATGACGCGTCGTCTCTGTCTTCCTTTACGGAGTCATCGGGACGGATTGTTGTTGACACCTTGAAACCTGCTGACACTAGAGCACCTAAAAAATATATATTTTAAATTTTGATATAGATTAATATTGTATTGTAATTAATGTTTTTTATTGCTTATTTAGATAAAGAGTAGGAGGGATACATATTCTTAAATAAAATTGTAAAATTCTACTAGCTTCTAGCCAAGAAGTATAAATTATAAACATAGGCTCCTTACATACCAAATTATCAGAAGAGGCAAAAAACGTTTTTAAAACACTATGCGTATATATAGAAGTTTTGTAACAATTTTTTTTCTTTACTATCTATATGAAATGAAAGAGCCATGTTGATTTTTTTTTTACATTTTGGAATAAACATTATATTTTTTGCATACATAACGTAAAAATATATATATCTCGTAGAAAATACCTTAAATCGGAATTCATCACAATATTTATCCGTCTATCGTCACAAAATTCATCAACAATATTTAAAAGGAACAAATTAAAATTAGTTTTACCTTGCTTCCCAGAGCGCTCTTTATTAATACTATAGGAAGATTCCATACTATGTTTTCTACGCATCTGCAGTAAAGAAAAAAGAAAAATAAAAGTACCTATGTATATGTGAATTTTATTAATAATCAATCTTAACCGGCAAAGTTTTTAAATGTAAATATTTAGTTTCTTTTTGTATCTCACATGGAGCAGGGCAGAAAGACAGAAACTAGTAATCAAGACGCTTTCTGTCCAAAAAAACTTTGTGTTGAATAGCAGAACTCAACTCCGCAATTTGACTCGCTAAACCGGGAAAATAAAAACGGTTCATTCACACATCAATCAAGTTCAAGACGCAGTACTATTGTGCCTCAATTCCATTTCCTTTAATCATAATTAGGATATAATTATTTGACTTTTTCTTTTTTTTAGCTTCACGCTGTATCCCGCACATAAAAGAGTAAGCAGAAGAATCCTTGAAACCCATTATTAAGACTTCGAGTGTCTTAACAATATCCCAGGTTAAGGTTTCCACTTTCCGCCGTATTCTAAAGGCATTGCTTGTTGAGTGGCGAAACTCAATTCTTTTCCTCTAGTGAACATCGAATACACACTGTCGTGTCGTTTACATCGTGACCCTTGTAGTGTATTTAATGAAAGTAGTTGGTAAATATATAAACACAACTCACCTCTTCAACGGGATTTGTGACTCCTGACTCTAAGTAGCTGATAAGTTTTGCTTCACTACAAACCTCTGTGCTTTTTTTTCTTGATAAGTTGTCCCGACTGGAATAATATATTATTTTTATTATTTTCAACTTATTATTTTTATTATTTTCGAACATGCTTTTTTTTAAGCGCTGCATTTTGAGGGTTAGCATGAGGTTGATAAGAAAAGAATACGGAGAATAATAAAATAATATTATGTACAATAAGCCACCATATAATAACGTGAATGGTAGTGAGGTTAAATTCCCAACTTGTAATACTTATAGGTTCTAATTTAGAGCAAAAGAACTTAATATTATTTATTTTTTTAAATAGTTTCGTGCAGTTTGGAATCTGTACAATAGTCACACACTGTTCTAGTTATGAAGTTGGATACATTAATTTTCCAGTGTTAGCTCCCCTGTAGTTGACAAATCAGCCTAATTTTGTTTCGTGTGATTTTTAGGATACATATATTTTTTTACAATTTCTCCATTGAATTTATACCTACTACTGAAGTTATTTTTAAAAGATTTCCCTTTTCTCGTTTCACTACAGGAATAAGTAGATTTATAATAAAATATTTTATAACAAATTTCAAGCTAGTAAAAAAATCATACGTACCTATCGGAGTGTAAAGGATGCAGACGAGCGCGTGGTATCATGAGCGCGGGCGCAGGTGGCGGCGGCGGCGCATGCGCAGGCGGATCTGAGATCACTGTTATTTTCTTGCTACAGGATGACCGGGATCGTGACTGAAATAAAATATATATATAATATATGTTATATGTGTATAAAAATTTTCGTAATTAATTTATACAGTACTGTCATCTACCGGTAATACAGTACCTTCAGACTTCAATATCTACAATATTTTTTTAGCTCTATGCCGTATCTCGCACCTAGTATGGTAGGCAAAGGGAACCTGGAAACCTAGTGTCCCGATACTCTGAAGCCATTAAGAAACTTCCGCTTCCCAGTTTCCACCGAATTGTCTAGAGATTGCGGAGGAAATCAAAATATTAAACATGTCATTTTCTCGCATGAGAACTGAACCCATAATCTATATCGTTATCAGTCGCACGCCTATGTCCTAGCTTCACACTGTATCCCGCACACAACAGGGTAGGCAGAGGGAACCTAGTGGTAAGACACTCTGTTCCCCACTTTCAGCCAAGTTCTGGAAGCATTGCGTGTTGAGTGGCAAAACTGAACTCCGCGCTTTGCCTGGACACCAGAGCGTGAAATGGAAATATAAATTTAAGTAAATATTTCATGTCCTCCAACCCACAACCAGTCGGTTTTACAGTCACACTTGGTGCCCCTGCGCCAATCCCTATTATTTAGCATCAATTCTGCTTACACTTGCACCGACTTATCTTCATGTTGCAAATTACTTACTTTGGTCGGTATATAAGGTAGAGATGCATTTTGGACACTACTCGTTTCAGCCGCTTCCATTCTTTCAGCTATCAGCGCCCGTCTATCTGCTCTTTGCTTAGAAGGTAAATTTCCCTGAAATTATCCAATTATTATATCATATTGTAAAACTTTTGTTGATATATATATCTTTGTAGTCTACGATAAACTATACAAACAAATTTAACGTCTTTTTTAAATTATGTTCTAATATTTTAAAAAGTTATATTATATATTATATTTTTTTATGAAGTAATATAGTATTAAAATTACTTTTTTAGAACACGTAAAAAAATTGAACGCAGCGATACCTTTTTATACGTTTTCTGAATAAGTATTTTTCTTTGCTAAGTGTGGAATAACACTTTAAAAAATCTTAAAAATAGTAGCTATTAAAATAGTTACTCGACTTTTTAGTATAATTAAGTACTTCACTGAACTTCAAACAATATGCCTACTAAAAATGTTTACATTAGGTACCTGATGTATGCTAGGCATGCCTTGCATACAACCTATAACAAAAGTTTGTGTCGTAGGATTTTTCGGACTGCAGCATCTCTTCGAAGCCCAAATAGTGACTGCTAATATTATAACAGCACCAACTACTGTCACCGTTATAAGCACCGCTGAAAAATATAAATTTAATAATATGAATAAGTGATGATAGGAATCTATAATATAGTATGGTTTATTATTGCTATGATCTCAAATCCTTTAAAAATTTTTTTAGCTTTATGCTGTATCTCGCATATAACAGAGTAAGCTGGGGGAACCTGAAAACCTAGTGTTAAGACACTCCATTCACATGAATACACTTTCATTGAAAGTAGACTGAAAGTATTGCGTGTCGATCAGGGGAACCGCGCCTTGCCTCGTTTCCAGAACCAGAAAATGAAAATATTAAATATTGAATTACAAAATAAGTAAAAAAACAGTAAATTTTATTAAAGTTTAATTAAACTATCACAAAAATATAATAAACAATAAACAAAAAAACTTTTAAAAAAAATGTATAATTATTACAAGTGTGAAACACAATATCACAAATACCTTTCAAATTGACCTGGCACGTCCGACCGGCGTACCACTTGAAACATTCACAGATCATGGCACTTTCTCTTTCGAAGCAAGTGCCGTGATAGTTGCAGCCCCCGCAGCCTACTGTGTCAGCTGAAAGGAAAAAAAAAATTTTTTTTTTTTAAATTAATTAGATCAGCTTCACGCTGTATCCCGCACACCGCAAGGTAGGCAGAGGGAACCTAGTGTTTTAGACACTCCGTTCCCCACTTTCTGCCGAATTCTGGAGGCATTGCGTGTTGAGTGGCAAAACTCAACGCCGCGAATTTATATTAGTAATATGATTTATTGTAAAGAAATATAAATTTTAAAGAATTAAAAGTTTTTTTCATACAACATGTTGTATTAGATTGAAAATAATATTCTTAAAGTGTAATTATAAAAAAATAATGTTATGTGTTTCCATTATATTTTTTTAGCTTCATGCTGTATCCTGGGCACCTAGTGTAGAGTCACTCCCATAAGACACTGTTGTTCCCAACTTTCCGCCGAATTTCCGAAGCATTGCGTGTTGAGTAGCAGAACTCAACTCACGTTTTGCTTTATTGCCAAAGCGAGACTCTAAATTCCCGCTATCCCGCTACGTTCTAAATCATACATATCACATTTCTAAAAAAAATATTTGAAAGTTTCAAGTTATCTACATGTTTATATATTATTTATACAAGGACTTAAACTAGCTTAATGTGATTTTACAAATACAGAACTCTGTAAAAAATTAAAATAATATTTATACAAAATTAGCCGAATTTATTCAATATAATATAATAAAAAGACTTTATTTAAATATCCGTAGCCTTTGGCACTCTCGTTCTTTCTGGCTACCCTGGTGGGTAAAGCGTGGAACAAAAAAAAGGGGTAAAGAAAATAAAAAAAAAGATGTACTTACATGAACAAATTCTGCCGGGATATAAAGTATTAACACTAAGATCAGCAAAGCCTTCTAAGCAACTGCAAGTATAAGTGCCACGAAGATTGAAACACATCGCGTGTTCTGAACAGTCATGGAATTGTCTGCTATTACATTCGTCAAAATCTATAAAATATATTAGGGTAAATTACGATTTTTCAATTGTTTTACGCTGTATTTCACCCATAGACACACACCGTTCAAATTGAGACACTTCTGCTCTGCTTCTTTCAACTGAATTCTCAAGGCATTGCGTTCTGAGTGGCCGAACTCAACGTCGCCCTTTTGCCTCATTACCAGAGAGTGGAAATGAAAAAAATTAATAATTCACTACCCCAAATGTGAATCGAATCCCGAATCGCCAAGTTTTACAGTAGCACTCTTGTTACTCTGCGCCACGACGGCCTCAAATTACGATTTATTTGTTATTTTGTAAAATAATATTGTTGACTATTTAGTGTCACTTTAAAGTGTAATGGATATGCCTGCCTATATAAATAAGATTAAATATAATAGTAAGAATTTTTTATCTGTAAAAGTTATACATACTACATATAAGATACTATGATATATTAATTTTTAATATATCATTAATTGAGTATTAATATTATTTCTTTCCAGTGGTAAGTACCGCAACCAATATAGAAAATATCAAAATAAAAGTATCGGAGTGATTTATCAATTGCTCACTGTTACAGACTAGAAAATATTACAGACTAGACTAGACTATGAAATGTTTATATATATTTATACAGTTATTATGTAAGATTGACGTACCGCTGACATTTAATCTATCCATTAATTCTTCTGCTGCGTGTACTTCCGTTCCTCCAAGACTGTAATTATTGTTTCGCAAATATTTCTCGATAACTTCTTTAAGTCTACTTTCATGTGCATTGTCGGATAACTGAAAATTTTAAATATTACAATATATTATATTACAATATATAGAGACTATTGCATTACGATTGATCCCCGAAGAAGACAAATATAATACGATGTAATTAGATTAGCTTCACTGTTTTACTTTCAAACTCTATTCTTAGGGAGTTAGTAAGAGAAAACGGAGCCACAAACGCTACGATACTGTGAAATGGATCGGAGCTACAAATTAGGTTCTCAAGTGATTATATTCAATATAAGCTTATTGTTATTTTTTATTTAATAACTTACTGTAAGTATAAATTACTCAACCCATTTCCTATATTTTTAATATATTAAGGCCCTAGGGTTGATAGATTTAAGTATATAAAAGAGAAAGAAAATATTTTATGTACCTGTACATAAAAGTCATTAATGACACCCGTATATGGTTCACCTCCAGGTGGGTTTATTTGAATGGGATAGAATCCACTTATATGCACTCCATGATATACATCTCGCAAGTCTGACTGCATTACCATTCTGTTAATTCCTTCATGACTGGCAACAGCTAAGCTATGATATTCTTTAGTGGAATTATTGGAAAGGCTCGAGTGGAATTTAAGACGCTCTTTACCTTGAGATCCAAGAGCCAATCTAACGGAATATGTATAAGTAGCTGAAATAAAATATGAATAAAACTATTAGCTCAACTTATGTTATAATAATTGATGAACAGTTATAAAATCTTACGTTTGCAGGGCCTGTCTGGGAACATTCTAGCGAAACCAGGTCTGCAGACACATTTCATTACACCATCGATCCGTTGACATCTTTCGTTTCTAGAAGCTTTACAATCTGGTTGACATTCCTTTCCATATCCTGCTCCTATAATCGTTCACATTAAAATATACAAATTATGAGATTACAAAAAAATTAAAAACAAAGTTTCATATCTGAAATACTTGCCGATAGGATGTCCCACATTAGTTGTCTCTGAGTATGGTGTCCCAGCTAATAATATTTCCCCGAATAAAACTTGAGATACTCCATTACTGTTTACTTGTTCATTGCGTGTAATACCATCGTAATCGCCTGTATCTATATCCGTGACAGGTGGGGATTTACCACCATTTTGTGATTTATTCATAACTACAAAGAAAGTATCGTTATCTTTTTCTTCGTCGACGTCAATTTTTTGAATGTTCTCAGTAGCATTGTTTTCTTCATCTCTTATTATAAAATTATCACGCTCTTCAGAAGACATACTGATGTCATCGAGAGCAATTTTTGTTATAGAAGTTGAACTTAAAACTGGGGTTGCTTCAACTTGAGGAATTGGGACATGCTTAGTAACAGTTTCTACGATCGTTGTTGGTTGTACTTGAGTGTATACTTCGGTAACCACATCAACTATTGTTGACGTATGGATATTTGTAAGGACAAGAGTTTCAGTAATGGCACCTTCTGATTGACTTACTAAACTTGTTTCTGTGTGCGTTACTGTCAACGTATGGGTTAAGTTTACATAACCAATGCTCGAAATAATTTGTGGAGGTTCTGATAATGTTTTAGTAAGTGTAATGATTGTTGTTTTAAATTCTGTCTTAGTGGGTATTATCTCGTCGGAAATTTTGATTTCATTGCCGCTGTAATGAGTTTTATGGATATTCGACTTATCAGTAGTATCTTGACTAACAGTTAGAGTTGATGTAATCGTTCTTTCAATAACAGAAGGTAACAGCGGTAGCAAAATAGATGTTTGATTTTCGTTAAGAACTTCAGTCGGCCTAATATAATCTTCTTCTAATGATGATTCTGAACTTTCAATTACGCTTGTCGGTATAAAATTTAAAGGCGTAGAAGGTAACGGCCGAATATTTTTTTTGATTGAAGTTATTCTAGTAGGGTAAGTTATTTCAGGACGAGACAACGTTCTTGTAGGCTTAATAATTTGTATAATTTTAGAAGGTGGCTTGAACCTATTCGTAGCTGTTTTTTTGTCATCACTACGTATTGGATAAGGCTTACGAGTTCGAATTTTACTTCCAATTGTTACTTTCAATCTATCTTTAATAATATTATTCTGGCTTATCTCTGAAGATATATTTACTCTTTCTATTGATTCGGCTTCTGCAGATGAAGTATTACCTAATCCTTTATCTATTGACAGCCTGGTTTTATTGAAATGTGTTGATACTGTTAATGTTTTTTGTGTGATAGGTTTTTCGTAACTAACATTCATTACTTCACTCGACGTTTCATATTCGTTAGAGTTAAATATATTTTCAGATGAATTTTCTAATAAAATGTCAGAGTCCAATGGTTCAGATGGTATCTTAGCATCTGGGAAATAGACTGATGATGGTAAATCGTAAGCATTTGTTGGGAATTCTATGTTTGATGACACTAACCAGCTTGTAGAAACTGGGGTTGGGAAAATAACATTTGTAGTCGGTGAAGCATTTGAAATTTGCATAGACATATTATCTATTGATGATATAACAGATGGAATATCTCTTGGAGGAGGGAGCAAATGCGAAGAGGGTTGATCACGATTTATATACGGTCTTTTTATTTTATTTACTATGTCAAATGTTGGTCTATAAGTGGAAACATCATCTTTACTAATTGGTTTCCGAGGCGGTCGTTGTGTAGTTTGCTTAGGCTGTAAGGTTCTTGGAGGCAAAGTTCTGTAAGGCGGTGATGTTCTAATAGATAAAATGGGTCTGGAAGTTGCAGGAGCTCTTGATGTATATTTTGAAGGTGACGTTCGTGGAGGAGGTGGACTCATTCCCATTATTTCTTGCATAGTTGATAATTTGAATTTGTAATTATCATCTATGAGGGGAGGAGGTGGTGACAAATCTATAATTTCACTAGACGAAATATTTAATTCTACATCTTCTCTTATTGTAAATACAGGCATGGTTGTTTTTTCATTCACTTCTATAAGCAATGGTTTTTTATCTTGAATATGGATTGTTGATGTAATAATATTAGATCCGTTTCCAAGTTTAGTACTATTTTTAAAATTAGAGCTAAATGGTTTTTGTTGTTTGTGGTAGTTGGGTTCGATATCTTTTATCTCTGAAGGTCTTCTTGTAGTAATAGGACGGCTGGTCGATGAGGTGTACATTTCTTCACCAATATTTAGATCCATACTATCTTCATACGATATATTAGTATCATTTTCCATTAACTGATTTATTTGCCAGTGTGGTTGTTGTAATTGATGATCCAAAGGCAGATTCGTATTTGGAGTAAAGGGCCTTGGTTTTGTATAAATATTCTGGTCATAAATAGGCTTAATATTGTTAGAATGAAAAGAAGTTCTATTTTGAGTTGCAAATGGTTTTTCTGTTTGGCCTCCAGAACTATACTTCACTAGCTGAAGATCTTGATTTTTCTTATACATATTTGCAGTAATATTAGGAAAAGAATTTTTACTTATATTTTGTATTTTTGTAGATGACGTGATGATTGGAACTTTCATTGATTCTGAACTTACTTCGCTATCAAATTCAGTATCTTCAGTTCCATCTTCGCCATCGAAAATTTCATCAGCTGTTTCGTAAATAGTTTTGATTGGAGCCAAATAACTAGAATTAATTGAAGGTTTCTCATAGCTGTTCGCTTTCATTGGTATATCATAAACGTTTTGACCATTATTTAAAATTGATGGAATATAGTTTTGTTTTACATTGGTAGATGATATATCTGAGGTTTGGAATTCACTTCCCTTTGAAAAAGGCTTACCTACATTAAAATTATTTATCGGTCGCTTATGATTTTGATCCCAAAATTCTGTTGGAGGTTTACCTACAGTTGCAATTTTTGCGCCGAATTTTGGTAAGTTATTGCTATTTATATCATATTTAAGTGGTATTATCTTACGAGTCGTAACTTCGACTTTAATATTTTTCAAATTCTCTTCGTTTAGAACACTAGCGTACCAACCATGAGAGTTAGTTGAAATATTTGGAAGAAATTGGGATGGTCGTTCGTCTACTTTAGGTTTTATATTCATGTTAGGAATGCTGAATGGATATAATGGCTTTGAATTCTGTTGTTTGTTGAAATCTTCATTGATTATAGGAAAATTGGCATGACTGTTTAGATTTGGTGGATGAATATCGTTTTTATTTGCCAATTTATTTGTAATAATATTTTGTTGATTATGATCCAACTGATTCGTAAATATACTTGTTGTATTAGAGCTTCCATCCGATATTTTATGTTTATAACTGTCAATGTATGAAAGTGACACATGTCCTTCATCATCATGTATAAGTGAGGGATGTATTTTACCATGCAATGCCACACTTTCATATTTTGCAGGATCATCCTCTACCCTAATTGCAAAATTTGTACCTATAGGAATGTCTGCATTTATCTGTCCATTAAGTGAAGTAGTTGTGATCGGTACCGATATACTAGAACCAACAATATGTCCTGTATCTCTATCACCAGCTACATTAGTAGCCGTATTTAATGTCACCGTATAGGTATTTTCTCGGTTATTTGTTGGAAGATTTGACTTATTTTCTGTTTTATAAGATACTAGTGTATTACTCGTTTTCTTAAATTGACTACTTGGATTTAAAGGTAAATTAGATAGGGACCCGTCAATGATTGTTGATGGTGGCATATTAATTGTATACGTTGGTGTTGGATAATTATTTGGCATCTGCGATGCAAAATATATTTCCGATGTTACTTTCGGAGGAAGTTGATTCGATACAGGATGTTGAATATTTATAAATACATTACTGTCTACTGCCGGTTTAGTATGGGCAATTGGTCGTTGGTGATATTTATTCTTATCATGTGGAATATTTTGATTATATTGTAGTTGAGGTGGCGGCGGTGGAACTGCTAGATAGTTTTCATATTCCTTATCAATATTTCCTTTTCCTTCTTTAAGATTACTGCTTACCTTTTTCTCTCTTAAATGTTTTTCATATTCTTTGTAGATTTCAGGATTATAGGCAGTTATTTGTGGACCTACCCTAACATATGTTTCTTGATTACTTGTAGGTGGAGGTATTTTCATAAAATCTCCTGGATGCTTATTGTCACTCCATTTTACTTTAGGGTCATTATATCCATTAGATTCTTTATAAGAAAACGAATTTTTGGTTTGGCTAGTAGTACTCATTGTTGATTGCACCAAAAATTGATTTTTATTTGGAACCACATTGTGAACATTCGTCATCTGTGGTGCATCTATACTAAAACTACCAAAATAGCCAGGTTCTGGATATGGTAGAGGATCATCTATATAATCTCCAGTTTTATGTGGTTCAGAAGAACCAGCAAATACCAGTGCTGTGGAACTGCCATGTGGAATCAATACATTGGCAACTCTAGATGGTTGTATATCAACTAAAAGTGGCTTATTAAGAGTATCAGAATACTCACCATCTGTGGTTATTTTAGTGCTAACAATCTCTGATGAACTTGGGCTATTGTCAGGAATATCTTGATCTTTACTCTGATCATGTCTGTAAATTAAATGAGCATCTTTCAGAACTGGCAATTTAGATAACGGTGGTATATAATCGAAGAATGCTGGTCTACCATGATTTACTAACATAGGTGTGTTAGCTTTTCTAAGCCCAGACTGCTTATTATATTCATGTTGAGCATTTGTATTGGTTGGCAAACGAGAAGACCCTGGATGTTCATTGAAGTTGTCAGTATCAGTGTAACTTCCTTGTGGTCGCACATTTTTATTCAACTTAGGTTTAGTTTTAGGCATCTCAGGTGGCCGTAAGTCAAACGAATCATCTACTATGTGCTTATCATTCAAAGGTTTTTCCTTAGTTATATAAAGTTTATTATTGGCAACGACATTATCTGTTAGTGGCGGATGAACGTTATTTTGTAATTTTATACCACTAGCGACTAAAGTTAATGGTCCTCCTACGGCTGGTTTTCCAACAATAACATCAGAATTGGCGGTAATTATTTCCCCTGGACTTATGGGTATGCCACCATTTACTAGTGGACTTTCGTGAACTATCTTTGGTCTGATAAGATGAGATATAGGGTTCTTATGTTCAGCTGCCCAAGCAAAATTTTGATGTAAAGTTACGTTTCTAAGTCCAATTTGAGATTCAGAGGCTTCCATTTCATCTACAGGTATGTATATTGGAAAACTACCTACTTTAGACTCAATATTATTATCAACTCTTTTATTTGCATTATAGGTCGTTTCTTTAGTTGAGGGGTTAATGGTACTTGATGAAAGTGAAGTTTTATTTATTTCTTGGCGTTTCATAAATCCACCTGTCATTTTTTCAATAACTGGAGCTAGTTGCGAAAGTCCTTTTATTCCCAATGAACCTAATTTTATTAGTTCAGCAACAACAAATTTATTTTTGTTTATTTTTTGTGGTTTATCTGGCTTTATTTTTTCCGAAGTTTTGTTTGCTGGAGTTTTGTTAATTTTTGCAGGAATCGGTGCTTGTTCATTTGTAAGAAGATCACTATTTTCTACAGAATTTGAAACTTTTTCATCAGAGAAATCATTTACCTGTGTATATTTTTCTACAATTCTATCCGTAGGTGGTGGAGCTTGAGAGCTACTTTCATATTCATAAGGATGGTATAGTGTAGACTCGATGACATTTTTGTAAGTTGTCTTTGTATTAGTTCCAATGAATTTGCTACTTTTTGAATTAAACTTTTCAGAACTTGGAGTAGAAGATAGTTTGTTATTCGTATATTTAGTTTTCAACATTTCCGTTTGTGTATGACTGCAAGAACAAGATGTAGTACAAGATGCATGATTGATTTCTGATGGTTGTATAATATCAAAATTTTCTTGTTCACTATCAATCCTTTTATCAATTTTTGGAATATTATTAAAAAATATATTCGAAGCCACTGAAGGTTGTATGGTTTTTATTTCCATATAATTTGTCTGGAAATAAAAATAATTCTTACTTAGATATTATATTATTTAAGCTATATTTATTATATTTTTTGACTTAAATATATGAGTGTCATCGGGAAAATAATTAATTGAGATGTTAATTAATACTTATGTTAGAAATCCGAAGTCTGTATGTGGGTAGTTAAGTTTTGGAAATACGTTAATACCTATAAAATTAACAATTAGTGGGTAAGAGGTATATATTGTAGGGCCTTGGAAGGCCTTTATAAGGTAGTTAAGTTTTGGAAATACGTTAATACCTATAAAATTAACAATTAGTGGGTAAGAGGTATATATTGTAGGGCCTTGGAACCCAGGGCTGTAAGGGTTCATCTTTAAAAGTGGGTCCAAACGAGTAACTCTTACTTTAGTAGGTTTCAAATCAGCTAAGACATCAGTGGCATATAGATTCGTAAGTGACTCTGTTGTAACCACCGAAACTATAGTTTCAAATGTTGAAATAGCACTTCTTTTATTTTGAACTACTGTGGTAAGGTAAGTGTATGTAGTCATACAAGTCTTGATAATGTAATTGTGCTGCATTAGGTGATGCAAGGGAAATAACGCATTCATATGTTGCTGTTGTATAATTGTAGCGGTTGCTGACGACAATAACGACTTATTCGGTGGTGTCGAACTTACACGAATGTTGAAACTTTTCGATGAAGGTAAAGACATAACTTTAAGTTTTCTCTGAAGAAGAAGATACGAGAGTCAATAATGTATTAATAAAACAAATTTAGTTTGCTAAATATTTTAAATGATTTCTTATTATAAATATTTATATAAAATGCAAGAAATGACTAATATTTTTACTTATTGTTTCTAATTATAAAATATTTTTATATATCCTATCGCATTATAGAAATCATATTACCTTTTCTTGTTTTCCATCCGAACTTTTATCTCTTACTAGAACTTCAACACCATTTGACATGACACGTGTAGCCAGATTTTTTAGTTTTCTTTGATCATCATTTCTATGCTCAACATCAATATCTCTTCCTGGTCTCCATGGTGTATTATCGTATACTATAGCATTTGTATTAAAAGCTGAAAATTTTAAGTAGTATTTACACAAAATTCAATGTCGACTATATACAATCTTTTAAATAACTTTAGCTTATTCCTATAAAAATAAAAATTATCAAACGCTTATTTCTAATTTAATTATGACTAATTTAAATATAAAATAGATAGAATTAAATAGAATGTTAATATTTTTTATTCTAACTACTTTATTGAATAACAAGTATATATTTTTAATTAATTATGTGTACCAAAAATATACAATAATTGCATTCGTGCATCTACATATATTGAAAATAAAATAAAGTGCAACTAATATTTATTCTAATTCATATAGATAATTAGTCATTTTGCATCAAACGACGCTTTATTATCATCATAATTATTACATTTTTGTTGTAAAAAATCTTGATTAGTGTGTTAGTTTCATAAAAACAAATTTACGAGAGCTAAACTATCCTTAATATTTACAAGCTTTAGTAATGTTACTAATTCCCAGATCACTACTTTTTAGAAAATTAGACGTTCAAAAAACTACAATTTTAACTGTAACTATTAATATAAAATTTGTGATTCAATAATTCAAGTATTCAAAATAAAAAAGGAGCAATTTTAAGAACATCTAAATATACAAGTACATTATAGTATTAATATATTTTCAGATAACTGACTCACCTCCCTAGACGGTTGGTGACGCGGAATGTGGGATAGAACCATCCAATTGGATCTGAGATCTTCAAAGGAAACTCCACTCAAGTCTAAGTCGTTCAAGTCAAATGTTATTTATTCATTGTTTTTATTTTGTATATAAAATTAAATTTGTAAATTTTAATATTTTGACATCAAAAAAGTTATATAAAAAAAAACTTTATAATATTCTATATAAACATAATACTTCATAACAATAATTCATATTCAGTTAGAAGACCTTTTAAAGTTATTTAAGCTTAAATTTATGTATTAAAATATTGCTCTTGATATTTTTTATAATTTTTTACGGTAAAAGTCAAGGAAATCGACGATAAATAAAACAAAATACATTTTAATTACAATTTATTATTAACATTTTAAGTCGTAATTTGCAATTTACAAATGAAGCATGTCGAGTATTATAAAATATTTATATTAAGAGCTATATCTAAATTAATTGAGTCATTCTTAGGCAGTGATTAGATATATTCTTACCTAACATTTCCTTTTGACGATACATTTCATATAATATGGTAACACGTCAATAACATTTTTTGGTGATCTTAAAGAATACCTATTAAAACATTGGAATTCCTATCTACGAAATCAAGTACAAAAATATTTGTATCTAACACTAAATGCTAAAACTATAAGGCACTATTCATAGTTAACTTACTATGATACAAAGTAAATAAATAACTAAATCATTACTTTACAGACCTAACCAGTTGTTCGGGCTCACGAGACATCATCGACGGAACTCTGTTTTGAATATCTAAGTGTGGTCGGTGATTCTAATTTGACAACATATGTTGGTGACGCATTGTTATTCACGTGTTCACTTACTTTACCTACTATACTTTCTAAGCTTTGCGTTTCTGTTTGTGATGGGGTATTTGCTAAATACTTATCCATATCAGACAGTAAAGAATTTTCTAAAACATTGTCTCCTTGTGAACTTACAAGTTGGTCTATAGATGGCAAAATCGATGGCAATATCTTAATATCTTCATAATAGATGGCTTCTCGCTTTCGAACAACTTGAGTGTCATCAGAGACAACAGTTGATAGCACAGTACTAAACTCTCCAGGATGTTTTCCTGACACATATAATGTCACTACACTTGTTAATTTAGGTGGAGTTGGTTTTTGCGCACGTTGTTTGCTTTTTCTCCGAGTAGGAGCCGGTGACGGAGGTGGAATATCTTCCCCACTATCTTGTATATCTTCTGCAAAGTCTTCATTACTGCTCAAATCTGATAATATGTTTGGTTTGGGGCTGTTACTATATATGTCGTTATTCAAGTTGTTATTAGGTACTAAATTATTTTGCAGTAAGCCAAGATCAGACGGAGCTAAGCCAAGTAATGGATTTGCTGTTTGTAGAGATAACGCCTGCTGCTGTTGTTGCTGTTGTTGTTGTTGTAAAAGTAACGGCAGTAATAAAGAGTTGTACTGAGGAGAAGGTGCTAAAACTGTTGGGGTAGTAACCACTGTTTCGGTTATAAATTCAGTAGCAGTTATTACATTAGTTGTTGGATCAGATATTGTCGTTAATATCTTAATACCTCTAAAAGTGATAGGAAGAACTTTTTCTCTTGCATCAGTTACTGTTGTGACATAAACTGTAGACCTAGTTTTGTACTCAGTTACCGGTGTTTGTACTACAGGTTGTTGAGGCAATAATGCCTGCCCTTGTAATGCTAGTAATGGATTTATAGCAGGCTGTTGGTTTCCTAATAAAAGTTGTGATAAAAGTAAGTTAGCTAAAGGCACATTTGCATTAAGTTCAGGTGCTATAGTTTGCACCACGGGCTCGACATTGTAAACTGTACTGGGCAAAACATGTGAAAAAGATGTTTTGCGACCTCTTATTGTTGTTGGAGTAAAGATGATTGTGGTTGTAGGGGTTTCATGTAAAACATATTTAGTTATTTTTGTTGCACCATTTTCGGCTAATTCTGTAGACTCAGCTACAAGAACTAATTGATGAGCACCAATAGGACTAAGTGATGTCGATACTTGATTCAGTAATAAAGTTTCCGCGCTAGGTTTAGCTGTTAAAAGATTTTTATATTCGGTAATCTTACCATTTACCACCGGTATTGTTACTTCAAACGGTACCTGATGTGTTATTGTAATTTTGCCATCATTTAAAATATTATCATATTTATTATATCTCTCTCCACTTAAATTTTCAAAGGAATTTCTTTGTCTGCTAGAGGCCCTGCTAGTTGTCGTTCTTGATCTAGATCTGGAGCTTGTCGTCTTAGGGCTAGATCTTGATGACTGTGTTGACTTACCACTAGTTAAGCGTGGCGCTTTAGGTCTTGATGAAAGCGTTGTAGTTCTCGAATTAGATCTCGTTTTTCCCCTTCTGTATGCTGGTGCCGAAGTAGTTGTTGTTCTACTGCTATCTCCTCTTACAATAAAAGGTTGCCTGGATGAAACCTTCGGAGCTGATGCAGTTGTAGTTCTGCTACTTCCGGCACGTGAGTTATAGCGTCCAGATTTTTGTTTTGGAGTAACAGGTGCAGGAGGTTCAGTTTCAGGTACAGGTTCGGGTCTGCGAGTACTTGCTGATTTGACTCCAGGTCTTCTAAAATTATTATATTTTCTATTACCATAATCAACCTGACGCTTAACTCGCCTTTTAAATGCAAAAGGTCTTATCTGCACGGCGTTTTGGATTCTTTTTGTTGATGAAGCTATAGGGGAAGCTACCTGTTGTTCTTTTCTATCTGATGATTCATAATCATTATCTTCTTCGAATTCTTCTTCATCTAATAATTCCTCATCTTCTTCATTTTCTTCATTTTCTCTTAATTCTTCTTCTGGCTCTGGTTCTGGTTGCTTAAAAAGATTTCTTCTGGGGAAAAGAGAATTTGTTGGTCTTTGTCTACGTAATGCGAGTAGAGGATTTGAAGTGGAACGCGTAGTTGATCGTCTTGTTGTCGTGGTTCTACCACGTGTTGTTAAGCTTCGCCTTGAGGAAGGTGTTGTAGACCTTGGAATTATCGCTGTACCTGGCTGTCGAACGACCGGTGGTCTTCTGAATCTAAGCAAAGGATTATTCGTAGTTTGTCTGCTTTGGGATGCTTCAGTAAATTCATCTAGAGATTCAGTTACATTTTCTTCTTGTTGAGTCGCATAAGTTTCAGATTCATTTTGATCTGCTGGAGGATAGCTTATTATACTTGATTGTCTACTTCCACGTAATCTAGATGAAGCTGTAGGACGTATTCTAGGAATTGCAGATCGACTTGCGTAATCTAAGCTGTTGCTTCTAAGTGAACTCGATCTAAATCCTGTCCTCCTTGATGTTGGAGAAATACTTCCTCCTCTAGAAAATCCTCCAGCACGTGAGGCAGGAATATTTGCTGATAAATTTATTGTTGGACTATTACGTCCAGGGAATCTCCTTCCAGCACTCGCCGATCCAGCCACAGTAGCTTGTTTGCGATTACCGCCATAAGCACCTGTAGGTCTTACTGATTTTAACGTAGGAGTAGCAGTGATCGTTGGAGTAGAATCTGCTCGAGTGATTGTGGTAGCACTATTTGGCGTACCTACACGCTTAGGACTAAATGTTGGTCTGTTTCTTGAAGCAAATGGAATAATAACAGGAGTGAATGAAGGCTTTTTAGTTGTAAATGTCAACCGACTTTTCTTTTTAGCATTAGATTCATCTTCTTCGTCTTCTTCTGTTTCAAATTGTGATTCAGTTGCTATTTCTGATTCAGCAAGTGAACTTTCTATTACTTCAGGAGTAGGGCTAATAATAGAATCTTCCGTGGTCGTTGTAGGTAGTGCAGTACTTGTAGAAGATGGTTCTTCAACTAAGGTCTTATTATCACTTGTAATTATTGTTGAATCACCAGATATGACAGCAACTTGAGAAAACAGAATTTTCTTTTCCGCATTTGCTTTAGGTGTACTATTTTCTAAAGGTTTAACTTCTGCAAATAGATTATCAATATATGTTCCTTGTAATATGGTTTGGGATATACTGGACAATTCAGGTAATTTCGTAGCTTGTATTTCTTCCTTTATTTTAGTAGGAATGACGTGAGGCTTTTCATCTTGAATTAAATTTTTATCTACGGCGCCACTTGGTACTTTTCTACCTAACTGATTATCTTCAACTACTTTCGTATTATCAACGATATTAGTGACAGTTTCTAGGCTGCTTCTTATTTGAGATGTATTACCGGCATAAAATGTTGTAAAGTAAGTGTATGTTGTATAAAATGTAGCTTTTCCGTCATCTTGTTCAAGGTTGTCATCTACTAAAGAAGGCTTTAGTGCTACTTCTAAGTCTTTAGGCGGTAGAACACTTACAATATCTATAGGTGTAGTATCTATAGGACTTATAGTGGGTATTGATTGAACTGAAGGTGTAACAACATTAGAAACAATCTCCTCACGACTTGTTATTGTTGTCGATTTATCCTTATATAAAGTTGTCCAATAAGTGAAAGTTGTATAATAAGTTATCGGTAGATTATTTTCCTCTTCGGGTTCTGTTTTCGGAGTAATTGTTTCTGTAACAACATTTGTTATTGTTTCGAGGCGACTCTTTACTTTACTAGAATCTTTTCCTATGTACATCGTAGTAAAGTAAGTAAATGTTGTGTAACTAGTTTGTAGTAGTAGTGTAGGTGATGGAAGAATTTCATCAATATTACTCTCAGAGCTTATTTGGTCATCAAGTACATTATTGTTGTCTAAAAATTTAGTTTCACCTTTTGAAGAAGAAGACTTAACGTCCGTGACATATGAGTTTTCAGATATAAGTGGGTTGGATTCTACGCTAAACAACATATCTACTTCAATAGGAGACGGCTGTGGACTCTCAATGTCCTTATTTTCTGATACTGGTTTTTCTTCCATTGTGACGCTACTTTCGAATGATGAATTTTCATTCGTACTATCTTGGGACATTCCTTTTATTTGCATACAGTTTCTAAAGTCAAATTGTGCCCTTGTATTCTCATTTGGTAGTTGGTTAGTTTTTGTAGGCTTTAACTCATCAGGACCAACATAATTAGTATACACTTCACTCCTGCTACAAACATTTGCATCAGAACCTACATAAATTGTAGTGAAAAATGTATATGTAGTGTAGTAAGTTTTAACAGAATCAGGTTTGATGCTAGAAACTAAGTCATCGTCTAGTAATGGAGTTGGGGTTTGTGAACTATAAGATCGATTAATTTCAACCGATTCAATAACATCTTTATTTTTAACTAAATCAATGATACTATTTATTGCAAAAGATTCGGTAGGCTGGACATCAGCCACACTGGTTGGAGTAATATCATCGTCAAATGCGCCAAGTAAAGATGGATCAATTTTAGATAAGTCCACAGTAGAAGTTAATATATTTGTGACTACTGATTTATGGCTTTCAATACTGGAAGTATGATCTCCAAAGAATGTGGTAAAATATGTATAGGTTGTATAAAGCGTTTTATATATAAGGTCTATTTCATTTTCAGAAACATCGTCATTAATTATGTTAAGATTTTCAGTTGGTGTATGTTCTGTACTAACAGAAACTTCAACGTGACTTTGACTTGTTGAAATTCGTTCTGTAGTTGATGTTTTATCATTTACAACGTTCATATCCTGTAAAGTTGCAGATTTATCTTCTTGAGTTGAAATTGATTCTTCTTCCTCAATTAAAGTTTGAATTTCTTTTTCCATTGGAGTAGTCTTTTTTGGGCTTTCAGTATGAATTTCTAGTTCTTCTGAAGTATTCACGTCACTTGTTTCAATTAGGTCTGGAGGTTCAATATTACTTATTTCAGTATTTTCTACGTCACTGCTTACAACAGAAGTCGGCGCAATATATTCATTTGTTTTACAAACATAATTTGTTATATAGCCCACATTACTCTCAACAATAACATCTGACTTAACAGATGTTGTAGTTTCGGTACTCTCTAATGGAATAAAATAAGTAGTTAGGTATGTTAAAGTCTTGTAAGCAGTAGTCATAGTGGATTGTGTCTCTAGACCATCAGTACAATAGATTTCTTCGTGCTTATCATATTTATTTTCTGTTGTTGTTTCAATTTCATAAGATTCATCACTATGCCCACTTTCGGTGGTAGTTTGTACTTCATCATCTACTTCTTGAGTACTATTTTCATCTTGTATATCTTCTTCAATTTCATCTTCTTCTGCTTTTTCTGTTACTTCAGCAGCTGTATTATCTGTTTCTTCTTCAGAGTTTGTAAATATATTAACGTTATTGCCTTCTGTTACTACAGATTCTTTTGACTCTTCAGTTATAGTTGCAGATGGCATTAATAAAGTTAGAGGATCAGTTGCCTTAGAGTTATAATCATTTATAGGTAAGATTTCTAAATCTTCTGTAGTTCTAGTGCTTTCTGTTGTTGTAAAAGCTGGTTCTGATGGTTGTATTACATCTAGATTAAGATCGAGTCCATTATTGTATTGCACACTTATAGTGTCAGGCGTCTTGTTGTCGATTTCATACATAACCTTTTTAAGGTCTTCTTCATTGTTATAATAAGTTTTGTCAGAACTGTGCTCATCATTGTTTAAAGGCGGTATTTTTGAAACTGCATTAGCCTCATGAGCCTTAAAAGTTGAAGTTGCAACTGGAATATCTGCTGATAAAAAGGTTATTTTCGTTGCTAACGTATCTACTGGTTTAGCAGATGGAAAAACATTAACTTCATCAGGATTTGGAGGCCTGATGGTTTCGGTATTAGGTGTAAAAATAATAACTGTATCACCAACAACTGTCGTAAAATCAGCAAATCCCGCATATGTAAATGTTTTTTTTGGACGAGGTTCGCCTTTTTGCCCAAACAACTTCTTGGGTAGCTTAGTTTGTGGTAAAGATTGCTTAGACGAACGTGATTCGACATTATCAATATAATAAAATATTGGTGAAAACTCGTTCTTAATAGTAAAAGTAGGTAAATCATATGTAGGCTTAACTTTAACAATATCAGATTCTATGGGGATATCTTGTTGTACTTGTAGTTCACTTTTAATAGGTTCAAAAATAGGTTCATATGCTTTACTTTGACGATGAAAAATATTTATATCTTCCGATAAAGTAGGTTGCACGTGTTCTATCTTCTTCTCATTTTCTATAGCTGGGCCATCAAGATAGTTATACACCTCAAACTTAGGTTCTTCATTATAAGGTGCAACTTTACGCGCTATCGGTTCTTCAAATATTTGATTAATAGCTTGATCAGAATGGCTTGGGGGATTCCAATATTTAAAACTTTCTTGTGCTGGCTTACTAGCATAAACAATCTCCATTTTGCTACTTGGTGCTAAGTAATCGGTATTTTTAAGCACAAATTTATCTGGGTCAATAATACCTAAGTCTTGTTTGACATTCCACTGGCCATCAAAAACTGAATGAACTCGTGTTGGCTGAACGACATACGGCTCCTCGACATTGGAAGGCTTATTATAAAGGACAAGAGATGATTTAGTAAGAAGTTGTGCATAAATACGACCATTATCTAAAGTAGTTCCAAGAATTTGCGTAGCAAACTCAGTTGTAACACCGTCCTGGATGAATGTCCTTGCAGTTGAAGTAAGAAGACCGATTAAAGGCTTGATACTGTGATATCGTCCAACTTTCGTGTTATATTCGTTTCGTTTTTGGTCGTTAACGAGCAACACTGTCAAGTCTAGTAGATCAGTCAAGAAGTCGTAGTTCCGTCAAGTCGTGGAAGGGATATCGTGGAGGTGCATTATATTTTACAAGGTCCATTTGAGTTCGGAGTTGACCACGACCCGGGGATTAGATTTGAAAGAGAAAGAAAAACATACAATTAATAACGCAATATAGATAGAATAGAATATTATAAACATATACTTAATCCAATCGCCATTAAATACGATATTTAAAAAATATATATATTCATCCATAATTATTAAATTCATATAAATTGGAGTAAGTATATTATATTATATGCTTAGAAAAAACAGCGGAAACTTGCAAACTGGTTAGCACTAAATTTTGTACAACTTTTATAATATTACATAAAAGCTGATGATTTGATAAATCTGATTATGAACTAAACAAAGCAAATGTTTCATTAACTTACAGATACTCCAAATCATCAACTGTTTAGGCATTAAGATATCCAATTATAACAAAGATAAAAAAATATGGAAAAGAAAGTTTAGAATCGATATGTTGAAAATTGAAACATTACATTACTTATTATAAAATATGGAAAATAAAAATAAATAAATAACATATAAATAAATAGAAGAAATAAATAATATTTAATGCAAGCCATTTTTTACAAAATTAGATCATTGGTACATTTTTTGATTACTCACCCCTGTTCTCTGGAACTCCCTCTCTCTTTATTCTTGACGCGTCTATGGATTCATTTTCAACTATTTCTGAAACAAAAATAAGAGTTTATTATATGATTTAATTTACGTTATGTATGCAACAGTAGAATATATTATAATTCGACAAAAGGCACATACTTAGTTATGTAATTTTTTTTTAGCTTTCACGCTGAATCTTATAGACAGCAGGATAGGCAGAGGGAACCTGAGAACCTGGTGTTAAGATACTCCTTTCCTATCAAGACAGTTTCGTTCTCCACTTTCCACCGAATTCAGAAGGTAATTTTTTTTTCGTTGGTTCTTCCTTTTCTCTTTTCTTGCCTAATCATTGAATGGCGGAACTCAATACCGAGCGAGGAAATGTAAATATTAAAATTTCATTTCCTCGAATGGAAATTGAACCCACAACCTGTCACGTTTACAAACCCTTGTGCCGCTGCGCTACATCTCGTCTCAAACCAAAAGATAAGTTAAAATAATATGATATCCAAAGTTATTATATGGTTTAAATGTTAAATTAAAAATTGATAAAAAAAATGTAGATTTTGTAATATTACTAAACTACTTTAGATTTTATTGTTTTAATATTTCTCTGCTTAGATAAAACGCAATAACGTAGTGCCTCCAGGTTCATTTTACTAAAAACAGGGTAGAGATTTCTTAATACAAATACTAAAAATCTTCTTCTGTAAATAATAGAAGCATAATAATGACATCAGTCTCACAAAAAACTATAACTAAGTAGGACGCAAAAAATGAACCAAATTCGAGCTGCTATATAGATTCGCTTTCGTAATAATAACCCAGATGTTTTGTAGAAAGTGCAAACCAAGGTCATGTGAGAATAATATCAAATCATACGGTGCGATAATTAAGTTAATGTTATTTTTTTTCAGGTTCACGCTTAATCCCGCATAGAAGAAGGAAGGATAAGGCGCTTTGTGCTACCAGAGAAGGAAAAGGGTTTTTTTTCTCCGAGAAAGAATCGAACCTGTCCTTGCGCCACGATAATTGTAATGTTAAATTGTAATCTTATATTACAAATTAATTTTATGCTACATGTATTTGTGTATAAATTATAAAATATTTTTTAAGCACTCGAAGCTATACTATTATATTATTTGCGTTAATTTCATGTGATATAGAATCCATGCGTAGTATAAATAAATACTTTTAATTGGAATTTTGCGGAAATACCCTAAAAAGTGGTGGCTGTGGGAAAGGCTGCTGTCGCGATTATGTTTGATAGCGGCCTTTGTTCTCGCTTTTTACGCAAGATTTTTTTCTCAAAGATAAAATTATTTCTTGCTAAATATACATTTCGCAAATATTAGATAATTAAACGGCATCCACGTTGTCGATGTTTTGGTTTTTACTAATAATGGTTACATATTTTCAATTGAAGAAAATAATACAATTGACTTTAAAATACAAAAATAGTGCAATAACCTAAAGAAGAGAAATAAGAATTTAAAATTAATAACTTTTTTGTTTGAATATTAAACTATTTGAATTACACGGCGCATGCGCCAGTCGTAGCGCACGGGCACAAAGTGTGACTGTAAACGCGACTGGTTGTGAGTTCGATCCCACCTGAGGAAATGAAATATTTATATATTTCCATTTCTTCGCTCTGGTGCCCAGGCAAAGCTCGTCGTTGAGTTCCGCGCTCAGCACTAAATGCCTGCAGAATTCGGCGGAAATTGGAGTACGGAGTGTCTTAACACTAGCTTCCCTCTTTTATCCTGCGATGTGCGGTATACTGCGTAAAGCTGTTTTTTTTTTGTTGATTAAACACAAAGTACCATTACCATTTTTTAGAGTCATAGTAAATGTACACAACATGGTAAGCAGATAGAACCGAAGAACCTAGTGTTAAGGCACTCCGTTCCCATTAATACACTTCCGTTCCTTACTTTTCGCTTAATTCAGAGGACGCTTAATTGCGTGTTGAGTGGAGGAACTCAACGTATTCCTCAAGACAGTATAAAATAAAGTAGAAAGTAGATTAGAAGTGAAAACCCATTTTTGAGATTTTTTTTTTGAAAAAAGTCAAAAAGTAAAGTTTTTGTTTCATATGCAGTTTCATTAATTAATTCTAAAAATCTAAAATCCATACAAGTCATTCATTTTAAAAAGATAGAAATATAAAAAAAATAGAGATGTACTAAAATCCCTACGGAAGTGGCATTCCGTTCGTACGGTATTCGTGTCAACGTTGTGTATGCGGGCTTCGTATCCGTTGACCCACTGTCACACTGCCCATGCGTCAAGTTTACTGGGTTGTCAGTTCTTATTAAAATATATCCTACTCTATATATTTCAAATAGTGTGTAGGTATAGATTTTTTCTATTTTTGTTTTTAAGTAGCTTTTAGTTAGGTTTTGTAGTTATGGGTCCCAAAGGGGAATAAATATAGGTTATATAAAATTCTATATATTTTATATACATAGGTATATTGTAAAACAGGAAGCATGTAATCATTTTATTAGAATCCTAAATAATACAGTCTAAAGGCTAACGTCTAGTCGTTAACAATAAAGTTTAATAGTTTTATATGGTGATTACCGATTATTATTTATTATATTCCGTGATATTTCGAGACATTAATATTGAGTCGCAGAACTCAACGCCGCGCTTTGATTTGTTACCAGAGCGGGAAAATGGAAATAATTCATCCCCTCAAGCACAATTTTGTTAGCAAATTATTTATTACAATTTAACAACAACCAGGTGTGAGTGTAAGTGGTTAGAGAGAGGCAGGCAGGGGAGACGTCGGTTGACCTTGGAAAACACAGTATCAAGATTCTGGAGGAAGGTCACGTAAAAAGGGTAGAAGGACAGTGAAAGAGGCGAAAGAGGTGTATGTGGAGACTATGTAAAAGCTACTTTAATTTTATTTAATTTAATTTTCAACAACAATCACTATAAGCCGATATAGTTAGTATACTTTATATTCAAGAACGAATGCAGGAACAGTTTCACTAAGGGGTCCGGAAGGCGAGACCACTTAGTGCATAGTAATTGCGCCCGATATCTAACGAGGCTGATGTTGCAGTTAAAGTTGAAAGACCTTTAGTTATATGTTAATGTAAAAGTGTAATGTACTGACTGACATACTGACTTATTAACTGACAGAGTGCTATAAACTGACAAAACTTGAAAATAAGAAGTAAGTTATATAAATACAGTGGTGATCAGTAGTATTTATGTGTATTTAGTAAAAATAATATTTTATAAAAATATATATAATAAATATTATATAATAACTTTAATAAATGAGGCCAGTCGTGGCTCAGAGGCACAAAGCTTGACTGTAAAATCGACTGGTTGTGGGTGCGATCCCCAGTCCCCATGATATTTATTTGAATTTATATTTTCATATTTTCACTCTGGTGTCGAATCAAAGCTCGGCGTTGAGTTCCGCCACGCAACGCGCATACTCCCTCCAGACTCCCTCTGCCTACCTTGCTGTGTGCGGGATACAGCGTGAAGCTGATTAGATTTGATTAATTAATTCTGTCATTTTTTATATATTTTTTCCAATTTTTTTGGTTCACGCTTTAAACGCACACTTGTCCCTGGAGTGGGAAGAGAGCTCGGAGCGCCTAACGCTGCAGTCTTAACATTACGTATAATTGAACAATTATATATAATTGATTAATAAGACCGACGTGGCCCAGGCTCATAAGCGTGTGATTCGTGTATATCAAGACGGTTGTGGGTTTGATTCCCACATAAACTATTTTTTTATATTGAATTGCTTGAAACTTTAGCTTTCAATATATGAATATTGTTTTTGAAATGATAATGTTATTAGAAAACCATAGTAATTCGGACTAGTAAATTACTAATTGTGTAGTCTTAGCGGACGGAGCCGCGAGCGGTTCGCTAGTGTATATAAATATATAAATAAGGCTTTGATGATTCATTTATCATTTGGTTAAAATTTTAGATTAAGCGAAGGACTTATTTTACGATTTGGACATTTTATGACTCACTTTGCAGCTGCAAACTGAATAGATTTGAGTTTATTAACCTTAGGCGAAGACTAGGAATCTTATTTTTATTTATAAAGAGAACATTCTCCACTTTCCGCTCGTTTTTGGAGGCATTACACGATAGTGTAATCAAATTCTTACTTGGATTGATCAAAAGAGGAAAATAAAAATAATGTTGATACAACTATATCCTTACAGCTACTGCTTTAGAGGCAAAATAAACACTTTAAGTGCAAAACGACACCCACGCGGCTACGCCCGCTTGAACTACACGATTATTTAGTTGCTAATCTGAATTGCTTTCGTTTTTTAATGACATTATCATTTTAAAGACATTATCTACTTTTTCATTATCAACCCAACTGCTCTAACTTACCGAGCACTATACAAACAGTATACCACAGTTCTTTACAATGTTTTATTTAGAAATACAGCAATAAACATTGTAGTATTTTTATTAAAACTCAAGAAGTTAACAATATATTGTGGATTTTATAAGTTAGAATAACCATTTAAAACCTTTTTATATCGTGTGTGCCTCACACGAAATGCATACAAAATGCTGGACTTATTTATATTTTACATATGTATTGTTTAAACGGCTCAGTATGTTATCTTGTATAGATATAATCTTATATTATAAAGATTTAACTTGTGTAAAGTCATCGTTAAAAGTTAGTATTCAACTGATTCGAAACGAATTGAAAAGTATATAATTTAATTAAATTTTTTTTTAGCGCATTTATATTATAAAGTTGGCAAATGGTCATAAAAACATATAAAAAATACTTCATAAATTATAATATAAATTGTACTGTTTTAGTGCTAGTATTTTTAAAGTTCAATTACACAAATGAACTTATATTTTTTAAAGGTCATCGTGGCGCAGTACTACAGCATTAGAATTTTAACCCTGAATTAGACCCTATACGTAATAATTATCTTTTAGTATCATTGAGCTCCTCTGATAATGGAACCTGGAACCCACAACCCACTATTCATAGTGGGACTCTTCAGATGTTGCCAGTAAACTACTCGAGTTTAGGCGCATCTAATATATAGCTCCAAGTATATTTGCACTTTTAGTACTTGGTGTAAAAAGCGTGTTTTTTATGTTTTTTTATCTGTATATTATTCTCCCGAAGTCGTACAAAAATATACAACTTACTTTAAATATACCCTCTCTAATTAACTATTCTTATCACACCAAATTAATGTTAATTTCAAAAGAAATGGAGCATTTTATGGCGTCTGTAAACCGTGTAAATTACACCGAAACTGGCCGTCGGTTTCGCACGCTCTTGTTTCAAAAAGTTTACTCGATTTTAGTCTCTATTACTATAAATATACAGGCCAAAATATTTGAAATGCATCGCCCTCATTTAAGTAATTTCATTTTTCAATCTCCAAATATTTAGAAGATTTGGTTAATTATTAGAAATAGACACACAGTATTAATATATATAGGTTAAAAGTAGGCGTAGGTAAAATCTGATATTTTTTTTAGCATCGTTCTGGTAGCAAAGCAAAACGCGACGTTGAGTTCTGCCACTCAACACGCAATAACTAAGAATTAGTCGAAAAATTAAGATCGGAAATATCTTAATGGTTATGGAGTCCTAACACTGGGTTCCCAGGTTCCCTCTGCCTACCCTGCTGTGTGCAGAAAACAACGTAAAGCAAACGTAATAAAAGTATTCTAGCCAGACTTTAGAACCGAAAGGTGAAAAAAACTTATACAATTATAAAATATTTCGTAGATCGTTCAGTGCGACCTATACAGAATTACAACACAAAAACTTTTAAAACTCTTAATTCTTAATTTGGTTTTCATATATATTTTTTTCATGCACTGATTGCATTTTTTTACGTTGTTTCACTTTTGCCGGAGCAACTTCGACCAACGAAAGTGAGTGGAAACCTTAAATGTAATTCTTTATTGAATATTTTTAATTTTTTTTTCGGTTTTTCTACTTAACAAGTGGTGCGTGAATGTTTCATTACGATGTAGCGACGAAATTAAAAATAGTAATAATAAATATAAATGTAAACAATAAGAAAAAATTATATTGTATATAGCAGGGAGACTGAGGGAACTTAATATTAAGATATTGCGTTACCCACGCACAACCCAATTTTCAAAAAAATGCGTTTTGAGTGTCGAAACTAAACACCGCGCCTTGTATTATTAACAGACCGAAAATCGAACCCACCGCCGTCGCTTCTACTTCTCAGTGAATGTATTCGTTATCAAAATATTTTTTTTGGAATTATACAGACTTTCACAATTTACAAAATGTAAACATTAAGAAATTGCCAAGAAATGCCAATATAACTAGCCAATCTCGTTTATGACTGGAAAAGTGTCGTAAAAAGCCATAACAAGGACGGATATATAAAATTTCAATAGGTGTGAACGAGACAGGTAACTATGTCAATGGGTGAGTCAATGCACTTACTTTTGCACTGCAAGTTGCAATAATGTTTGTCTTAACTTGAAAATATTATATTTTATGGTATTTTGAATTCTATTACTTATAATTAAAGTTTAATTTCATACAACAATTCGTGTGTAAAATAAACTTATAATACTATACACAGTATATTACAAAGCTTTTCAAAAAATAGCCTTAAAGTAAAAGTAATAAAAGCTAATTTCATTTATAAATTCGTAGAATATGCATTGACATTTCATTTACAGTGGTCGTCAGTATGAAATTAAATGAAAAACCCTAATGCAATATTATACAAAGCACAGATAAACAAAAAAATGCTTATAGTAAATGATAGTTGTTATTTTAATCTTTTGTTCCAAGATAAAAGAGGCGTAGATTGCAAATATTTCATCGTAACAAAATTAAAACATTATTGTTACTAAATTATAAATATAATGCTTTCAAAGAAAAACCAATTTTAAGTAAAAAACGTTCAAAAAAATACAAGTTTGATTAGTTTTTAAGTATACCATTTCAAATAATGTGAGAAAAAAAATCTTAAACGAAGAAGGGATATAATTTGAAATTTTTTATACGAAATAATATTAGGAAACAGCTGGAAACCCATTATGTGGTAACTAGTTGCACATCACTATGTCACGTTATAATTGTGAGATTTTATTACAAAAGCCTTTATAATGGGGGATGTGTGAATATTAATTTCGTATAAATAACAAGTGCTGATAGGATTGATCGTCAAGGATTTAGAAGTCTTGTCTTTAGTTTTATCTATTTTTCATGTTTGATGATAAATTAAAAAAAAATCGAATTATTTCAATGTTATCGATGTTATTTTAATATATGTTACAGTCTTCATTTTATATAAGCTTTGAAAGTATACATAAAAGCTTTTTAAAAGCTAAACATTCAACAAAAGTTAACTTTAAGCTCCAGTTTATGTAATCTTATTTCTTCTTAAAACAATTATAAAACAGTTGTTTTTCATTCAATATTTGGTAGAATTATTATTATTTAAAGGGCAGTGGCACAGTGACGGACCGTCAGTATGATAGTTATATGTTCGATATTAAAAAAACAAGGATATTTATTGTTAATATTTTCATCTCTTTGATCTGGTTCGATATATTGAAAAGCTCGGCATTGAGCTTCGCCAGTCAACACGCAATATCTCGAAAATTTAGTGAAAGAGGAAAACTGAGTTATAATAGATGCTAGGTTCTGTGTGAAGCCGAACTAAATTATTTTAAGCTACTGATAGAATAAGACAAAGAAAATTGTCCTATACATTGATTAACATGAAGATCGGAGGTAGAAGCATTAAGATGATAAGGCACTACACACATATCTTTAAAAGGTACTGCCGACCCGATTTTAAACTAACTTTTAGAAAATTTCCCTAATATAAACCTATTACTTCATAAAACTAAACAAATTGAAGCTTTACATCTAATATTAAGTTTTACAATACAATATATTTCATATCATTAACAAAATCAATTATGTCAAAAACAAGAAAGTAAAAAGATAATATAAAAATTTGCATTAGCAATATAGTATTTCAAAATGAGACCAGTTGTATTAAGCAAGTACCGGTTAGCTGATAGGCTTTCTAGTGACTGTAGGAATGGTGGCCTTGCCTAACTAATGTGTAAGATCTAATAATATAAAAAATGTTTATATAATTAACAATGTTAGCATAATTAGTTTATTAATTATGCTAACATTATTAATTATATAATAGGCCTGTTTAGGCCAGACGTGGCACAGGGGCACAAGTTTATGGTTGTAACGCGATTTTGGATTCGATCCCCGCTCGAGGAAATGCAATATGTGTTAAACATGTAATATGTTTCTTCACTCTGGTACCGTGCAAAGTACGGCGTTGAATTTCGCCACTCAACACAATGGTGTACGCGGGAAACGGCGTGAAGTCGATTTACTATGTCTTCTATGCCAATTATTCGCCCTAGTGGGGATAGAACCTACAAACCTAGCGTTTATAGACTATAGTCTGTTGCACTTCGCCACGACAGTATGCAATGGAAAATTTTGAATGGAGTATCTTAACTCTAAATTCCCTCTGACTATCCAGCTGGTGAAAAAACATTTTGAAAAAAAAAAAAGAAGTCAATTGATTCATCATGAGGTCATATCTCATTATAGTCAAAATCCGTGTTTTGACATATCAAAAATGTATAGATAACAATCCATCTGATCCAATGATTCTGATTTGATATATCAAGTTTATTGTTTATTATTTTATTCCAATTGCTTAATGATGAATACTATTAATAACACAAAACAAATATGTTAAAACATTGCATTCTCCATAGTAGATATGCCCAATTTCGGGACATTACGAAGTTAGTGGAGGATCTTAACGCCGCGCTTTGCCAAATGGCATTTGTAATTACATACGGACATAAAACATACCACATACCATATTTACACAGATTAAAAATAATCATTTTCTAACAATAGCTGGTGCTTGAATACCTCGTTCAAGCCAATATCATATACAAATACGATAGATAGTATCTTCTGAGAAATAAAACCATATTAGCATATAACATTGTAAGCCTATTATTACACTTTTTTGTGTTTCTTGAAGCATGAAATTGTTTCATTTTATCAACAAACAACAATTAAGACTTACAATACAAGGCAAGGTGTGATCTTAAATATTTTGTCTGTGATTTAAAATAAAAAAGGCCTTAATGGCGCTGTGGGATGATTGTGGGTTCGATTACCACTCAAAGATATTAATAACTTTCATTTCCTCGCTATAGAAAACAAAAATATAAATCTTTTTGCTTTGACTCTATGTCCTTTCTACATTTCTATTTGAAGGCGTGATTCAAATAGCAGATTCAAATCTTGCTCTCAACATTACTATTTCGTTTCGAAATCGTTTCCAAATTGTCTAAAACACACTTGTCTAGTTTTCCCCAATTAATATACGCATCATCTTTTACATAACGGTAAATTAACTATACTATAAAAAATAACCAAAGTAACGAAAATTAGACGAAAACGTCCATAAAACCTTTCTCACACTATAAATATAACCATAAAAAGGAAAACAGAGTATTTATACACTAAAGGCCACAGTTTGACCCAAGAAAGTGACAGTGAAAGCAGTAAGTGAAAGAATCTCACATTCGGCAAAGTTCACACGTATAGTGATAATTCAATGTTTACGGTATAACGAACGCGAAGATGCCATTGTTATAAAACATTCAAAATTACATAAAAATGGGGAAATTTTAAGCCATTTTTAACTTTAACGTAAAGGAAATAAAGCTATTTGATTTAGTAATGACCGTATAGCTTTTGGTCGTAGGCTTTCTATTGTGGATGGTTGCACATAAATTGTCCAATACCTATATGGTTTTGGGTAATATATAAATAAAAATAAAATAAATCAGCTTCACGCTGTATCCCGCACACTGCAGGGTAGGCAGAGTAGGTAGGTAGGTAG
Source organism: Heliconius sara (assembly GCA_917862395.2). NCBI lineage: Eukaryota > Metazoa > Arthropoda > Insecta > Lepidoptera > Nymphalidae > Heliconius > Heliconius sara. Next base: position 17,860,107 of record OU860797.2, on the reverse strand, counting down.
GTAGGTAATATATAAAAATGTATCTAATTTAGTTTCTTTTTTTGTCCCAATAAAAGTGATTTGTTTAATACACTTCAATATGTATTGTCTCGAAAAATCGTCGAAAAATGAATTTCGGATAGTTAGAAAGCTATTATATTAAACATACAACTTAACTTATATTAAATTGAGAAACTCTGGCTCTATTAAAAATAATAAAATATAATAGTAAGCAAAAATTACATATTTTTCTAAAAGCTAGATTCGAAACAGCAAAGGTACAATGACTTAATTCCAAAGGAATTTAGAAGAAAGTGTCGGTTTCGTATTCAAATTACAATATAGTACGAGATTGAAATTCCGAATCGAGAAAAACTGATCAAAATCGATATATACGCACTTTAAACTAGTTTTAAATCTAACACCATAAAAATAAAGCATCTTTTTGCTTAGCTTTTTGTAACTTTTGAAAAAAAATAATTTAAACCTTACAATATTTACATAAGGATTACTTTTCTTTGTATTTCGTAACAGGTGACTTGAATGTCAAGTACATGAAATCGATTATTGAATAATTTTTAGGACACTTTCGAATAGAGGCCGTTAGCATCAGTGAAAGATGATTTGCATTTTATATATAATCTGTGGTGAATACAAACAAGATTTGTTGACGAAATGTAATATACATAGGAAAAAAAAATTTAATAATTAATTTTCTTCTTCATTTATTAAATAAATAAATAAATTACTAATATTTATATTATTTTTTATATTTATTATGTTAATATATTTGTGATTCTGCTTCGTCATTTTCTTTTATGTATATAATATATGAAAGAAAAAAATAATAATACTAGAATACTTGTTAGCTTTACCTATATATAGATCGATAGATTCGATACAAACATTATTTAAATATAGAAATTTCCATTTAAGTATCTGAAATACATATTTTTTTATTAATATCAAAAATTCATCATAATCGTGGCTTAAGTGGTTAACCGATATTCTTGTCGGTATACGGGACAATCTATGGCAGCGAATTTTCACACTTTCTAACATGTATTGAGGCATAATGTCAACATGACCCCGTTGTCCTCAAACTGTAGACGTTGGAGGTCACACGAACTTTATTGGCATTCATTCAAAATAACTTTTATTGGTTGGTTGGTTTAATAAGCTTGTTAATATAAACATATATTATAATATATTTTAAAATATAGATATATTTATGGGGAGTGGTATTAGGTAACAAGGCAGCGTTGAATACCGCAACTCAAAACGCAATGTCTCGAAATTTGGACGGAAAATAGAGAACGGAGTGTCTTAATATTACTGTTCTCCTGCCTTCTCTACTATGAGTATATGCGGGATACCGTGTGAAATTAAAAAAATATATATTTAACGTTTTAATTTATATAAAAGACTACACGTAGTCGGCTGTATGATAGTCGCGTGACAATTCCAATCTACAAAATACATATATTCATAACTACATTTTTTTCATCTTTTACATAAATTATACAATACTACAAATATAATTACATTATTTGTAGCCAACAACTTTGTTTTCGTGGACTATAAAAAATACAAAAAATCCCTTCTATATATTCTTTAAGATCACATGTATTTTTTTGTTATTTTATATACATCTCTTAGTCTATAAATATTAAAAAACAATTCTATAAATATTATAATACACAAAGTGGGTGTCATAACGCAGTGGAATACCATCTGACTGTAAACACAATAGTTGTGGATTCGATTCTCACTCGAGAGTACTTATTATATATTTAAATTAATTAAATTTCTCCGATCCTGTAGACAAAGCATAGGGTTCTATCACTCAACTGGTAATGTCTTAAAAATTGGGTGATGACTGGGGAACAGAATGTCTTAAATCACTAGTTACTACTACAACTTTGTATCACCGCTATATGCGGGATAAAGCTTGAAACAAAAAAAAGTGTCTCGTATAATAGTTACAGTATACATATAAAAGTTTGTTATTTGCCTGACTATCAAAACCGAAAGTGAGGTGTGCAAAAACGTTGACGCACTCAAATCGAGGTCGGGTGAAAAGCAACAGGTTCTCAAATTGGGCGCTGGTTTTCTCCCGCCTGCGGCATTTTTATTTGTATATAAATCTTATACAAATATGCATGAATGTTATAGAAATATAGTCCAGTGTTATAGACGAATAACAGCTCAATCAAATATTTTTTTATTTTTTCAGCTTCACGCTGTATCCCGCAGTAGCAGAGAGCAAAGAGCCTGCAACTTTGGATGCATTGCGTGTTGAGTCGCGGAAATTAGCGTCGCGTTTTGCCTCGACACCATAGTGAAAAAGTGTAAATATTAAATAATTCATTGTCTCGAGTAGGAATCGAACCCATAACCTGTTGTGTTTAATGCCACGACTGGCCTTTTGATATAATATAGTAATAAAAAATATTAAATATGACACAAACTTGTATAACTTAGCCTATGCTTAACGTTAAATTATTTAAATTGTATTTTATATTTCCAAAATTATGAAAATTCCTCTTGAAAATTACTATAATTTATCATGGTACTTTACATAAGTATATTTGATTTAAGCCACTAAAAGCTCGCCACCACTCAATTGATTTCCTAATTTTTGCTACCCTATATAATACCCTACAGAATGTTCCAAAGAAGACGAAAAGGATAGAGATTTTAACAAAAAAATGTAGAATTTCGTGACTAGCTAGCTTTTAGCACCGGCTTCGCCCGCTTTGTCCAAAATAAGCAACAAATGACAGATTCTAAATGCGTGCATTGAAACAGGTCGTGATATATTGAAACGATTACCTTGATGTGATATAACTTAATGTACCTTTTTTTACATTTTTAAAGCGTTATTCCACACTTAGGAAAGAAACATACTTTTCAGAATACACATATAAATTTTGAATGTAGTAAAATTTGAACCTGCGCCTCTTTGGAACCAGCAGTTCCTGAGATTACTGTGTTCAGCCAAACAAATTCTTCATCCTTATAATATTAAGTGTAGATACTATATACCTTCTAAATTAAATAATAATATTACTTTTATTAAAGAACCGTTTAAGCATAATGTATACGTATTTTGTTATTTTTACAAAAAGCAATATTCATTTCAATACAAGGCCTTGACATTATTACGTAAATTGGTTATCTGACAAGAATAAAAGTGTACAATACCTTTTAAGAAAATAATATGTACCTACATATATCCGTCGGGTCACAGTGTGTGATTGTGAACGCGACGGTTGTTAGTTCGAATCCCACGGAAAATATTTTTTTTTTCCTCACTCTGGCAAGAAAACAAAGCGCGGCGTAGAGTACCGCCTGTCTACAAGCAGAGTTTAAAGAACTGGGCGGAAAGTGAAGAATTTAGTGTCTTAACTTCTACCTACACTACTATATACCATATTATTATTTTTTTTGGAGCTGCTCAATTATAAAATATAGTTTAAAATATCTATTCAAGTCATTTACTAAGCAAAATATAATAAACTAATTGAGGCGAGTCGTGGCGCAGAGGCTCAAATCTGACTGTAAACGCGACTGGTTGCAGGTTCGATCCCCACTCGAGGAAATGAAATATGTATTCAAATTTATATTTTCATTTCTTCACTCTGGTGTCGAGGCAAGCACACAATGCCTTCAGAATTCGGGATACAGTGTTAAGCTGATTTAATTTAATTTTAATTTACTTAGCAATTCTACTACAAAAATTCTAATTAATCTAAATAAGTATCTGAAAATAGAATTGTTCACCTCGCAGCTCAGTAATTTTAATATATTTATACAGTTTAAGCAACTGGTTGAAATAAGCTTCACTGATAAAACTAGTTGTAAATCCGGGACGTAATTTATGTTCTCGAAGGTTTATGATATTAATTTATAGGCAAGTCTACTTTTACATACATACATACAGTATACATTTTGTTTAACTAGGGGAAACCAACAGTTAACCTTAGAGTCGAAACTCCTCAATATTATAATATATAGCAAAAATACTATCAAGAGGCCAGTCGTGGCGCAGGGGCGCGAATGGTTTTGGGTTCAATTCTATATATTTCCATTTTTTCGCTCTAGTGTCGACGCAAAGCGCGGCGTAGAGTCCCGCCACTCAACACGCAATGCCTTCGAAATTCGACGGTAAATGGAGAACGGAGTGTTTTAACACTAGGTTCTCTCTGCTTAACCTGCTGTGTGCGGGATACAGCGTGAAACTGTTTTTTTTTTTAAAGTTTTATTTTGATACTATCGCAGTAATCTCATACATTTTTTTTCAAAGTTTCAAGAAACACTTGTATGAACGAAATTATTAATATATATGTACATATATATAGAAACAATGCTATATATACATTCATTCGCTTGACCTCGAATCGGCCTTACTTTCTGTTGGACTCGACTGGTCTGAATTGAGTTTCCTGCTCAGTGATTATTTAATATCAATCTACCTACATATACTGCAATAATTAATTTTATATTTTATAATTTTCTAAGTTTAATCAGATAAATATTTAATTTAATTTTTTTTAGCCTGACACTGTATGTGTAGCAGTATCCTACTGTTAAGTATTGAATGAGAAATATATTTTTATCTTCATAAAGTACTACAAAAAAATCATAGAAATGACCAAACACAAAGTAAATCCGAGTAACGGTACGAAACGGTAACGTAACAAGTATTACGGTAATTATGTATCCACGTAATAGATATTTTTGTTATGAACATTACACGCAAGCGTTTGAGATTTCAAAATTTAACTTGTATCAGATAAATAAAATTTTAATAAAACTATATATTATCGTATATCAAGATAGGAAGAGGGAACCTGGGAACCTAATATTTAAACTCTTTTCACAACTTTTGATACATAGCGTGCTGGGTGGCAGATCTCAACGCCGCACTTTATGCACCAGAACGAAGAAATAAAAACAACATCAATCCAGTATGTTTTTTTGGATTTCGAGTGGGAATAGAAAATATAGGAATATAATTTTGTCTGCTAAAGTTGTTTTTAAATATCGGCAATATTGAAATTTATCTTTATATAGTAAATATACATGTAGAATTACTTTTATAGGCTGTATAGACAGATTAATCGAAATGAGTCTTGTATGAGCATAATCCATCTCCGCATTCCGCCCGGATCCAAGAGAATATTTATTGACGGATCTTAACACCACGCTTCCTCTTACCAAAAAAAAAAAGAAAATCATCGTAATATAATCACCGCTGGCTGATGATCAAAAGCTGCCCCACTAAGCAACTATAAAGCTCTAAAACAAAAAACTATAAAGATGTCATTCTTACTTCCTCTTCTCATAATAAATAGCAATCACGGCAAAAAATTCCTTACTAAGTTCTATATAGTGAGAAGAAACAATAATCATTTTGTCCCGTTGCACCGGCGCGTGCGCATCTGGCAAGCGGAATGGCCATTAAATGCATTTTCTATACATTTTTAAAAGTAATATACGGCAATACTATTTTTATTTGTAAAGAATTCCTTTGACTTTACTTTGTAAAGTAAATGTTAAAGCTATTTTTTTATCTTTAAGCTTGCCTTTTATTACGTAAAAAAACAGGGAAACCTAATGATAATAATATCTATTATAAATACAAAGGTATATTGGTAATAATAAAATGGAAGTTTTCACGTAGGTTCGATGCCCAATCAGTTATATAATAATCTCCTTATCATCCTTACGGCAGTACAAAACGCAGCACAGAGTTCTGTTATCAACAAGCAATGTCTAGAATTCAGGCGGAATAAGGAGACTCCGTTCTCCTTATTCCGCCTGAATTCTAGACATTGCATCTTGATGCTGAAGTTTCTGCCAACCACGATTTAAACGAAATAAAAACGTAACAGCTATTCACTACTTTTCAGATATTTTATTCCTTTAGACTTTTAAATATTGGACATTCCGATATTTTATCTAAACATATAATCACCGCAATGAAATTAAGTAAGCGAAATTATCTTAATTTTATATTATTTTGGTTTTATTTTATGATTTTACTATACAAAAATATTTATGTAACCCAGTTTCATAACTGTTCCTTTAGAATAAACGATTAATAATTACAAAATACACAATCTTATATATATTTAAATCAAACCTTAACGCTTAAAGTGTATTATTATATACTTATTATAACAAATCACTCTCTTATTATAAGAAATAAACGTCTACTATTAAATATACGGTCGTTTACTTAATTTGCAACGAGCTTTTGCGTAGCTATTAGAAAATATAGAGAAGATGGAATTTCTATGTAATTACATATAAAAATTTCTATAGAAATTTTCAATGGAATATTATTATAGTTTTCATTATTTTAAATTAAGACCGTCGTGGCACATCGTGTAAACGATCGTGTTCTATTCCCGCACGGGGGAACAAATTATATTAAAAAAATGACACAACGACAACGAAACAAATGGAGTGTCTTAATACCTACCTATGCGGGAAAGAGCGTGTAGCTGCTCACCAAAACTTAAAATGATTTCCGTACATATTTTTTGCATGAAACAATTATAAATTAAATTGTCAACAACATCTAAAGTATTAGCATAAAATCAAGTGATATTTAAATAAACCCTTAAGCAAATGAACGATGTGTCTAAATATCAAGGCTGGTATTGCAAGGTTCGACAAGGTTGTACGCTATTTATTATAGTGTTATATTTTAGTCGTGACTTTACAGGATTCCAATTGTGTTTTTCCTAACATATATTTTATTGCCTTCAAATTATTAAATAAAAAAATAGAAATTATAAAATATTATAATGAAAATTTTATATTAGACTATTATTTTTATCGTAAATTAAGCGCTGTTAAGACACTTTATTCCCATTTGGATAGACTTAGGTTTCCCACTTTCCGCCGAGTTCTTGAGATATTGCATTTTGAGTGGCGGAACTCAACACCGCGCTTTGCCTCATTACCAGGGCGAGGTAATGAAAATGTTAACTTCCTGGTCCCACACATACAAATTTACATTTGTTACTTTTAATATGCATAGATAAATATGTTATAATATATTTATTGCCTATATAATTCAAATAAAAAGAACTAGATCACTTATTAAATGTCATTGAAACCTGAACCTATATAAAAAGTGTAATATGTAGAAAAACCACATATTACAATTTTATTCAATCATATAAATACATACTTTTTCAACCTGTCTAAGCAATTACTATGACATTTTGGGTATGGCGGTAATTTTAATTGTCATTTCCTTTTATTAATTTGAAATAGTTCGTTATTTATACTATGTAGACATTTTTCATATTCTATTGTTTATTATTTTTTTATATTTTTTGGTCTTTTGTCTAGAAAAAGAGGTTCATCACTCTCTTTAGCTGTTACACTTTGTATAGCACTTCAAACGATAAATTCATTACAAGAGCAACAATATTATTAAAAATAAATTTTATTTTTAAACATAAGAGCGATCAAAGCAAGAATAGATTGAGGAGCGAAACGGGCGAAGCGTCTAGGTTATGCATACATAATTATTAATTATATGTATATATTACTTCTTAACTTAACTTAACTTAACTGCACGCTTTGTCCCTAGCGGTAGTCAAAGAGAACGGAGCGCCAAACGCTACGGTCTCTACATACCTCTTTCGCCTCGTCCACTGTCATCAACCTCTTCATACATGCCCTCCGGGGGATCCTCATGCTTTTTACGTGACCTTCCTCCAGTATCTTTGATACTGTGTTTTCGAAGGTCAACCGAGGTCTCCCTCTACCTCATATATATTACTTCGACCACTTTTTTAACCTGTAACCTTCTTGTACAATTGGAATCGTCCTTATGATATGATAATATTATAAAAACATATTTATATGTTTAAATTTAAATTATATCTATATAATACAGCGTGAAGCGTATTTTAAATATTTAAGCAACTTCACGCTGTATCCCTTACACACCAGCGTAGCCAGAAAGAACCTAGTGTTAAGATGCTTTGTTTCTCACATTCCGCCAAATTCTGGAGGCATTGCGTGTTGAGTAGCGGAACTCAACGCCGCGCTTTGCCTCTACACCAGAGCGAAGAAATGGAAACATAAATTTCAATAAAAAAGTCACCCTTTGTGCCCCTGCGCCACGACTGGCCTCATATATTTAAACGTATAAATGTATTGTGATTAATTACTTTGACCCACTGCACTGTACGTGGATTGCCTTCGGCTGGTTGTCCAAGACGGTTATTTGACGTTAAAAGTAATGAAACGAACACCTGTTGTTATAGAGCTTTTAAATTCATTAAAATTAAATACTAAAATGTGTTTTACAATATTTTTTTCAGTTTTGCTTAAATATTGAAAAAAAAAATAGAGAAAATATTAAAAACATATTACATAATGTATATCAGAAAGAAATATTTCAACTGAACCTCTCGTCCATATCCCACTTTCCTCTGAATTTTCTAAAGATTTAGTATTGAATGGCGGAACTTAACGCCACGTTCTTTCTTGACACGAAGTAGGAAACGAAACACAAACCCTTTTCTTTTTTTTTTCATATTGCAATAAACGTTGCTAATATTATTTTTATTATAATTTTTACTAGTGTAATCGAAACTAGATGCAAATTATATTTTTATAATTTATTTACTATGACTAACTTCAAGAAAAATCTAGAACAAGTGTGAAAGAAAAAGAGATGTTATTCTAAGTATAATGTAATGCTCTAAACACGCATGTTCCTGCATCGTCGAGCGTGAAAACGTCGATTCTATCACTTTTCATTTACTTGAGTTTGTAATTGCCCTGAAAATTACTTGTTATCGCTTTGCTATCTGGTTATCATACAAACGTTTTTTTTCTTTCCCCATCGTAGTACAATGAGTTTGAATATATTATTTTTGTTTCTTCCCACCGATAGGCAAAGTGTGGCGTTGAGATCCACTTTTTTCTACCTTTCTATATGTCGAATAAAGTTAAAAAAAACGTATCGCACCTTTAGAGTTATAGTGACCTGATCAAAAAAAACTATAACTCAGTTTTTGTCAGAAATTGACCTTGTTCCCCACTTATGTGAAGTGAACCAAGTGTCTTAATTCTAAGTTCTCTCTGCCTACCCTGCTGTGTACAGCGTCGGTTTTGGTCGTCGTTTTAGGTCAATTTCTGACAAAAACTCAAAATCCTGGTTTTTTGATTATACTATAATTCTAAAGGTATGATGAGCCTATGAAATTTTATATAGGAATGCAGAATAGTTTAGGTATATTAGGAAACTCTTCTAGTCTTCAATCGATTTAATATGCGAAGTATATTTTTTAGTACACATAAATATGTATAATTTCTTCCTTAACATTGAAAAAAAATCTTAATAAATAGAAGAAGGAATTCACAATTTACAAAATATGTCAATAAAGATAATGTAAACAAATGTCTTCTCTCGGAATCTGAAAAGTTAATTTTACAGGTGTGGGTTCAAATCTGACATCAATCGAAATCTCGTATTTGCTTGAGGCTTCCACAATATAACCACTTTCTACCGGCCCTCCCATCTCTTTATCACTTTCACTTAAAACAAACTCCGCGAGGGCATTAAACTGTCACTCCATACAACTAAAAGAAATATAAACTAGCGGCGTATACATATAGCTTTCTTTTAATATATTTATATACACTAAATTTAAACTACCGTGGCACGGTCCGCAAGTGTCTGATAGTTATAGATATAAATTATTTAACTATTTTTGATCATTTTAATAAGAAACGCGGCGCTGAGTTCCGCCAATCAGAAATTGGAAAACAGAATGCTTTAACTATACATTCTCTATTATATTTACTTTAGGTAATAAACGTAAATTAAAAAACAAAAGTTAAGTTTAAGAATAAAATTCATATCATCTTATAAATAATATACATAATGCGTATGGATGCTGCTCAAGTTTTGCGTTAGAAAATTTGAACCTGTTATCTTCATTTGAACTATAGTATACTCATATGTAGATATCTCAAATTGAATCGCTTTTTTAACTTTATAACACTTTCTTTATTAAATAAGAAATATATTTTAAATAAATAAACGACTTTTGTAATACATTTGTAGAATTAACTTTCTCCCAAAATATATTTCGATAGAGTTTAAGCTAAAGAAGTGGCTTCGCATTTTTTCCGCATAGTAAAGTAGGCTGAGGGAACCTAAGGTTAAAATACTCCGTTCCCTACTTTCCAACCCTTCTTCAAGACGTTACGTGTAGAGTGGTGTAACTCAACGCCGCATTATGCTAAATTTTAATTAATACATAATAAAAAAAACTAAGTTAAACGAAATTTACCCACAGCTAAATTATTTATAAATTAAAAACAAAAAATAGTGTTCTTTGACCTTTCAAACATATTTAAGCCAAAAATTTCTCAATACTATATGAATTTTGACACAACTTTGCTATGTGGTATGGTCATTAAAAGCTAGTGACACACTCGACCTCCAATTAGATGATTAGTCATTAAAATTACGATTTCTTAATTTCTATATAAATTAATATAAATAAATTTAAAATGTTCTTTAACTTCTAATTACTTTAAAAGTAAATTAATGAAAGTGGAATCACTTATAAATATTAGAAAATACCTTGTCTCTTACACGATGTACAAACATTAATTATATATACATTTTTAAGCTTTGGAAATGGAAAACGGAATAGATTAACACTAGGTTCACTCTGCTTACCCCTTTTTTGTGATATATATTTTTTTAAATAACACATGAAAATAAATTAAATTTATATGATAAATATAACACATTATTAATATGTTTGACAGTATATACTTTTGTATAAAGTGTCACACTCTTTGCTACGGCAACGCGTTATAATACTACTAATTACTATAAATTGTCATTTTCAATATTTTTTTTGTTTTTGCATTGCTAGGCTTCTTCGTCGTTATCAATTTTTAATTACGCAGCGAATTTCAAACGAAATGCAGCATACAGGCTCGTTTTTTTGATTGCGTTCACTTAGAAGCTTAATTTCTTCTGTGCTCCAAACTACTGACTAAAAATATTATTATATTACAATTTTTATATCAATTACAGCTAGACACCTCCACGCAATTTTGAGATAAATTATATTGACAGACGGACAGAAAAACAGACATACAAATAGGCGGTCAACAAAGTAGTTCTATAAAGGTTTCCATTTTTTTGTCTTTGGTCTACGGAACCTTTAAAATATAATCTTTAAATAAATAACAACACCTTCAAAGTTAAAATTAACTACCAGTATATTAAAATAAAACCAGGGCAACAATGAATAATAGATAAGCCATTTGCAAACAGGTTCAAGGCTAGAAATAGTTGTTCAATAACATGATACTACATGAATTCTACAATTTATGTTAATTCTTATAACAATATCTGATAACTTTTATATTTAGGTATATATAATAAAGATATTATGATGATAGATTGACAAGGCGAGGCGTAGAGTTCCGCATTTTTGATGTACACAATGTCTAAAAAATTGATTCAATTCAAGGTTTCACCTACTCTGGTGCAGGAAAAAGCATAGTTTCAGTATTAGTAAGGAAATTTTATAAAAATATTGAATCTATAGAGATATTCCGCGTGAAATACAGATTACGCGGTATTTAATAGTAAATACCGCGTAATCTGTATTTTCAATTCAGAATTTTAATAAGTAAAACTATTATTAATATTAAAACTATATAAATATCCATAAATTAAAAATAAACTGATTTCTATATATTTCTATAATATATTTCTTACAGTTACCTCTAAACATATATTTTTATCGAAACCTCTCATATAAACATTGCCTTAAAGAGTGAAGTCAGGTTTGACTTGCCCTCGTTAACCTACGCAAAACTAATTTGGTAATCATAACATTAGTAACGGTGTTACCTTACGACTTGCGAGATACATCTATGTAGGTGAAATACCATTCACTAGCTTGGTAAAAATCTTCGTGGGATTTTTTTAGGTTCACGCTGTATCCCGCACGTACGCTGTAGAGGGAACCTGGGAACCTAGTGTTAAGATACTCCGTTCTCATACTTTCGTCACTCCAAGGAATTTGGGAGGAATTGTGTGTCGAGTTGTGGAACTATATACTATATAAATATATGATATTTTAGAAATCTTCCATATATATTTTATAGTTAATGGTTAAGAATTGTTTAACCACGACTGGGAATCGAATCAACAACCACCAGATACTTCCTAAACGAGCCACGAGTGTAATTACTATGATCTAGTAATTATTGTAAAATCGAGACAAATCAGTCTGTCGGTCTGTCACCAAGCTTATGTAATGGTGTAGACCTGGTTATTACGCCACTTTAATGATATTGAGCGTAATACCATACAACATAATACCAGTATCGATATTACATTTTATAAAGCGGTATTAATAAAAAAAAACAAATAAAAAACATTATATAATTTATACGACTTACATACTTTCTTAAAATTAATATACTATTTATATGTAGATTATACATAGATATTAATAAGTTTGTTTAGTTTTTTGTATTAATTTTTATCAAGAGATGAAAATTAAAGGTCAATTTTGAAGTTATTAATGATGATAATATTTCAATGGGAACTGAGTACTTTAGTTATATATGAATGTATATAAATAAATACATCAATTATGACGCTTTTACCTCTAGACAAGACGTCGATCGATTTTGTTGCATTTTGTATTAAATTCGCGTAATATTTATATATATATATATATATATATATATATATATATATATATATATATATATATATATATATATATATATATATATATATATATATATATATATATATATATATATACCTATATATACCTTCTCGTGGAGCTATAGTTAAGAGTACTAAGTGAGAATTTGCGTATTGTAAAATCAGGAAGGTGAAAAATTTTTGCGATTTCATAAAAAAAAGTCATTACAGACTTATATTTGTAGTTCATTTCAAACAAAATGAGTGTAAGCTTATCAAGTTGTGCTTCCCGTTGACCTACAAGCCTGAAATTGGTACGGAAGCCTCAATGGCCGATTCCGACTCGCACTTAACCGGTTTTCAAACTTAAGCAACTTCCAGTTTTAACAGCAGGTCAAGTTGAAGAGATAAGTCAAATTTGTTTTAATATCAAAGGTTAAATAGATACTTTACACAATTTTAATAATGTAATTATGGTGAATATTATTATATACTTCGAGTCCACTATGATTAATTCACTCACATGTTCAACAAATCTCTCACATATTAGGTAAATTGAAAATAGGCCAAATCAAAAAAATATCAGCTTCACGCTGTATTCTGCACACAGCAGGGTAGGCAGAGGGAACCGGAGGGAACAGTGTTTTAACACTTAAAACACTCCGTTCCCCATTTTCTGCCGAATTCTGGAGAAATACTAATATTATAATGCACTATTCTCAGAAACTACTTATTTGATATTTTTAACCTTTTTAAAGTATTATTCCACACTTATTAAATAAAAATATATTCACGGGTTCGAGTCCCGCAACGTTAATTTTTTATACGTTTTCAAAATAAGTATAATAATTGTTTGAATTGAAAAGAGGAAACGTATAGGCTACGTTATATAAATCGTTTTAAAATAACCCACTGTACCTGTGGTTAAAGCTACTTCGGTACTTAGATTGTGTTATACACAACTCTATATTTATTTCACTTTGACCACGTGAGCAAAGGCTCAGGTAACTTAGACTGGCGTTAGCCTTAAGCTAAAATAAAATAAACGTTTCTTAAGTAGTATTTGAACCCATAACTATGTTATATTAATCTCAACTACGTCATGGCAGCTATTTTCTGTAATATTTTATCGAACAATGGTTAATAACATTCAATAAAAAAATAATTCGGAGATATTAGTCTATCGAAATATTTTTTGCGATAAAATCACGTTAAGAATAAATTGCTAAATACTAATTCACTAATTAATTAAGAAACTCGTTTTTGTTTAAAAAACGAATTTATTTTTACATATAAATTTGTCTTTATTAGTTTATATATATTATAGACTACAAATTTATTCTTATTCTATTCAGATTTTTCTTATTATATTCAGACGTTTAAGTGTTAATAATGATGCCGGAAGACAGTTAAAAATTAACTAGTTTTTTTTATTATTAAGCTCATTAACCTAATGTTAGAAATGATTACTTAATTTATGTAATAGTGGTAACAAGATTATAAAATATATAAGAATTTAGAATATATGCAATATTTTCGGATTATGTACGTTTTGCTAGATATCAGGCGACATTTTTATACTAGAAATTCGTCTTAATTGAAGTCACTGTCCCCGCAATTCATTGAACTAACAACTATTATGCTTACAGTCAAAGTATTGTCTACTGCGTTACAACAGCTCTTAGTTTAACGGTGAGCTTTGCCTCGTTACCAGAGTGAAGTAACGAAAGTATGAAATATTCCATTACCATCGAGTGAGAATCGAACCCACACGCTTGCACCACTGCGCCTAGACACTTACGCCTGGACGCCTTATATTAGTTTAATAATTATACTCTTGAAAATTCCAACGGAGAAAAATACTTTTACTACATCAATGCCTCATGCAAAATAGTTTAATGAGTGAATGTGCAATACCGCAAGAATGGTGTGCGAGATAGTTTTTACCCCTCTCATTGTTGGGTCATGAGAGCGACCGCGTAACACACTGGATAGGGTGACCGATATTTTGTTTATATATGGATAGGAATATGTTGTTTTTAATATATTTCTTATTTATTATATAGTAAGTATGCTCCCAGCATATAGTATTTTTGACTCGATTATGAATAGTTATGTTTTTGTGTCAATAATTGACAACGCCTGTATATTTTTATTATCAGTAGCAATGAGCCTATCTAAATGTTAACTCCTTCATCTTCTAAATGTTAATTTCTTCTTTCTTTTATTACATTGCACTTAACTTAAAGAGTACCAATAATGCTAAAAAAATTAAGGATTCGTATTTGAACTCATACATTCTTGAGAAGTTAGATACGGCCCAGTAACTTCAATTTTTTTTAACCTTTAAACTGTAAATGTCATATACGTGATGATTCATACAAGAATTGTTGATTATTGTTAAATATGTAGCTTTATCATATCTGTTTCATAACTATTGTAATAGAAGATGTGGACACCATTAATATTATAATTTTTCAGGATCATTAATAGTGCCAAATCCTATTACACCTGCTTATAAATTAATTATTAAATTTATTATTTTAAAAAATATTTAGTCTAAAGTAGCATACATTTCGTCTTCTTAACAAAAAATATAAATAAGCCATTATTACAAACTTTGTTAATTAAATATATAAAAATGATGGTAACCCAACACTAAGTTAGGGTACGCAGCGTCTCCACGCTACAACGATTGTGATCATCTATTGTTCTTTATCTTATAGTGATGTTTACTTTTAAGAATAGTGTTATCGATTAAAATAAAATTCATATTTACATTTAAATACATATTTAAATCTTTAGGCAAAGAAGGAGAACGTAGAGACACAACTCCCTGTACTCTTCTAATACTAACAGAGCTTTAACATGACAGCTTTCTCCTAAATATAAATGTATTTTAAAATTTTATAGGAAAAATATTTTCTGATTCAAAATAATAAAAAAATATTTTACTTGTTACATTTAGCTACGCATTGTTAGAATTGAACAAAATACTCCACGGGAGGTGAAACTATTAAATCTAAAGTATGAAACTAGCTATCGATTTCTATCTACAAAGATTCGATTTTTTATCTTCAACGCTCGTTTCGTTACAAAATGTCGTAAAACTAATAAAAATATTTTGACAACTAAAGTAAAATTTGACATCAAGTTTAAAATGAGTGACAAAAAATGTAGTTGTTCACTCTTCAAAACTGTCATTTGTGTTAGATTATATACGGGCTATGAAAGGAGCTATAGAACCCATCAAGATTATCAACAGACTCAACGACTTCTGACCAGAACGAGCTATACTGAACTTACTTGTGTAATACACTGGCCCATTCAACATTATTGAGCGAGTGAAATTAATTAAATACGAAATAAAAATCTATAATATTTTATATAATATGGTGTATATTTCATATAAAAATAAATAAAAAGCGACATGAATCTTTTTTTTCTAAAGTTTAATTATCTTGTATTTTTTTCCTCAATGAATTTATCGAGACATTTACCAAATAAGTGAGAACTATTTCAATTCAAATGTTCATTGTGATTGACACACGGAGCGACATTGAAAGTGGGTAGTCACGAAGCAGTACAAGGACTGTGTTTTCGTGATCTAATATTAAGCTAAAGTCTTAGAGAGTTAACTAGATGAAACTTAAAATGCTTTCTTACGTAATGGTCGTAAGTTTGATTTTATAGGTAACTATATTGTGAAATATATGAAACCAATTTATCCTCATGTATACAATTTTATTGGGCACAAGTAGACTCTACTTAGTAACTTCTTTATAAGTATCAACATTTCATATTATTCGAATCTGGAACCAAAAAAAGAGTTCCGTCATTTATGCTATTAGTAATGTGTTAAAATTGAGTGCAATTTAATTGAACGAGCAACATAAATAAATGATCGAAGTTAACTGCCTCTAAAATGCGAATTTAACATATTATTTTAAGTTCACTTAAAATCTTACATTATTTAAAGCCCATACAAAAGCTTCCGTAATTAATAACATTATCGAATGTGAACATCACTTTAATAGAATCTCGTACATGGTGTTACAAAGTGGATCACCGTTATTCTTACCTAGTCTCGGAAGTTAAACAATCTTTCTTTTTTATCATTATACATCTCCTGCATTATGCGAAGTAGAAAGAGAAAACGTAATAAAAAAACGCCGTTCTCCATTTTTTGGCTGACCGAGGAGTTGAGTGGCGTAACCTAACACGATATTTTCCAAGAGTATATAGGAATTTCTCCGGAAGGGAATCGAACCCACTGTGTGTGATATGAATCCTTTCGCTCCTTCTATATGTGGAATAACATAGTATTTGTTTTTTTTTTAAACGTGTACTTATTTGTGGGTACATTAGTCGTAAAATATTATAACAAACCAGCTTTATTTTACTGTTCTATTAACCGAAAGCTCCAGTTACCTGTAAAAGGAAAAAATGATAATTAATATAAATTACAATACACAGTATACTAGAGTACTAACAATATACAGTTGTAAATAGTAAACAAATTAGATTTTTTATAATAAATTCCAATTGTATTAAAAAATATAACAACTTAATGTAATTAAATCAGAAAGTCACCTATGTATATATGTATATATTTAAATATTATAAAGGCCAAGAAGCCAGGTCAGATGAGGCGCAGGGGCATAAGCATGCAACTGTAAACGAAACAGGATGTGAGTTCGATTCCCACTCAAGGAAATAAACGAGGCATTCAGTGCGTTAACTTTGGCCTTAAGTGGCGAAACTTAACGCAGCGTTAAAAAAATTACAAAGACATTTTTATATCATTCCAATTTGAACCCCCAACCATAGCGTTCGATTACTTGATAAAATGACTAACATGACACTTGCATGATAAATTCTCTAAATTATATTACCTTCCGTATATAAACCAACATTCTTGACATGTGAACCAAACCCATAAACAAATAGTTTCTGTACATACCAAAAGACACCAAACATATTACATTAGGAATTCGTAAAACTCAAAGCATGTTTCATTAACCGAATTACTTAGTGCCAGCAATAGAAAAATTCTAAAGACCTACATACTGACAGAACGAGTTCCCATGTCAGTACCTAATAAGTACTGCGTAGATCATCAGTTCGTATCCGGCTTGACTTGTTGGAAAGTAAAGCGCTTTTTATTCTTTTGGTTCCGTATAGCCAAGGTTTTAGTTTAGTTGGATGAAGATCTAGTGAAATGATCTCGATTTATAGGATAAAAAATTGTAATGGGGTCAAAATGTAGGACTAGTTATCGCTACGAGATTGACGGACAATCTTGTTTTTTTTTATATATATAAAAATATTGTCAAGATTTGTTGTTTTTTTATCATTTTGAGCTTCTGCACCTAATTTAAACCTATAAGTTTTAGAGTGATCAGTCGTGGCGCCGGGGCACAAGTATGGAATTGTAAATGCCACAGGTTGTGGGTTCGATTCCCACTCTAGGAAATGAAAAATATTTTCATATTGTAATGAGGCAAGAAGCGGCTTTGATTTCAGCCACTTCACTGGCAATGCTTCTGGAATTTGGCGGCAAGTGTCCCCACTTTCCTAAAAAAATATTGGGAACGTAGTGTCTGACAAGGTCCTCAAATTTCCTTTGCCTCTGCTATGGACATACAGTGTGAAGCTTAAAAAATATAATTTTAAGCGCAATACAAATCAACAGAATTAAATCGAATAATGTAAATTAGTATTAACTTTTAATTCAAAATTGATTAATATGTTATCACTTAAATGAAAATAAAGGAAAAATACATAAAAAATTACACATAAGTCAAATATAACGCTCAAAAAATTTCAAGAACTGCTTATTGAAACGAAAACTCAATTCAACTCAAGCAATACTAGTATACTAATCAGTATTAATTTCATCGAAAGTAAAGATATTCAATACTAACAAAATTAATTTAACACGTTTCTATGAGCTATAAAGATTATTCGATATTGTAAATAGCGGATGCCCGTCCCCATATTAATACTTTCTAAATCCTTATAGAGTGGATGAAACGTGTCCAGCTGTCCACTGATTACTAATAACTAAACATTATAATTATATAAATGGTTGATAAAACTTTCCTTTTCTCTTATTTGTTTATGGTATGTCCTGGTGCTGTTCTATTTCTTTATTTCAAGATATTCCGTCCCATATTCCGTCCAAATTTCAAATTATAGCGTGTTGAGCGTTGGAATTCAACTGGAGCGGGGAATATCCATAGATATAAATAAATTAAATTAAAAAAATTAGGTCCGGTTCACGCTGTATCCCACACACAGCACTCACCGCCGAATTTTAGAGGCATTGTGTGTTGAGTGACGGAACTCTACGCCGCGCTTTGCCTCGACATCAAAGCGAAAAAAAAAAAAAATTTCCTTGACTGGGAATCGAACCCACAACCAGTCGCGTTTACAGTCACAGTTTGTGACCCTGTGCCACGACTGACATATTAACTTGACAATAAATTAACTTGACTTATTTTCCACATCTTGTGCATTTTTGGGTTGGTAGGAGGAAAATCTTTTAGAAACGTATTAACATTTGAACATAACGAGACTCGAACACGCGACAACACGCTTCCCGTATAAAAATAGCCCTTTATCTCTGAAAAAGTATACAGCTACCTTTTTGCCAATCATAAGGAATACTAAAAGCAAATCTCCTTTAAATATTTCAAAACAACGTAAAAATTAATTAAATATTTATTTAAAAACTTAAACAAAACGTTAAAAACTATAAAAAGACACGTGACTCATGTTTTTTTCCTAAGCTGACCTCTAAAATGTGGTCGTGGTGTCATCAAAAAACATTTTTGTACATCCTACTGACCTTTTTATATCTTGTTTGTGAATGATGCTATTAGTTATTAATATTTAGTTTCTTAGACAAATCTTTTTTACGATTCAGAATAAGCAAGCAAATTTTCATTATATTTTTACATAGTGAGATATGATTTTTAAGCAAGATTAAACAAGATTTCCGTTGTAATATGAAATGAACCAAAATAAACCGTAAATTTGGCCGTCTTGGCGCGGCGGCACAGCTCCAACGACTTCCACTGGGGAGTGTGAATTATTTATATTTCCTTACCATAGGTAACAAGACAAAGCGTGGCGTTGAGCTCCGTCACTTAACAAGCAATATGTCGAAAATTCGGATGAAAGTGGAAACGGAGTGTCGTATTACTAGTTTCTCTCTGTCTACCCAGCTATTTGCGTAAAGCAAGATTAAGCTGAAATAGACTCTTGTACTATAAATGATGTTGGTTTTTAAGATTTCGTCTATAGATAGATGATTAAGAAACATCACAAAATAACTTGTTTAAAGATGATCAGAATTAATGATGGAATATGCTAATACATTTGTACACACAAACCAGTTGCAATACGTCGTTATTTGAATCAAATTGATAGAGTGGTTCGTGTATAATACAAACATGTATTTTAAGGCAAATTTAGACTCTTGTATCTTATATGTATTGTCTCTATTAAAAGCGGGGAATTATATTTTTTTTATATATACCCGGCTCTCAACATATAAAGTCATTAATTTGGACGGAAAGTGAAAATTGTTATTACATATTTTATGTTAGTCTTTTGATATTCGATATTTTTCCATTTAAGCTAAAATAATCCTATGAATATAAAATCATCTTCTTAATGACGAACCGGCGGTGGTAGCCTTTTTATAAGGTCATTTTTATGCGGTCACTCCACGATTCTAAAGTGTTTACCATAGTCTATTTGGATAAAGAATCTTTTTAATTCGAATTTGATATTGCAACGACAACAAATCAATAAAATAATGATTTTAATAATAATGATTTATGAACATTCCCTAAACTAGGGAGCTATTTGAGTTCACAAACATCACGTGCAATATTGCGTACAACATTTCTTTTAGATTAGATTTATTTTTTTTCAGTTGCAGGCTGTATTCCATATATATCAAGTAGGCAGAAGAAACCTAGTGTTAAAACACTCCGTTCCCCACTTCCGACGTATACTTGAGGCATTACGTGTTGACTAGCAGAAATCAACGCCGCATTTTGCCTCGCTGCCAGAGCGAGAAAATTAAAATGTTAATAAAAGAGTAGGAATAGATCCCACCACAGGTTGTTGAACGCTAGTGCATACTATGACGAGATCAAAAATTAATAGACATAATAATGACAGTTTACGTACTGCTTGCAAGGGGAATTAAACCTGTACCCAATTGCCCCAAGCAAACATTAAAAATATGTAAAACCTTTCACTCCTTTTAAATATGAACAACCTCGTTTATACGGTTTCAATTGAATGCCTTATCTAATATGCAAAGTAACTCGACGCTTCTAGAAATATAACGAATAAGTAAATTAATTTCTTGGATGTATGTAGATATCTTGTTAAAACGTACATATTTTGACAAATTTATATATGTACTAATGAATTCATCCATATTTTACACATTTTCTCAGAAATTCTTACGAATACTTATGAATACATATGGGGGTGTTATGGTTCCTTATGAATACAATGTACTGTATGGGATTGTAATATATACAGCAATGTATTTTTTTACTGTTAAGTTATATCCTGTTTATAGTAGGGTAGGCAATGTCTCGAAAATTAGATGGTGTTTGTGGAACGGAGTGTCTTAGCTCTATGACTCCTTTGGTGTTACACGGGGCTGTAGATATAGGTGTCCACTTACCATAGAGACCCGTACGTTCGTTTGCCTTGTCTTTTTCATCAAAATAAAATTAAAGCTTTTTAATGCGGGAACAAAAATAGAGGAAAATAAAAGAAAAAAAATTAAGAGAGAACAAAAAAAAAGGAAAAATAAATAACTATTTGTACCATAAAGTGTTATTGTCATACAAAGCTGTTGTTTGATTTAATGTTAACACTAGACCCTCAGTTCCTTAAACATATTAAAATACAAGTCGCTACGTCCGGTTGGGTCTACTTTCGATTTGAATCAAGGTCAAATTGTAAAAATTTTACGTCTTGCCTGTGTATATAAGCTTCAACAAATTTACATTTAAATTAATAGCCATATATGGATTTGACCGTTTAAAATCTATACTTCTTGTGTTTCAAGAAAAGAAGGAGAAACCCTAGTAATTTTTTGCGGTCTACATTTACTTAGATCTTACAAGGTTTTTTTTGTTACCTAAATAGTATGGACATTATAAGCGATAGAATTAACCATAACCTTGGTCCACATTCCAAACGGTGATTTAATTTAATATTTCACTCTTTTAAAATAAAACGCGACGTTAGGTACCGCCACTTAACACGCAAAATTTCAAAATTGAGGGGAAATATGACATATACAAATATGATATAGACAAAGTTTTATCTTAACACAAGATTCTATTCCTACTATACTATAAAGTGAATATAATTAACGCTAATAAACAAAAAAGAATTGCGTACAAATAAACAAAATACAGTGACTCAAATTTAAATTTAAAAAAATCGAATATTCATATCTTGATGATTCATCTCTTCCTTATCAAATCGATATGGTCTTTATACAAATCGTCTTTTTTTCTAATGAACAAATTATTTTTACTATATAAGGTTATTTGAAAAAACTTTATTATGCGAAACATTAATAAATATCGCGTTTTGCCATTTATTTTTTAATTAAAAATGTGTTAAGGAATTTTTTTTAGCATTTGTCGGTTAACTTTTGATATTCAAATATTTTTTTTATTCATAGAACTTTTTAATGGGCATCTCTATGCCATTTTTATATAAGGATTAGCTGTCGTCGAATCGTCTCTTGGCTCTTTTTCCTCCTGGTATTAATCCCGGCATTTGCCAGGATATGCCTTTCTACTCGAGCTACTTTAACGTAACGATACCGTCTCTTGATTTTCCCACACAATGCCAAAATTTCTATTTTCTAAGTCCAGTAGCCGCCTTTACTTTATTTATTAAACACTCACGGAAGAGATTTTATATTTTACTTGTTTAATCTAGATAAAACCTATTGAAATCGCTGTAAATATTAGGCTGTAATTTATCATAAAGACATTTAATGAAAGTGTAAACTATTTCAATTAATAGTAGAGTTCTTCTAACTTCTAAAAGTCTAATATGAAAAATTAATAGAAATCTTGATTGCAGAGATTATTAGTCAAGGTAATCTGCACTAGAGACAGTCCAGAGTTTGATTCCGCCATTTAAAGTCACAGATTTATTCGGAAAGCGAAATACGTAGTGTCTTCCAGAGATCTTTGCCGATTTCCCGTGATATGTGAATGGAATTGAACCTACAGTTTTCGATTAAGTCACCAAATATATATATCGGATTGAAAGCATGAAAAACAAGTATCTTTAACATAAGTCATATATATATATATATATATATATATATATATATATATATATATATATATATATATATATATATATATATATATATATATATATATATATATATATATTAATCGCTTATGTCAACATTAACATATTTAAATCCACTAAAATACATATTTACTGTATTTATTACAATCGGCAACGTAAAGCCTTGTATATCGTAAAGCACGTTCCTCCATAGACCGGTTATGTACTACTTCCTCAAGGAATTCTAGATATTTCTGATACTTTACAAGTTTTTATAGGGTACTTTAATTATATATCAAAAATATTGTTGATTCTTGTCTACATCCTTATTGTATTGCCATACATTTCAGGTATTTTGTGGGATATATAAAGTACTATTATTTTGTTTTCTATTGGGTTCCCGCTGTTTCCCACAAACAACAGGGTAGATAGATTTCGCCGTGTGATCGCGGCCTAGAATAGGATCACCCTGGTACTGGTAGTGTCGTAAAAGGCGACTAAAGTACGTGTGGTAGAGTCCGGATCACTATCACCCCCGACATTTAAAACCGGCGTGAAGTAGTGGCTTTATGCCACTGCGTTTCGCATCAGGTAATGCCGGGCCCCGGCGCCCAATCCACCTTAAAGGCCGGCAACGCACCTGTAGCTCCTCTGGGGTTGCACGGGGCAGTGGGCGGCGGTAATCACTTACCATCAGGTGACCCGCATGCTCGTTTGCCGTGTCTTTTCCATAATAAAAAAAAAAAAGGTAAAGAACCCACAACCGTAGCGCTTGTGCACCTGCATCACCACAGCCTTAAATCTGTGTAATAGCACAGTTACACAAAAATAATTGCACAATAATCGCAAGTATCATATAAGAGTGATTGAATTCTAATTTTCCGAACAGTTAATATTTAAGTGGTTTATATTAGCTCGTGACACTTTGCCCGCCGTTAAGTAACGGTGACTGTAACGGCCGGGTATTGCTATAATTCGTGTAATTTGCATATAATTTATTATATTATTATGAATATTAATCTAATTAATAATATTATTAGCGTTAAGAGAGAGAGATTACGACACGATTCCACTGCGCCGTAATGGTAAAGTGGAATCGTGTCTGATTGGGCACTGTGGTTGTAAATTTGATCTCCAGTTGGTAAACGTTACGTATACATATATTTGTTGCCATTCCTTTCAGTTATTGAGAGATGTGTGATGAAAAAAAACAGTGTTAACAAAGAAAAAGTGAAAATTAGACGCGGTAGGTTCTTAGTATCTTATATAATTTTTCGAATTGGGTTCGAATCTATGCGTGATGCTTTCAGTCAAAGGATGTTTTACTGTTTAACGATATGTAAATTTAATGAGATATTTAAAAAAATGTAGGCATGTAAATCATAATTTTGTAACAATTGTTTTGTCACTCTAGAAAAAAAAACCAGTTGAAGAACACCAATCACCAAGCAATGTCTTGAAAATTGGGCAGAAAATAGGAAACGGAGTGTCTTAACATCCTTCCTACTACTAAGCTATATTCGGGATACAGGATGAAACTATTAAGTTTTTTTTTTATTAATGTACATAACAAAATCGTCTCATTCCATGACAGGTGCTTGAACCGGAACGTAACACGCACCACTTGGCCCACAACTGGCGCACTGACCTATTGACTAACTTATAGGCATCTAGGGTTTTACTTGTGACATTTACGTATATGTATTTTATATGGACTATAAAAGTAGTATACCCAGTTGTAGCCTATACTTATATAGATATAAATGAACTAAAGTATGTATATAAATATAGGCATATAAATGTAGTAATGTATAGTTTCATGTGAGGGTGCGGATATATCAATAGTAGCGGTATATTTTATTTTTTTATTATTATATATTATAGTAGAACTGTAAGAAATAAAAAAAATATTTTTCTATTTTATATTAAATCTACACATATACGAGTACATATAACATTAATACAATAACATGTTTTACTACAAGACAACTATAATTATTTTATATCAGATGTCGCGCTAAGGGCAGAGGACGGACCTTCGTAATTTATATCTCGGATCTAGGCCACGACTCCCTTTTGAAATGTCATCTTCCATTTCATAATGTCATCGGAACAACTTATGTATGCTGATGTCCACATCAAGGGAAATTAAGTATTCAATTTTGTCACTGTCATGGTGCATTTTAAATATTTTCGGATATATGTGATAATTCGCAGTTACATTTTGTCTTTTAAAGTTAAAAACGAAATATAATTGAAGTTCATAATTTATATTTTGATTCTTTTCTTAATTATATATGTATCAAAACGTGTATTATTGTTATTTTATTGAATGATCTGATAAACTAACTAATTCTTTTCTCCGCCCCCAGTGAAGCATAGTTTCTTTTCATCACATTTCTTTAGTTTTGCGCTGTATCCCGCACATAGGCGGAGGGAACCTGGGAATTTAGTGTTAAGACACTCTGTTTTAATTAAAACCATTCTGTTCCCAATTTTCTGACAAATTATGCAGGCATTGCCTGCTGAGTGGCGAATTGAACCCACAACCCGACACGTTTACAGTCGCAAGCAGTTTGTGTAGTACAGTAATGGAAACTATAAAAAAAACAAGTAAGTACTTCAATAATTCGTTACCCAACACCCACAACCAACCACTTTTCTATTTAAGACAGGATTTTTCACTCCACAGCTGTGAAAGTAACAGCAATAGTTGTTTCGATTCAATCAAACAATTTCCCGTCTCACGGGATGCGTCGAAAGTGAATCAGGAAGCTTTCCTTGGACTTTCTTCGCCTTAATAAAACTAATTGAGCACTTTCTTTCTATTTTGTTGTCTTTTTTCTATATATATTTCTAATGCAAACGTAACTAAAGAGGCTTTACTTGTTTTATTCAACTTATAACTTTATTTTATGTTGTGTAGCAATTGAAAGAAAAAATATATTTATGTGTATTTTTAGGGTTCTGTGTTTTTTTAGTTTTAGGTTTAATATACAAAAATATTGAAAGCTTAAAGGCACACTGCAGTATTTTCTGAATTTCTTATATTGCTTAAGATAAGCAATACTATAATAACATACAATATATCAGACGAAAGAATTAACATCGAAATTACTTACAGCTTTTAAGCACTAAATGTAAATACTGATAAGATAGAAAGAGCTAGCTCTACATCACACTCTTGCTTAAATCGACAAGTATCTACGAAATGATACAAATAGAAATCATTGTAGTCATATTATTCATGTATTCAATTCATGTAGTATAGAAGTAAAGGATGTGTCTCGAAGGAATTTGTGTGAAAGCGTGTTGCATCTTTGTGCATCTCGACATCTCGTTTACTTTCTAATGGGTTTTAAGCCCTTTCTCCTGTAAATTGCATATACTTTTTCACTGTTTTATTATATGTTACATAACGTAACTTCGCTATATCTATTTATACTAATATTATAATTTTTAAGAATTTGTGTGATTGGACTCGCTAATCTCAAGAACTACCTGATTCAAACTATAAAAACGATAACGAATCGATAAATGGACAAGTGTTGGACATTAAAATATTTTGTATTGGATAGTCTATTAATCGAGACGGATTACATGCTATAATTAACCATAGTGCCAAAGCCTAAAAGCTAGTACCTACTCTATAAAAGAACCATAGAAAATAAACTAATTTGAAATATGTGTAAATTTAGATATTTCTATACAGAAGAATATCTAACTATTCAGCGTTATATCGTTATAATTAAGTTATGCTTTTTTAAATTCAACTTAAAACTTTGCCTGACGCGCTTTATGTGGAGGAAAAAAGTGAAAGTAAAAGTACATATGTTTATAGCTTCCCGTTGTATCCCGCACATAGCAAAGTAGGCAGAGGGAACCTGAGAACCTACTGTTAAGGCCTTGTAACCGGAGCGAAAAATTAAAATATTATATACTTTGTTTCCCTCGAGTGGAAATCGAACTCATAACCATCGCTTTTACCCTCTCACGCCTGTGTCTAAGCACCACGACGGCCTCTAATAACAATATTATGCTCAAAATAATATAAAAAAAATAATCTATTATAACATTTTAGCTGTTTCCAATAGTTCTGTAAAAACAAACAATCGAATGCAAAAAGTAAAGAAGGTAAAAGTAGGCCGTGTACTGTAACTTGCAGATTTTATTAACAACTTGAAGTAGCTCTACAATTATATTGTCCAAGGCCTTCGTGATAACTTGTTTTATAATATAAAGTAAGTTTAAGTTATATTTAGTCCTTTGTTGAAAATATATAACTATTGAGGTATTAGATGATGAATTTTGAATAGTATTTATGATTATGTTAGTAATTATAGATATTATATTAAGGGTAGTATTATTAGCTTCACGCTGTAGCCCGCGCATAGCAGAGTAGGCAGAGGGAACCTAGTGTAAGACACTCCGTTCTCCACTTTCTGCCGAATTATGGAGGCATTGCGTATTAAGTGGCAGAACTCAACGCCGCGCTTTAACTCGACACCAGAGCGAAGAAATGGAAATATAAATTTAAGTAAATATTTCATCTCCTCGAGTGGGGATCGAAACCACAACCAGACGATTTTACAGTCACACTTCGTGCCGCTGCGACACGACTGGCCTCAACTAAAATTTAATTTTAATATTTATTGTTTTTATCTCTATATTTTTATTCTTCATTTATGTAGAGTAGCGAAGCTTAACGCCGCACGTCATTTGTATATGATTAAATTTTAAAGTGAACGATTATAATATTGTAGTATGTTAACTCCCATAAAGTATTTTACCTTTATCAGGCCAGGTCCAGGTGTACAGGCATAAGCGTGTGACTACAACGCTGCGGTTTTGGGTTCGATTCGAAGGCAAGAAGTGCGGCGTTAAGTTCCGCCACTTAACACCCAATATCTCAAAAAATCAGCGGAAAGTGGGGAACGGAGTATCTTACACTAGATTCGCTCTGCCTACCCTGCTATATGCAGCATATAGAAAGAAAAGTATTTTACTATAGAAATCAAATTAACGGCTGGAAAGCAAAAACAACGCAAGATGTATAATAAAATAATAAATTTACATCATTACAGGCGACAGCTTAAGCGATAGAAAAGCTAAGTGATAGATTCAACCTTAATAACGTATTAATTTTTTATATACAATAATGTATAAAGACTTTCTTATTTAAATGAAAACTAAGCATTAGTCTTATTGAATTTACCATCTTACAATATCTTTTGATATTATAGGAGTGCTTTTTTATTTTTATTATGACACAGGATGTTGTGTAGTAGAACAAAATGTTAATATTTCTGTATATTTTTAGATGCACGCAGCAAGACATGCAATGAAAACCTAGTATCAAGGCGCTCCATTCACAGATTTTTCCTTAATTTCAAGTGTAAATTGGCGAAACTTAACGCCGCATTCAAAAACCTAGTATCAAGGCACTCTATTCATAGATTTTCCCTAAAATTCGAGACATTGCCTGTTAATTGCCGCACCGTCATATCGATACATTCGGCCACAGACCTGGTCATCAATGGTCTCATTTTATTTACTCTACTTTCGATAACTTTATAAATATAACACTACATTATTTCAAAAAAAGCTTTATTCACTCATACTTACCAATTTACTTAAGATTCAATACATTTCATATACCTAATCAACAAACAGACAGACAAATATAATAAATCATTATATTCAATCGAGTAGGTACATCACTTCTGATGCTATCAATAATGATGGCGAAATGTTACGAATAATGACCACTTTCTACTCGTGAAAGTTATCTTGGGCTATGTTGTGTTTTTATTTCCATAGACCGACCATGGCTTTTTGTGGACACAAAAAAAAGGTTGAGTTCGATACATTAGAAAATTTGTTACGAAACATTTAATTGTAGGATGTTGTTATAGTGAATTAGTTTGTGATTATTGGTTTTATAATATAAGAAAACTTACCCTTACTTATGTAGCCATAGCCTTAACTTGATAAGAATTATCTAAATCATTATATTTTTTTCTTATTTTTTTTTATAATTATGCATAAATAATTTTTTTTTAGATTCACGGTGAAAGAGAGAAAACTAGCGTGAGATACCCAAATATTTTACTATTAAAGATGACAATTCTTAGGACCGAAAATAAATAAAATCTCAAGAGTTTTAAGTCACAATGTATTTAATATGTATCGGTATAGATAACCGTACAGAAATAAACAACGAATTTTCCCTAAACCCACCTGATAAAATTAAATAAATCATCGGATAGTATAAGCAGGCGAAGCTGCGGGTGTACAGCTAGTTATAATTTAAATATTTCCCAAATGGGTGTCGAATTCACGACCATCACGTCCAAATCCTAAAATTATTCCATATTACGCATGCATATACCTACTTACAAATGATTTCTTTATAAAATTTAATTGTTCATTGAAAGTGATCGCGTGTAGCAAGTTAGCACATCTTTGATTGAGCTATGATGTATGTAAATAAATATGTAGGTAGGATTGAGTCATGACATTTAAAAAATTTTGTGTAATATAAGCAATATGACTTACATAGAAAGGGAAAATTAGTGTTTAGACATTCCGTTCTCTAATTTCTGTTCATTTCATAAAACTTCAATAGACTTTTAATTCAATAAACGATGTGAAAAATGTATTTTTAATATATTCAATTATCAATACTTAAGAAAACGTTTAAAAAATTACGGAGCGGATTTCGAACCCGCGTGTCTTTAAAATTATCCAATCATACAATAGTGTACTTCTAAGTTTATAGACAAATAATTGATATAAAAATATACTTTCCATCAGTTATTAGTAAAAGGAAACAGGTATTATTTATTATATTGCTATAAAAATATACTTGAAAGAACGGTTTTCAAGGTCCATCGCGTTTGATTCGAGTGAGGCTTGGTATTACTGATAGCGTTTCAATTTACTTTCATGTATGACATTACGTTCCCATTAAGGCACGTCAGTTTCACTTTCCACCCAATTTCCGAGTCATTGAGTGTTGAGTGGCGGAATTCAACGCCGTGGTTGGTCTTGGTATCAAAACGAGGAAATAGAAATATTAAATATTTCAGTCTCCCGAGTTAAAATCATACCCTCAACCTTCGAATTCACGCTCGCTTTTGCACCTGCGCCATGACGCACTCCAGCCACTAATATATATAGAAAAAAAAATAAAAAAGATCGAAGCAGTTTAGCCTGCGCGTTTTGGGCCACGATTTGACCACTAAGCCATATTTATGTTAAATAGCTCTTTAAAAATATTTTTCTGCCTGCCATAAAAAAATTATAAAGAAATATGAATAAATATCAAATTCACATTCGCTTACAATGTAATCATACCCAGCAGCAAATGGAGCGAGCGATGTTGACACTGCGCTACGTCTATAGGTGGTGCTTGTAAATGTCAACCGAGGTGCGGACTTACCTGTGAACAAAATCATGTTTTTATATTTAAATATAATTTTACTGGTTGTTTTACAAATAAATATTGAGTTATATTGATCAAATAGTTATATTGATTTTATTGGTTGGGGAACGGAAGTATCTTAATAGAAACTTAATTGAAACGGAGTGTCTTAACACTAGGTTTTAAAATTTTAAATAGCTGTAGTCCGTAACTTCGTTTATTATCCCGTATTTCCCGCAGAAATTTCCAGAATTATCTCTTAGTGTTCCCCAAGAAAAATAAATGCCAAGTTTCAGCGTTGTACCCCGTTTTGGGTGTACGTCATCTGTCAGGCTCTTTTGACTTATTTAATATAAATATAATTTCTGTTACTATCCCTATAAATATTTAGCATTTTTTGTATGTTACAGCAGTCCCCAATGCAATATTAAATCATAAATAGACTATTGAAAACAAAAACAAAAAAAAATCAATTCAAATCAACACTAAGTTTCTTAATAAAAACAAAAACAAAATAACCAAATTAAATAAAATATTCTATCATAATAAATGCCAATTTTGACGAAACAAAACAAACGATCAACCAAACCCGTGGCTATCAATGAATTTCCTACTTTATTGTATTTCTGCGATATTTCTTAATTCCAACTTAGGTTCCTTTACATAACTGTGATATAATGTTCTGTTATTGACATTTGTACTGAGCATAATTGTGGTGTTGCATAAAAGCTGTTACATCGCCTACTAGCCACTATCGGTGCTAGCTAAGAACTAACAATGTTAGAACATTTGGAATTCTTCAAATATTTCTAGATCGATATCTATTTATATTTTTAATATTATAAAGCGGTAGAGTTTGTTTGGACTCAGGAAATACTGGTTCAAATGGTTTTTTTTTGTGATGGAAGGTACATGTATCAAGGAAGGCTATAAGGCTATATTATATTCGTACATATATACAAATAGTTTTGACAGACAGACGGACAAAACATTATAAGATAGCCCCAGAACATAGTACGTTAGTACTTGCTCTAGGTGATTATTAAAAATATATGATTATTTGTAAGTCTCTTCGACAGCTTTTATTACTGGAATTTTAAATAATTCAATTCCAAGTATAATGACTACTTCAAAAATATTTTTTAAAATAATGTACTGAAACTACTATGATTGCGGTTTTGCATTGAGATAAACAAGGCAAGTTGAGATTATATTATTTAATCAGAAGGTCAACCACACACTTAAACGATTTTAAAAAATTGTTAACCCAGTAATAAACATTGTACCCAGATATTTTAGAATAGCAGCTACCACATACCTCATTATTAAAGGAATTTTTGATCAAGAAAAAAAATCTCTCCGCTTAAATAAAATATTTGAACAAAAAGTTAAAAAAAACGCTAAAACGAATTAAAAATATAACTTTTGGATTGTTAATTTTAAAAATAATCCATAAAAATATATATTTCATACGTTTCTCTCATATTATTCGTACTTGTAAAAATTGACATACGTCCAATTCGATCATCATTATCTTGTTTTCCCCATTCGAGTGTAATTTGTAAAGGGCCTACTTTTAACCGCTTGCGGAATTCACTTTCACCGCGCAACTTATTACTACCGTGCAAAATATACATTTTATTTTAAGTTTCACACTGTATCCTGTATATAGGAGGGTAGGCAGAGGGCAGAGGCAACGTAGTGTTGAGACACTCCGGTCTTCACGCACCGCCCAACTTTTTAGACACTTTAAGAGACAAAAAACCAAAAAAAAAACCATTCCGCAGAGTGGAAATGACCTCATGCTTCACAATAGTTACCGTCTATGTTGGGTAGGATATACGTAACTAGAGAACAATTTCTGTGACTTCTAATTTTACTGAAAAGTGATAAAGCCACTTGAGGCGCAGATGCACAAGGATGCGACTGTAAATGCGACTGGTTGTAGATTTGATACCGACTTAAGGGAATGAATTATTTAATATGATCACTTCCTCATTCTACTAACGAAGCAACACACAATGCCTCCAGAACTCGGCGAAAAGTGATGAACGGCAGTGTCTAAATGAGAACGGAGTGTGTTAGCATTAAGTTTCCAGGTTCCTTCTGCCTACCCTACCCTACCTGCTATGCGCAAAATGCACCGTGTAGCTAAATAAATGAAATAGATATATTAAATAAATATTCAAATTAAATAAATATAAAACGTTAAAGAGAAAAATATTGGACATAGATTTGTAAAACTCGATCAATTTTTTATCGGCTTTCTCTCAGAGAAGATCGCATTCCAAAGTGAATCTAGACAAGATTTCAAAATGATTTAAGTTTCTACATTCATCTTGATTGATATACTATATAAAAATATGTAGATATATCCATGTATACATATGTATATCCGTTACTCATCGTCTGTCATCGACTGTCAGATAACACACAGACGAAATTGCCAGAATTTGTCAGTGAATGCAAGATAACCATTTTCTGTTTTTTTTTTAAATCACACGGAAACGGGAAAAAACCGGTTAGCAAAAACACACTAATACAAAGTAGCGGACTATATAGTAAAAATCATACTATAATTCTAATTTTATTTTATTATTTATCTAGTTTATACTATTTGTTCCGCATTCCTAATATTAAAAAAAATTAATTATGTAGCAAAATTTTATAACTTTCAATTATAATAATTATTATATTTTACTTTAAATTTAATTAAGAATAATTTCGTATGCGACATACATACATACATTCTAATTAATTAAATAAGATTTAAAATTCAAATTGCGCTATTCCCACGACTAGACTACGCTCTACGCACGGCTGCTCTCGCATCGGAATGCGTTGCAAGATCATAATTACCACATAATTGTTAAATAATATTATGAAGGAAAAAAAAATGCTATCAAACCGAGCGTGAAGAGAATTTGTGTTGAGATTACAACGTGAGTTACGCTTAGAGGAAGCTTTTCGTAATGTTTTGTATGATTTTCTAGGTCAGTACTTGTATGAGATTTTTGAGGAGATCACTCCTTCATTTCGTTAGATACGGCGGTAGGTGTGCTTCTTAAGAGCTTAAAAAATAAGTCAAGTTATTATTTTAGTCTCTCCTTACCCTATATTGCCTATCCCACTGCCGTCTACCCATTCCTGTTCTCATGTTTTTTACGTGACCTTCCTCCAGCATCACTATTATTGTGTTCTTAAGGGTCAACCGAGGTCTCCCTCTGCTTCGTTTACCACTCTCTTTTGCTTCCTAACTATTTGTTAAACAATAAACCTAAACCTTAAAACTAAGGCATGATGTCAGTAAATTTCTCGCTGAACCAGCTTTTTAAAGCTTAAAATTTGAAATAGCTTTTCTCAATGAAACATTTAAAAAAACTATTTCAAGTTCACTTTTCCGTTATCCGTATAAAAACGGAAGTAAAACATTCTAGAACACATCTACTCATTAACAAATCAATTTTATTTCGTGTCACTAAGGACAGACGAAAGTATTGACATTGACATTTTTTCCATGATACACGACTATATTAATAAACACCGTCGTTATATTATAATAGTTTCAATACTAATTTAATTGTTTTTATTATAGTGGAAGGACGCTGCGTGTGTTAAAATGAAAAATTGTTATTTCCTTAATTTAATATCGATTATGGTTCAATGGTATTATTATTTTACACCTTTTTGCATGGGTTTTGGGAGGAATGTAGTAGAAATTATTGTCGCATATATCTATATTATCTGTGTTTTTATAATAATGATGTAAAACGGGAGTGGTTGTTTGGGTTGAATACATTAATCTTGCTAATCTTAAAAACTATTTGTTTGAATCGATAAAATGTTTCAATATTCGATATTCGGTTTACCAAATTTCAGGCAAAGACATTAAAGTGATTCGTTTCTATGTAACTCACTGTACCTGTTAAATGCGTTGGGTGCTTAATGTGTGTTATAGTGTCATAATATCGCTCTTAATTATTTTTGCAAGATATTACCACACCTTTTATAGCTTCACGCCTCTCCTATATAAGAGAGAAGGCAGAAAGAGCAGAGAGATAAGTGATATATCAAGAAATTCATGCGGACAAAAAATAACCTCGAGGAGGAATAAAATAAAATAACCCCGAGAAAGAATGGAACCTATAACTGAAATCAAATTGAAATATTATTTATGCTTTATATAGACCATCCATCGAGGAAGGCTTTACTCTATATTAAATCACATTAATAGTTTGGATGTATCAATGTGTTGCGGCCAGAGTTAACTCCCGCGTAGATTGTGTCATTAGTTATTTTCATTTGACTACTGTACAGTAAAAACAATTTTCGTATACTACTAATATTAAAAATGTGATAGAGTTTTAGAAAATGGTTGTATGTACACATATTGACACATAGGCTACAATTTATGTACAATTAAAAAAAACTTTAATAGCTATATATATGGCTATATTCATGTATTAAAATGATCACATATATGTACTTCAAGAGCTTCCTACACCACTAGGAAGTAGTACGTAGTGACTGTAGATGTCGCCGCTGGACATGTCACTTCCTATACAAACATTTTTAAGTAGTCGGCCTCAAGACAAGTTATAAAATGTTGTTCTTGACAACGACTCGATTAAAATTCACTTCATTTCTTTTTTAGTGAATAATGTTCTTTTTGTTATTTACATGAGAAGAGAACGCATACAGAAATATGTGCAGTAGTACCGGTGTTGGGATGTATAATTTTAAGGTAGTTGTGGTTTCACATCTTATTATCCGTCAGATTTTCGAAACATTATGCGTATAGAGGCGGAGCTCCAAAATTATATTCCTGTTCACTTTTTGATATATTTATTATAAGACAATGCCTCCAGAATTCGGCAGAAAATGGGGTACAGAGTGTCTTAACACTAGATTCCCTCTGCCTACCCCCTGCTGTGTGCGGGATACAGCGTGAAGCTGATATAATGAGACGGAATATATTATGTTGGTATTATGAATCATCCAATAAAATAATAAACAAAAATGAAATTAACCAAATACTTTTTTAGCTTTATTTCAGAGAAGAGACAAAACACTCCGTTCTCCGCGTCCAATGTAACAAGATATTTTGTCCCTCCGGGCGGCTATCGAACCTACAACCCTTACATTCTCAGTCCCTTCATTAAATACATAAATGACAATATTCATATACAAATTATACGGAAATTCTTTAAAACTAAAAGGTACTAAATTGGGAGAAAACAGAGTGTCCTAGCACTAAGTTCCCTCTACCTACTCCAGATATCGAACTATTTAGGCGGGATACAGCGTTAAGCTAATAAAGGGAAGGCTATACACCTTTTGTCTCTTGCCTAAATTGCTCAAGTTGCATCTCACGTCAGACACGGAAGGCGAAATTATGTAAATTCTAATAGTATTAACGTTAAAACGTAAATGCACGTAACATCCGTAACATGTTGCCACAAATAATAACAGGTTGTTCGCCTTATCTCGTAGCTAGTAATTGTGTGTAATACATTCGTTATAATTAAACTGAGCTAATCTTGTATGAAAATCTTGTTGGGAACAATATTTGTTATGTTTTCCTATAGCTGTTAATATAATATTCTTATTATTCATTCAAAAATAACGTAAACGTTAAGGCCCCAAAAACAGACTTTGTTCGCTTACGTTATTTTAGAAGATATCAGGTGAACGGTTATAGCTTATAGCGTGATTTAACACAAATTTCCTCTTTATGTAACCAATATGCCACAAATTTTTGTATTCTTTATTGAGCTTATAGAAGGGTAGGTACAAGGACCCAGTGTTAAGACACTCCGTTCCCCATTTACTATTAAATTCCAGAGATATTGCGTGTTTAGTGGCATCGAACCCACAACCGCCGCGTTTACAATCACACGCTTGTGCTACTGGCCTCTAAAAAAATATCTATAAATATACAATTAACTGTAACCTTAGAAATAATTGATATTTCAATTAAACCATTTACATAAGAGCTACCGGCTAAGAGTTTAAATTCACATGCATACAATCTAAAGGTCCTTTTCGAGACCTTTATTAATTCGGTATACAGTATGTAATAACGGCGTTTGAACATGCACTTCCTTATGTTTAATTAGTATATTGAAATTTTAAAATTTATGATTCTTTATAAGGAAATTTGAATTTGAATTTAAAATTTTATTTTTTATATTATACGACAGTAAATGAACTAGCAAACGAAGTTTCTGTTAATTTGTATGGAAAATAGAGAACGGAATGTCTGACATTAGGTTCTCACTATCCACTCAGCTATATGTGGGTGTAATGATATTTTTAGGCATCTTCTTTATCAAAGTTATATGTACATGATATTATCATAAACCATAAGTGTTTAGACACTCCACTCTCCGTCCTTCGCCTTAAAATCATTGAGTGGCAGAACTAAATGTCACACGTTATCTTGTTACCAGAGAGACGTAATAAAAAAATAATTAAAATAATTAATCCCACCGCGTAAGGAATCGAACCCACAACCGTCGTGGCTACGACGGCCTTAACAAACTTATTAAACATATTTATTTAAAATAATGTACATTCATAAGCATATAGCTAAGTTTTGTACGTAAGTAACCTAAAGATAAAATTACAAGTCTCACAGCGGTTATGCAATTGAAATGTAACAGTTCCGGATATAAATTGGTATATAATAATGGTAGAAGTAGGTTCAGTGCTCGTTATTTCCTTTTTATTCAAATTGAAATATAATTAAAATAGATTTGAAGTGAGGAATCGTGTGACTGTTTACACGGCAGGTTGTGAGTTCGATTCAAACTCGAGGTAAATTAAATATTTGATGATTTTAAAGTGTTATACTAAAGTTTTAGCTATTTTAGCTATTTAGATTTTTTTGAACAATATATATATATATATATATATATATATATATATATATATATATATATATATATATATATATATATATATATATATATATATATATATATATATATATATATATATATATATATATATATAATTTATGAGCCGAGGGAAGCGGGACAAAATGGAAAAGTGAACTCTACATTTAAATCGATTAAGCCGGTTCTTACGTTAGACAAAAAATAAAAATTTTAGAATCATTGTTTCTGGTTCTATTACATTAATAAACGGCCCTAATAACAGATTTTCTTGCGTGTACAGACAGCTATCTGTTACAGTTTTATTATAAGTATAGATTACTATAAGTATATAGTACTCTGAGTGAAAATTAACCTTAAAACCTCCAGCTGCAACTGTAAACACTTAACCTTAACCTGGATATCAAACCATTCCTATTAATTATAAAAAATATAAAAATCCTAGTGATTCATCACTACGTGATTGTCTTTAGTTCAGTTAATTTTATTATAAAGGCAATGTAAGCCCGTATCATTATTTACATCAAAATATATTTATTCGTACCTACGACCACTGCCCTATCGAAATAAAACATAACTTAAACGTTATTTATGGAGCCGTAAAACTCGTATCGGCTTGAGAATAAAAGATTTAATACTTGTAGATAAGTGATTTTGCCTCAAGAATGTAAGCAAGGACAATGTTTCATAATGATGTATACATTGTCGGCTTTCTGTTTAATATAATCTTATAATGAATATATCTTATTATTATCTTATCTTTTAATGGGTAAAAATCTGAAAGAGATCGTTTTCTAAATAAGTTTTTTTTTCTTTCTTAAGTGTGGAATAACACTTTAAAAATGCTTTTTCAGCTTCACGCTGTATCCTGCATGCCCCAGGGTAGACAGATTTTCCGTCCAATTCTGTTGTCAGTACGCGTTTCGACTTGTCACCAGATTAAATAAATAAAAATATTAAATATTTAATTTCATGCAGTGGGAATCAAACTCACACTCAACCTGTCGCACTGACAGTTAAATGGTTCACGCAATAAAGGTTTGTGTTTGGACAATTCGGTGGAAAGTAGAAAACGAAGTGTCTTAACACTAGGTTCTCTCTACCCATCCTGCGAAATGCGGGATATAGCGTGAAACTAAAAAATGCTTGAAATAAACAATCAATTAGATTTAGTTAGTATAATAACGATAACATTGCCTAATGAGGTATATTTGTTCTGTTGATTGACTTATTGCTAAACACGATACTTTCTATTTTTCGATTCCGGACATTGATTTTTAGTAATGAAAGACTTTTATAAAAATTAAAAAAAATATTTGAGCATGCTAAAAACATTTATTCGAAATAAAATTTGGAAAAAACATCGTTGCCCATTTTTTCTCGAATTCGAAAGATTGCGTGTTGTGTGGCGGAATTCAACGCCGCCCTTACTTTACTAATGCGGGGTAAAGTAAAAATAATCAACCGGTCATAGGAAGATCGAACTGACTACTATCACGATATTAATATTAAATAACGCAACGCCCTTTCAAAATAGTCATTAAAATCATTAATAAAAAATCCCTGTATAAAACAAAAAAATTAGAAAGTTTTCCTAATATTTTTTCTTAGTATTATACACCTTATATCCTTACATATAGAACTCTATCGGCTTACGTATGTGAATCTCTCATAGACAGACGAACAAACTTGTTTGACCTTTCATTCGATTTGTGAAAGTGGTAACTTGGATACGTCGATGGTTATTTATTTGATGTATTTTGAATATTATTTAGTGGAAAGCGAGAAAGAACCTAGGATTATAGTGTTAAGTCACTTCCTTTTCCATTTCTCGCCAAATTCTTGAAGCATTAAGTTGTGCGGGGGTATATCTTACTATTACAGTATATCTTACTATTACAGTATATCTTACTCTTAGTAAATATTAAAGTATATCTTAGTTAACTTCCATTGTTGTGAAAAATGTTTATGTGAATTTAGGACAATACGCTCCGCAAGTCCTAAATGCTCCGATTCTGAATCGGAAAATAAATTGATTCTTTTACAGCTTTTATTCCACACTTAGGAAAGAAAAAAAATTTTTTTAGAAAACGTATAAAACCGACCAAGTCCGTCCTGGTCGGTTTCCAGGAGGTGCGGATTCGAGTCCCGGTACGTAAATTTTTTTATACGTTTCTAAATATGTAGTTGAGGCCGGCCGTGGCGTAGCGGCACTAAGTGTGACTGTAAATCGACTGGTTATGGGTTCGATCCCACTCGAGGAGATGAAATATTTACTTAAATTTATATTTCCATTTCTTCGCTCTGGTGTCGAGGTAGAGCGCGGCGTTGAGTTCTGCCACTTAACACGCAATGCCTCCGGAATTCGGCAGAACGTGGGGAATGGAGTGTCTTTCACTACGTTCCTTCTGCCTGCCCTGCAGTGTGCGGGATACAGCGTGAAGCTGATTTTTTCTAAAAAGGTAATAAGTTAATATTTTCTAAATAAGTCTATATTCTTCTTCGAGTTAGAATCGAATCCGTAACGACATTTACAGTCAAACGCCGTCCTAAATACACCGATGGCCTCTTTACCTTCTTGTTCAACCAAAATCTATGTTGACTAGACACTAATAAAATAAATTTTACGATCTGTCGGCGTTGTTGTGATTGCTATAAGCCATTAATTAATGAAAATGATCGAAGGAAATAACGACGTAACTGTATTTTATAACATCCTCAACATATACTGTTAACAAATTACAATTTTTTTTTGTATATACTTTCTTAATATTATTTTCTGTTTATTAAATATATATATGAATTAAAAAGCCCTTAGCGAACTCTAAAAATATTTCAAAACAGGATTTAAAATTTCGAATTTTAGATACGAAGGTTGTGGGTTCATTGCTATTCGGAAGAATTCATTATTTTGAAACTTGGAAAAAGGAATATATTAACACTAGGTTCCCTCTGGTCTATGCATAATTTAGTATAAGTGAAGCTAAAAAAAGCTGCTATAATATTTCCTTAATAAATTTGTAAGTGTTTATACATAATGATCATAGGTCACGACGTTAAAACTCAATAATAATTGGATGTTGATTATACAATTATATAAATATTAAGTGCGTTGCGCAAACACCACTACAGCGTTATGAAAAATTTTTGAATGACATACATACTTTTTATCTATCTATTACTTCAGTTTTCATTTCAAATGCTAAATTAAAATTCTTTCTTTATCTTTTATTAAAAAAACCTGTTACTAATATATGATTATTACAGAATATAAGGCAATTATAAGTTTGCCCCTAAAACAATTAAACCAGCAATAGTATAATGTTAAGCCTACTAAGCTCTCCAGGATGCAGATGTATTATAAAAATGTATGAAATTCATGTCAAATAAAGCTCATACAAAACAGCCAGCAGTGTGTGTAACAATTCAATTGTAACGCTGACATTAAAAATAACAACTTTTAAGCTTTTTACTTGCTGGTTTTCCAAGTCGGTAATAACTTTATGTTCGTTCAACGATTCAAAACTTGTATAAAGAAGATTTTTAATTTTAATATGAATTTTGAACTGTTTTTTGAATTTTCAAACAAAATTCTATGTACTCTAAAGAATTGCCAAAGTTTTAACATAAATGTATTCTTGCGATCAATTTGAATTTATAACCAGTACATATGACTTATAATTACATTGAACTGTGCCACTGGGGTGTCAACTTTTACTTAAAGTATATATTGAAGTAACCTAAATAATGAACGTATGTAACTAGCGCCTTTATTGTTTGTTTTAAGCTAACAGATGCTCATTACTTTTCTACACAATCCTGAAAATGATCGCTGCATATAACAAGGTAGGCACCAGGAACCTAGTGTTATTGCACCCGGATCACGACTTTTCACCGAATTTTTCCAGACATGGCGTGTTGAGTGACGGAGCTCAACGCCGCGCTCATTGCCAGGGCCAAAAATACCGAGTGCATTGAACCCACAACCGTTGCGTTTACAGTCATACGCTTGTGCAACTAGAATAAAACAGCTAGAATAAAAAAAATTAACAATTGAAATAAAAATTACGAAAGCTCATTACATAGGCTAAAGCTTTAAGAAATCAAGTGAATATTAAATAACCTATCAGGTTGTATCAGTTAGTCGAACAATAGTCCGTGGTGCGACTGTACCACACCCACTCGCGTCACTGGTGACCCAGTGGGGACAGGTTGTGGGAACACTTAATTATTTAGTTAGCTATTCATAATATTAAAAAAAATTGAGACTGTCGTGGTGCAGTGGTAAAGCGTCTGACTATAAAAACGACGGTTGTGAGTTGTTATTTTAACTTTTTTTTTGTAACAAGACATGCTGCTTTAAGCTTCGCAAATGAAACAACAAGGTCTCGAAAATTGATCGGAAAGTTGGACGTGGACGAAAAATAATCACGAAGCTTGTGGTGTTATTATAAATTCAATACAAAATAGGTGTAGATTCGAATCAAAGGAATATTATATTTATATAAAATTCAATACTAACCTATAACCACCATACATCTCAGAGCATTATTACTAATCCACTATAGCGTTTACAACTAAACTCGGTTAGTTAACCATACCGTAGTCGTAATTTAAAGCCAGTTTCAATTCACTGACCGTATTTTTAAGCCCGATAGGGACATTCCACTTGACTGTATCTTATAACAACTTTGTAGCGTGTCAGATACTATTGAACTACTTATTTTGAAATAATCTATGGAGATAAATTAGTATAGTATATAGATAAACAGAGGATTTAGTGTAAGATCACTCTGTTCTCCATTTTTTCTATAGCTTCACACTTAATACCGCTACAAAGAAAGAACCTTAAGTCAACTGTCAATACACGGTGTTTTTTTTAAAATATTGCGTGTTGAGTAGCGACATTTAACGCGTCACTTTATCTTCACAAAGCGGAGAAAGCATAATGATTTATTGCTACGATTGGGAATCGAACTTACAACCACTTCATTTAGAGTCAGAGGCTGCCCAATGCGTATTTATAGAGGAATTTCGTATTATTCGTTGAAATTAAAAACAAGATAAATCAATAAATTAGCTTCACAA
The DNA here is from genome assembly GCA_917862395.2 of Heliconius sara. NCBI lineage: Eukaryota > Metazoa > Arthropoda > Insecta > Lepidoptera > Nymphalidae > Heliconius > Heliconius sara. The sequence goes on along the minus strand of OU860797.2, from coordinate 17,817,611 downwards.
TGTATCCCGCACACAGCAGGGAAGGCAGAGGGAATCTAGTATTAAGACACTCCATTATCTACTTTCCGCCGAGTTCTGGAGGCGTGTTGAGTGGCGGAAATCACCGCCGCGCTTTATTCGTCGAAATTTATAAACGTATTTTATTATATTATTAAATGTGAAAAAAAATTGTAATTAGATTTAAATCCATAAACGTCGTTGCGTTCACCACTGCGCCACGACGACGTCGTTATATGCAAATTGTACTTACAAAAGTTACAACTGATGAGCACTCACTGCGGTGAGTTTGTAGGTTAATATAAACGTAACGTTTACTTGAAACTGTTATTCGGATCATAATAATTTATATTCGTAAAATTTCTACGGTAAATGTTTCGGTTTTTTTTTAGTAGTGTTTGTAGAATATTGCATTCAATGTTTTTATAGCTTCACGCTGTATCCCGCACACGGCAGGATAGACAGAGGGAACATGGGATGTGTTGGGACACTTCGTTCTGCACCTACCGCAAAATTATTGAGGCATTGCGAGTTGAGTGACGAAACAAAACGCCGCACTTTGCCTTGTTACCAGAGCGAGAAAGCTAAAGTATTTTTTTTTTTCATTTTTACGAGGGGTAATCAAATCCACATCTGTCGCAACACACTTGTGCCATGGGGTCAAAATGGCCAAAATTTCTTTTTTTATGAAAAATATTTGTGTGAATTTTTTATATGTATATATAAAAAAACCACACAAATATTTTTATATATAGGTACAGTGGTATTGATTTTGAGCACTGTTGTAGGTTCTATAATAAAATTAAGATACATTAATAGTCATTAAAGACCTTTTTTGACGCTGTCGTGGCTAAGCGGCGCAGTGTCGTTTAAACGCGACGTTTGTGGGTTCGATTCCCACGTTATGGAAAGAATTATTTACATTTTCTCGTTCTTATAACAAAACAAAGCACCGCATAAGTTAAATTTATCATCAATTGAGTATAAGTATGATTTGAAATATAATTAAAAAAATCATCAAGTATTTAGTTTTGTTTCAATGTATAGGTATAACTTTTGATTTGCCCGTCAAAAACAAAGCATGTCATGTCATGTTGTTTAAATCACTTGATATAAACAACTTACTAAGTATATTGCAATATGAACTGATCGTGATTTTTTAAATAATAAAATAGATATCTGACGCAATAAGTGGTTTCACTTTTGAACTAGATGAGGTCGTGACTTGTTCGATCTAATAAAGCCTAAATAAAGAACGCATGTTTAACAGCATAGATTAAATAGTTATGTGTTTTTAAATAAAACTTTATTCTTGACTTCACGCTGTATCTCACTCTTTAGGAACCTAGTGTTAAGACACTCCGCACTCCACTTTTGTTTAAATGAATGGTAAATACAATGGAAGTGATTTTGGGTCTATAAATACAATACAAGAGCATATTTAAGCAAAACAATACATTATTAAGTATTAATCCTACTGTTAGTCTGTAGTATCGCGCATGTCAAATTGATAAATTAGATAATTTACAAATTTCATGCACGGTTATAACGAGAATTTAATAAAAATATTCACTACTTTTTTATTAATCTCTCTCACTCAATTTTTTTTAATGTTTCATTTATTTAAAGATAGCGAATGTCTGGTTAGCGAAACTTGAAGTCAAATTTTGTTTAAGGTTATCGGGAAACACCTATGTATGTATATTAAATTTATTTAACGAATTTAAATGTAACCATTTTAGAACATTACTTGCATATCCGGTAATGTAGCTTTAATATTCAGTTGACCTTCTCTAAAAAGGATTTTAACAAATTAGTAAAGAGTGCTATGGTTTTAACCAAAGGTTAAACGTATTTTTGAAAATAACTTCATTTACTTTTCTGCCAAGTAGAGTAATAAACGGAATCGGGAAACGAGAAACAAGTGTTAAGATACTCTATTCTCTACTTTCCACCTGAATTCGAGACATTGCATGTTAGGTGGCAAAACCCAACGCTGCGCTTTGTCTTGTCAAAGTTTGTATTCTTATGTTATATTAATTATCGGTATAATTAAAATAATTAATTTTCTAGACATAATATCATTTTTTCTCGTCAGACAGCAAATCCACAACCACTGCGCTTACATACAGACATTTTCCAAAAACGGCACGATGATCTAATTAATTGATTTATATATTTTATATTTCGTTAAACAAAATGAATTTATCTAAACCTATAATGTTAATTAAATATAATTAACATTAAAAATAGCGTTGAATTTATTACAATATTGCCTTAAGAAATGAGCGAGACTATTAAATAATAGATATCACTGCTATTTAGGTGACTTTGAAGGTTAACAACAAGTAATACATAGTTTTTAACCCACTACCAATTAAATAAATTAAAATATTTATAAAGCATAGAAATAGGCGACCTACCTTCAAATGCGGATATAGCGGATTCTTTCATAAGTTTTACTAGATTTTTTGTGGCGTAACACTGTATTCCGCTTATAACAAGGCAGGCAGATAGAACCTAGTAACTTAGTGTAGAGACACTGTGTTCCTCAGTTTTCGCCAAATTTCGGAGGCATTGCGTGTTGAGTGCCGAAACTAACCGCTGTAACCAGAGTTAGGAAATAAAATTACTAAATTTATTTCCTCGAGTGGAAATCGAACCCACACTTCTTTACTTCGCCTCGACTGGCGACGTATACATACGACGTTACACAATACACATAGCCCAAGCTAACTCTGATTCGATTCTAATTCGATAAATGGACTATCCAAGATTATTAACATTCTTTTAAATAGAATTAGTCATTCCTTAGATTTTGCACGTCGACTTTTCAGCTTTATAACATGAAATACAGACACGATCTTCAAAACAAATAAGATTTATAAAATTATAATAAGTTATAACAAATGTAGCTAAGCCGATTTATGTTTACAGCCCATTAAATGGCTACGGTTTATTATATTAAATTTGTATATAATAAATATTATATGATCATCGATAGGTACTTTATAAATACTATTGAGGTTTATACGTAGAATATTGAAAGGAACAGCGGAGAATAAGTTTGATTACGCAAAAAGATATCTTATCTAGCAGGTGCCACTTACGTTTTAATTGATACATAACATGGTAGATTACGGAACTCAACGCCGCTAATCGTCTAACTAGACAAAATAAACACTTCTATAATATAAATATTTCTCTATTTATTGAAAAATATTTAAAAATACAACCTCCACTTTTTTGCATTACAAGTTAAAATATGTAAAGTAAGGCTGTCTCTGCCTACAGTGATATATGGAAGATACAGCGTGAAGCTAAAAATATAGTTATCTTTTAATTTTAAATGTAAATAATTAAAATAAATTTATTTATGAAATATAAAGCTTCAATGTAATTTTAGTAAGAAGATACCTACTGCGATGGCATTTAACGATGACCATTCACTTTGCTTTTGCAAATGATTGCTACATAGGCGCTGGTTTATACAACGCCGTGTCGTTAGACCTCAATAATTTCTCAATATAAAAGTTCAAACATTTATAACACATCTAACTGTAAACGATCGTAAGAATACATCAACTGAAATGTTGAGAAATTTTGGAGTTTTGTAATAAAGTTGATCTCTTGATAGAGTCAATAGATAAGTTTTAGTATATTTATAATAAATATTAAGATATTTATTTACACACTCAAACGAAAATTATTTTTTTAAAATGATAAATAATAAAATAGCTACAATATTAATTATTTAATCAAATAATCAAATAAATCTTATAAAACATAGCTCTTGATGTAACACGTACATTAGTATATTATATAAGGTCCTATAAGAAAAAAAAAATATTAATACTCACATATCATTAACAGAAGTGAAAAAGTGTAAATAAGATTATTAACTTTAGTAATATATTATACATTATATGAAGCCTTCTTAAGCTAGTAGGTACCAAGATATATAAAAGAAAGTAATTTAAAAAAAATATATTAACTAGATTTTATATGATTTGCTGTATACAATATAATATCAATCCTTTAAGCTTCAAAGCTAATCCTTTATTTTCATCTAATGGGAAACTGGGAAAAAATGGGACTTAATTATCGATTAGTATTTCAGTTATTAGTACAGCAATTAAAAAAATATTTAACCTATTATACTATGGAGGGATATATCACAGGAATGCTGCTTTTACAAAATAATAATGAACGTAATTATCATTAATTTCGACCATTATCGCAATTTAAATTGCATAAAATTTGACATTTGTGGCAAAATTCTTATTATGCAATAGGCAGTCAGTTATTCATACATTAAATATAGTGAAGAAATTACTTGCGAAACAAGTGTTTCAAGGAAAAAACAACTTTATACAAGAAATCTTGTATCTTAGGATAACTTTTAAAAGTCAAAATTAATTTACGTCATTTATTATAATTACATTACCATATACTGAAATTGATAACTAAACTAACTAACTAACTAAATATAACTGAAATTGTAATAAACTTAAAAATGATATTTTCTACGTGAATAATTTACTTAAAATATTCTCAAAACCTAAGATATATAAAATAAAGAATACTGAATGAAAAAAATGATAAAGAAGTAACAACTAAGACACGTATTCAACAAAATTTAAATAAGATCTCTATGAAACGCGTTGATGTCTTCTCCACTTGGAGCTTTCGCGATCATTCCGAACTCATTAAGTAAGATATTTATTGCGTAGTCCTACATTTGATTTTAATGTCCATATAAATACGGCTGGTCTAATCTTATATCGACATGATGAATATAGCTTAAAGATAATAATTGAGATATAAATGGGGACGAATTTTATATTATAAAAAATAATCATAATTCTACAAATAATGTTTTAGCATAAATCAGACTGAAGAGAGAAAAAATAAGCATCTAAATACTCTATTTTCGCCCCAATTTAAGTCTAAAGGACTTTTATAAATCTTTCACTAGTAAAATTTTAGTTATAAACATTTATTTTAAAATAAAAACATAAATTCAAATAAATGTTTCGATACTCTTATTAAGAGCTGCATATTTGAACAATCAGCACTGGTAAACTATGCAACATAATACTAATAAAATCATATAAAACATATAAAAATTTAAAATAAAAAAAACATATGACATTTGACTTACCTTGACATCTCGCAAAGCACAGGAGGACGATAAAAAAACAAAAAACACCCGCCATTTTAGCACAAACACATCTGGGCTGCAGCATTTCACTCACACTATCATAATAGTTTTAATATGTAGAGTAAGAAATTTTTTTCTAAATATTTGTATGTATATGTTATAATTGCACAGCACAGAATTATTTTTGTGTCATTGTAGGACGTTTCGCTATGACGCTCGGTGCTCGACTGAGCTGAAATGTTCGAACGGCTGCGCGTGCGCAACTCACCTTCTATACAGTTGTTGGAAACTTTGTTTTAATATGAAAGCTCTACAATTAGACTCTACAAAAAGAATGGAATTTCTGTTAAATTCAAGTTTAGTTCAGTTTTTTGGGTGTTTTTTGTCATATGACAAATAATAGATGTTTTTATATCTTAAAAGCATGTTCGATATACTACTTATCCTATTTTATATTCATTTAAAATAGAAAACTATAATTTAAACTAATAACTTCAAACTAGACCAGTACAGTATTCATAGTGGAAATTTCAATCAATTTTCATTAAAAAATCGTCATTATAAACTTTTAAAATTGATACTTCCTAAATAATATTTCTTATCAAAACAGTTGCCAGCCTCTGTCAGCCACTTCACTTTCAAACCCGGTCGTAGCGGGCGCTCGTACACACGGAACTATCAGACAAGTATACTAAGATAGTAAACCTCTTATTTTCTTAAGGTAATTTACGTATATTTAATGTGCTCAATTTTTTTTGCTTGTTGTATTATTTTTGTTATTTTTGAGTTTTCAAATTAAGAAATAGACATTTTTCGTTAAATTTTATTGATTTAATGATATTATATTCATTTATCTATATACGATTTAGTATGGAATCAAAAAAATGCTACAGAATATTTAACAATATATATATTCCAAACACACGCAAGTTTAACGATTTAAGATCCAGTGACGTTTATGTGGGCCCCAGTCAAATTAAATGAATTGAACTTAGTGAAAAAAATGCCTGCACAGACAGTATAAGGCAGACAGTATAAGAATACCTCGTGTCACAAAATGTTTAGAATTTATCTGAGTTCTCAGGCGAGAACCCTCATATTCATTACATTCAGACGAATTCTACGACATTTTCATTACTGGTGTTACGGCTAAATATCACGTGTATTTGGTACCGGCTAGAACTTCTGGGGACATCTTCTTCATCATCTTGGCTACTTCCACGTCCCGGTCCACTTCCTCTTCCACGATTTTTTCCAGATAGCAAAGTTTCACATAATTTGCATTTGTATCTGTATATTATAGGGCCCCCTGGGACCATAATACAAGCAATTTACGGAGGGCCTAACTACCAACGTCATAGAACCTTTTTAGAAGCGCTTTAACCACTAAGCCGTACATTCTCATCAAGCCTCACCTCAAAATTCTTATACGCGAGTTACAATTTATTTATTTTGTTAGCATCTCTGTAGGGAGATTTTTTTAACAATATTCTACTACCCAAAATTATCATTTGGCAAGAGAGAATGCTATTATAGAGAATTAAAATTCATTCATTGTTAGGATTTTTTGTACATTTTCAAAAAAAAATATTATTCCTTTTATGAGTGGAATAACATCTTAAAACTGTTAAAAATATCATAAAATCTATTAACAAACCTCATTGCATATAAATCATTAAATATTATATATATTTATTTTAAAAATCCTATAGCATAACGCTCATTAAATATAGTGTGAGATTCTCTGCAGTTATGACTTGATACTTACAAAATTATTGAAATAATTACAACACATTAAAAAGTTTTAACGAGTGCAGTTTTAAACTGCTTTGTAAAAACACGGGAATGCTCTACCTTCTCTCAGATTGTATAATTGTATAATTTAAAAAAAAAATCACTGGATAGCGTGATTTTTAATAACAAATATCAAAAAAGCCACAGTGCCATCCTCTCGTATCATTTTTTTTTCGCGATTCGTTCATTATAGTTATTTTTTTATATCGTTACATACATTACGAAAACTGTTTTTGAATGTTCAGATTAAAGATTAAAATTTTATAAGTATAGTATTTAAGTATGTAGAAAAATATTAGTATATAGCAGAGTAGACTTTCCGTTCCTCACTTTCCACAGAATTTCCGACGCGAAGAAAGGAAAATGTTAATAAATAATCATTCATCCAACACCCGAGTGGGAATTGAACCCACAACCGTCGCGTTACGATAATGTAGTAACACGTTACGGTAGCCCGCAATATCTTAAAACTAAGAAAATGATACTAAAAAATGATTATGCTTGTTTTATTAGATTAGGTCACGCGGAGTATTCTCTGGCCATTCTGCGATATTCTAGATAAAGTATAAATGACACGCCGTTCCCATTAAGACACTTTCGTTCCCCACAGTTCGTGTTGAGTGGCGGAACTCAACACCGCGCTGCTGCGTGACCAGAACAATGAAATTTTGCGATCACGCTTACAGTCATAACCGCCGCCGACCTCTTAAGCCATAAGTTAAACAGTTTTTTTTTACATTTTTAAAGTGTTATTCCATACTTAAAAAAAAAAAAAGCTTATTAAGAAAACGTACAAAAAATTATCAAATATGCTACAAGACACAGGTGCTAATTAAATTGTAACGGCTAATAAGAGCTTCATCTACCGTTTTTATAAACTATGTGTAATTTTTATGTAACAGTCGTATGTGAAATTATATTTTCGTCATACAAATAATCAAATAATTTTAAGCAATATCAAAGTTTAAGTGATATAAATAATTAATAAATAACAAATAAATAATTTTCTTTTAATGACTTTTTTATTGTTACAGGGGACAAAGAAAGCAGGGGTGGACGAACAAAAATAAGGAGCCCTTTAATATAGATCCGCCATCTTATGCATTTGTAAATACATATTTAAAAAGATTGATATACAAATATATTTTATTATTTAATCTCATTTATTTATGCAATTCAATAGTACACTATTTTAATTATCGTTTTAATGATTTATATATTATATCAAAAATACATTCTACAAATTTGAAAAAAATAATGTCGAAATATACTTATATGAGACACGCAGAGGCAGGCAGAGGGCACCTGGAAAGCTAGTGTTAAAACATTACGTTCCCATTAAGACACTTTCGTTCCCCACTTGCCAATTAACTGATTATAAATTAAACACTAGCGACACCTACAATGCCTGTTATGATGCTCATTCATAAGAAACGTAGATTCTTATGAGTGACATCTGGTGTAATCTCTTAAAACTACGTAGTACTAAAATATTCTCCAACGACTAATAGATGGCGCCACATAAAAAATCCAATAAGAAATAACAAACGTGAGGAATTACCAACTTTCAATTATATTATAATATGACCATAACATAATGAAAAAAATAATATAAGGCATTCCATACATATATTTTTTCAATTATTGGTCAATTTCAATTGTCGCTTTAACAAGATAAAAAATCTTGGGGTGACATCTCTTACAATTTGTAAGTATTATCTTTTACCATAGTCGTGTGAGATTGCCATCTATCGCAAAATATACACAACTTATAAAAATAATATTTTTTTGTAAAATTAAAGGTAATAATAATATGTAAATTATAATTTCTAGTCAGTAATATATATCTTATCTTTTTAGGATATATCCTGAAAAATCTTTATACCCTGTGGGACGTGTAAATACATTTCTCTTTTTTCAAACTGTCGCAAGATGGCGCTGTGTGGCCTACACAAGGAATAATTTAGAGTAGAAATGATTTTCTTTGTGACTGAGAATCCTACTTTTCGTAGTGCAGTGGTTCAGCGTCATATTGTAAACGGGGTTGTTGTGTGTTAGATTTCCACTTGAGGGAATGATTGACATTTGCCCGCTCTGGCAAACTTGACACATGACGCCTCAAATTGAAGCGGATAGCGGGGAACTGACTTGACTGACTTTTTTGTTTAACACCGTATTCTTTCTACCGGCTCTGTTATATGCAGGGGCCAACTGAGAAAGGTTTTGGGCTGAAATCCAGATTTCGTTGTATTTAAGGCCACTTCCAAATTAAAGACAATAAAAATACAATTAATTATATTGCAGACTGACTTTTTATATGTTTTTTAAAGGACAATGTATTTGTATAATCCTATTCGGAAAAAATGGATTTTTGCATTTTAAATGCCTACAATGTTTTGAATGTAATGTCCGATTTTTTATTTGAAAAAATGAGGAGTAAATTCCAGATATTCAAAAAGTCTCAATACGAATGTGTTTATTTAGATAAGGACTTAAGATAAACGTGTGGATAACGTGGTCAGATTCTAGTCGATATTTCTGTACAATATTAAACTGTAAAAACGTAGTTGTATTGTTAAAACTACAAGAGTATGACATATGGTATCGCAAAGTATTTTGTAGATATGAATATGTTCTTTAATTTTGTGGAACATTTTTTCGTTCTATCTTCAACAGTTTCAGCAGCGCATGTGATGACTGGTACTGGTATCAGCGCACTACACACGCAGCCCACCACGATTTAACGTATAGGGGCTAGAGGTTCCCAATCTTTTCATGATCAAGGAACACTTTTATATCATGCTTGGTAGCAGGGACCACTATGTAGGTGTAATAAAAATTAACTGTGATAATCAAACAAAAATTTCGTCTCACCATCCCCAGTCATAAAATTTAAATCGCTCGCGGGCGACATTTAGGCCTCTGCGGACCACTAGTTGGGAACCAGTGTATTAGGGTATCGTACCTAAAGGGTAAAACTCTTAAATACACAAATACATACAAATACCCCTTAAATAAATATCTACTTTTGATTTAGGTATAGTATAAAGTGTACGTAAGAATTGAAATGTTTATAAAATTTAATTTGATAATATTCTGGACTGCTATGCACTTTTGTGCATTACTACTAATTATTTTTGAAAATGTTATAAACTATAAATGAAATAAGTAAAGCCAGTCGTGCCTTACAAGCGTGCGGGTGTACAAAGCGACAGATTGCGGGTTTGATTACCACTCGAGGAAATTAAATTTAATTTAATTGTTCATTTCCTCACTCTGGTAACGAAGCAAAGCGCGGCGGTGAGTCCCGCCACATAGCACGCAATGCCTCCAGAATTCGGCGGAAAGTGGAGTACGGAATTTTATTTTATTTTTATTTTATTTAATAGGAAGCCAACGACTATCGATACCCCCATTTATAATTTTATGTAAGAAGCAAAGATCAAGTGAATCTCTACGATTAGATAAAGAAACGGTATTATAAAATCTTAAGTGATCGGAATAGCTTTTAGTTCGTTTCAGCACGTTATCTTTGTAAGCCAATTGACGTAAAAATCTCTTTTGTACTCTTTCTAATCTGTTTTCATGTGACTTATAATGAGGATTCCATGCAATACAACAATATTCAAGCTTACTACGTATTATAGAGTTAAACAACGTTGTTTTGGTAGTGGATCTTTTAAATTCTTTTGACGCTCGCAAAATGAATCCCAGCAATTTAAGTGCTTTTTTAATTATGTCGTCTATATGTGGTAAAAAACTTAACTTACTATCTAATATGATCCCGAGATCGCTAATTTGGCTAACTCTTCCTAAAACATTTCCATTAATAGAATAGTTACAGTTAATATTTTTAACTTTACGGCTAAATGTTATAATGTAACATTTGAGGTGATTCATTTTTAAATTGTTATAATCACACCACAATGAAAGTCTATCCAAATCTTGTTGTAATTTAAACGAGTCGTCAATGTTACTAATTTTTTTGTATATTTTAAGATCGTCAGCGTATAATTGAAATCTACAATGCTTAAAACACTCATGTATGTCGTTTATAAAAAACCCAAACAAAGTGGGGCCAAGAATGGAACCTTGGGGGACACCTGAGGTCGCAGTAAACGTTTGCGACAGATATCCCCCTATGACTACATTCATTTTACGGTTCATCAAGTAACTCCCAAGCCAGTTAATCAGATTGCCATTAATACCATACATACGAAGTTTATTTAATAAAATATTATGATCGACGACGTCGAACGCTTTGGCCAAGTCTGTATAAATGCAATCTACCTGTTCAGAATTATCTAACGCCATAGCTAAATCATCAACAACTAATGCCAAGTTTGACAGAGTGGATCGTTTTGTGATAAAACCGTGTTGATTTTCTATAATTGCTGATTTCATGTGCCACGTGAGAACTGGACAAATTAATGACTCGAATATTTTAGAAAAAACTGACAATATGGAGATTGGCCTATAATTTGATATATCTTTTCTATCACCAGCCTTGAAAATAGGGACAACTTTTGCTACTTTCCATGTGCACGGGAATTCACCTACACACAAAGATTTATTAAATAATAAGAATAGAGGTTTAGCAAGATGGACAGCACATTGTTTAACGAAAAAGGGAGGTATATTGTCCGGTCCAGCGCCCTTATTTGTATCAATGCATTTCAATTTATCGATAATATCCTTCTCTTGGATGCTTATGTTTGACAACGCTGAAGTGCAATTCAACAATGTCGCTTCATATGGCTGAAGTGTTGTTAAATTTTGAGAAATATATACACTTGAGAAGTGCGTTGCGAATTGATTACAAATATCAGATCCATTAGTTGACGAAATGCCATTCAGAGTCATTAAAGCAGGGAAGTTACATTTGTTAGAACGCATCTTTTTAATGTATGAATAGAAGAATTTTGGATTAATTATAATGTTATTTTCAACGTTAGTAATGTAATTTTTATATTCTAAGTTAATGAGAATTTCACACCTCTCTCTCAATAATTTGAATTCAATTTCGTCCAACGGATTACGATATTTTTTAAACAATACTCTATACTTATTTTTCTCAGCAAGCCGTCTTTTTAAATTTTTTGAGTACCACGCTGGATAAGGTGAATTTTGTTTAAATATTTTTTTTTTAATGCATTTATCTATTATATTTCGTAATTGTAAGTAAAAGATATCAGTCATTTCATTTATATTATCACAATTACTAAATAAAGATTCCCAATCTATATCTCGAAGAAATTTGTTTATAGATCCATAGTCCGCATTCCTAAAATCGTGTTTTATTATAGTATTCGTAGTTAATAATGAATCATCGTAGTCTGTTCTAAGGTCGATATCTAAAGGTGGGTGAAAATTATCCACAGAGCATGCCGAGAAATTACTTTTTTTGACCTTAATATTATTGATTGTACCAAAAACAAGATCTAGTACTCTACCATAAACATTATTGACGCAATTAAATTGAGATAAATTCGTTAATGCCATGAAGTCACTGATGATAGACGATGCCTTACTGCTATTGCATGGAATTAATTTACAAGCGTGATCACCAGAACTCCATTTCAGTGACGTGATATTAAAATCGCCAACAACAACAGTACGTGATTGTTCGTTAACTATTATATTTTCAACGTTCTGAGTAAATTGTTCAAGAGTGGAAATATTAAGTGGAGAGGGAATATATACAGCACATATATAAATAGATTTTAAATTTAAAATTACATTGACCCAGATATCCTCACAATTGGTTTCCCACGAACTGACCCTATAACATTTAAATTTTTTTAACACTGCTATTAAAACTCCTCCTCCATCCAATTTACTAGATTGACTACATTCACGGTCTCTACGAAATACATAATATCTATCATCTATTAACTCATTATTCAACACACCACAATTAAGCCAAGTTTCTGTAAAAATTATTATATCATAATTAGAATTAAGAACAGAAAGATATATTTCGTTTGTTTTTGTTCTCATTCCTCTAACATTTTGATAAAATATACTTAAGTGATAACTCATTAATTTTTTTGTACTATAGTAATAATAAATAAAAATTAATACAATAAAGAAGCAAAGCTTGAAACGGTCTTTATGCTAGAGTAACTAAGTGTTCCTTAGATTTCACTAATAATTTGTCACTTGATATTGATTTCCGTAAAAATATGTTGCCGTTACGCGACCAAACAAAACGATAATTTTTTTCTTTGGCAAAAATACGAGCTGCAGCGTAGATATCTTTAGCCGTAGACGACAAGTGTTCTGTTATAAAAACTGGTTTCTTTTCTCCAGATAACCCAAGATGCGCTGTATTTAACTTATCGTCTTTGTTAGTTTTGTTAAAATTAATTACTCCTGCCAAAAATTTATCTCTTAGTAACGATGAACTAAATTTAACGACAACCGATCTTGGACGCAAGGATGCCTTATTTAATTTAGCCACCCGAGTACATTTAACAACACTTCCCTCAGTGATAGGAGTATTTATAACCCTTCCAATTTGCTCCACCGTCTTAAGTAAGTTTTCACCTTTGTGTTCAGGTACGCAATGCACTTCAATATTACTCGCTCTAGCTTCCTTATCAATAATACTTATTGTATTTCCGTGACTATTTATTATGTCTCTTAGTTCGCTATTATCTTTCTTCAATAATAAAATTTCTTTTTTTGCTTCATCCAACTCCTGTTTCACAGTGTCGAAAATATTGGACAAATACTCTATGGATGATTGTATGTCTTGCAATCCACCCAATTCTTCCCGAATTTTTATCAGTTCTGTACTTACAGTTTGAGTAATAACTTTGTGTACCTCGCTTCTAATAGCCGATAGCCAATTAACATCAGAGGCGACTATCTCTTCGGTAGTTTTGTGAGCACTTGGAATTCCACTTTCCACTAAAGTAGGTGGAGACTTGTTCTTACAGGCCGCACAAAGCCACTGTCCTCGTACGATAGGAGATTTACTCCCCGGTGGAACAACACATTCAAAGTGGTATTTGGTTTGGCACTTTGCACAATTTATTCTTTTTTGCGTAACTAGTACATTTAATTTACAAACGTTACACGTGCTTGACATTATAAATAAACTTATAACAATATTTTTTAAAAATAAAAATTTGATTTCGTGCCTTGGTCTTGAACTCTGATCACTCGTTCTTATTTAAATCTGCAACTCTGTACACTGAGCTATCGAAGCAGCTAGGATTTAGTGTGAATATGGTAGTTATATTCTAAGGCAATAATTGTTTTCTATCGACTGTTCATTTTATAAGTAAATTATGCGGGTATTTGCCTGTCGACTTCTTGCACTAGAAAACTTTAGAACTTTAGATAGAAGATTTTAAGCACTTAATCAACTAATACTTTTCAAAATATGAATTGCAATCACGTAAAATGCTATAAATATAGTTTAAATAAATATTTCACTTAATTTTAGTCACTTTAAACTATGATATTTAATTTTTGAAAGCGGACCGAACAAAGAACGACTGTTCTGCTTGACAGCAGGGGGGGGGGGGGGGGGGGGGGGGGGAATTGTCCTAATGGAAACGGAGTGTCTCGACACTAGCTTCCCAGGTTCGCGCTGCATACCCTGCTATGTGCGGCGTAAATACCTACAGGTGAAGCTAAAAAAAATAATTAATCTACTTAAACTTAATTAACCTAATACAATTAAGTACTCAATTGCCTACCAGCGAACTCGTTTGACGAATCCAGAATCTGATACTGTGTCCTTTGAACAGTGAAATATTCAAACAAAATATCAAATATTTTTTTTTAGAGAACATTTTTTAATATATTACGAGTTAGATGAAAAGTACTTTGTCATAAGATTCTAAATAACATTGCAATAATTGCGAAACTCAACGCCGCAGGAAAATGAGCTTTTTTTTCGAAGGGAAACAAAAACGTCAGTAAGCAATGAGGTTTTCTGGCTGATCCAAATTTTAAGCTATCAGAAATATAAAAATGCTATTCGCGATTCGCGAAGCGTAATCAGATTAAAAAAATGCTTGAAATAAAATCATATCGCGTTTTATCCCATAACCTAAAAAGATTTTTAGTCCAACACTCGAAAGACCTCAATGTCGTATCGTGTCGTGTTATGTTATGTTATTGTTATATTACGTTATTATTTGTTATAAGTTTACTGTTTATTTATAAATTAGATGCCGTTGCGACGCAAATTTACACCGCCTGAGCGTATACTCGAGGGTGGTAGGTTCTATTTCTACTCTACTAATTTCATTTCCTCGTTCTGGTGACAAGAAAAAGCATGGCGTTGAGTTACGCAATACAACACACAATGTTTCGTAAATTTGGCAGAATGTTTCCATCTTAGTGGTGGTCCACGAACCCATCCTGCAGACCATCTTAGACCTTAGTACTACGCTCTCTCCGTGGTTCTTATAAAGCATGAAATTAAAAATATATATATAATATAAATGTTCAATAGTAGATTTTTTTTTTTGAAAAAAAAAGAAAGATATTTACGAATTTCTCATCATTGCTGTATCTTCAATTACTATTATAATTATTTATAAGTAGATATGATATTTATTTATAAGTAGATAGAGTGTAATATATATATATATATATATATAGATAGTAGAAACTCCGTTGTTCGCTATTCGCACTATTTTGAGACTCAACTCGGAGCTCAACGTCGCACTTTGCCTAACTAATTTTCTAACTAAAATAAACTTATTTAAGTTATTTATTGAAAAAGAAAATTATACACTTTACACTGTATACCACGCACAGCAGAGCAGGCAGAATGAACTTAAGATCTTCACGATCCGCCGAAAATTGGAGGCATTTCGTATTAAATAGCGGAATTCAACGCCGCGCTTTGCCTTGTCGCAAAGCGAGGAATTGAAATATTTCATATTTGCATTTCCTCAAATGGGAATCAAACTCACAACCCGTTGCAAGCTTGTGCTCCTACACCACAGGCCTCACATATACCTACAAATACATATAGAAAACTTTTACAATAAACAAAATATTTTAAAAAAACTGTTCCTAAGCCTATATATAATATTATGCAGAACGAACTAGTAGCGAAGTGAGTGAAAATTGATACGAAGTGACGACGCGCATTCAATCGAAGTAGTTTTTCGACGAGTTATATGAGACGGTCTTGTTAAAATTGTATTACAGCTCCTACACCCATGTGAAGGTTTTGTACTTGTTTTAATGTATGATTCATTCATATATTATGTAAGTATATTGAGAATATTAGCTGTCTGATTCCGTCGTGGCACAAGTGTGTGACTGTATAGGCTATAGGCGAAGCTTGTGGGTTCGATAACAAGGGAAAATGTGTTTTTATTTATTAATGTTTTCGTTTCTTCGCTCTGTGACAAGGCAAAGTGCGGTGGTGAGTCCCGACATTCAACACGCAATGTCTCGAAAATTCGGAAAAACGCAACACTCGTGGCGTGGCGAGTCTAACTTGTATAAGTCAGGCTTTTTTTTGCTTCCGTAGGTTTATTCTATATTTATGAGACCTATGCTGGATTACAGGATACTTAAAGAAAATCTAGATAGAAGAGATAGATATTCAAAGTCTAGTTGGAAACCACATTTAAGTAAAGAAAGATCAAAGCTATGTGTTTTTATGATTCCGTACCTTTTATGAGAAAAAGGAACCCTTATAAGATCACTTTGTTCTCCGTCCGTCTGTTTGTCTGTCTGTATATCTGTCTGTCAAGAGCCTGCAACGCTTGGAGATATCGGCTGTTTATTATATAAAAATTATATAGCATAAAAACTATAAGGGGAATCAAAATTAATAGGGTACTTCCGGTTGCTAGCATCTACAGGTAGCACTAGCTCAGGAAAATGTCTGAAAACTATACAAAATAAAAAAATAAAAAAATTAGCTTCACGCTATATCCCGCACACAGCAGGGTAGGCAGCGAGAACAGCCGAATTTTGGGGGCATTGCGTGTTGAGTAGTAGAACTCAACGTCGCGCTTTGCCTCGACACCAGAGCGAAGAAATGGAAATATAAATTTAAGTAAATATTTCATATCCTCGAGTGGGGATCGAACCCACAACCAGTCGGTTTTACAGTCACACTTTGTGCCGATGAAACAACCAAACCTCTGAAAACTATACATTTGTGCTTAAATCCTAAAAAATAATAGCCTTAAAAGGAGGGCAAAACTTGATATAAAAGCCGCTAGTTCAAGTGAGATCAGATGAAAGGGCCCTGGCTAAGCTAAGCTTGAATTTCAGAAAAAGCTCGAAGACGTCCAATATTTGCACGGAACCCTCGGGCGAGCAAGCCCAACTCGCGCTTGTCCCGTTTTTATAGGGCTTAGAAACCTCAATCAAAAATAGATCATCATACTCAAATATCAACGAAATCCAACAATACCATAAGTGATAACTTCCTTTTTTGCGAAGCCGGTAAAAAATTAACTTAACTCTATCACACCATACAACAACATACAATAAATATATAATATAAATTCGTGAGAAACCAACAGTCAGCCAGCGTAGTGTAGCGTCTGTGGAGGCAGTGTTCAAAATAGTTCGCCGTATCAAATCGGTTTTACGCTACGAATTTTGTTATACGCTCATTTCATTCATTAACTGTGATTCGGATTTTAGCATCGCGTTTTTATTGTAGGCTATTTATGTTGGATTTGGATCGTGTGTATGGAAATTATAGATGCTTAGTGGCCCTATTTGTAGCTAAATTTCGTTTCGGGTTCAAATTCTCTGCTAACATAATGCGAGGCGTTGAGTTCCGCTAAGCACGCAAACCAGTGTTTTAAGAAAATAGATTTTCTTAAAACTAGTTTCTCTCCGCCTATCCCTCTAATTCGGCATAAAGTGTAAAGATGGTAAAAAAAACAAAATAATAAATACAACATATTTAGGCTTATATCTTTCATTTACAACGAACTTAGTGATATTAGAAATTGAAACTGTGTTAATAAGCTTAATTTTGGTATTTGTATCATGTGCCTATGTCCAAATCGTTTTCAAAATAAAATGTAATACATAAACATAAGTTATTAAATATTATATTTCTTTTTACCTTTTGTTAATGGACCATTCCAAAAGTATAAAACTTATTTATATAAGACTCTTCTGTTATTGAGTTATTCAACGACAAAGTTCAGATGAAACGACTGGACTTAGAAAGTTTAAATTTGGCAAGCAGGTAGGTTATGAAGCGTAGGAGAGCACTACAAGAGGATTTCTAGAAAATTTTACAGAATGGGGAAAAACGGGATTTGTCATTTTACGTCTTTACGTCCATACAAACAAATCTGTACACGACGACCAGTATATAAATGTTTTTTTATTCAATGTTTAACACTTTTTATGTATAAAATTTCTTCTTTGTCAAGTATTTAGTAGAGTATTGGCCTACAGCTAACAAAAAATCTTTTTTGTTAGCTGTAGGCCAATACTCCTTGTCCTATCTGTCGAATTCTGGGGGCATTGCGTTTTGAGTGGCGTAACTTAACGCCGCTTTGCCCTTACCTGAAAATGAATTAAAGATTTCTTTTCCTCAAGTGGGAACAACTTGTCGCCCCACTACATGCCTCAAATGTTTATATAAAATGAGATTGTTTTTTCGAATTTAATACAAGGGTTACGAAGTTAGAACTTTAAAAAATATTTTAATAAGAATTTTTAATCATTACTTTATATGAAGCTAATTAACGTTGTTCCAAAAAAGGTTGAGGTTTTGAAGTTATTACGGACAAACCAATAACCTTCAATATATAGACAGAATAATAAATTTACTTGATTGATGTGGTTTTCGACCTTAGTTTTACATGTGAATCATTATATATCATAAAAACACAGGTATTTCCGGTTTAGTACAGGTGAAATTCGAACTTTACATGCACTAGGCAGGTATCATTTTGATTTTTCTTAATATCAAGATATATTTACAAGATCTCGCATAAAAATATAATTTTAAAAATTTTCTAGAACTAAATTTTCTACTCTAAGTACTTTATCTTATAACAATGTCCTATAATTCAGTATCACCAATTTACTGCAATGTTCCAAGAAGAAAGCTAACAAAAACCATCATTTATTAAATATAGTATTTATTTACTTATTATTAATAAATAAAATTTCACATTTAACATAATATACAAATAAGTAACTCGCCCGTAAAATATTAATTTAGAAGCAATTCACAACAATGTAGCCTGAGTAACTCAAGTAAGAAGTACTTACAGTACTTATGGGTTTTAAAAATATATAAAAAACAACAACAACAAGCAAATTATACACTTGCACGAGTACTTTGAGTAAAACCTTTTAAATTACTCAGAAATGATCTATTAATAACTCATTAATCATTATTTATATCGAGCTAAGTCTAGCTCTAATAGTAGTCTTTCCATAAAAGTGTAATGGTGGTGCTTAAGAGAGGTACGTTCCAGTACTTAGCCGCTACTTATTAATATGGCACATTGCGACTCACAGTCTATTTTTAACAATTTCAAAGCATTCTCTTATTGTGTAAGATTATCTCTTTTTTACTGGGCAATCACCTTCGTGTGTCCTCCATACAACATGATATTGGTGAAGTGATTAGTGCTCACCAGGCACGTCATAAATAAAAACTGAACTGAAGTGAACATTTTTAAAGTATTATTGTACTCTTAGGAATGAAGAATGTTTTAGATAAAACGAGAAGTAATAAAAATCTAAATATTATTTATTCTATTACATTATTGTAGTTACTTTACACAAAAATAAAATAAAAGTAGTGCCGGTCAGGAAGCTACCAGCGAAGGCAGGCAGTTCTGCTGAGAACTCTACAGTTACTCATAACATACCCGAGATTACAAAAAACAGAAATTGAAAAAAAATTACTTAGTGACCGCACTCTTTTCTTACAGCAAAACATATTACAGAGTTTTAAAAAAATGACCACTACTACGTACAATATGGTAAGTTCGAACATCGCATGGTCACTTTGTTGATACAGATGCTTTTGCTGACATATAACTTGGTGTAGGCGGGAAAGGGACAGTGCACGGTACGTCTCAAGTGAACGATGGTTAAATAAATATTTGACCATTTTTCAAATGATACACCACGTCTATATAATATTTCAAGTTAAACTTAAATATTCATTTAACATGTATTACAAAAGTTTCCCTAATTATGGACATGTATTTTTTATTTGTTTATAAGGATAATTAAAAAGAACAAAATTAAGAATTGACCTAAAATACAACACGGATTTAATTAGCTTCAGACTATATCTTGCATCAAATGGGATAAGTTGCGGGGGCCCCCCTTTCCGTCCCCAAATTTCGAACTATTACGCATTAAGTAAGAAAGCTCAATCAGGTATTTTGAAAAATTGTTATTAATTCATTAGCTCGAATGGGAATTGAACTTACAACCACATTTGCATTCAGATGCCGTTGCGCAACTACACAACGGCCTCCATTGTTGTTACATAATTCTATTTTAAATAATTAGAAACCTTATAAAATATAATAAATAAAAATAATATTATAATTTAAAATTGACCTTTGCTCATGTATTTGCATTGTTTTATTTATAATTAACTTCTTTTTTTATTTTTATGAAATAAATATTAATAATAATGAGTACAATTATAATATAAGTATATCTCTATTCTATATTTTTAATGAAACTTAATACATCAAATCTTAATTCAAGCCATGAAATATTAAAAAATTCAAAATTCAATACATGAAAAATTACTTCAAAATTTTGAAATATTAATAATTTACTCTTGCTAGTTTCACAAAGTTATACACTGTAAAAAAACCTAAACCGTTTTAAATATACCTAATATTTTTAATCATAAATTTGAAATAATTAACTATGATCACATCACACAAAGCCTACGTTGCGAAATTTAGACCTAAGTACTAGCTATTATATTACACAGACGCCTATTTCTAGTTACAATAAAGCTTATTCATGGAAAATATGTCATCAAAACAAATGGTAGCTAAAACCAATTTTATAATCAGTAGAGCTTATAATTTAATAAGTCTCGACTCGATACAACTGAGTATTACCAATAGATAAAAAAGTCACAAAATTATCAATGAAAAAAAATTATGTTAGTAAATATATAAAAATATAGTTAATATATATATAATTCCTTGCATTTTTTTTTATATTTGACATATATACCTTAGTACCTAGCAATGACTCACACTACTCTCAACCTATATGTTACATTATGAAATGTAAGTCAAAACACAAGTCACCATAAAGCTTATTCAATATATCCATATATACGTATTACGTTATTATTATTAGTAAAATAATTAAAAAAATATAATTATTATTACAAAATGAACCTATCATACCAATTTAGCAATGACCATATAACGCTCAGCCTAGATTATGAAATAGGAGCGAAAACACTAGCCATTATGTTAAACAGACGCATAACTTCTTGTTAGGTATTCACTATATAAAGCCCATTCATCAAAACCACTTAAGTTATAACGACTTGTAAGTTAAATAAAATTTATATTACTTATAAATATAATTTTGTAACAATCAACAACTTATAATTAAGAAACGCATCATATTATTTTAAATATGAAGATAAATTATAAATGCTTAGTTTACTTAATTACTTTTTTAAAAAATTTCAAATTGATAACAAAATTTTATATTAATAAATGAAATAAATGAAAGAAAGAGATTCATACCTTTTTATTTTAATAGTAGCGAACAAAACTATTTTTTTTCTTTATTTGAAATTCAAGCAATGACAACATCACAAAAACCCTAACGAAAAACTAAAACATAAACTATTATAGCTCTCATTCAACGTAATCATTCAAATTAAAATAAATCGTAACTAAAACAAACTTTATATTAGCAACGATTATAATTTTATAACGCCTCGAGGCAAGTAAAGGCGTTAAAAAAAGAATCCTTCCGTAAGAATTTAGGAGTGTCCGCCAAGACGAAATTCAACTTGTTATAAATTTTGTAAGATAATATGTGTTTGTGTGTGTGGTAGGGTTGGGACTTGGATATGTGCTTGCTTGTTTGTTGTTGTTCTTGTTATAGCTTGTGGTGTTGTATTGATTTAGTTTGAATGAGGAATAGGCTTAGATTATGATTTTTAGTATTTACGTTTATGTTTAAAAAATAATATAAAAGTGATAACTTTTTTTACTTAGAACGATGTATTTTTTTAATAATACCAAATAAAGATATAATTATAAATAATCGTATCGTTGTATGTCTTACACAAACATAGAATATGTAGTTGAACTATTATATTTTAAATATAATTTAAATAATTATAAAATAAATGTAATATATGTATAACATAAATTTAAAAGTTTAATAATTATACTAGACAAACAAAAATAATATAAGCAACAAAACCAACCAATATTTAATAACAAAATCGACAACCCTACGTACAGTCGCTGACGAGTATAGTTACAGCACGCAATACGCTAACAAGCGTGCGAGAGAGATGGTGATAGTTAAAGTGTAGTTTAGTATAGTGCTGTCTCTCTCTAGCCGCCGACAACATGGCGCGCTGACTCGGGCGCAGGCTCGAATCGTATCGCCTGCCCACTCAAGGTTCGCTGACTGCCGTTCTTTTGTTTTTAATGTTGCCACTTGTATAATTTTACCCACAATCAAATAAAAATAAATATTTTATGATATAGGTATTTGTAATGCTTTAATATATTTGTCATAAATAAGAACATTAGTTTGTATATAAAAGATGAAAAAGTTAGAACATAAAGATAAATAATCAGTTTCCACATTTCATATACTACACGTGAGGTTAAATAAGCAATAATTATTTTAGTAAAAGTGTATTGATATTTATACGCACAATATAAGTAACAATTCACTTAAACTAAAATTTTAATAATAAATAAAATTGAAAACACAGATAGGATATTACAATTCATTGCTATGTCCACACCGAACCGCAGACGAAAACAGCGTCAAGCCGAGGACCTGCTCAAACCGAACGTCTGCATACCGATCGTTGGTTTTTTATATCTACACTAGTATTTGTGTGTGTGTTCGTCCACAGCTGTGTGCGTGACGGGTATCGCGCGACGCACCATTATTGTTTGCAGTCGACTCGCGGCAACCAACCGATTGACATCTGTACCGCAAAATGAGTTTACTTCATATTATTATATATTACGCGAGTGGCCTGTGTGTGATTCATTATTAATTATTAAAGAAAAGCGTGTTGTGTTTAAGTGTTTTTATTTTGGAGTACAACATGCTAATGTTTAGGTATGTTTAGTTTATTAAGATACTATGGTTTAGCGGCATTAGTTTAGGTTATGATGCCGAGTTTGTATTACACTACTACAGTACTGTTTTATTGTTAGTACGCCTTATCAGCCCGGGAAGTGTGTCGGGTAATTTATAATGTAATTAAATACGTTATCGGCAACGGGGAAATTATCGTAACACGAGCTGTGCATCCATTCGACCGCCTCGAACTCCAATTCTTAAACGTAACTTACACTGTATATAAATAAACGACTTGTAATACTTTTAATGCAAGCAATAAACGCAAAATATCATGTAAACAATGATATTATTTCTCGAAACTAAAGTTTTAAGCAATAAAATGAACTGCAGCTGAAACAAAAGAGCTATAAAACTTTCGAAACACGTTAAAAAGTTTTGTTAACTAATAATAATATGAACAAGCAACTTTTTATAATGGCGTTGTTATTCATAAAACAACGTTTGTTGCAATCGAATGAAATGCAAAAATAATTTCTTAAGATAAATTTATATCTGATAATTATGTATCAGATATATACATAATTGACAAAAGTGGTAACTTCTAACAATATATGTAATTAAAATAATATTCGTATAAATTTATTGATTTTTTCAGCTAAATTCTAATATATCACATTCTGTCTTCATTTTCTAATACAAAACAGACACTGCGTCACGACTTACCGTCGGACATGATATGACACACATGTACGATACCATATTATAATAATTAAATTTAAGAAATTCTAGTTATTAATAAATGCTATACAAACAATGGTTGAACAAAATGAAATATTATTAGTTCATCAAATAATAAAAAAAATGCATGTAACATTAGATACGGAAACAGCCATAAATGATAAATGTAAAATTTACACACAGATACGAAATTACAGATATTTTCATAGATATATGAAGTTAACCCTTTTTTTTAAATTATAAAACCTGTTCAAGAATTCATATTTTTTCATAACTGCTTTTAATGACCTATAGGCATTTCTCAAAAGACAAAAAACAAATTAAGGCTTTCCCTCGTTATTTAGTTTTTACTTCATATCAGAATTAACTTTATAATAATAACTATTAACTTTTGAATTATAATATGATGAATAATATTATTTATTTTTAATTATAATACTACGGTTTCACGCTTAGTTTGTTAACTATTATATAATAGAAAAACTGGAGCATTAGATGCAGTGACACGTAAATTAAAGCCTATGTACGATAGGGAATATATTTGAACAGCACTACTAAACATTAAAAAATATATAAAAAAATAGATTTTAAATAAAGAATTATTAATATTCCACTGTTTTGTTAATGTGTCATGTCATTATCACAATTGAAAACGTATCAACGTTATTATATTGTTAATTAAATAAAAAACTTGATTTAGTAGTTCAAATATGTTAATGATATTTACGTTCTCGAAAAGAGTAGTTATTTTTTATTTGATTTTTTTTTATTTAAAACATATTTTGATAGTTAAATTCAGAAAGTTGTAGATAATATAAAATATATCCTGCTTTAGTATTGAAAATAAATTTGTAATTAGAAATATTTTAATTTATAAATACTCGATATTTAAATAAGTTATAATAAACCAATTAGACCTTAAAGTTATATATTTTTACTGGCAACAAAAAACCAGCAGATATATTTTAACAATGTTGTGAGTGCACCATCAAAATATAATGAACGCATTATTAACATTACAATAATACAATTACAACAAGACTAACGAGAGCTACATTTATTTTATATGGATTCCTTAAAGTTCTCGACGTTACAAAAAAGGAAATTTCTATAAATTCGTTACAACAAAACTTTTTAATTATCATTCGATAAAAACAACTGTAATTGTAGTTTTTCTAATAAACAAAATAGATCTACTGTACACCTGCAGATATTTTGTAAGAAAAAAACTAGGGATGCCCTTATATTAAACAATTTTTTTACGTCAAATTACATGTTATCGTGATAAACATCTAAATAGGAACATTCAGACTTTTTCCACATTGTGTATTATTTCCTTAGTTATAGTAGCGTAATAATGATTATATGCCAGCGAGCATTTTTTGCTTTAGCAATTTGTATAAACCTTGTTGACCCTTACTTTGTATTTTATTTTTTAAATATATAGTTACAACAAGTTTGTTCGTTAAAAAATTACCTTAATTTTATAGTTTTAAGAAACAATATTAAATTAATATATTTTCAATAAAAAACTGAACTTACGCGGTACACCGACGGAAAGATTGAACGTAATATAAATTATTAATAAGTCCCCGCGTACAAGAAACTTAAATAATAAAGTGAAAATTTGAAAAAAAGGACATTACTGAAAAGGAAAACTTAAAAAAAGCGATCCACACCTACCTACCTATAAAGTGTAAAGATACTTTGTACCATTCTCCAAACTTAAAAAGAAACCTAAACGCTCTTTCTCAGAAGCGAACAATCGTCTTATTTTGGTCGTTATCTCGAATGAATTATTCATATAATCGCATTTCCTACGCTCGGCAAGTACTCGTGTTTAATTAACTTTATTTATTTTTTTATTCACTTAAAATTACTGGCGCGCTAAATTGTCTTATCACTTGTCAGCTGTCAAAAAATGTGAGCTTAGCTGTACATGTGTCTTTTATTTATCTAAAACATTTGTTTTTTTTTTTGACTATTTATGTTATCAAATTAGTGATAGGCGATGCTTAAAAATAGAAAGAATGTGTTTCTTTTATATTTTTAGTGATTTTACTTTTTTTTTATAACTATTATTTGAAAAAAAAAATTACAATAGTAACGTGGTCTGGACAGGACAGTGGCTAGTAAACACTAAGTATAAGAAGTAACTTCGTTTTCCACCCAAAACAGATTTACGTTTGCATGTAACTCTATTGTCATAAATGTTCTTTTGAGTTTTTAAGCACAAAGGTACTATTTTATTTACAATAATATAATCCTTTATTGTTTAATGTTTTATGAGAAATAACATCTTAACTCTAAAGACAACGTGCGCGGCTATGAGAACTAACGCAAGTATGAGAATGCTAATACGCTCGTGTTGTTTGATGCGCACACGCAGCATACAGAATTTTGTTGTATGCAACCGATGTTACGGACAGGTCTTTTTATATATTGCCGGTTGAATTTGCTTGGGATTAAATGAATTGCTTAGTTTACATTTAAATATATTTTCACCAAGTTAATAATCTTTTTTTAAGCTAATAAATAATTCAAAATAGTCTATATTTATGTTGGATAGGTTATTAAACTATTAGATGTACCTAATGATGACATAATATTAATAGTTTAATACTAAATTAGAAATCAAGATGCACAATATAACGTACGTGGTCAATAAAATATACTATTACGTTACTATAACGTGAATATTTTTTATTATTTTCTTAAAACAATCATTATTTAAATTGAATTTAAAATCTCAGAAATCATTTAAATCAGACTTCAATGTACATGGGCATAAAAACTTCCCTAGAAACATATTTTATTGGAAACTAAATGTATTTTCAATTGTCCACCGTATTCTACATAAAGTCGGTTATTCTATAAAAACAACGATCAACCCGTTGACCGACGCGTTTCCAGAATATTAATGGATTTCGACTTATCCGAGTTCTCGTAGTCATCTTTTGTATTTTTACATACATATTACTATAGAAGAATGTATAAGGATTTTTTTAGCTTCGCGCTGTATTCCGCACAAAGCTGAGCAGGTAGGCTAGTGTTAAGATAATCCGTTCCCGTTAAGACACTTACGTTCCCCACTTTTCCTCGAAATCCGGAGGTACTCCGTATTAAGCCACAACGCCGCGCTTTGCCTTTACTCCAGTTAATTCTGTGTTAAATTATTTATTTTAAAATATTTATTAATATTTTAAAATAAATAGTTGACTATGTGTAAATAGTGGTATATCTACCACTTCGCAATAAGCTGATTTCCATCGAGGTAAAGAATAACTTATATAGATCGGTTATCAGTAACTAAATACTATATTATTAAAAATCAGCTTCAAGTTAATTCATGAATTTTGAATAGATCTTTTATGAATATGGATGAAATTGAATACCACAAAATCATATTTGAAAGATTCAAATCTCTGCTTTATGGTATTATTGTCTATTCGATTTTGTTAATTATAATATTAATCTATCTTGATTAATAATAAATACCTATACTATTATACGTTGAAAAGAATTGAAGCTGGTACCATTGTATCGCAGAGATAATAGACGGAACTCGACTGAACCATAAAAAACTCATTATCCGATTCCAATATTCGAAAAAGAAAATTAAAAACTCTCTCACGCACATTCTTCAAAATAAAAGTTAATGTGCCATATAAAAGTGAAATATTGACACACGTATTTTAGCATTTATTGGTTTATTTTATAATTAGCATATAAATCGGTGTGATCTGAATGTTGTTGGCCGTATAATTATTGTTAGTCAATACACGATTTGGATGAATATCACTTTATGTGTAATTAATATTTAATTTCACAGTAGTCGTTATGAAATATGAAAATAAACGCGAATAAACGTAAAATTCTACTATTTAAAAAAGAATGACACAAACGTTGAGTCAAAAACTGTTTTCAAATCCACAATAATTTTATTTTTATATCATAGAAGTGGTTATACGTAAAATTAACTGATAAAACTGGTTATATCGACCGGAACGTAATAAATTTCGTTCAGTCGACATATAATGGGACATTCCTAGAAAAGACTGAACTTGTCACAAAATGAACAAAAACACAAAGTTTCGGCCCTCATTTCTATGGGAATAGCGATTTTATGTTTACTAAGAAGAAGTTGAAAATATGCCGTTTAAAATTATGCAAACGCAGTTGGTTATTTTTTGCGACCGCTTGTCCTTTCCAATGTACTTTTGTCATTGATGTGAATAATGACTTGACGATGTATGGACGGTTCTGGTCTATTTAAAAATATGTTATAATAATATATGCAGAGATTATTATAAAATTGATAATTTGAAGATTATGAGACAAATGTATGGAATTCAACAGCAGGATAAAGGAGAGCAAGCAATATATCTATATTTATAAACAAATATATATATATATATATATTATAACAAAAATTTTAATAGCCATATTAAGCAAAAGAGGACATTTAATTACTTTTTTAAAATTATTACAAAAGCTATTATTAAAATGATGTTCACCTACTGTATCCGTTTTTGCCGTAACAGGGTATCAACAAAAAAAAAATCCTCACATACATACATTAACACAATATGAAATGCAAGCTGCCATTAAAAGTATATAATTAAACCAAAAATGGATTTGCAAATAAAAATTATGCTATAAGTTGGCTGACATGTGGACTTACTTAACGCGATAATAATAATTAGCGAAGGTGTAGTCGGGCGACATCGGACACGGTATGGTTCAAAACAAAAGCGTGAACGAGTTTTAAACAACTTGAAATGTTGAATAACTAGATTTCTAGTTGTCATTTTTTTGTATATAAGATCTAGGTATATATAATTTAATATTGTCCGTAT
This sequence comes from Heliconius sara, assembly GCA_917862395.2. Lineage (NCBI taxonomy): Eukaryota > Metazoa > Arthropoda > Insecta > Lepidoptera > Nymphalidae > Heliconius > Heliconius sara. The sequence continues at coordinate 17,788,793 of OU860797.2, read as the reverse complement.
GATTTAATTGTTCTGTCTTTCGTTTTAATCAAGAAGCCATAATGTTTCATAATTGATTTTCATTTCTTGTTTCTTCAACTTATCTAGTATTATTATATTAGAGTAAAAACCAAAGTTAATACAAAAAAGAAACGTATTAGTTTCAGTAATTACTCGATGCCTACAAAAGTAGGCGCAGACGGCGTCTATTCCGCAGTCTTTCTTATACACTAAAGGTATAATAATAATCGTTTTCTCAACGAGCTCACGCACATACCAACCGGTTCTGCCTCCATGGTACAAGCCAAGGAAAAGTCATTATCAATCGAAATAGAACTCTAATTTTACTCTTGAAGAATTGATTTTAAATACTATTTTATATATTTTGGGTATTCAAATGCGACAGACCGTCAGTTTGTCTATGTTTTACATGCAAGATTAGACTTATCGCTTCAATTAGACGTATAAATATGTTTTGACAAGGTTTTTACTCATTCAAGTGTATGTACTACAAGACACTGAATTAACAAGCAAATGCTCATCTACTATGCAAGTCCCTTGTCCTTAATATGAGTCAAAATTAAGGAGACACTTAAACATATCCCTCGGGGCGTTGAAGGAGTCGTCTCAGAATTATCCGCGTAAACCCGTTCCGTGATATGGGCACGGTTGCGTGAAGACCATAATTGCTTGCTACTGGGTATAATAGGTCTAACAAATGTGGTGTAAATTGGCACGCCTGATCATCTGGATTTTAGATTTTTGACGTCGAATGGATGAGTTTATTTTTTTTATAGCTTAACTATTTAATGTTAACAAGGTTTTTTTTTCATAATAGGTGAAATATTTTAGTTTTCATAATATACAGAAAACGGATCTACTGTTTTAATTAACAAAGTAAACGCATTGATTTCAACTTTAAACTTATGAGTTAAGAATCAGGTTTAACTTCTTCGCAACAGAACAAAATTTTGACTTGTGGATAGTATGTAATTTCAGAGAGACCCACACACAATCTTGGGACATTTATTATCCATTTTTAAGATATATAAATTTATTAAAATTATATATTATATTTAGTTTCTGACCAAGGTGTCATATAAAAAGACAGATACAATCGGCTACCTGGCGACTACGACCTAACTAACGCAACACAAAAAATGAAGCATCCATTGTGTGGGACACTATTAAAGTTATAATTTATAGCCCTTTGTTCTAATATTGTTTTAAGTTACAGATTTCAATGGGTATTACAGTTAATTTTTAATGTTAAGAGCGTTAGAAATTTTCGAGGTTCTTTTTATTTTTTACCAAATAATTAAGTATACAGAAAACGGATTGTGAAGGGTTTATACAGAAAACGGGAAATTTGGGACCAGGAGAAATTAACAGAATATATATGTATTATTTAGCCCCCCGCCTAGAGGCCCCATTCCCAAACCAGCTCGATAGTACGTACGTACGTACGTACTATGTTTTTGTATGCTATCTATAATAGCTGAGACGATGATAAAACTATTAGAAATGGGTGAAATACTCAATTTTTGTTACATAGTCAGCTATTTAGTTATTGCTCTATATTACTAAAACTGAACTATGGATGTATGATGTATTAAAAATTCATTCATATCATAGTTCATTATACGGTGACGTGGTGAAAACACGGCGTTCAGTTCCACCACTCAACTGACAATGCCTCCAAAATTTCGGCAGAAAGTGAAGAACGGAATTGTCCTAACGGGAATGAATCCAGACCGAAGGGAGCCTAGTCTTCCCTGGTTCCCTCTGCCTACTATATGCAGGATACAGCTAAAAAACCAATATTTTTTATTATAATGTTAGCTAAAACATAACCAAGATAACTTAAAAGGTATAAAATTCTCATTTGAAGATTTATGTTATAATTAAATAGTTTTAGATCGTTGATAAAATAGTAGTATTTCAAGGTGATCGCTCAGCGAGTGGTCCTATTACTGGAATGCAAAGATGCGTAGAAACTGATACTTAATTATCGCGACCTGGACCCGTTTTCATGAACTTTTATAGTAAAAAAATATCATAAAATCCGCAATTCGTATTTTATTCTATGACTTCCTATGATTTTGAGTCATAAGTAACTCTATAAAATGTTATAATTTTCGCATTTCGAGTACAACTTTTTTACTTTAACATTAATAAATGCCCAATTTTAATTAAAATAACTATTTATCTTCTTTTTTTATAGCTATATATTATGTTTACGTTATGTTTTATACAATATGTAACATTAAGTTATTTTCATCTTGACGTAACTAAGACCACAAGCTGTTGAGTACGTTTGTTTTATTTAAACTTTTTGAGGCCGTAGCGTAATAGGACAGCGCCTAATTAAGAATTTGAAGGTCCTAGGTTCGATCCACACTCGAGGAATAAGTATTTGTCAACTTTCACGGCGTCCGTCCATTCCATTTTTCACTTTTTGAGACGTTGCGTGTAAAATTGTGCTATTCAATACGCGATATTTCAAAAATCTCAAGAACAAAAGTAGGGAACGGAGTGTATCAACACTAAGTTCCCGCTGCCTACCTAACTATGCAGGAAAAAGCGTGAATTGACTTTTTTTATACAAGCCATGTGAGAAACCTTAAGTTCAAGGGGGTCTCACGGCAATATTACGAATACAAGTCAACCACTGGTCCCCATATGGAATAAGGATGCGTAATTGATAGGTGATTATCGGTCTTAGGATACACCGCCGACGATGGTCAGTTCAGTCGAGGGGCGTCGAGAACTTTTTGCGTAGTTTGTACAGTGACTAACACCGCAAAAAATAAACTTACATTAGTAGCTAAAATAAATCGACTGTCAATATTGGAATAGTTTTTTTTTAAATATTTGCAATTAAATTTGTTACTATGTATTATGTATTTTTAACTATATGTTTTTTTGTACAGTAAAACAAATTAGAACGTATCTATAAAACTATTTTCGCAATCAACACGTATCTAAGTGGTTGTAGGTTCAAGTCGCGTTTGGGAAAATGTTTAATAAGTACATTTAAATTTATCTGTTGTAATACATGTAGATATGTTCTTTTTCTGATAAGTAATATATAATCGTAAAATCCGCCACCCAACAAATAATGTGGGTAAAAATGGCACATTGATAAGCGGTGATTTATGTATTGCTAGATTTATTTATTACTATTCTCCAATACATGCCGTGCCGTGCCATGCTATTTTGTGCTGTGTGATCCCGGCCTAGAATAGGATCATCCTGGTACTGGTGGTGTCGTAAGAGGCGACTAAAGTACGTGTGGTAGAGTCACGTCGCCAGCAATGGCAACACGCATGGGCAGACTCGACCGGATCATTACCACCCCCGGCGTTTAAAACCGGCGTGAAATAGTGGCTTTATTCCACTGCGTTTCGCATCAGGTAATGCCGGGCCCCGGCGCCCAACCCATCTTAAAGGCCGGCGACGCACCTGTAGTTCCTCTGGGGTTGCACGGGGCCGTGGCGGCGATAATCACTTACCATCAGGTGACCGGAACGCTCGTTTGCCGTGTCTTTTCCATAAAAAAAATACATTCCCCATAAGCGTAAAAATAAGAAAATTGTTTTTTTAAATTAGTTTAACATTTAAAATATGTCACGACCAAATTTCACGACTGTTCCGTTTATCAAGTTAACGTGCGCACGCGCACGTAGGTCTTTGGATAATAATAATTTTAATTTTGTATGACACAATTGAAAATTATAAAGTAAGCACCATACCTCTCTTACCAATAAGTACATGGGGATGCTATGGGGGAAACGTTGGTTCGCCTTCGTGTTGTATCAACATTATAACGGTGATACTGGACTGGAGGAAGCCTACTCAAAAAATAAGACCCCGGCAGGGAAGGCTTGAAGAGGTTCATATCAGTAAAAAAGGCGAAAGAAAAGTGCGCAAAGACCGCAGCGTTTTGTACTCTATTAGAATTAAGGTTTTCAGATAAAGTGTAAAACTAACATAAAATAAAAATAAACTAACATTTTTCGTACTGACTGTACGTACATTGGGCGTATTGAGCGCTGAATTTTGTACGCTTAATTAAATCATCGCTATTGTAAGCTCACCAAGTGTTACTTTATTTATGCAAATAAAACTACTGACTAAATTATGGTGATTATACTGATTTGCTTAAATCTTTTTGCAGTAGTGTCAACAATTATTAAAAATAAACTATTGAAGCGGAAAGTAGTGATCGTTTAATAAATAATCTTTGCCTATTAATATATGCGTTAATTAATAATAAAATAATTAATAAGTAATATAGTATATAAATAAATTAGCTTCACGCAGCAGGGTAGTTATAATGAAACTCTGTCCATCCATCACCTCTGTTATATAATATTTTGTTCTAAACCTAATATTACATTTTTTACAGTACCTACAAAATTATCTTACTTACTTACTTACTTAGCTTCACGCTTTATCCCTAGCGGGGTAGTCAGGGAGAACGGAGCGCCAAACGCTACGGTCTCTACATACCTCTATCGCCTCGTCCACTGTCATCAACCTCTTCATACGTGCCCTCCGAGGGATCCTCATGCTTTTTACGTGACCTTCCTCCAGTATCTTTGATACTGTGTTTTCGAAGGTCAACCGAGGTCTCCCCCTACCTCTCTTACCACTCACTTTTCCATCATGAATCTTTTTTGCCATTCTTTCCTCGCTCATTCGTTCGACGTGGCCAAAATTATCTTACCCTACTAATGTAAATAAATGTGACAGTGTGTGAGAATGGATTTTAGTTCCACTTTCACGCAAAATTTACTGGACGGATTTAGATGAAACTCTACAGTAAAGTAGCTTAATGTAAGAATTTTATATAATTCGATTATAATACAACAATAAATTGACACCAACAGTGGTGCAGGGGACAAGTGGGTTATGTAAACGCGAAAGGTTGTAAGTTCAGTTTCCACTGCAGGAAATAAAATATTTAATATTTTAATTTCTTCGGTCTGATGTCGAGACAAAGTGTTGAGTTCCGCCACTCAACACGTAATGCCTCCTAAATCGCCACAAAATGGAGAGCGGAATGTCTTAGCACTAAACTCCCTCTGTACATCCTGCTTCATGCCGGATGTAGCGTGAAGCTGAAAAAAAACCGGGCAAAACCGCGTACGGGTCGCTAGCAATGTATATATAACAGATGACGTATAACCTCTGAAGTATGAATGTGCGTTCACAAAATGACTTGGCACTAATTCTGAAACTGACATCATTAGTCGATGATTGACCTATTCCGCTAATTAGTTCTGATTTAACAATAATTATAAACACTAGTTATATGTACTACATATTATATCGAATTAATTTTCCATATATATATATATATATATATATATATATATATATATATATATATATATATATATATATATATATATATATATATATATATATTCGTGATTTCACATAAAATTATGTTGTTAAAAATAATTAAAAGGATGACGACGCCGTGATGTGTTAAAATAAATCAAAGGTTGTAGGTTTATTTCTCATTTAAATCGTTCATAATAATAAAAAAAATATCTCGCGTGAAAATTTATTATTTACATTTATAACTATAAACATGTTTCCGTTTTAAGTTTAATTGGATAATTAATGGCGTTAAGCTCCGTTAACCGGCAAAAATTCTTTTAAAATTAACTTTGGAATGCTTTTAAAGTTTTCAGGGAATGCATGGGGATAAAATAGATTTATTTAAAGATATTTAACTAGAATTATCTAACTTTAACTAGATTTTGGACGAGGGCTCAATTTAATTTAAAAAAAAAGTAAAAATAATTGATGTGAAGTCTATAATAATATATATATATAGCTTAAGTCACGGATTAATTGGGGTAAACGTAGAAACATATTTTTATATCGAGTTAGTTTGCAATGCCAATGCAGCGGCACAGTGTCTCATACAGTACGTACAGTACATACGTACAGATGTGGGTACGATTCCCACTCGGAGGAATGATTCAATTTAATTTTTTCGCTTTGATAATAATACAAGGTGTGGAAATGAGTTCAGCCACTTTCTCGAAATTGAACGTAAAGTCAGATACAGAGTGTTTTGACACTAGGTTCCCGAAGTAATAACCTATAATATTTTGAGTGAATTGAAAATATTTAAATTTATTCCGTGACTTCTCAAAGAAGAAGTTTAGATTTAACATTTAGCATTTATTGTAATAACGTTACAAATATTAGCGCTATATTAACTCTATTTTATTTTATAAGCCAAATCCATCATTAAATATAAATCACATCGAACCAAACAAATAAAAACTGCTGTGCCGAACTGAATGAAACTTTTATGAGAGCACAATTATTAACCATCGAACAAAAAAAAATACGTTCAGAAATCCCGGCCTAATCTGTGTACCTATATAAATAAAAAAACACCAACCGAATTAAGAACCTACCCCTTTTTGAAGTCGGTTAAAAACACAATACAATTGTCATTACGAAGGTTAGTTTTTACATTAATTGTACTTTCATTAAAACATTGCTGTCGATCTTCATTAAAGTCACAAGTGTAAACAGTTTTAAATATAAATAATGCATTATTTTATCGCATACGTGCCTCGAACTTGAAACATGATGCTTTACAAAACCCACTTTTGATGACTCTTAATTAATTGTAATAAGGGTTGAATTCGTTTGATTTAAATAATATTGCATATTAGTAACCCGAGTATGCTTTGTCACAAGTTTCGGTGTTTTTTGCAAATGTATGGATAGAGGTTGCGGTTTTTTGTTTTATATAAAACTAGCTTTTACCTGCTACTTCGCTGTGGTCTGTGGTCAAATTTAAATGAATATGAATTGTGTATGATAGATATTTAGCTCCACACTATGGAGGAGGGAACCTGGGAACTAAGAGTTGTGACTCTTCGTTCCCAGTACTATATTTCCGTTCTCAGTTTTTCGCCGAATTCTGAAGTGTACATAGAATCATGACATATGGTAACTCAAAAATTTAAATCTTTTAAAATTAAATTAAATCAGTAGTTACTAAGATGAGAACGTTCAACTAAAGACACTCTTCAATTTTATAATACTAGTATACAAAATTATTTTTTAAATAGTAGTAACATTTATAAAAAAAAACACACATCACTAACCTTTATAGAAATAAGATTTTTTGTACTGAGCTATGATATGTTTTACTATATTATTTTAGTGTTATAATGTATTGTTCTATAAAAAATATATATTTAAAATTACTTCGCAGTATGAGTAAGGTCACTCCTGCCTTGACAGGTTCATTTGTCAGCAAGTTATGACTACGGGCGTCTCGAGGGGTCTTTTTTTTAAATCTTACGAGGACGCCAAAATGGCCACGTGGGATTTTTTTGAATACCGCTCATGGAATGATTATAATATGTAGATATCTGTTTAGAATTTATAATCATATAGATTTTAAAGAAAGAATTTTTTAGAAAAGGTGTAAATAACTTTTAAAGACTCGGCCGTTGGTAAATGACTGACAGACAACGCACAGATAAAAACTACTTAACGAGACTTGTTCAGGTTACGGTTTTGAAAACACTAAGGAAAGATTTCTCGAAATACTTTGGGAAATAGGGAAAAACAAGATTTTCTAAAATTTCTAGTTGTAAGTCCACGCAAACGAAAGTTACGAGCTTACTAGTTTTTTTTTTATGGAAAAGACACGGCAAACGAGCGTGCAAATCACCTGATGGTAAGTGATTACCGCCGCCCACGACCCCGTGCAACCCCAGAGGAGCTACGGGTGCGTTGCCGGCCTTTAAGATGGGTTGGGCACCGGGGCCCGGCATTACCTGATGCGAAACGCAGTAGCATAAAGCCACTACTTCACGCCGGTTTTAAATGCCGGGGGTGGTAAAGATCCGGTCGAGTCTGCCTATGCGTGTTGCCATTGCTGGCGACGTGACTCTACCACACGTACTTTAGTCGCCTCTTACGACACCACCAGTACCAGGATGATCCTATTCTAAGCCGGGATCACACGGCATAAACTAGTACATCTAACCAAAAAAATCTGAAAAATTGTGTGAAAAAATTGTATCAAAAAGATGTACACTTTGAAAAGAATTGTATGTATATATAATTTTATATTGAATTTTTATGTTGAAACTCCTTTTCTCAGAACTGAGTAATAAAACTTATAATGATCTGATTTGTTATAACAATATGTTTTTCTTCTTTGATAATTCAACGGTGGAAAATATACATTATATTACCATTTCTAACTGAGATTTGTTTCACAAAATATAAATCGTTTTTTTTTATTTTTCAAATCTGAGTCTCACCTCCAGAATATATTATATTTCTAGAACTTGAAATTGTAGAACAGAAGTGAGTTATGGGAATAGAGAGTCTGAAGACTGATTCCCAAGTTCCTTCTTCCTATCCCGCTATAAACGGGATACAGCGTAAAGTTTTAAAAATCGTAATAACAAAAACAAGATAAAAAAAGTAGAATTAAACAAGGAAATGTATCTTCGAACTATAATTTTAGTGGGTCTTTTAAAATGAATTCGTTTTTTACGTTATATTTGTTTTAAATTCATTTTTATTTTAAATATTCATATAATTAAATCTCTTCTAGCAAATATTTTATATATAGAGTCTTCAAATGACAGTAGGTAAGTATTAAAATATAGGTACCTACAGAAACTTTTCTGTACAGCGCATGCGTACTTTCAAATGAATTGGGGATCTTTATCGCTATATCATACCACGACCCAATGGGACTAATACTATTGTATAACATTATATACCTACGCCAAGGGAAAATATGGGGTTCTTATTTCATTTGTCATTTGCCTTTAGTAATTTTTAAAATATTTCAATAGATAATTATTTGTTGTAGTAAGTATAGAATTGGATTTATATAGGTTTATAGATTAAAGTTAAGTATTAGGTTACTTTATGTTAACTTACAAATTTCTTTCTACGTGCATATTAAATTTCATGAAAATTAACAGATTTTTTTGTCGTACCTTTATAATGGAATAAGGAGTGACCACAATAACGTTTGCCTACTCCGTAAGATAAAAATGAATAAAGAAAAAAAACATCCTTTTTCCCGCATAGCGGGGCAGGTAAATTCCAGAGAGAGCCTACTATTGAGTAAGACACTCCGTTCTCCACGCACTGCACGATTTTTGAGACCCTACGTGTTGACTGGAACTCCTCGCCACACTTTATCGAGTACCCCCTAGTAGGAGCGAACCCACTTTCGTCGCGCTTATAGTCACAAACCGAACCCTTGCGTCAAAACAGCCTAAAATTTTTCAAGTGGATCAAATAAAAAGAAAAAGAAACAAATTTAATTTTCTATTTGAAAATAAAGTGTAAAATGCAGCCTTCAGTTTGTGTTAACTAATAGAATGTTTTGAAATGTGAAGATGGTCTAACGGCAAATTGCAATAAAACCACTATACAATTCAAGGTTTATTTCAGTCCGCGTGCATAATAGTCTTGTTTTACAGTCCTCTCACATTCGACAGTTTGCGACCACTTAAAAATTATAGTATCGATACAGGAAACCTTTTATACGAGTCAACTTAACTTGCGTCGTAAATGTAAATAGCTATCTTAGTTGTACTGGCGCAGGAGATTTTAAGTGGACTGACTATCGATGATAGAGATAGCGAGTTCAATATATTAGATATGTGTAATGCAAAAAACAATCAAACAGACCAAAACTGGAAAAAATATATATTTATAAGCCATACTTACACAGATAGGAAAATAAAAATATGCAATATATGAGTATTTTTAGTTACATATAAATGAGAATTTCCATATTGAACGTGATGTAAAGTACTAAATGCGTAATTCTAAATGCTAATCGTTCAATTACATACATAATACATTATATAGGTAATGCTGATTCAGTATTGTATACTGTATAAGCGCGATTATCATTAGCTAATGTTACATAAATAAGAGTGATATTATCAAATATCTATTTGTACTATGTGGTCTTTTCTGTGCCTTCGTGGTCAAATTGAAATAAATAAGAGTTGCCTATGTCACATGACACATTCTTGGTGCCATGCGTATAGTGGGTCATATCAAAACGATTAAAATTATGTACGTAGTATAGTCTATGGCCTTACTCGATTATCCAATGTTAAAGGATTTATTCTATTCGATCCAGTAGTTCCTGAGATTAGCGCACTCAACCAAACAAATTATATTTATGGAATAATTGACACTATCATAATGCAGTCGGTACAATGGTTGGCATAAAATGTTAATATTAATTTACATTCATAGTTTATTTCCACAATCTGATGGAGGCTGTAAGAGCCGCTACCTATTACACAACGCGAGGTGAACAGTAGTTAGAAACCAGATCTTGTTCAACTTGTTGAATGTCACGAAAACATAAAAAAATATATATTAAATTAGCGCGCGGCTTCGCCAGCTTATTTGCACCCTGAAAAACCACGTGTGATTTCTAAAAAGAACCACGAAACATGTGTTCAATAAAATATTTTTTACAGTCTAAATTTAATTTTTTATAAACATCGGTGGCGATTTAAACTTTTTTCCTTATAAACTTTCAACCTCTTATTTGAATCCATAGGAGGTAAATTTTAAAAAACCATGAAATACGTGTTCAATCAAATATTTTTAAGAGTCTGAATTTCAAATTTTATTAAAATCGGTGCCGATTTAAATTTTTCCATACAAACTTTCAACCCCTATTTCATCCCTTTAGGGTTAACATTTTTCAAAATCCCTTAGTGGATGTCCAGATTATGAATATAGACATCTGTCCAAATTTCACATTTCTACCATCAGCAGTTACGGCTGTGCGTGCGTCTTACCTCAGTCAGTCAGGTACATGTCCTTTTATATACAGAGATTTAATATAAAACAATTTCTCTTCTACACTATAAAAATATTATATTTAGCAAATTGTCATTTAAAAATTTTCCAGCGACTTAAATAACAAAAGATGTAAATTCTTCTGTGACGAAATAAGGCAACATTCAGATTAAAAAAGTGGGTAGACAGAAAAGTGATTTACTCAGTTCCCACATTTGCATGTAAAACGTTTGTGAACGCGGTCACATCTGCGACGTCTTATTGAAGATTTTCATCAAGATTTTAATCTACTGTCTGAGTTCTTTCTCTTGAATTTATGTTCTTTTTCATTAGAAAAATAGCACTATAATTATGATAAGACTAACTATACCAGAAAATATACAAGGCAGTTATTAAATAAATGAATGAAAAAAAAATAATTTGTTGAGTAAAATAAGAACATTTTCAAACATTGCATTATTTAGTTATAGGTAAATGGAGTCATAGGGAAAATAAATGGACAATTTAATATTAATTAACATACCTAACATTCTTAGTGGTTAAAATATTAGTAATGTGTCTGTTGAGGAACCGAGACCAAAGGAGGACAAATCATTAATTATTTCCAGTACTTTTTGTGTTTATTAATGACTTATTTAGGCCCTTGGGCACACACAAAGCATTCCAATTAGAAAGCAACAGTACGGTTTTTTGGGGCGCCAGTATTTCGAGGATCTTGAACACGGCCCCTATGGCCCTTATGATATAGATCAAACTTTTTATATTATTAAACCAGTAAATACACTGATTTGGGGAACGTCGCGTCCTAACCCTTCCTCCCAAGATTCCCTCCTCAGGAAGCGATCATTTTGACCATAGACAGAAACCATGTATTACATTATTAATATTAAAATGCCATTTAATCATATACCAATTATTTTCCAATTTACGTCTAAATGTAAAATTAATATCAAAGATAAGGATTAGAATTGCTTGCAAAATACAATATAATATTGATAATCGAAATCGTCCACTTAACAGATAAACAGCGGACGCAAATGCATGACGTGATGTGGTTGCGTGCGAACATAGATTTTAAATTTGCATCCTAACTACTGTGCTCGACGTAGTCGAGTCGCTTTGCAGCCATGTTAGTTTAGAGTTTTAAACTTTAAACAGTTGAGGCAAGTTTTGTGTTTATATTTTACTATCTTTTGTGAACACAGATTTTTTTACATGTTTGCTATGATGGTGCGAGCTGGTGTGCTGATGGGGCCAGGATCCGAATATGGGAACTCTTTAGAGGGTACTAGGAAACCAGTCGAGTTTCGAAACCATTCGAGCTCATGCAATTTATTGGCCATAAAGCCCGAGAGCATTCTATAGCACCCACAAAGTGGAGAGCGGAGAGTCGCAATTTTATTATAAATACCTTTGCCTGCCCTGCTATGAAAAAAACGTGATACTAAAAAAGTGATAAGCCAGGTTTTCATGCCGTACTTAGGTATTAGAAATTGTTCTGTATGTATAATAATGTATATAAATAAAATATATATAATATCCTAAAAGATTTTAATGTTTTCCTTCAAATACATGGACAAACGGATACATAAAAATTTCAACATTCTGTCTTCAGTTTTAAAACAAAAAAAAATGTATGCGGTAATTTGAGTTAGCTGCTGGCTATGTACAGTCTGTTATAACACGTATGTACCTACGTACATATTAGACCTTTCAAGATACTTAATAAGAAAACTTTTGTTTTATTTCATTCGATATAATGTAGAGCTTCTGTTTGTTTCGTGCTGTTCTTTTTTGTCTCGACAAAGTATTCAAGTAATTTAAGTTAATTTGTGAAACATTTATTTTTTATTAATCTTAGTTTTAAATAAGTTTAAAAATAACTTTTGTTTCCTGCGTAAGTGTACGTGGATTCGATTTATGATTATACTTAATTAGAAGTACGTTTTAGTTAAAAGAATCAACTTCATAATTTTTTCCGAGCAGCAAATCAAACAGGTGGAATGAAAATCCAGACACTACTACTGTTCGGTTGCCCTCTTTCTGCGGAATTTTTGAGACATTGCGTATTGAGTGACGGAACTCAACGCTGCGCTTAGTCTACCAGAGCAGGCAAATGTAAATCAATTAAATATCATTCTCAAACGCAGTTTGCTTTAAGAGATGTATTTAATTATAAATGAAATTAAATTCACTCAACATTATAACCGCAATTACATATGTTTTATGGAAAATGTGGAAAACTAAGTTAACAGGATAGTTTTTAAATACAAATGTATGGATAAGTGATCGTGTCTTAATAGCTATGAATACGTACCGCGTAATGCGTAACGCGATTTACCTGACCATGTTCCAGGAAAGGACTGTCCGGCGCAGTTGTAAAGTTTTTATATGGATTAAATACTCTGATTTCTTATGTTCAGAGTTTAGAATTGGTTGTATTATTTTATTTAGCTTCACTGTATCTAGAAGGGTAGGTACAGGGAACCTAGTGTTAAGGCACTCTGTGCACACACCGCTGAAATTTAGAATTTTTTTTACTTAACTACTAACTTCCTCTATTAAAGCCAGTGGTGGCGCACGGGTGAAAGCGTGTGAATTAAACGAGACTGATTGTGGGTTCGATTTCCACTCGATTAAATTACATACGTATTTAATTTTCTTCGCTCTGGTATTGAGGAAGAGTACGGCGTTGAGTTTCGCCACTCAACACGCAATGCCTTCAGAACTCGGCGGAAAATCGGGAGCACAGTGTCTTAACATTAGCTTCCCTCTGTCTACCCTGCTATATGGGAGATACCGTGAAGCTTAAAACAAAAACTGAAATTTTTGACGATTTAATAATTTTTATTCAGAAATAGGACTTAAAATAAGAACATACATTAATATTTTTTAATCCTATTGTTAAACTCCTTTTTAATCACCTTTTAATAAAGAGTTTTAGTATTGAAATAATCATAAATTACTGGAATACGCCACTAATATATGATAAAACTGTAAAGAATTTTAAAGCTGGCTCAAGACCAAGAATCTCTACCAATATAAAATTTACGAGCAAATTAGCTAATTCATATAACTATATATAATACAAAATATGTAGAAAGTTAGTTATTTATTTATACTTTTTTTAGCTTCACGCTGTATCCCGCACATAGACGGGTAGACAGAGGGAACCTGTGAACCTAGTATCTTACACTTTCGTTCCCCATTTTTCACGAGATTCTGTAGGCATTGCGCGTTGCGTGGTGCCACGACACTTAGTTGTTAGTTATTACCCAAAATAAATGTAAAATGTGATTAGGAGGAGATAAAAAAATCGAACCCACTGTCTCTCGCGGACAAAGCAGTGAATTTTGTAGCTTTAAGCGTAAAGGTTTTCCGAACCCAGGCGTAAGTACAAGGAACTAGTATTATAACACAACCCTTCATTTTCCCACTTTCCGGCAAATTTTCTGATCTTTGCCTGAGAGCTGGCATATGAAAATAATTCATTACGCTGAATAAGAATCGAACACATAACCGTTCGTTGTAGTTACACATCCACCGTTGCGCCAGGTTGTTATTAAGTACATAAATCTTGATCGTCGAAAGCTGTTACAAATCATGTAAAACAGAAATCATTTAGAGGAACACTCGTAACAACGGTTTCGCGTGGCAATCGTAAAAACCACCATAAAACCGATGGGTTCGATGGCAAGACCATTACAAAGCAAGGTTATACATTACCATTCACAGTTTAGCACTTGCCTTACTTGTGTTTTAAGTTTAATTTGAGATAATGCTGTTAATTTAAATCGGTGTAACTGTTATAGTGTTATAGTTTTTTTTAATAATAATAAACCTGTGCGACCTCGTGGGAGCAATCCCCACTAAAGGACATGAAACATTATTTACTTAAATTTATATTTTCATTTCTTCGTTTTCACACACAGATCGCTTCGCTAATGTTGAATATTGTGTAAAAACCGTAACTTTACAAAATAAAATGTAAAAAAAACTAAACAAAATGCTATACAGTGGATTTCAAAAAAAAAATGAAATTAAGAACGAGTTTTGCTTGTATAAATAAGATTTTTAAGATTAATTAAAAAATACATTACCATTACTAAATATAAATTCAAAACGTACCCAAATAAAATAAATACCGAACTATTTTTTGTTTCTGCTCTAAAAAATGTCTACGACGAAGGCATTAAACTCACGCATCCAGAATCTCAGATTGTTCATCAGATATTCACCAGTGCGATAGATACTAATGATAGATCATACGCTTGATATACTGCTATAGGTTTGCTATGCTAATGCTCTTTTCTATAACCATTGTCATATAAGGCTGGCTGTTTACATGTCGATATATATAGCGATGTGTATGTATTTCCACCTAACTCTGCCAATCAGGATAGACAGAAGGGCACTGCGTTCACCAAAATTCGAAATATTGCATTACCTAATTCAGAGGTTTCTTTGAACAGAGTGGGAAATTTAATATTAAGTTCTTAATCATTCTTTAGACTTGTGATTCAAACCTATAACTATCACGTTAATAGGCATCAGTATGTAGTAAGGTAGGCAGAGGAAACCTAGTGTTAAAACAATCCGCTCTTTATTTTCTGCCGTCTGGAGTTCTCTAGGCACTGCAACGTGGCGGAACTCAACACCGAACTTTTCTACGACGCCAGAGCAAAGAAATGAAAATATTAAATATACCTATTAGTCCTCGACTGGGAACCAAACTCACAACTTATCGTTTTAAAGTCACACTCTTGTGCTCCTGCGCCACGATGTCCTCAGAAACCAATAGGTTTACAGATTTGATATTATACTTAATTGAATGCTGGCTCGAAAGGTGAATCATTTTGTAGATATATGATAACCAAGAAGTTATTCTACGCAAATTGATTATTTATCAGATTAGAAAGATGTCTAACGTGATAATTTACGTTACTTTGAAAATTTATTTAGTATATGAATCTATAAGTTTTTAATAATTTATTTAATTTAACTTATTAGATAAAAACTATGAAGTAGTAAACGAAATCTGTAACAAAACTGTAACAGAAAAAAATCTTTATTATATGAAATAACAATACAGTTAAATTTTCACAGTAAAAAATATACTCAAGATTGACTAAGTAAAGTGATAAAAAGTATAAATTGATAACGTCACTAAAGGCTATGTCAGCAAGTTCCTGTAAGCATATAATAAGACAGAGAATTATAGACCACATTATTCTTGATTTATAGAACATGAAAATAAGCATTAAGTGGGATTGTTTTGTTGTTTTTGCTGCAATGGCGCCACATCCGACGAACGAGTTGGCATATATCCCTGAAAGGATTGGACTTGGCACGGCCTGTTTTAGTAAGAAACCTAACTATAGTTGACGGTTTTCCGTTTTCTATTATTTGTATGTAGTACTAATTTAAACTTGAGTTAAGTTGTTTTGTTCTTAATGAAGGATCGGAAATGACAGGCTTAATTATACACGTTTAATAGTAATCATCATGACGCCGTGGCACTGTGGAACTCTGATTGTAAACGATATGGTTGTGGATTTGATCCACATTCGGGGAAACGAGTTTGGGAAAGGTGGGGTTGAGTCCACCACTCAACATACAATATCTAGAATTGGGCGAGATCAGAGTGTCGACATTAGGTTTTCTTTGTCTTATTGCCATTTCTTTCGAGCCACCTCATTTAGCATTTAATTTTATAATTTTCAACAATAAAAATTAAATAATTATGATTTATAATATCTTTGAATAACCAAAATATTTTCTATCATTTTACCTGTTATTATAATAACCGTAAAACTGACTTACTTGATTAATATATCGAGCTACACATAATAGGCTATAAAAGATATAATATAAAATCAAATATAAAACGCACGGTCATTGCGGAAATAAAGATATGTTTTTAATATATGTATACATATGTAACGTACAGAGGAATCTAGTTCTTGTCGCTTAAGGAAAAAACACTAAATTTCATTAAAGCAAAACAATTTTATAAGTAATTAATTTTACGCTTAGTAAATTCTATTGTGGTTCATAAACGGCTAATATTATAATTAAAGCGGTCATAAAATGTGAAAAAATAAATTTATATATTATACTTAATACGTATTATATGAGTAAATGAGAAAATTATCGCTAGAAATACATAAATTGTAAAACAAAAGATGTTTTTATATATAACGTTACGCATATATTAAATTTATCGGCTTTTAATATTTTTTTGGATCCTAAATATCATTTGGGTAGGCTGTGAGAAACCAGTGCTAGCATACTCCGAATTTGAGAACTGCATGTCTCGTTGACACGTGCTCGAGTGGCGTAACTAAACACCGCACCGTGTCTTTTAAAATTAATATAAAAACATAGTTTGAGAAAGCTTTAAAGCTGGAGATAAACCTAAGTCTAAGTTACAGTAGGTAATATCTCCACGACTATCATGAGACAAGTAATTATGGCATCGAATTTAAATACAAGTGCACATTGTCATGCATAACTCCGTTCAAACGTGTCGGCCACATTCATTGTGCACATACCAATATGACAAATGCATTCTACGATGCGCGTGCGCTGCCTTAGTTGATGTGATTGACGGTATTATCATTTTAGTAGAGCTTTAGTCTTGGAAGCGTTGAATTTATTTGTATATCACATAAAAGTATTGTGGGGAACTGAGTGTCTGACACTAGGTTCCTTTTGCCTACGGAATTGTTTTGAATTTGATTACTACTCGGGAGAATGAACGATTAAGAATGATTGGTAGGATAAAGCCCAGTGTTAAATTCCGTAATCCAAAAAGTAAATGCGGAAAAATACGGAAGACGGAGTGTCTTAAGACCAGTTTACCCTTATTTACATGGTGTATGTAGAAAAAACGTGTAAATGGTGTGAGTATATTTAATTTTAAAAAAATGTTCTTTTTTTAAATATTTATTTTTTAATTATCTACAGTTAAAAATTAAATAGATACTTAGCACTAAAATAGTAATAAATTTCTTTTTTTTTCATCCGTATACTACTTTAATTTCCACAAATTGAATAGACAAACACATTTCACAGCATTATTTTTTTAATATGTAAATATAAGTACCACAGATGATATAAGATAAATGCTGTTTCAACTAATTTATTTCTATAAAATAAGCTTAATTATCAATTCCCAACATTAATTCATACTAATGAATACTTGTTACAAGATAAATATAATCACCATGCGTAAACGCAGGTAATTTGAAAGTTGATGTAATAACAGTAGCGACTAGAAAATTATATATAACTAGTGGGCGCGCGCGGCTTCGCTCGCTTATTTCTACTCTTAGGCACCCCTCTAAAAAATTCTAAAAAAAACCACAAAACACGTATTCAATAAAATATTTTTAACACTCTGAATTTAATTTTTTATAAAAATCGTGTGTCGATTTAAAGATTTTTCTATACAAACTTTTGAACCCCTTATTTGCATTATATACGTATACGATGAAATAGTTTTAAGAGTCTGAATTTCTAATTTTATAAAAATCGGTGGCGATTTAAAAAAAAACCATACAAAATTTCAACCCCTATTTCATCCCTTTAGGGGTAAAATTTTTCAAAATCCCTTCTTAGTGGATGTCCAGATTATGAAAATAAACATCTGTCCAAATTTCCCGTTTCTACGCACAGCGGCTGTGCGTGCGTCTTACCTCAGTCAGTACATGTCCTTTTATAAATATAGATAATAAAAAACAGCTTCACTTTTTGAGGGACCTACACTCCGTTCTCGAGTTCGTCTGCAAAATTTTCACTAATTTATTTTGTGTCAAAACTCCACGTTACATTTGATGTACTTCGGCGGGGAAAGTCGTTTTAATACCTCTAAGAGGGAATCACACTCACGAATCATCTTTAGAGCCAGGCGGTGTATTACAGTAGCGCGACGGTCTATAATAAAAAGTTATTTAATTTTCTCTATATTAGATATAATTGACGGGCTTGCTCTATACGTTAAATATAGTTAGTTATATATAATATTACCTAGATTAGTTAAAGGTGCGATAAGTTCGATAAGACTTGGCCCGTTTTGATAAAGTTACGAGCGAATCACTGACTTTTCTTTTCTGTTCGTAATATGCTGTAAGAAAACATAATATGCTAGAATGGCATAAAGATATTTGATTAAACTAAACAAATATTTGGAAGCAGTACAGTTTTTTACCACATTTGGAAAGAATCACTAGATTAAAAGCTATACTTCACGTTGCATCCTGCACATAGTAGAGTAGGAAAAGTGAACCTGGTGTTAAGACTCTGCGTTATTCGATAAGATACTACCGTTCCTGACTTTTCGCCGAGTTCGCCGAAAAACTCTACGCGGCGCCCTAATTACGGGCGAGGAACTGAAAATTTTAAATATTTTATTCCCCTGACTGGGAATCGAACCGACGCGATTACATTCCCACACTTGTGCCCCGGCCATGTCAGATTAGAATCTTTTCATTTAAGCAGGAAATAAAGAATGGATTACTCGCCCGAATTCTGCGAATGCTGGTTGAATGGTAACCATACAAAATTTTTAGTTAAGTCCCTTAACGAGAACTTAATTTTTCTTTGAAGCACACCACACGAAAAATATTTACCAAGCTATAAAAAAATATGTTTTTTTTTCAACATCTTGATATAGATTATACCAAACAACTAAAATACGTCATCATCATATTATAGTTTAACTATTAAGGTATCCCCTCCGGTGCCATAATTGACGGTTTCCCTGGCGCCTATATGATCGTGATTCGAATTATAAGTGTTGTCGTTGACCCTAGCGAAGCCCTATCAGTAGTTTTGGTTCACCTGTTAGTTTGAATTCCTACAATGTATATTTTAACAATGTAATGTGGTTTGTCATAAACGATGATAGCTGAACTTCTGTTTCTAAGTAGTATTGTGATATAGTTAAGCACAAAAAATATTAATTAGATATCATTTTAACGTCTACTTTACACTCTATTAAATAAAGTCTCCTTCCATTGATTTACGTTCGCAATGGTTTATACGTACATATAATACATATTAATGTAGAGCTTAGTACCAATTATACAGCGAAGCACTAGTTTAACATAAATGATAATATTAAATTAATATACGATTACATCAAGATGTTTCAATATGCCTAATTTTATTTTTATATGTTTTCGCAACATTTGACTGTCTTGATATGTTAATTACTAACATTATAAATATAAATGACTATTGATTAGAGGTGAAACATTTTAGGATGGGCGTTGTTTGTCCGAATCGCTTCAAAGCCAATATGTTATTTCGTTCGCTCGGGTTTTCTTAGTCTCTTGGCCCGAGGCCAGGGACTTGACGAGTGCTTGACAGCCAACTTGACCTGTATATGGAAGCACAATGCGGCGAATTAAAAGATAAATTTAGGCTGATGCCTACTTGGCTTACGTAATTTCCTTAATTTTTACTTTATTGTTCTCGAAACAACGAAAAATATAACAGTATATTTTAATTTATTTCTATATTTAAATGTTCGTATTTAAACATTTTTTTTTCTTTTTGCAGATGCAACTCAACACGAAATCAGACGGAACTCCTCAACTTTAGCGTTTTAAGTTCAACCTGACAAAAGTTATCTGTGATCTCATTTAGTTTAGTTAACCAAACATTTGCCTAGTAGTTAGTCGTAAGTGAACAATAATCGTAATCAGTTATCAAATGTTAAAGGTAAATTTAATAAAAAGACAAATCTTCAGTGTTTCATATAAATAGTTAAAAATGGCAATCTAGTTTTCGGTCATGGATGACAGATAGTATGTGTAGTTGAAGGATGGGATAATGGAAGTTGGGGCGTTAGGTTCTTGAAAATGCCGCATGCGCACTCGAGTTCTGCAGCGAGCTCGGGCGGCGACGACCTGGGCTCCACGGACGAGGTCAAGGTATTCAAAGACGAAGGTGACGGAGAAGACGAGAAGAGAAGTTCAGAAAACCTTCTAGAAGAAAAATCTAGTCTTATAGATTGGACTGAAAGTGAAGTAAGTGGTTTTAGTGTTTCTAATTATAGCATTAACTTATTATTCCATAAAGCTTTCTATCGGAACAATCTTAATGTCTCAATTATTGCATCGTTGTTAGAGGGGAATGAGCAACCTGATATAGTATTAGTACTTTAATTTTTTTAATAACATAATCTACGTTTACAAACAGGAAGTAAGTTTAAATAATAGGTTCATGTTTCCCATCATTGTTGGAAATTATTACTCTAAATACATATTGTCGATGAATAAAATGTGAGGTTACGAAAACAAAGACAACATGGAAAAACATGGTAGTCATATTAAATTGTCCTCACGGCAACCAAGCTAAGGTTAGAGCTCTTCTATTTCTACCTTTCTAAGCCCGGTGACGCTTTATTAAAACATTAGGGCATAATGCTCATTCGAAAAACGGAAACGATTAAACTATGTCACTCAAAAGGGGCATCATAGGTGGTCGGTGCAACCATAAATTGCAAGATAAGACAATTCTGCAGTTTGCTTTGTCTATTTTCATACTAACATGTACATAATTTAAAGAATTACTTCACGGGGCGCTTCGATTTGCACTATTCATTATTAAAACAACTATACAAATATAACCTTTTTTCTTGTTCAAGAAGCTTTAAAATTGCATACACAAGATTTAGTATAAGAATTTGATGGTACCCTCCTATAGCCCAGCAGGTGTTTACTTCAGGTAGATCTCTATTGATGTTTTCATAGCGTTAAAGTACAATACCATTGAATGCATTATATATTGATCAGCAATCAGTGCGCCTTGTCAATACCTAACAAATACGTAGAAAACAACTTAAATAAAACCCGAAAAGGCCCTTATATAGATAAGAATAAGAGCTTTAAAAGCTTTGTAATACGCATGAATTAAATGACTTGCAAGTTGCAACATACTGCAATTGCTACTCATAATTTTACACTTTCAATGTAACGAAATTCAACGAATATTACTGTTGGTCTTGTTCATGTCCACCCACACTCTAGGCTACTATTTGAACCAGTTTTTTATCACAGAACTTCACACGGATCAATTTGTCATGTTTACGGCGCAGCTCGTTCCCGTTGATGATCATTTTACGTCAAGAATTTGATAATATACCATTTACGACTGCATCGGATTTTTATACGCTCCAAGTGTCGGGTTTTAATATTCATAAGGAGAAGCGGTTAGTGACCTCGTTATGTTGGACTATGCGTAGATTAACATCGGAACTGTTCACTTAAATTTTTAAACTACTTAATTAGTGGTAGGATGGTCACAAATAATAGAGATAAAATCGCGGACTCCCCCAAAACATATTTATAATCGCAAATTGCCCGTAAAACAAACAAATCAACCGCAAGAACCGAGACTAACGTCACCCAAAACACTGATTGTCGGAGCGCCATACAAAAAATTGAGAAGAAAGCCCCAGGTACGTTTCCGAAAATTTATGTAAAATAATATTCCAGCCGACATAAATTAGATAGTCATTGTGTTATTTCCGAAAACTCTATTATTCGCTAGGAAGGGGCGCGTACACAATGCACGTCTACCTGCAGTCAGGTATTTCTTATAATAAACAAGAACTCCCACTGCTTTTGTGGACGAATTTACCTGTCGACCCGAGAGGCGAGGGAGTGCAAACATTCCTTGGACACCTACAAATGACGCTCATGTATGGATTTCTCATCCTTCTCTCCCCATCTCCGAATTCGAACGGCAAGAACGAGACAGAGAATCAGATTTGTACAAGATTCCCAAAGTATTACAGTCACGGATCGTATAAATATTGGATTATAGTTAGGTGCAATTCTGCTTTGTATGTCATAATAGCATCGATTATCGTACGTGATGCCATTACAATACACTTTATGCGTACAATTTTCTTTTGAGTTTCGATTTCTTTTAGATTACAATTTGACGGCTCGTGAATTGGATTTAAATCGTGTTGGTGCTACGCCTGCTTGATTTTTGGAAATGTTTTCATAACAACAAAATCGATTTTATTATGTTGTTTGTTTGAACAGGCAAAGTGGATACGACCAGCCATATTGTACAAATCCTTGGCCTTTGATTTCTATTATTGCTAACTCATTTTAACGTACACATTTTAAAGTAATTTTCATTCACGTCAATTGTGAAATTATTAAAAACATCTTAGAGAAATAGCAAAGCATGGAAAACATTCCTTACTTTAGAAAAAAGTAAGTGCCTACGCTATTTCCGCTGTGGTTATGGTACGCTTGATGATTACTGGATAAGTGCTAGTTCCAGAGAACATTACTACGGACGAATATTTTTATAATATATTTTATAAGAAATTGGGCTTTTTCAGTTTATTAATAGTACATATTATACAAATTACATCGAAACAGATTAATTACTTCTTAGTTATTGTTATCTTATATCTAATTACATACATCAGTACCTTACTTGAATTATTTATCAGTTAATATTAACAATAAATAATCTCCTTTAAAACAACATTAATCACTAATCAATGATGTATAAAATGAATTTCTCCCAATATGCGCCCGCGCACCAAATCCACGTCTATATTTAGCGAACAACGATCTCTTGTCTGATGCCATCCGTTTCCGTCCGCCATACTGGCCTTAACTGAAACTAACGATTCCTGAGGGTTTCGGTCTTATTTCGTACTAAATGTTGATCAAGTTACAGTTAAAACAAAACTGCAATAAAGTTTTGTAACTAATAATTATATATAGTTACTTATATTTTATAACTTTTCTCATTATATTTGACAAATTATGATAATTATGGAATATTGTTAATTATGTATACTGATTGTATTTGTCATTCTGATAAGAATCATCCACATGGGACGTTGTGGAGCAGTTGGACAACGTTTGACTCAGCGCAGTGGTTATGGATTTAACTCCACTTTAGCAAACAAAGGCGGTTAACGTTTAGTTTTATGACACAAAGTCCCGAAAATGCCTGGTAAATTTGAGCCCAACACTAGAGTAGAGTAGAGTCATAACACTAGATTACCACTGCCTTAGTGAAAAATGTGATATTTTAAATATTTTTATCTACAATTAAAGCGACACAGTTGTAAAATTAAATATAACACGATGGTATTAATAATATATCTTAGCGCAAATCCTCATATTAATTTAGCCTTGCGCGTACATTTGGTTAATTAGTATTTATTGCTAACTGTCTTCCTTTTGGGTCGCCATCTTTAATGTCGCCTGATTCAGTTTATTGTCTGTTTATCTCGATTACTTACTTGTTTGTAACGAGTTGCGAATGGATCTCACGACGGCTGGATATCGTTGTTTGGTGTAAATGTGATATTACAGTCTTTCCAGTTACTGGATGATTTAGTTGCCGTTGTTTTTTACGCATATAGCAGAGGGAACGTAGTGTTAAAAAAATTCGTTCTCCAGACTCTGCCGAAATAGCGCTCAACGCCGCGCTTCGTCTTAGGTGTCTTTAAGAAATTTATACAAGTCATAGTAATTCGAGCATTATAGTTGATTTAAAAATAACTTCATGGAAAAAACATTCTTTTGCAGAGATGTCGACCAAATTTAAGAAATGTAATAAATATTTTTAACTAACGAAATCAGGAAACAATAGCTTACTATACATTACGTTACTTTAATAGGTTCTTTGAATATAAACACTCAAACACTAACATAAGTATCATATCAACTTGCCCTCGTCATAAATTACATACAAATTTTAAACCATTACCTCTTACCACTTACTCGGCATTAAATAAATTATCATATCTATCAAAAAGCCTTCACACTAAATATGCCATGCATTTACCATAATATCAAGAATAATCTGCAGTATTAATTTCACATGCCTCATCTAGACGTGGGTTAGGCTAATTATCTAGGTATTCACGTAGGAAGTTGCATTGGCCTCTATAACTATTGTTTTAGATATAGGCAGACTGGAATAGTCATACTGGTTTGCTATCGTCTTTAGTTCGGTTGGTTTATAAACATTGGATTGGATTGTTTGTATTGTACTTATTCATTATGTACTATTCAATATTTTAATGATTTCCAATATTTTAGTTTTCTAAAATAAACGTTGTATAAAAACATTTTGAAACGTTTTATTAAATTTGATCTTAGTGGAACCCGCATCTATTTGTCCAAGCGCTCTAGCCAATTAAGTCATACATCTTTATAACTTAATTTAAAAAATTCCGGCTTCCAAAGTATTATGCTTAAGAATGGTCATTTCACAGCAGATAATATCTTTTATTATTAATTTAATTTTTTTGTGTTAATAACAATAAAAAAAACACAATGTATAGATTTTTTCTTAAAAATTATATTTAATTTATAAGTAAAAAAATTCCACAATTAAAATTTGTTCACAATGTTTTAAATGTGTGTCTCACAATATAATAATTAGTACTTTGCATATGTTCTTAAATCAATTTTGTTGCTATAGCATTACCGTAATTCATCTGTATCCCACACATGTCTGCCTATTTGAGCATATCCATGTAAATAAATAGATAAACTAAATTTGTTATTAAATATTAATATATACGATTAAAAATTAATATAGAAATGCCGCGTTAAGTTACATTCAAGAATTCATTGGAAAATGGGGAACGGAAGAGTCTTAATGGCAACGGAGTGTCTTCAGATTCTCTCTGTCTATATAATATAAATAAGAAAAGAAAGTATAACTACGCATTATTAATATTACATCACAATTAACATCAACAAGAAATAAAGTAACTGAAGGACTACCTACATTATATTGAAAGTACCTTCCAGCTTATCAAATCAATTAATCAAATTAACAATATTCCTTATCAGTACAGGGATCTGATGGTATCTAGATAAGGCAATATCAGTTTGAGCGTCACCTCCGTGCATTAGTTATGCAAGTTTGTGCATTAGTGCATGCGTAGTCGTTTATGAGAGGCCGTGCCATGTTTCCGTTTGTAACATTGAATATGGTAACAGTTCAGTGACTTACTAACTATCTATTTATCTTAGTTGGGGTTTTGGAGACTTGTTTCTTGTATATAGATTTTTAATATATATTTTGGTTAAGTTGGCGTGGCTTGGTACGGTGTCTAACTGTAAACGCGACAATTGTAAGTTCGATTCCCACTTGGGGGCAAGAGTTGCATTTCCTAGTTCTATAGTTCCATTATTCAACACGTAATGTCTTGAAAGTTCTTAGCACTAAAGTGTCTCTGCCTACCACGCTATGTGGGGGTACAACGTGAAGCTGATATTACAAAAATAATACATTAAAAATGTATATATTAAGGTAAAAAATATATATATTCCTCTGTAAGTTTTCATAATAAATAATGCTTTCACTCGAATTTTTTTTGATAAAAAATATAAAAATAACATAAAAAAATGCGCTATTACGACGCAATTATAATTTCTTAACACATAAAAATATAATTTATATCGATTGTTTATCGTACAGATCAACTTATGTACTTCCTCCATTCAATTTACATTACATTTGATAAGATTATAATTATTAATATATGAATATATTCAAGGCAAGCAATTACATGTACTCGATGAACAATTATAAGCACACTAAATAAATACAGTTCTTGTTGATAGTAATCTAGAAACAATTATATATTTTTTGTAACATTTTTATCTCTTGAAATAGTGAAAAATAAATAAATCCATACGAACTATCTCTATATTTAACTTTAACCTATAAATATTTCACTTTTTTTTCTACACAGTTGGGTGAGCTGGGAAAACTTAGTGTATAGTGTGCTCTAAGTAGAGAAAAATGATATACCGGAACTCTACGCCGCGCAATTCTTTTTTTTAAATCTTAATTTACTTTAATTTAGTAAATTTAATATGAATAATATTTGGGTAGATACAGTTACACTTGTCCAAAACGCTATAAAGGAAGGAAAAATAACCAATAAAAAATGACATGTAAATCAGTTGTTATAGAAAGTATTTATCAGTTATCAATAACCCTCACATTAAAATGATAAGTTATCAGCTGGATGAAAGGAGCCACAGTCGCATATTGTGCATTATGTAGAGTATATTGGTTTTAATAGGTAGTGAATTTTTTGTTGCCTTTACTGTCTAACTAATATTTACGTAATAATTAATATGTTACAACGTGATGGTCATAGATTCGAATCCATTTACGAATATTATTTTACAGATTTACGATGTATCCCATGTAGATGCAGAGTGAGAGAAGAACCTAGTGTTCTAACTACGTTCCCAAATTAACGAAATACTACAAATCATTTCGATATTTCATATTTATTACGAACACCTATATTTAAGTATATTTATATTTTGTATGATTTCTGAAATACAAACTTAGAATCGGCCACCCAGTAGTGTCATTAAACTGCCCGCAAGATGCGGGAGTGGTATTTCATATAATTTTGTCATTTGTGGTGCTATTTCAATTAAAGGGGGCAAAGAGACAGTAGTCAAATAACAGTAACTCCGTTTCTATTTTTATTTTATTATTTCATATAACCGCTCTTTAAAGGTGATAATTTATTAGCCAACATTTTTGTATTGATGAAGGATCCAAAATTACGTTTAAGGTTCTTATTTTCAATTTATCTATATATAGCTAGATTTGTTATATGTAGTGATCATGTATCCATAAACGATATGGTATTTAATTTCAATATTTCTATCATCCTCTAACTAGATAAGGTAAACTTTTTATATAAAAACAATTAAGACTACAAAAATCAAAACCACAGCCTCCGGTATACTGCATCAAAATTGTACTTCCGTACCAGATGTATGGTTGTATTTGAAATATAAAAATATAATACTTATGAATTTACAATATAATACGTATACAAGCATGACAATTGGGTTGGATTTATATTAAAAAAATGTTTATATTAAAATTTATATTAAAATTTCTTCGCTTTGGTACCGTGACAAAGCACGGCCTTGAGGCCCGTCACCCAACTCACAATGCCTTAAGAATTCGGCGGAAAGTGGAAAACGGCAGTGTTAATGGAAAACGGAGTGTCTTAACACTAGGTTTCCTAGTTCTCTTTGCCTACCCTGCTATATACAGTGTGAAGCTAAAAATAATCTGTACAGTAGATAGTATTAAATAAAAGAAATATTATGAGATATTAACATTTCTAGAATTCAATAGAGCGTGAAACATACTAGGGTCGTAATCATTTATGAATGACGTATTATTTGTGGTTTGAGCCCAACTGATAAGTGATAACTCCGCATTGGATTATTGGGATGATAGCCATTGTTAATATACTGACTGATATCTGATGTTTGAAATCGATTTTATAGTTGATACAACAGATTTTTATTACCTTTCTTTTGTTTTTATAGTGAAGGATTTCTTTGTAGACATTTTAATACGGATAATGCTAGTTCGCGTTAATGTACTTGGAATTAAACCTTATATGATCATTTGCTCTTTTGGCTGTTTTACATTTAAACCGAACACGATCAATATCTATAAGGGATTTACAAAAAATATCTAATATATATAAAAATAAAATAAAAAATAAATAATATATAAAAATAATAAGGGCCACACAAATATGGTAAAGGTACAATTATAGATCTGGCAATCGATGAGTAACACTCCAGAGTGAGGAACCTCCTCACAATACGCGCCGCCGTCGACAGCTAGACGATAACCTATTAAGATATTAGTTGAGGCTTTTCGCTATTAAACTGTTAGCTGAAACTATTATCAGCATAATGACAGTCGCATAGACATCCCACATAGCAATACCTACCCCACGATCTTAAATATTTAGCTTTATTATTATTTATGCAAAAAAAGAACCTATAGCAACTGTGAAAAATTTGTGAACGCTACCACTGCGCTATATTCATATGTAACATAGAAAAAGCGTGTTATGTTTAACGACTTTAATAAAATGTATTTGTCCAAACAAAAAAAAATAGGTATCCGTCAACCATCTAACACTGTGTTAGTTTAGTTCAGTTCAAAGCGTGAATGGAATCGCGATAGCTAGTAACTTTTCCAATCAAACGGCAGTTAGGATAAATCACGGCTAGTTAATGAACAAGATACGATTTTTTTTTGAAACTTTTATTTTTAAACTGTTTTTAGGTGCGTCGTTAAATTGTATATGTAAAGTTTTTATTGTACTCTAAAAGAGGTTTTATGCTATTGCGTTCCCAGAATGTTGGTACTAAATATAGTGAACTTAGTGTTATTGGGGATGTTTGTATGTGTTTTAACGTACCATATGTTTTTGTTTTATTTGAGTATTTTAGTTTCTTAGCAGAGGTCGTCGTGGTGTTGTGGGATAGGTTCTGACTGCGACGGTTGTGAGTTCGATTTTCTCTCAGGGAGAATAATTATATTCAATTCTCATTTCGCTGTACTAAGTCCCGAAAATTCGGCGGAAGAACGAAAACAGATGACATTTTTTAACATTCCAATTGCCTATATTACTATGTGGATGGAAAAAACGTGAAGCTACTATACTTTATTTTTAAATATTTCAAGTAAAATATTAAATAAGTTTTTCCTACTTGTTTTCATATTTACTTAAAACTGCGGCGAAATATCACTATAACTTTTTTTTTCTTCACGCTAATCTCCGCACATAGCATCGGGAAACGAACTCACAACCTGCCGCGTTTACAGTCGCACGCTTGTGCACCTGCGCCACGACTGGTCTCAGTACCAATCGATATGCATATAGCATTTCGTATTCAATGAAAAAAGTCAATCTCTATGTATAGTTTTCAATGACATATAAAAATAAGAAATTATATTAATATACATGTTTCGCAAGGTTAAGCGTACCTACAGATTTCACGAGTCAACGAACTTTTATAGATAAACGCGGAACGGCCACATCATCACAATATTATGTTTTGAATATTATTAAAATTATTTCATTTACTTAAAAGCCATATAAATGTAAATTAAGATAAACTCAGATTAAGAGAACTCAGAGAAATAAAACTATGAAATCAAATGAATATATGTTTTTCATTTTACAGTATATTTTACGTCCACCATTCTGATGTAACTATCTACTGTGCAATAAAACTAACTGGACTGGCCAGATGTCTATAAATTCGTCAAAAACAACAATTTAAACAAGTTAATTTAGACGTAAAAACTATTACGGCTAATCAAGGCTCATCGATTATGTTCTTTAAATGTTATTGTGTAAACAAACGTTATAGAATTTGATTTACATTAGCTGGTTATTCTTAGGTTTAGTATTTTTGTATTAGTGTTAGTTGTGACAGTGTGTGACTGTAAATGTGTTGTGGGTTTGATTCCCACTCCGGATATATTTATTATTTTAATATAATATATATAATGTGAAGGTTCCCTCTTAAACTATAAGTTAAATTTCAGTGTAACAAATAAGTTATTAACGTCGCGAGCAGCTGCATTACAACGTACACACTGACGAGTGACCCGAGCGACGAAACTAGCGTTTATCTGAATACTTTATCAGTTAAATACTTTAAATATTAGCTTCCGTGTCGTAGTGTCAGTGGCGTTACCAAATACCACGGTTATCACTACAAACATTGCTATCTGAGCTTTTAGTAGACAATAGAGTTAAACTTTTAAGTTAAAAAGCGAGCTTGACTCGGTGTTATAAAAGAAATGACTTTTGTTTATTTGTAGATAATATATGTATGTATGTTAGAGCAATTTTGATTTCTTATCTGTTGTAAAGATTTTTTTGAAAAATAACTGTTTTAAAAAATTTTTTTCCTTCGTCCGCTTCAAAGTGATATATTTGTTTTATTTATAAATATATTGACATAAACAAAGTCTTAATGTTAAAGAAAGTTCACATAAAACATAAAAAGCAGGTATTTCTTCTTAAAAAAAACTTGTATCTAGATGTCATTTATACATTCAAATACATTTAGTTTCATATATTTAGTGTCTAAAAAGGAATGATTGAGCAAACATGGCCGTGCCCGGACCCGTTGACTCATCCTCACGAACAAATGTTATCACTCTTCTTTTGTTTGTTTCTCGTATATCAGAGACGAGAGGGCTGTCAGTATAAAAATAACGTATGCTATTTAGAAAGATGTATTGTAAATAATATGTTTTGTATACGATGATTTTAATTATTAATTTGTGCTTTAGTTTCAGCTAGTAAAATATCCTAGTATTAGTAATGAAGAAACTGTAGTGTTCGGCACTCCGTGCCTGCATACTCTTTGACTGGGTACTCTGCTAGGAATACAGTGTGTAACTAAAACTAAATTTCAATAATATTTTTCGTTTAGAAAAATATTATTGAAATTCTACAAAGGATACATACTATATAATTAATTGCTATTTAAAAAATATACCATACAAAAACAAAAAGATATTTGTTTTTAATTATCTCAAGTAGCAACCCTAAGCAACTCACCAAATATCAAGACATCAATACCCATAAGAAGTATTCCAGCCAAGAGGCCAACACTCCTGGCCATCATTTCTGGCCTTCCTTAACACGTCGCTCTTCGCCATCGTAAGAATTTTTGTAATGCATCCTGTTTTAAACTTATTGATAAATTGTGACCTGATTTTAGAGATTTGATATATTGTTTTTGTATAGAAGTGCTTTTTATTCCTTTGATTTTGATTAAAGTGAATATTAGTTTGATTGTTTATTTGTCTTATGCGTAATATTTGATTTGAATTTAATTGTAGTTAAAAAGTTGTTTTGAGCATATCAAGGAAACAAGTGAGACCCACGTCGCTCTGCCGCGCAGCGTCTAACTGTGAACGCGACGGTTATGGGTTCGATTCCCTATTGAGGTAATTAATTATTTTCATTAACACTGTTTAATTCATTGGTAACAAGCCAAACAACAGCGTTGAATCCCGCAACGTACTAAATAATGTCTTAAAGTGTGTTAACACAATTTTTAAATTACAGCTTATTAAATAACTTTTTCCATTCAAGCTGTCTCACGTTCCTATTGAATGATATAATTGATAAGGATAACGTAATTTGAATTCTACCGTATTGTATACAGTATGTATATACATAATATGGTTATAAATAAAATTTTGTTATCAGTTATGTAGCTCGTTATCAATACACAATAGAAAGTTTTTATTTTAATTTAAAAAAAATATTTATAAGAACATCTTATATTTATTAGGGAATGGGTTCTAATTGAACCCTTGAGTTATTTCCATTTTCCGCTTATCGTAATTTCAATTTCCGTTCAGCGTTCTTACAATATAAAGCGCGGTGCTGAGTACCGCTAGTTAAAAACACAGTGTCTCGATTTGAATATAAAGCGGAGAACGAAGTGTCTTGATACTGGATTCTCTTCACCTACCCTGCTACTTGCGATAAAGCGGGAAGGGAAATAATATAAGTATATATATTTTAATGTATCTAAAAATATAGTATTTTTACAATATTATTATTATTGGCGTAAATCTAAATTCAAGTTATTCCGATTGGTAAGTGGACGCTATTTGACACGCAGTACCATTGAATTGAATGCGATTGAAAATCCGGTACTACAGTAACAGTACTTTCTTCTGTAAGCTTGGAGCCAGGTTCTCTCTGTCTCATAGTTAAAACATAGTGCCAGTCGTGGAACTTGCGAGTTCAAATCTATTAAGCTTTAGTAATAGTAAGTACTGAGTGTTGTACTGTACTCTTATTACTACGACATGTTTTTGGAAACCATCTATATATACAATTATATAACATTTAATCCAACAACCAAAACTACCTGACATTGATTACAATATAAACTTTATTTATAGAAATTAAAAAGCTTCACATTATTATCATTAATCAAAAATAAAATTAAAACATGTAATAAAAAAATATATAAAATCGATTTAGTAGACATAAGTGTTTACATCGATTTAAAAATATCACATATATAAATAAACTATCCGTTGGGATGTATGTTTATGATTCATGCTGCGAAAATCGATAAAACTATTTTTAATTTTGAATATTTGATCGTTACGTCGAGAGCCATTACTGCGGCTCGTTTATCGAGATGTTGAGAGGTTGCTCTAGCCATGATCGATGTGTAGTATTCTAGTCTTCGATCTTCTATAATCTATATTATAATTTGTTAGCATATCGATTTCTATCGATCTTTCGACGTAAGAGAATATTAATGTAATGTAACTTTTTAAAGAGAATATTTAAAAAATCCAAGATTGTAAATTAATTAATTATAAACGAAATTTTTAGCATAATTAAATTAACATCAACTTAATATTGAAAAAGTAAAAAAAATCTACGATTCATTTTATTGAACTGAATAATAAAAAGCTTTTATAATGAAAAGTTCAATAACAAATTAGGGTTGACAAAATTTTAACAAGATTCCTTGGCAATATAATTAACGTAACTTTTTTATTTTACAACAAGATTTTATCAGAAAAACTGAGAATAAACCGATATACACAACACCTGCTCCGTGAAACACGGCCGATCATCATTATGGTAATGCTTCTCAAACTCAATAAATTTTTAATTTTAAATACAATCAATTATAAACCTTAGACGTAATGACATTTAATCTAAATTCGAAAACACAATTCAGTATACAGGAGAGAAAAATTGAGACCGTGTCAAAAAGAACGAGACTCCAACCAGGCGCCAATTAAGCAAAATAAATGCTTATCCCGTCCTCAATAAATCGATATCACGGTATGAAAGGCCTAACAGTTACGCCCTTCATTGGATTGGGAATTATGGTTTTTTTTAATAATTTCTATGCACAATATGAGACCTTGTTATGAAAGCTGAAAGTGTCAGAATTTGGTAAGCAGGGAAGCCCGAGTTGCGCCTTGTGGCGACGCACCCGACGCTAACGAGATAGAGTGAGATGAGGAGATCACATTTTCAAATGCAAGAACGGGGTAAAAAACAAACAGAACTCTCGAAAAACACTTGTGAGATAACAAAGGCTGACTTCCACGAAGACGTTCAATAATTTGTCTTTTTAATTTTACGGCGGACTGCCATGGCTTTTAAATATAGTGTTTTTTTCTATAATTCGACCTCAGTCAGAGCCATTAGGTCGAGAGACTACGTATTCGGAAACTCATTACGGCCGCGTTGCTGTGAAATTCTTTTATGGCTTATTGTTTCTATAGTGCACAAGTGTAATAAAATGTAAAGTACGACTCGGTACGGTCTCGTTTCTTTAGATTTACACTCGACTCAGTTGTTAAATACTGGTTTTTGAGAGTAAGTGA
The DNA here is from genome assembly GCA_917862395.2 of Heliconius sara. Classification (NCBI taxonomy): domain Eukaryota; kingdom Metazoa; phylum Arthropoda; class Insecta; order Lepidoptera; family Nymphalidae; genus Heliconius; species Heliconius sara. The sequence goes on along the minus strand of OU860797.2, from coordinate 17,754,686 downwards.
GCTTAATTTAAAAATAAAGGTCGAACAAACGTGTGGTAAAATAATATAAAATGAAAAGCAAGCTAAATACAATAAAATGAAACGGGCATAAAAGGAATCGGAACCAGTTCTGGCTCTATCGGTTTAGTTGTAAAAAGCTCATTCCATATAATATTACCCATTACAGCCCTGAGAATCACTGCCCGGCCAATCGCCACGAAGAATTCGTAAATGGAACGCAACTTCGATTTTTAATTGTTTTAACTGGATTTTATAACAGACCAGTGTTTTTTATATATTTTATTTTAAATTTTTACGATGACTTCAAGGCTTTTTGCTACATTCAAAATTTAATTACATGAAAAAAAAATACAAGAAAATATATAAAAATAAATGTTACGGTTTTTTGTGTAAAACATAAAAATTACATCTACATTTTTAGTCAAGCATTAAATTTTAATACGCATTTAAGTGCAATTAAAATCCGATAATGGTCGTAACGCCCTTTAAACCCCAATTATTTCATAATATTCGTATCGTTTTGTAAACGGGCAACCCCACCGGAACTCGTTACTGAGCGATTAGTGTTACCAGTTAAGGAGAATGTTACGCTAATAGTTGGGGCGTGGTTAGGGACATTTTTTCAATTTTTTTGTTAAGCTATTCTTCTTGTAAATGGACCGAAGAAATTTAATAAAGCGTATATTAGAAAAATGATAATTAAGCTAACATTCTATACTGAATGCTAACTTCGTTAATTAACATTATTATTACGATTGTATTGTGAATTGCAGAGAGAACCATACAACATTTAACCTCAGTATATGAAATTGAAATAGTGTTGTTTTATTTTTCGTCAACCTTCTATATAATATATAGATAATTAAATACAATAGACAAGCTTCTTACACATATAAAATATTGTAAAATAATTGTGCAATTTAACGCTTTATAAAGTAATCGTTGATTTTATATGGCATTACAAACTTTTAGTAATAAAAGTAATAAAACTTTTATGTTTAGCGTTAACTAAAAAATGTGTCTTTTAATCTTTGTTTTTATCTCTACCCACCTCACAATATTTTCCGGGACTTTCTCCTTTCTTTGTTTTTAAACTATTTATACTCTGTCTCATATAATGCACTGTAAGCAGAGGGAACCTAGAATTGGAACTCAACGGTCTTGGTAAAAAGGAGGATCGAACCCACAGGCGCCACGTTCACACTCAATTTGGCAGTAACTTAATATTCAAACTATTTCAGATTATTAACAGAACTATTTATTAGCATTTATCGTGATGAACACTACTAAATTCTAACATAACAACAATATAAATCGTATAATAATCTATGATTAATAGCCTAATTAATTTATTTGTTAGTAAACATTATTTAACGTATTCAAATATGATATATTAAGTATATTGTGTGACTGCTTATCTATTAAACAATAAATAGAAAATGTTATTTAATAGACGCCGTCATTGCGTAATTGATAACCGATAGTTGTGGGTTTGTTTCCCTCTTGGGGGATGTTTTAGCTTACAATATTTTCGTTGCTCCATCCTTGTCAGATAACGGTATTTGTCTACAGTTTTTTTAGCTTTACGGTATATCCTGCTTATAGCATTGCAGGCGTAGAGATATCATAATGTTATAACACTCCGTTTTATGCTTTCTGCCCAAAAAAAACTGCACGTTCAGTGACGGAACTCAACGCCGCGGTCCGAGTTGGCGTAATATAAAATAAGACCTTATAATATTTTTAACGATCATAAAATAAAATAAAGACAATGATATAATTAACTTTTTGTAAGGTATACTTTACGATTTTTACATGGTGTTTGTTACCTGTCATATCTAACACACCATAAAAGTACCGAGCGTGACTTACCAGTACGTGTGTTTACTTCCGGATCTCTTTGTTAGCGGTAGTATTAAATATGAGTTTATAGTAAAAGAGATGTTAATATGGTTAATCAGAACGAAATGAAATAAAATTGTGTATTAAATAAAGAGAAGTTGTTGTGATATTATTACGAGTGAAAATAGAAATTATAAAAGAAACTCTTTTGTTAATATATATGTATGTGTTGTAATTAATATTGTTGTTATGAATTAGTAATTTGAGTTGAATTAAATATTTTATTAGTGATTGAATTATTATAAAGTTATTGGTAGTATTAAATACGAGTTTATAGTAAAAGAGATGGCAATATGATTAATCAGAACAAAAGGAAATAATGTGTGTATTTAAATAAAGAGAATTTATTGTGATATTGTTACGAATGAAAATAGAATTATAAAAGAAATTCTTTTGTTAATATTGTTGTTATGAATTAGTCATTTGAGTTCAATTAAATATTTTATTAGTGATTAAGTCATTATAGGAAGTTGCTGTATAATATTTTATGAGATTATAAACTAAATGGAATACTGTAAATAATAGTAGGGTTGTTATTAAAAAATTAAATATTGTTAATATACTTGATTTATAATCTATTGAAACTATGTTTATTGTAAATTATGAAATTGAGACACTTCCGGTAAGCTTAGTTTTGGGAGGGATGTTGTACTATAAAAACACCATAAAAGTACAATTGAACACAGTCTTCCTAACGTTGTAATACGTGCAACAAGTTCTGAGCAAAGAATTATTTAAGTAATAGTAGATCTAAGTGATTTAAGTGAAGTGTTAAGCATTATAAGTGATAGCCCTAAGTTCAAAGTGTTAATAAAGTGATACAAAGAGTGAAGGCTTATAATTGTTATACCCAGTATTGAGAGTGTTCTTCTTTCACTTCGGAAGCGGGATACAGGACTAAGAAACGCCCATTAGAGACTGAAGGTTAGAAGTGTTATATATGTGTTTTTTTTTTTTTTCTTACTTTTTGTGTAAAAGTGACTGTACTTCTTGTTACTACTGTTTTTAATTTTGTAGTTATTTTTTTTTATATATTTAAATTTACGTTTGAATCACTACAATATTACAATAGTAATTACTATAAGTTTTACTTATAATGGGAAAATCTAAGCGTAGGCGAAGTTATAGCGTATCGACAAGTTCTACAGACAGTGATTATAGAAAATCGACTAGGCGTCATAAAAGAAAATATCGTAATAAAAGCAATACACCGCCATTACCGTTACCTACAACTAGTCATAATCATTTGTTAAATATTTGTGATCGGTCTTCAAACGAGCATATTTACCCTCAAAATAATTTTCCTGTTTCATGTAGTGTTGTGCCAGAGTTTAATCCTAATGATAATTACCAAACAATAGAATCTTGGATTAATAAAGTGAATGAATGTGCAACAATATACTCGTGGAATGATAAACAAATATGTCATTACGCTCTGCCCAAATTAAGCGGACTTGCAAAGAAGTGGTTCCAAGGATTACCCACATTGTTATTTTCTTGGGAAGAATGGTCACAAAAATTAAGACTAGCATTCCCATCAAATGAAAATTATGGTGATCTTTTAACGGATATGCTAAAAATTAGGTGTAGAATAGGTCAATCTTTAGAAAATTACTATTATGACAAAATGATTTTAATTAATAAGTGTGAAATTAAGGGTATTAAGGCTGTAGGGTGTTTAATACATGGCATAGATGATAAATTTATAAGAATGGGAGCTGGAACTTGCATGTTTAAAGAACCCGAACAAGTTTTAAATTATTTAAGTACATTATCACAAAATGATTTCCAACAACAAAACCGAATGAAAAACATTGATAAGAATATAAATAATAAAGCTTCAAATTCTAGTAATTATAACAAGGGAAATTTTCAAGAATTAAGGTGTTTTAATTGTAATGAAATTGGCCACATCAGTGTCAAATGTAATAAACCAATTAAAAAATGTAACTTTTGTTTTAAATTGGGCCATGAAACAAAAGATTGTTATAAACGAAATTTAGCCGATGATTACAATAATAGTAATAAAAATAAAGATATTTGAAAGACATTTTGTGTATTAATAATGGTACTTATGATAAATATTATAAAAATGTTCACGTTAATGGTGTCAATACGACAGCCTACGTTGATTTAGGTAGTAAATGTACTCTCATACAAGAAAGTTTAGCAAATATTTTAACCAAAGAGTTAATTAAAGAAAATTTGACTACTTTAAAAGGATTTGGAAATTCATCAGTGTCGCCGTTAGGTAAATTCATTGCAAGGTTAGAAGTAGATACTGTGAGTGCTGATGTAGAATTTCTAGTAGTTGCAGACCTTTATTTAAAAGTACCTATCTTAATTGCACATACTTTTACAGAAAAACCAAATATAATGATTTACAAAACAAATAAAAATTTAATATTCATTGAAGTCCCTAATATTAATATGGACAATGATAAATTTAAACTTCATGCGATTAAAGATCAAATTATTGAACCGCGAAGTATTAAACCAGTAGATGTTGTTGTTATAGGTTACTCTGGTTGCTTATATGTACAATACAGTCATAGAAATATATAGAAGAATATAAAAATAAGTTGTATACTTTGTTAAATGACTATAGAGATTGTTTCGCAATAAATTAAGGATAATTAGGAAAAACTAATTTGGCCAAAATGAGTATTAATCTTAAGGATAACGTACCCATAGTACATAATCCATATAGAATGTCTCTTAGTGAACGGGAACAATTAAATACTAGTATAAATAATAGTTAGAGCAAGTAATTCTTCTCACGCTAGCCCTGTCATTCTCGTTAAAAAGAAAAATGGTGAGAAGCGGTTATGTGTCGACTACAGGGCTTTTAATAGAAAAACTATAAAAGATAAATATCCCCTACCTCGCATTGAGGATCAACTAGATAAGTTAGGGGGAAATACTTACTTTCCGAGTTTAGACCTCGCTTCCGGGTACTATCAAGTGCCAATGGAAGATTCGAGTAAAAATCTTACTGCCTTTGTCACACCTGATGGGCTATACGAATTTAATAGAATGCCTTTTGGTTTAGCGAATGCCCCCAGTGTGTTTCAAAGGACTATCAATACAATGCTAAGAGGTTTAGGTAGAAAAATTGCGTTAGCTTATATGGACGATTTATTGGTAGCAACTGATACAGCAGTTACCGAGGGCTTAAAAAAAAAAGTTAAAGGCGTTATTTGAAATTATCCGGTCAGCAAAACTTACGTTAAATTTAAAAAAGTGTTGGTTCTTTAAAACAAAAATTGATTATCTAGGATATGACATAAGTATTGAGGGTATTCGGCCAGGTTTACATAAAATAAATGCTGTTAAAGATTTTCCAGTGCCTAAAAACGTTCACACAGTAAGACAGTTCGTAGGTTTGACAAGATATTTTAGACGTTCCGTAAAAAAAAAATTTTCCACAATAGCTAAACCACTAACGTTATTGACAAAAAAGATGTCCCTTGGAGTTTCGGCCAATCTCAGCTAGAATCATTAAAAGAACTTCAAACAACATTGATAAATAGCTTTATATGATCCAAATGCGGAAATTGAAATTCACACGGACGCTAGCAAATATGGTATAGGTGCAATTTTGATGCAAAAATCTATTCAAACTAACAATTTTCATCCTATAGCATATTACAGCAGACAAACTACATCGGATGAAAGTAAACATTTTGAAAATTTTATAAACGAAAAAGGTATTAAACATGTTTTAAACGCTGTCGCAACTCCCAGAGCCAACGGACAAATTGAAAGGTATAATCGCACAATACTAGAATCTTTAGCATCCACAAATCACGGAAAATCTGAAAATGAATGGGATTTGTCATTACCACAAATTCAGTGGTCGTTAAATAATACCATCAATAAAACTACTGGTAAAACACCCGCAGAAATATTATTTGGTATTCGTACTACAGGTATATCGGACGCAATTATGAACGACGTAGTTGCAGATGCACATCAGCCATTAGATGTAGATCAGTTACGCAATGAAACGAGTAATAAAATAACAAAAGGGCAAATAAAACAAAGATTTTTTTGATAGAACGCGAAAAAAATATAAAGAATATAAGGTCGGAGATTTAGTTCGTGTAGAAAAGCCTGTTCGATCAGAACCAGGTCAAGGTAGGAAACTTGTGTCTAAATGTAGTGGACCTTTCAAAGTAACTAGGGTACTAGGAAACGATCGCTATGAAATAGTAGATACTCCAATTACCAGAAAAGAAGGGGGATCTTCTTACAAAGGGATATATTCGGTAGATAAATTGTACCCTTGGTTGGTTTTTAATAACGATGTAATATCTAGTGATTCGGATGATAATGAAAATTTATAAATGTATAAAAATGTGATAAATTTTGGTGCCATTTTTTTTGTAATCCATTTATTATAATTATTATGATTATAAAATGATATTTGTGATTTAGTGTTCTAGTCATATAACGTAAGGATAAAAAAAGATGTTGTACTTATAATATCGAAATGTTAAAATTTACATATTTTTAGTAATTTATTAAAATAATATTATGATGTTTATAGATTAATTAAACTCGCATGAAATATATTTTTAGTGATTTATTAAAGTAGAATGAAAATAATAATGTATTATGATGAAAATGTTATATATATATATGTAATATGTCATGTAAATTTAGTGTCGAAAAACTGTTGGTGAATAGTGAGGCGTTTTGCAGAGTTACATTCGATGTTCGTGCATTGTAAGTAAATAGCGAGTCGTTTGCAGAGTTGCATTCGATGTTAGTAAAAAGTGAGTCGTTTGCAAAGAGTTGCATTCGATGTTAGTAAGTAGTGAGTCGTTTGCAAAGAGTTGCATTCGATGTTAGTGAACAGTGAGTCGTTTGCAAAGAGTTGCACTCGATGTTAGGGAAAAGTGAGTCGTTTGCAAAGAGTTGCACTCGATGTTAGTAAAAAGTGAGTCGTTTGCAAAGAGTTGCACTCGATGTTAGTAAAAAGTGAGTCGTTTGCAAAGAGTTGCATTCGATGTTAGTAAGTAGTGAGTCGTTTGCAAAGAGTTGCATTCGATGTTAGTGAACAGTGAGTCGTTTGCAAAGAGTTGCACTCGATGTTAGTAAAAAGTGAGTCGTTTGCAAAGAGTTGCATTCGATGTTAGTGAACAGTGAGTCGTTTGCAAAGAGTTGCACTCGATGTTAGGGAAAAGTGAGTCGTTTGCAAAGAGTTGCACTCGATGTTAGTAAAAAGTGAGTCGTTTGCAAAGAGTTGCACTCGATGTTAGTGAAAAGTGAGTCGTTTGCAAAGAGTTGCACTCGATGTTAGTGAAAAGTGAGTCGTTTGCAAAGAGTTGCTCTCGATGTTAGTAAAAAGTGAGTCGTTTGCAAAGAGTTGCATTCGATGTTAGTAAAAAGTGAATTGACTGCAGAGGTCTGCAGTCAGTGCCAGTGAAAAGCGGGTCGATACCAGTGTACAATCAAGGCCAGTGAAAAGCGAAATGTTTGCAGAAGGCTCCAAGTCAGTGAGTCTTTTGCGGAAAGACGTATGATATTGATGAAAACCAGTGATGTGATTATAAAACGTTAAGACTTAAATGTGTGTATGTATATTACAATTTTATTTATTTATTCCAAATTATGTTATAATTTTTGTTGGCTACTAAACGCGTGGGCGCGTTTATGTCAGGATTAGCCGAATGTTAGCGGTAGTATTAAATATGAGTTTATAGTAAAAGAGATGTTAATATGGTTAATCAGAACGAAATGAAATAAAATTGTGTATTAAATAAAGAGAAGTTGTTGTGATATTATTACGAGTGAAAATAGAAATTATAAAAGAAACTCTTTTGTTAATATATATGTATGTGTTGTAATTAATATTGTTGTTATGAATTAGTAATTTGAGTTGAATTAAATATTTTATTAGTGATTGAATTATTATAAAGTTATTGGTAGTATTAAATACGAGTTTATAGTAAAAGAGATGGCAATATGATTAATCAGAACAAAAGGAAATAATGTGTGTATTTAAATAAAGAGAATTTATTGTGATATTGTTACGAATGAAAATAGAATTATAAAAGAAATTCTTTTGTTAATATTGTTGTTATGAATTAGTCATTTGAGTTCAATTAAATATTTTATTAGTGATTAAGTCATTATAGGAAGTTGCTGTATAATATTTTATGAGATTATAAACTAAATGGAATACTGTAAATAATAGTAGGGTTGTTATTAAAAAATTAAATATTGTTAATATACTTGATTTATAATCTATTGAAACTATGTTTATTGTAAATTATGAAATTGAGACACTTCCGGTAAGCTTAGTTTTGGGAGGGATGTTGTACTATAAAAACACCATAAAAGTACAATTGAACACAGTCTTCCTAACGTTGTAATACGTGCAACAAGTTCTGAGCAAAGAATTATTTAAGTAATAGTAGATCTAAGTGATTTAAGTGAAGTGTTAAGCATTATAAGTGATAGCCCTAAGTTCAAAGTGTTAATAAAGTGATACAAAGAGTGAAGGCTTATAATTGTTATACCCAGTATTGAGAGTGTTCTTCTTTCATCTTCTAGCCAGTAATACGTAGTGGGTGGTATATTACGATTAACTTGACGCCAGAATTATGGTAATCGACCAAATTAACACTTGGGTAGCGTGTAAAATTAATTTATTCAAGATCCCAATCTGTTGCTGATGCTGCCTTAGATACAATTATGCTAGGTCGCTGTTAATATGATAGTATACAGTGAGATTGTGTAACTGTATATATATTGTTGTATTGTTATAGAACCATTATAAGAAAATGTGAGGAGATCTTTTCCATAAATAAAATCATCTTGACGTTGTATCCCGCATATTGCAGGGTAGGCAGAGGAAACCTAATGTTACAATACTACGTTCTCCATGTTCAGCCGAATTCTGGTTATGCGTGTTGAGTGACCGTGCCGAAGCGAATAAATAAAAATATTGTATTTTTTTAAGATATTAAAATTATATTTGTTTTATCAATTACTTTCATAAATTTTATTGACTTTATTCATTTGGAACTTATTCTCAATGTAGGTATATTATTAGACACACTCCAAGGCACTATAAGATCAAAAATAACTAACGTAGCAGTCAAAATACCACCAATAGTGTCAACTATAACAACAAATAATATATGTAATACAAGAATTTGGTAGTTTGTGCAGTGGGCTGTTCAAGGGAGGTCCGACTCGACAAGTGGTTAGACGGTAGAGCTAACAAGTCGAACTAACTGGGAAATAAAAGGTGCGCGTGATACACACAAAAACGCTGGGTGTACGGTCAGCAGTGAAGTTTATGTCATTTTTTAGTGGTTTTTTTTAAATTATTTTTTTAAGTTATTTGCTTTTTTGTTTTTCTTGTATTAAATTAAGATTGTCCAATAAAAATAATGTGAATAGTAACAAATATTTTAATTACATATTACTTACTTCAATTCAGTATCTAGGAAAATTGTAATAGTTACCTAAATATTTTTTTGATAGTAAGAAAAGTTATGTTAAACTTAAAAACAGAATGTAGTCTGTAGGTTACATACGAAATTATTCCGAAAAAAAAAGCAAAATTTGCATCCTAACCATTTGCCGACAGTACATCTAAAAAATCTTTAGAAAGGGAAATATTTGTTCGTACACACGTGTGTGGCAACACCGGTAGCGTGAGCAAATAATCCTGTTTGTACGCAAGAATCCTACTGTTTGACCATTGGATTTGGCTACCTGCTTCATATATATATCTAAATATCACTGGCTGTGTAATATAGTCAAATTTAATTAAATTACACTTTCATTTAATATAATATACATAAGAAATAATTCTATTGTATTTAACTTAAACTTATATTCTCTCTTATATCTTTACGTATATTACAAATTGAATCTTCCCTATATTAAATTTTTATTATAATATACGATGATGAAAACCCTTTCTTTACTGACAGTAACTTCTTTACTGAAAGGCATAAACGTGACTACTGAAGTTATAAAAGTTAAAAATTTGTTCTTTACTGACTGTCGCGGAACATACGAGAACATTTTTCAAATTTCATACGAAAATGAGAATTTTAATTTTTTTTTAGTCTCAAAGATCCACGCATACAAAATTGCAGGTGATTGCTAGTATTACATAAAATCATTATTAGAAAGTCCAATTTTTTCTCTTATACGAGTAAACTGTAAACGCCAATACGATTAAATACGATTTCCCTTTAAAGTGTCATAATTGAATATTACTATGGTGGTCGGCAACATCTAGTTGTAAAGTATAAAAAAATCGGCCGCCATGTAATATATATAAAGTTGGTTAAGGAGAGTTATTTGATCTATCGTTGTTTGGTGCAACTTTTTTATGTAATTATCAACCATTTTATACTGTGATTTATGATTATACTTCATATAAATGTGTATTTTTCTTATAACCAAACGTGGCGCAATAGTCAATGATGTTTGTCGATTCATAAGCGGTAATGAGTTCCGCTGAAGGAACATCGTCGTTTGTGCCTACCCAACGTACTCGATAGACGAGTTAAACTAAAAAAAAATATGACAAGAATTGAACAAGTGACCACCGTATGCTATATGCATGTAAGCTTTAAAATTTTAATGAAACATGAACTATGTATATTTAATTTAAATCTTCTATTATGACTTGTATGTTGGTATAGATTATTATTTCTGAGGTATACATTATGCATCTTATACATTAGTCACTCTCAGATGATTACAAGCTCACGAATATAGACGTAGGAAATGTTGAATGCGGTATATTTATAAAATTTACTAGACGCTGTTTTTTAAAGGCAAATGGGTTCAATATAATATTAACTTTTTATATATAATTTAATTGTAATTATAATTTAACTTTTAAATCATTACAGATATTTAATATTATGTATGTTTTATATTTATTATAACAAAATTTAAAATGTTTTACGATTATAAAGGATAATATTACTCTGTCTACCCTGCTGTGTGTGGGATACAGCGTGAAGCTGTATTGATATTACAATTTATTATATACTATGATAAGTCTGTAAGTAGACAGCTTGCCACATCCAAATTCTATTCATATTTAGTGAGTCCTCGTCGACGATGTTATCCGATTGCCAGTCATGCACCCTAACGAACGTCAGGTTTTTCTCCTACCTATAGAGCAGGGGGCCTGAAGCATTTTACTTAAGGCTCGCTTTGAAGGTCATAGAATTATTTTGATACGTTAAAATAAATTTTAAAATATATCAAAAATAAAGAAAGTTAATAAAATTTCTCATTTAAATACAATTTTGCAAGCATTTCGAATGAAAGAAAAGTTACCGCAGGCTTGGTAGGATTATATAAAGCAATATTATTACTGAAATGTGTCTTAAGAATTATCATTTAATTTGTAAAATTTATTTTAGCTATATCTGTAATCATTTTATGGCATAATTGACTCGTTTATTTAGAGGTTTTATAAGATTTTATTTGTTTATACCACAAATAAAAAAAATATAATATGATTTAATTAATTATAGGGTAAAGATTAAAAACAAGTTACAAAATTTTATCATTATATACAATATGTTTAATGAGCAAATATCCGTATTTACAAAGGAAAAAAATATATTCTTATGGAAATTGCATATAAATTGTTATATGCGGTACATATATTGGGGAGCCCCCGCCGTGGGATCATTTTGTTTGTTTTGCCTCTATTGTTGCATTTCGGTAGTACTCCATAGGATTCCTTTTATGTCTCTTATAAATGTAATGGTTTTAATTATTTGCGAGCTTCATTTTACTTGAGTGGATTGAAGGGAAAACCTATAAGTACTGAGTACTTGGTGAAACAATCGTCTCTGTGTACTCAAGTTAGTACCTACACGTGATGTAAGATTACTAAGTGTTTTTGAGAATATTATATGATAAAGTTCTATAGATCGCGGTGCAGGGGTACAAGCGTGCGACTGTAAACGCGATAGGTTGTGGGTTCAATTCACATTCAGTCAAATTAAATATTTATTAATTTTAGTATAAACAAAGCTCGTGTATAAGCATTAAAAAAGTAAATAAACGTTTTGTTAAAAATTTTATTTAATCAATTCAGCTTCAGCAAGCAGAAGAAACCTTCATTTAAAACGCCATACCATTGTCAACTTCCTGCCGAATTCTGGAGACATGGCGTGTTGAGTGGCGTAACTCAACGCCGCGCTTGCCTCGACACCAAAGCGAAGTAATGAAAATATAAATTTAAATGAATATTTCTTTTCTTCGAGAGGGCATCGAACTCACAACCTGTCGATTTTACAGTCACATTTTATGCCCCTACGGCTCGACTGGCCTCAACGTTTTGTTCTTAGAAAAAAATGCGCTTTCATTTTACTTAAATTCACCAAAATTTTGAGTGTCATGCATGCCATGCTTAAGAACAAAGCGCACTCGAGGGTTGAAGCGCTTGCGTCTAATTTGTGACAAAAACCTCTTGGAAGTCTCTATTTTTTGGGAGTTTACTTTGGATGTTCTCTTAAATTATTCATTTTATACCACTATATTAACTCTTTAACTATTTAAATATTGCTTGAGAAAACTAAATAAATAATATGTTAAATTTTGTATTGGTTTTCTAAAAAAAACGTACTCTATAGAACAGTTAAATTTATAAAATAAGTATTACAAAAAATCATTTGTATGCTTATATGCTTCAAAATAAAACATACTGTAAAATGCACAAACATTCAACTGAAAAAAAAAATGCAAATATTTCAAAAGGCTACAATTTATGTCATTGAGAAATGCAAATGTTTGTGACTTCTCAAAATTCTTATCTAAATCCCGAGTCCGTGATTAAGAAGGACATGGTTCTTCAAGCTGTAATCGCATACTCGGAATGCTAAAATCCTTAATTCCATAGGAATAAGGTTCAAATTGCTTCAAATTTCCTTTAATCATATCTTATCTGGGTGTGCGCCTGTCCCTGCTGTCTTAAAAGCATAATATTTGGGTACTTGCATTATAGATACGAATAGTTTTAGAAGTGGCCTAAAAAAAACTAAAGGACTTATATTTTGTAAATAGAAACCAAATTGAAGATTGATTTTAGATAAAGGTTTTTTTTTTATTATCTGTTCCGTTGAATCTGTGGTTATATTTTTTTTTCTAGGAAAACATTGGGATCAAATTGCTGACAATAAAATAGGTGTTTAAGGTCAGCTTAATTTTCATGAATATAAATTAAGAAAGTCATAAGAAGATCCAATATAGATCTTCTTATGACTTTCTTAAGTTAAGTTAATTTAAGTTAAGTTCTTTCTTAAGTTACGTTAAGTGTTAAGAGTATAATTCATTTTTTTCAACACCACTTCTCCATGTACGTACGAAATCAAATTAATAGAACACTTTTATAACTAACTATTATTTATTATAATCTAGTTAAAAATTAAAAAAAATTATAATATTTAATAATTTGTTTCTAATATTTAATATTACATTCATAAGTTATGTTTACATAGCTTATGAATGTTCTTTTTCTGTTTGTGTGTTGTTGAATGTCCTTTTTCTGTTTATTCTAAAAAAAAGCAACTCTTATCACCATATCTTAATCTTGGCGTGTCACAGTATTTTTTCATTTAAACCAAAATAAAGGTGATTTTGAACCCATCCGGTGTCATTGTAGTGGCGATTTTGCTCCATACACAGTTGTATGGATAATTTTTGTTTGTTATCTCTTAACATCTCTTGTTTATTGTTCCCGCCACTTGAGCGATTGTGCTTTTGAAATTTGTACGACTCCTTAGTTGGTACGCCTGTCTGTATATTCAGTTCCTTTTATTTTGAGACGCTTTTTAAAATCAAAGGAAGTGCTTCAAGTTCCTACGTTTGTGAAATTGGCTATTCACAAATAACACGAAATTCTTCGTATTGTGAAATATTTTTCGAAATCGTTATAAAATTTGAAATGTCTGTAAATACTTCGCAAATCTCGCATGTTATATTAGCGAAACTATATTTTTGGAAAACAATCATTTTCGATATTATAAATACGTTATGAAATATATATTTATAAATTTATTTTTTACAAATGTAGAGACCGTAGCGTTTGGCGCTCCGTTTCTCTCTGACTACCCCTCTAGGGATAAATCGTGAAGCTAAGTAAGTATTTTTTACAAATATCACTAAAATAATTGTAATTTTTGTCTAATATACACCAATTTTTTTTAATTGTTTCCATTCGATTAAAACTCAAGGGAAGCTATTAGTACAATAATATATTTAACTGAAAACCCATAATAGTAAGAAGGTTCAATCAATTTGTCCTTTAACCGTAGACAAACAGTTTATAGCCGAAACCCAAAACTAATGAAGGGAAACGAACAGTTATAGTTAACAAGCTTTTTAATACCGATGCCGTGTACCACGTGTTGAATCGGAGGCGCCATAAATACAAGTCTGCGCGAGCGCAGGTACGCCCGCCAAACGAGATCGATCCTTTTTTAAAAAAAAACTTACTACCTACCGATTTAAAACCGTATCCCAATAGGTTATGGTTCAAATTCAAATAGATGTAAGGGATGATTATTACCATAATTCACTTTGGGCTTTCTCGCTTCTGTAATAAAGCTCCTTTTACGGAAAGACGCTCCCTAATACAATATATTTGTGAAATATAATTTTAAGCTCTAAGTTTATACTTTAAGGTTGAATTTCGTATGATGACGAGACAACTTTTTTCTGGCCATACCAGATTCTGTTTTTTTTTATTCATTGTTGTTTTTTTTAGTTTTGTGACATGGACTGGCTACGGTGGGTGTTTCGCGGGGTCAGCGAGGATAATAACTGTAAATTACCGTCGTTCTGTTTATTAAAATTCGCTGGACGTGCTCTAATGGGAAAATTTTAGTACTTTCCACACGGCTTATATTTAAATGTTTCTCGGTTGGCCATTTTGCTTGCTGTCTTTAGACATTACGTATTGAAATTTGACGCTTCATTCGCTTGCTCTCTTTAATTAATTATTAACTGGATTTCATAAATGTTTACATTTTATTGTTTTTTTGTAAATATATTCTTCTCTTTTAAAATTTTATTGTCTTTTGTATCAGTCATAAGACTGAAGGTGTTGTAATGTAGCTAGAATTTGTAACTGAACAATATGTTTGTTGTTTCAAATAACTATGACGGAAATTTTTACTAAGATATCATCTATTGTAGTTGTGCGTTTTTTTTTGTAGTTACACATATCACTGTGTCAGATTATGATTTATCGCTGCGTTTTCTATTCTTGTCTTGTATAAGTATACAAATGACTTAAAAATTATTAAATAACATGTAGATATTTATTTTAAAAAAACCCAATTCTTTTTACGAGTATGACATAATATACAATGAAAAAAATATAGACATTTCATGCCTTAGCGTACGAAATACAAACAAGTGTTCGACAAACAACCAAACAAATGAAGTAAAGGCCAATCGCTCGTCGGCCAGAATCAAATAGCAGCTAGATCTTCAATCAAGGAGAGCGAGACACCAATATCAATTGCCCAGGTGTGAATGGGACAGGTAGCGGTCGATCAGCTCTACCAGTGGTGCTAATGAGCAGGGGTCTAATTACGTGTGAACACAAACGTTAGGTATATTTAGTGATATGAAACTGTTCTGCGATAGTCGTTTGTACTAAATCGATTGTGATAGTGTTTTATTTTGTCTTTGGCCCTCGATTATGTTAATTTATGAATACGTAGCCATGTTAATTTTAATTAATATTAATTAAATTGAAGAATTTCACACTGAAAGCAGCTGGGTAGGCGAAGTTTACATTTAATTTTCAAGGCATTAAATGTTGTGTGGCAGTCTTCAACGCCGCGCTTTGGCTTGTGTACAATGCTACGAAACAAAAAATATTAATCCTCAGACAGGGATCGAACCCACAATCATCGCGCTCGCAGTCAGACGCTGTTCTGCTCCACCACGACAGCCATAAATGGTTATATTGAATTTACACATAGAAAATTGAACATGGTAGGATTACCTATACCTATATAGTCAATAGACATCCCTCCGTATTCTGATATATTGAAAATCTTATACGGCCCTTCTAATTTTTCTTGTAAGCATCGTTTATTCTAGCTATACTTTTAACGGCATTCTAGTAATTTTAAATCTTTAATGCAAATAATTAATTCAAAAATTAATATATATTTATAAACCATATTCACCACAAAAAAAAATTAATACATTTTTAAATGCATTAATACAAAAGAATTATATCTGCATAATGTACCAGCATCCGTTATTTACTAGTTGCAACAACTTAGCGCGTCGATTGAGACTAACTAGTATGTATGTACATGCATTTAACCACCTCATTACCTTAATTTCATTTTGCTACGTTGGTGCAGACTACGTATTTTTCTATTAAACTTAATTTATTTTATCTTATGTTTATTAAATCATTATAGAATAGTGCAGTACCTATTGAATGGTTGCAGTTTTATTATTACATTGATCAAAAGTACATTCAGAGGTGCAAATATGTCCGTTATATTGTGGTGGTTTTAGATTCAAATCTTATATACTTAAGTTATTTATGTTAGTTCAATATTGAAGTTATTAAAGTGCTTAGTGAGAAGGCTTATACGTCACTTATGTTCCAATGAAATACTTAATTTCTGATACTATTAAAATCAAATAGAGCGTTAATCTCAGAAATATCTGCTTTGAATTTTGTGTTGGATAGTCCATTTCTCAAGGAAAGCTGGAAATGTTTTATCTTAGTTCAGTTCAGTTCTTTACATATGACCTTTAGGCTGTATCACTTTAATGGTGTCGAAGTGATCCACTTACAATGTATTGCGTCCTTCTTAGTTATTTCTATTTGACAGACAAAGCCGCAGGCTAAAGCTAGAAATTAATAAATCTAGCATACCGACAAATAAACAGTAGCCAAAATTCAACTATAATTCGCATGCATGCACAATGACGTCACTTCCACTATTTATCTTCTCAACGATTCGTGACCGAAAAGCGAAAATAAAAAAAGGCGTCCGAAGGTCCGTCCGTTCTCAGAACTGGACTTGTTAGTATCATCATTTATTACACCACAGGCTATATATACAGACGGACTCGCTCGCATTAAAGGCACGAAATTGAAAAGTCGATTATACGTAAATGTGGGTAGTTCAAACAGATATTCTGATGTTTGCCAAAAATTTTTTATGATTATTATTAAAGTTTTTACAGTTAAGAGACGTTCGTTAATATTTAATATTGTATAAATTTTCATAATATTTTTTTTCTGTTAACTTCACGCTGTATATTATATTGTAGGGCAGATGAAACTAGTTTTAAGAACACACAAATCGTCCAATACTCGAGGCATGTCTGTTGAGTGGCTGAGCTCAACGCAGTGTTTTATCTTGTATAAGAGCTAGGACATGTATATAATTCATACCAATAAGTGAGAATTGAACCCACAACCGTCGCGTTTACAGACAGACAAACACTGTGCCGCAAAATTACGACAGCCTCTCATAGTAGCCCGTATAATTTCCACCTTTAAAGAGATTGCATGTTGGAAGGCGAACCTCAAAGCCACACGATCTATGCGGACAAGGGAAATGTAAATAATATAGAAATTTGTATTTTTAATGTATGCATAAATTATTATTTAATGAAGCTCACCTGCTTGACCGCGCTGTAAACAATCTTTTTATACTGTAACAATGTCGTAATAAACAATTTATGTTTGTAATTTTAATTAAAATAGCAATTTTATATCACGATACGACAAATGAAATATAATTCTATAAAAAGTTGATAAAGCTGTGAAAGAACTTAATTTTTATAGATTTTAACTATTATGGCAATTTTTTATTGCTTATAAAAATGTATATTAATGATTTTATACTGAAACCCAAGGCCCTCAGATCTACGTCATTTTAGCAAAGCTGAAATTTTGAGGATTAACTAATTAGTTAAGACTGTATGCGTACTTACTGATTTTAAAGGCAGAACGCACTACCTATGAAAGGGGGAACAATTTAGTAAGTAAATCAACGCCGCGGTGTGCCTTGTAACTAGAGCGCGGACCTAAAAATAATTCATTCCCATTGAACTCACAACCATCATTGTCACAGTTGGACTGTGACGCGAAACCACGACGGTTTTGCTTTATATAAAATAAAAAAAACATCGCGTGTTACCATGAAGTTAAAATTAAAGAATCCCTAAAACTTGACCAGTTTTGACTTTTTAGCAAACACAAGAGTAGGTATTCGTGTTATTGCGATTGATTGCAGATGTCATTCGTTATTAGGGACTTGTAATTACGTACCAGGAATACTATCGATGTATCGATATACCAATTAACATTGCCACTTTTAAAGTTGTAACTTACGGGCTAGCGATTTCTTTTTATCGATAAAGGCAGTTCGGTGAAATTGGTCAAATCATGTACGTCAATTACGTTACTTAGGATCGTTTTTGGATGGGTGGCCTTTTAATTATATGTGGTTTATATTTTGTAATGTTGTTTTAGGATGCAGATGCTATATGTTTGTTTCTTTTTTGAATGTTTTGTAACAAAAAAATCTAAGATTGTAAGGACAGAAATTCGGAACGCATCCAGATAGAAATTTACAGAGTACGTCGCCGGAGTACATCTTGGTTTTTGTGCTTCTCCTACTATATGAGGAACATGCAAGATGACAATAACAAAAATATTTTAAATTGCATCTACAATGGCCTGATGAATCTTGAAGTTACATACAATAATTGGGATTTTAAAATTCTTATCAAGTCTTTTTTTATGGTTACTGTGTAAAAATACAACATACATTTCTTCTTAGAAATGTATGTAAAATCTACTATAAATTATTCTTTAACATATTATTTTAAAAGTGACTAAACTTTTTAATATTCTTAGTTGCCGTTTCGTAACCGTAAATATTTCGATGAATGGACTAAAGCGAGGTGAAATGGCAAACAATTAAGTATTTCCAGCATTCCTGTTCTTATCGGAATCGATTAATTTTTATATCTTTAATCGATGCTTATCTTGTGTTGTTTTTTTTTCTTTATATTTTTTGCTAATCGTTTAAAATTTTAAAACTTTAAAGTTCATTTTACTTGTCACCATTTTATTTAAGGCCGTCGTGGCTCAGCGGCGAAGCGTCCGATTGTGAACACGACAGTTTTCGATCTCCTCGGCGAATTAATTATTTTAATTTTCGCTAAATGGAAGAAAAAGAGAAAGCTTACCGTTGAATTACGCCACTCCACACACTAAATCTCGAAGTAGGTGTAGACTACATAGATAATAGATATATATAAAAATTTAATTTTTAATGTTCAGTTATATAGTCAGTTTCCTTTAAAAATAATTAAAATTCTTTTTGGGTAGATTTTTTTGTTCCTTCATCATCATGAAATTGAGAACCTGAACAAAAATGTCGCTAATAATAAATTGTTTTTTTATTTATTTTGCGTACTAAAGCGATACCTGGCCTTCGAGATAAGATTGTGAGTGTAATAATAACGACGATTAGTACTTACACAATACGCTAATATTTGAACGGCGCCAAAAATAGAACTTGTAATTTTTGGTTAAAGTTTTGGCAGTTCTTGTGTTCCTCACTTTCTACCCAACTTTCGAGACATTTTGTGTTCAATGGCAGAACTTAACGCTGTATTTTATATTAATACCAGAGTGAGGAAGCTTCACGCTGTATCCCGCACACAGCAGGGTAGGCAGAGGGAACCTAGTGTTAAGACACTTCGTTCCCCACTTTCTGCCGAATTCTGGAGGCATTGCGTTTGAGTGGTAGAACTCAACGCCGCGCTTAGCCTCGACACCAGAGCGTCTTAGCCTCGACATCTCCTCGAGTGGGGATCGAACCCATAACCAGTCAGATTTACAGTCACACTTCGTGCCGCTGCGCCACTGGCCTCCTGATTAATGTTAAATATAATAAGAAGAAAGAAAAAAACATAGGTGATAGTTCTTAATTATTATCTCTTTTTTCTATAGTAATAATTTTACATTTCTTACGTTGAATGCTGTTTGTCACATTAACTTGATTGTAGTTAGTAGACAAAGGTTATGTAAAATGAGAAACAACATGCAATTTATTGTTCATATTTTATTGCAGTAGAACACAAAGTAATTTGTCATCACGTTACTTATTTAAATTTTGTAATTATTTTTAGATTTTGATAACCCGCTGCGATGAGTTTCAACAGTCAACACGCGACGAAATATCTTAACACTAGATTCCCTCAGGCTACCCTGCTATAGCGTGAAGCTAAAAAACCGACAATTTTCAAGTCTTTTTAAGCATTTTAAGTCTATATTACAAAATAATAATATACGAGTATTAAATAAAAACATAAAAAAATCAAAGCTTTCAGCCACTTCCGTGTTATATCTGTTATAATATGTAATATTTACTGTCATGTAGGTACATATTTTGGCTTGAAAACTAATATTAGCCACGTGTACGTGTAATACACAATACGTGTTCCGCGCTAAAGCTGATAAGCTATCGATATGATTTTTTTGATACATCGACATCCATCACGCTGTCCGAGGATTTAGATAGGGATTTATGGAGATTAGTCCCTTCACTAGTTTAGGGGTCATTTTGTAGTTAGTGACAAAAAAATTGTTTTCCTATATTTCAGATTTTACATGATGTATTAATATTAGAAGGTATATTAAATTAATTATTGTACTTATTTGTTAGGAATATGTATAATAACACTCTGGACTGAATGGAGGCCTTTGTGGCGCAGGAATACAAGCGTGCGACTGTATATGCAATAAATGTGGGTTTGACTCTTACTCGGCGACTCAGCACTCAACATACAGTAACGGAAATGTCTTAATGAGAACGAAGTGTCTCAACATTAGGTTCTCAGGTTCCCTCTGCATACGATTAAGCAAGAAAAAAAAAATACATAACTTGTATACAAATAATCAATTTAATAAAAAATATATTATATTTAAAGAAAAATAAATACTGGACTATCGATAGCGCAAATAGAAAATAGTAATAATACTTTACATTATTCAAAAAGTATTTATTTTGTGGACTTCCTTCTGCCTTGGTAATTCAATGATATACCACTATCATTGTGATACCACTATCTTCGAACTTGCGACCTCCTGGAAACTATGTATGCCACAGACAGATGCAATTAGTTATCGTTTTATAATATAAATAATAGTAATGCTAGCTTTTAAGTGTGACTCCGCCAACACAAATACCCGAAGTAACTTTGACCCTTGGTAAACTGTCAAAATATATAAACAATTAACGGGATGTAGTGTAGTCTAAGATCCCTATTTATAAATCGCTCTCAACTCTGAGATCGATTTTAAGAGCAAGAGAAAACTGCATTTCAAAATCGATCTCAGAGCTGAGAGCGGTTTATAAAAACGAGCCTTAATAATTCTTGATTATTGAACCTTTTATAAAAGGAAAAACTATTCAAATCAATTGTTCCTGAGATCAGCACGCTCTACCAAACAACTTTTCAGTTTTATAATAATAGTATATGTATATAAAACAACGGGCGACCAATGACTCAGTGGCAAACAAAGGTCGCGCTTTCAGTCATTTATTTGCAATTATTTGCAAAGTCATTATATAACGACGACCATTAATTACAAGTTGAGGGGTACTTAACGTTTTATCTTGTCATCTAAACGTTGTATGGAAAGTCGAATTAGGTTTGCATTTCACTAAATGCTGGCTAGAAATGTTATAATATGTAATATATTTCATATTAATTTCTCTCAGAGGAATCTCATTGTTTACTGAAGTCTTTTAAGTAAGACAATGTTAAGCCAGACTGTGTTTTCTTTTGAGAAGTTTGCGATTAATTCTAGCGCCAGTTATTCGATCCATACTAGTTCTAAGTGCGGCGTTAAGTACCGCTTTTCACCACAATATCTCGATAATTGTACTGAATGCAGGAATTAATTTTTTAACTCTAAGTTGCCTCTGCCTATCCAGCTATACGAAGGATATATCTTGAAATAAAAAAAGTTCTGTTAATTTATGATCTAGAAGGTATTAATTAATTATTCATATAGCACCATACTCACTCACTCACTAACAATAACTAAATAAAAACATCCATTTACACGTTAACCTTTATTAATTATCAATCGTATTAAAGAAGCGCAAGCATCTGCGAGCCGTACAAGGTAAATACATCTGTACACAAAAAAAATCTCAATTAAATGTTTGTACGGACAAAGTTATACAAATTATCAATATGAATATGCAAGGTTATGTAAAGGTAGCTAGTTAAGCGCATATTTTTAATATAAAAAACACTGTTTCATGTTAAAACTCCTTATAGTTATCTTGCAGCTTTCAAATAGCTATAATTAAAAAGTATATCTACTGTATTTTGTGTTTTTTCGTTATCTTATTCTATGAAGTGAGATAGATGAGGAAGAATTTGCATTTTTACTAGTATATTGACAGTAATGTTGTAGAGGCAATCATTCATACCATATATGGTATTTTAATGATACTATGTTGGAATTACATTGTTTTATGAAATATTGGTTTTATCCGATAGCACACATAGTAGCTAATGTAATTAGACATTATATAATTTAATACATAAAAGCCTTCTGTCCTTTTTGTCCTTGTTCAATGGCATCGGAGTAGTCTATTATATATTTTCTATAAGAAAAAAATGAAGCTACTTCTATCGCGTTAATTCCGATATGCTCCACTTGCGCTATACGCTAGTGTCATATTTCACATGTCTCTTTTGCTTTTCAAATTACTGAATAATTTATCATTATTAATAGCAAATACACTTTTATACTAACAATGGTAAATCAACAGGCCGTTAAACTAAATGGTCATCTAAAAAGCTATCATGCCCTTGTCCAGGGGTAAACACGTCCGTCCGAGTGGGGTAAACTGATTCCCTCTATCCAATTACTGCCCTATACTAGATATTGGGTCACTATTAGTGTAACGCACGATTTGATCGAAAATACAATACGAAACTATGTTTGTTTAGTTTTCAGACATATTTTGTTATGTCAAAAAGTTTTTTTTATTTTTAGAAATAAAAGCGTACGTGCTCAATGATCTCTAAAAAGCGTTATATTTAAAAATGAATTAATTAACTTATGCAAAAATATAAATATATAAAAAAATACTGTACTATATGTCCAATAAATATTTACAACATTATTATAACGTAAAGTAAAGTTAATGGTTTTTTAATTAAAAATAACAAAAAAATGTTACACAAATAAAATATATTGAACTGTTTACTTAATATAAAAAAAAGACTATTATATTATTTTATTTAAATTTTACTATCGAACAACGTAATAATACTCTCCTAACAATCACTAAGGTGTTGAGATTTCAACGCTCCATTGGCCCTTTGGCCAGAGGAAATTCGTTCCGAATTAATGATAGCGGAAACATCTCGATTTGTTATATTCTTTATTACCTTTATATTAATATTGTTTGGGGAAGGCTCAAGCGGAATTAATCGTTCAGCTTTTGAAAATCTACTTGTTAACGAAGTATTTTGTTGGTTGATTTGAAGGGCTTTCATAAGTTATTGTTCGTGTATAAGCTTAAAGTTTTAAGGCAAATGAGAGTATAATAAATTAAATTGTATTATTTAGCTAGATTAATGTATTATTCGCATATATAAATTGTTATATATATTTGCTTTTTTAATGATCATGATGTAAAAATGATAACAATAAAAAAAAACAATAATAATTTGCAAATAATTACATTATTTTTGTATTTGAAGAAGAAATTTTACACAATTTAAGCACAAACTAATTTGTATTATGATAAAACTAATTAATTTCTTTCTTATTTTCCAGGAAAAATCGGGGGAGCCTTATTCCGGTAAACTATCGGTGAAATCGGATCTAAGTCCTGTATTTGGTAAGTTCCATAAACAATAAACTTCTATACAATTGCAAAAAAATACCTACATGAAGAAAATTCTATACTTTCTTATCACATGTATCATTTAATTAAAATGTGGACCGACATTTAATATAGTAGCTGACTTGAACAATATTAATAGTAATATGAAATAATAACAGTTATCACTTTTAAAATCTCTTAATCTATTAACTAATTTTTGATTTATTTAAATCAATTTTTGCTTATCGTATACTTCAGTAATCCTTAAAATAATGTTGTGTCGGAAATAACAAAACACATTGGTAATTTGTACTTAATCGATAAAAAAATCTTTTAGAACTAGACTATATTTTATTCATGTATAAGTCTTAACCCGCAACTTCCGCAAGTGTAAACAATAAAATGTAAAATATTGACTCCTGTTTTCGTTGGAATTTCAGGAAATCCCTTTTTCGTACATGCGTACACTCTCACACAATCTTACATGCAAAATTTCAACCTAGTACGCTATATAGTTCCTGCTGTACATTGGCTGTTGGTTATTCTTTAACGGGAAAAAATATATATCTATAACACTTAGGTGAACAATTGTCTCAACTAGAAATTGAATCGCGACCTACATTATATAGCTATAGAAATTAATAAGTTCAATATATCCATTAAAATATTACTCAGGCTGTATCCCGCACACAGCAGGATAGGCTGTGCCGTCCTGCTACTCTGGAACCTGACGTTTCTACACTTCGCTCCACATTTTCCGTCGATAAAATAGTTATATACTCTCAAGCCAAACATATAAAAAGAACGCAAAAAAATGTAGTTTTTTCCATAAAGAATTATATTAGACTAGAATTCGCGAGAATCCTTGATAAGGCTCTACATGTGAATAAAAATAATTCTAAACCAGTTTGAAGCAATGCCCTTGTTTAATTCAAGTTCGCAGCTGAATGAATTAAAGAATAGCGTATTGTCACTATTTAATCCAATAATTATGAAATCAAATCTACCATAGATATATCAAAATTTCTGAAAAGCTTATTATTTTTTTTATTTAAATTTTACTATCGAACAACGTAATAATACTCTCCTAACAATCACTAAGGTGTTGAGATTTCAACGCTCCATTGGCCCTTTGGCCAGAGGAAATTCGTTCCGAATTAATGATAGCGGAAACATCTCGATTTGTTATATTCTTTATTACCTTTATATTAATATTGTTTGGGGAAGGCTCAAGCGGAATTAATCGTTCAGCTTTTGAAAATCTACTTGTTAACGAAGTATTTTGTTGGTTGATTTGAAGGGCTTTCATAAGTTATTGTTCGTGTATAAGCTTAAAGTTTTAAGGCAAATGAGAGTATAATAAATTAAATTGTATTATTTAGCTAGATTAATGTATTATTCGCATATATAAATTGTTATATATATTTGCTTTTTTAATGATCATGATGTAAAAATGATAACAATAAAAAAAACAATAATAATTTGCAAATAATTACATTATTTTTCAATTTGAAGAAGAAATTTTACACAATTTAAGCACAAACTAATTTGTATTATGATAAAACTAATTAATTTCTTTCTTATTTTCCAGGAAAAATCGGGGGAGCCTTATTCCGGTAAACTATCGGTGAAATCGGATCTAAGTCCTGTATTTGGTAAGTTCCATAAACAATAAACTTCTATACAATCGCAAAAAAATACCTACATGAAGAAAATTCTATACTTTCTTATCACATGTATCATTTAATTAAAATGTGGACCGACATTTAATATAGTAGCTGACTTGAACAATATTAATAGTAATATGAAATAATAACAGTTATCACTTTTAAAATCTCTTAATCTATTAACTAATTTTTGATTTATTTAAATCAATTTTTGCTTATCGTATACTTCAGTAATCCTTAAAATAATGTTGTGTCGGAAATAACAAAACACATTGGTAATTTGTACTTAATCGATAAAAAAATCTTTTAGAACTAGACTATATTTTATTCATGTATAAGTCTTAACCCGCAACTTCCGCAAGTGTAAACAATAAAATGTAAAATATTGACTCCTGTTTTCGTTGGAATTTCAGGAAATCCCTTTTTCGTACATGCGTACACTCTCACACAATCTTACATGCAAAATTTCAACCTAGTACGCTATATAGTTCCTGCTGTACATTGGCTGTTGGTTATTCTTTAACGGGAAAAAATATATATCTATAACACTTAGGTGAACAATTGTCTCAACTAGAAATTGAATCGCGACCTACATTATATAGCTATAGAAATTAATAAGTTCAATATATCCATTAAAATATTACTCAGGCTGTATCCCGCACACAGCAGGATAGGCTGTGCCTTCCTGCTACTCTGGAACCTGACGTTTCTACACTTCGCTCCACATTTTCCGTCGATAAAATAGTTATATACTCTCAAGCCAAACATATAAAAAGAACGCAAAAAAAATGTAGTTTTTTCCATAAAGAATTATATTAGACTAGAATTCGCGAGAATCCTTGATAAGGCTCTACATGTGAATAAAAATAATTCTAAACCAGTTTGAAGCAATGCCCTTGTTTAATTCAAGTTCGCAGCTGAATGAATTAAAGAATAGCGTATTGTCACTATTTAATCCAATAATTATGAAATCAAATCTACCATAGATATATCAAAATTTCTGAAAAGCTTATTATTTTTTTTATTTAAATTTTTAGTAAATATCCAATACACTTGAGTTTCTTTACCTTTACTATTTTTTATT
Organism: Heliconius sara; assembly: GCA_917862395.2. NCBI lineage: Eukaryota > Metazoa > Arthropoda > Insecta > Lepidoptera > Nymphalidae > Heliconius > Heliconius sara. The sequence goes on along the minus strand of OU860797.2, from coordinate 17,728,104 downwards.
CCGTGAATCACGGCGTTGGGTTTCGCCACAACGTGCAAATTCTGTCGAAACATGCTAACTCTAGATTCTCTACGTATATTCTTTGTTTTCAGCAAAAGCGTTAACTCCACATGCACAAGAAAAAAAATCACATTAATATTATTCAAATTTCGTCCTCCTTATAAGACAGGCAGGTGAGAATTACAAAGTAGTAGACTGCTGTGGAAGAAAGTTGTTAATAACTTTAATAATAGGTCGCCCATAAAAAAAACCTCGAAAAGGCATATTAACATTACAACTTATGATTTAAACTGATTCATTTCAAATATAATGCTATATAATTTTATTGAATCAAAAACTGGATTCAACCAAATTGCGATAAAGAAGACTTTCGAAAGTGTCCCAAAGTGATGGAGCACTAAGGATAAAAAGCCTGTGTTTCACCCACATTTTTCTGAATCTTGTCCTCTATAAGGGCATGATGAAAAATTTTTGTACCTTTATATCACAAACATTATAAATCAATTACAATTATCGGATGTATTGGCAGGATGCTTTCCTTTTAAGGTTAGTGTGGGTTTGAGTTGGTTATACGCTAAATACAATAACTTACATATTGACGCAAATGGCCCACCAATTACTTATCATCTATAATGATAGATATAGCTGCATATTTTTTTTTCCTTCTCTCATACATAACATAGATTTGGTTAGAAAAACCGTAGGATCTTCCTCCAACGTCCACGTCTGAGATGAAAATAATTAGATCCTCTGTATCGATTCTTTTCTTCTTAGCTTCATTCCTCCGTTCTCCACTTTTCGCACGAACTTCGTCTTGCCAAAATGGAAAAATTAAAAAAAAATGTTTTTATTTATTGGAATAATTATGAAAATTTAAATATAGGTGTATAAATAAAAAAAACTGCAAACTGTAAGAAGCAGGTGGCAATAAGAACATTATGAGAGAAGTACCGAGTCAACTTTGTTTGCTACTTCAGTAATAAGCTATCTTGATCATATTACATTGTAGGTACCTTATATTAATGTTGTTTTTATGGAAAGTATCTTTGATTTTTATTGCGACTTTTATACTTACAAAGTAATTAAACTATAAAATGTTATTTTAAACTGGCAGCTCGTCCTGGCTTTGCTTGTTTGTATGTACATTTTATTTGTGTCATCGTTTATTTAATATAAGATATTTTATAAATTTTTTCGAAAATTTCCTCGAAATAGCTTAGGACTATAAAAATATGTAAATCGTAAAGCTAAAAATACTACGGGAAATAAATTTATCATTTGCTTCCTAACTATGTAATCTACTTATGTACCTATTACAATCTAAAAATGAGCTTCATTATGATGTTTTTTGAAAACAACATAAACATAAATTCATTTACCTATACTTCCCTAATAGTAACCTAACTATAACAACTTTCATTTCAACTTCAAAACCAAAAGGATAAATAAAAAACTTAGATGAATCATCAAATAGTAAACCGTATATAAAATTGTTTTCAATAGATTCGAAGGTGGGAATTATCGCCACAGTAATGCGACCCATGGAGGCCATTATGTTAGAATTATGTGTATTTTATCGCCAGCTTATAATCATCTGTCACTATTCTTACAATATTTTTGTATAATTTCATCTGACTCCACCTCTAGATATGTAGTGTTAGCGTTGATTTACTGATATCGATTTTGTGATTCGATTTTGATGATATCGATGTTATTTGTTTGTATTTTAAATATTTGTTTTTTTTTTATGTTTCTGAAATTTGGCGCACGGTTAAATTGCAACTTGAATTATGCATTATATGGTTATGCATTGCTTTTTCCAAAACATTGATGATGCAAAATTTATACTGTAAGTTTAATATTTAAAATGTTTTAGAAGAATACTACTCAATGTTCCTTTTAAAATTCAAGGTAAAATAATAAAAATCCATCAATTAACAAGCAAAAATAAATCCAGCTAAAAGGACGAAAACTTATTAATATATCGATAGTTATTTTTTATTAAAAGGAAAAAACACCAATTTCCGTCAAACACTTGTATCGATATTTACATCACACACCACTAACTCAGTATACCTCGTTACTTGTTGTTATTAGCGTCGTTTTTTGTTATGCCATGGGATGTTTCGAGAGACCGGTTCTCTAATCTGATCAGATCGCCACGACTCGGGCGAAGAAAAAAGAGTAAAGTAAAGTGATGTACGAAGTCTATTGGGATGTATTTTATGGGAACTTAGAAGCTGGACCGTTAAAAAGTTTTGAATTTTACTATGTTGTTAGATTGTAATTTTTTTTAGCCACGCTCTGTATCTTGCACATAGCAGTGTAGATAGAAAGACAATGTGAAACTAGTGTCAAGACACTTATGACATTCTTTCCGACTGATTAAACATATATTAGTTAGGTTATAATTATGTAACTATTGAATTTATTATGTATGTAATTATTGAATAAATGTGTTGAATGCCTAATATTTTTGAATAAATGGAAATTGGAGAGAGAAAGAGAGAGTAAAAAAGAAGTCATGTAGAACAGGTTCTTCTTATTCACACTGTGTTCCCAGCAGGCAGAGGGAATCTAGTGTTAAAACTCCCCGCTCTCTACTTTTCGCTTAAATCTTAAAACATTGTGTGTTGAGTGGCGAAATTTAAAGCCGCAGTTTTTCTATTATCCTCTAGGAAAGTCTTTTAGGAAATAAAAAAAATCATAGTCCCAAACAGACTCAGTCGATGGTCTTATTATATAATAACGTAAAAAATGTATTTAATAACTATATAATAAAAACTATATATTTTATACTATTTGTATAGTAGGCGACTTTATTTCTTTAAATCGCACAAAGAAATAAATCATACACTGCAAACATATAAAAAGTAGTCCAAACATAAAACATAACAAAAAATAAACTATATTAAATATCAAGAAGCACGATCGATCAAAATCCCTCTATACTTCGATAAATAAATGATCTGTGAAGCCCATAACAAGTAAAACACGTTTTGCTCGAAGAAACAAGAAAGTTTTTTTTTTAATTGAGTTGATTTAGGAAGAAGTGTTACGTCACTATTTTCTCCATTGTTGGTTTATAAACAAAATATAGAAATACTGTAGCTTAACGCCTCACTTTGTTTAAACTAATTAGATATATAAAACTATAACAATTCAAAAAACATCACGAAGAATTTCATGGCGAAGCAGACACAAACTGCGCCATAATGACGCCAGTTAATTATTGATATTAACAAACACAGAAAAGCTAGAAAAGGCTGTATACTTTTTCTAAAATAAATTATATTCAAATAATCATGGCGCAGGAGTAACGCGACTGGTTGTGGTTCGATCCGCACTCGAATAAATGAAATATTTATTTCAATTTATATGTTCCGTTCTTTGCTCTTTCAAGTCGAAGCGCGGCGTTGAGTTCCGTCATTCAACACGCAACGACTCCAGATAGTCGGTAACGGAGTGTCCTAACACTAGTTCCCTCTGTCTACTATGCTGTGTGCGAGATATAGCGCGAACCTAATTAAAGTAAATATTAAAATAATAATGATATTAAATAAATTAAACACTGGCGTCTAACCATCTCATTTACCTATCTAAATAATCTTATGTTAATTCGTCACACTTCTCGATTTATGATATTTTTTTTTATTGAACTATGAAGTCCACTATCTTATATTGTGAAATGTTGTCAATCTTTGTCAGATTTTTTGCCCGTTTTGAATTTCGTTGGGCCTTTTTTATATGATTGTTAATTTATGTTTTGGTGTGACTCTGTTGTTTATTATATCTGTAGTTGTCAGGTTAAATTTTGCGTGGGCTTTTAGGTTGTGTATGTATTTGTGGCCCAAGGACGTCGTGACCTAGCGTTGTGGGTTCGCTCCTACTCAGGGGAATTCATGGTCTGATTGACTCTCTTTATGACAACAAGACAAAGCGCGGCGTTGAGTTACTTTACTCAATACGCAATATCTCGAAGATTGGACAGTGAGGAACGATTTGTTTTAACACTCACTATCCCGTATATAGGGGCACTTATATACGGGATTCCGCGTGAAGCTAAAATAATATATCATCTTAAACATACATAGATACACTGAATATCTACAATAAACTGTATGCACATAAATACTTAGTTGATGGGCTATCACTAATCCTTGTTATGCACAAGCTTCGCACTCGTCAGGACGAACCAACATTAGTTCACTCCAGACGGCGTATCCGATCCATAATGCCACGTTCAATTGTAGCACGCTATTCATCCTACTTCATTTCGCTTTTTTACTTCTCTTTGGCTACTGTCTGTTTGTCTGTTTTGTCATATGTTGAAGTGATTCGTAGCGCCGTGGGACATTTGATTGTGGGTTCAATTCTCATTCGAATGAATGTCGTCTAATGATTGTTTATTTTTTCCACTTCTCTGTTCTGTCAAGCAAAGTGCGGCGTTGAGATCCGTAATTTAACATGTTCTGTCTGAAAAATTGAGTGATTGAGAGTGAAATGTAAAAAGTATCTTAACACTGAAATAATAAGAAAATATAGTGACGCAACCCTTTTTTTGTAATTTTAATAAGATGTTGATATTAAGCTGGCGTCATTACATTAACGAGGTTTTTACTATCAGGCGACTGACACGACTGATATGATAAACATATTATATATGTAAGTATATGTAAGTCTATGTAATTCTCTATAATGAGAGGTAATTACCGTATAGCATTACATGCGATCGTTACGCTTATTCAAATTCAATTGTTTTTTGCCCGACCATTTACGGTCCGAGTGCTTAATGTCAGTTGTTCCTCAAAAGGAGAATTTTTTTGCTCGTTCACTTTAATTTCAAATGTTGAGCATCTGTTTATTTAAAATTAACTATAGTGGTTTTTAATGAGCAATATAGATATGTACTATGTTAAATGGTTTTTATGCTATTACATGTGACAACTGTGTAGTTGTTTACATGAACATGAACTGCATTCGTAAATTTCAGCTGACAGTGTCTTATAAAATGGAAATATATTTATGATTGCCTTTTCTTTAGGTCGAATCGTATCCAAGTGAATGTATGTTTATTTTTTTTTATATACGGAATTTTACTGAACGTATACAACGGAATGTTGTTCACGGAGTTCTCTATCAATGTTATAAATATAAAGTATTATAATCTTTATTAGGTTCACGCTGTATACTGCATATAGCATGGTAGACCGAGGGTCTGGGTTACTAGGTACCCAGTGTTAAGACCCCGCTTGTTTATAATGTAAAATGATAATAATACCGATAACATCATAAATTAATAAACAGTTTTTACACAAATTTAAATGATATTCGAGCGTTATTCATATAACGACAGGAAAACATACCCATTTTAGCAGTCAACTTAGTTGCAGCCAGTCTAATAAGTGCACAAGTTGTCCTCTTCCCATATAAACATCAATCATTCTTGTCCGCAAGAAATGGCCTTTTTATCTAAACTAAGGTATGATTATGGACGACAGTACTACAATTGTACAGTAAACCAGTGTTAGATTACTATGGGAGACTTCATGGCTGTCACATTTCTTATATATGATCAGAGTACCACCAATATACACTTATTGGTTACATGTGTTTATTTTGTAGTAGGTTAAAAAACAGAATTTTAATGAATAAATATTACATAAATATTTTTTTTAGCTTTATATTATATTATTTTTATTAGCTTTATATTTAAACAGGATAGGCAGATTTAGTGTTAAACTATACCGTTTCCTTCTTTCCGCCGAACTTTCGTGACATTTCGTGTTGACTAGCGGAACTCAACGCCGCGCTTCGATATAATACCATTCATATCTCCGAGTGAGGATCAAACCCACAACCATCGCGTTTACGATCACTCGTTTGTGCCACTGCGTCACAAAGGTCTCAATTATCCATAATTATTATTCTTTCTTCGAGTCTTCATGATTTTTCCGTTTAGCAAAGTAGGTTAAAACACGTCGTTTCCCACTTTACGCACGATTTTCGAGAAATTGCGTGTTAAACGCCGAAACTCAACGCCCGTCTTATCAACTGGAGCGTAAAAATGGAAATAATTAAATCATTCCCCCGAGTGAGAATCGAACCCCCAAAGCGCTTACATCAGTCACACTCCCTATATTGCGCCACGACAAGTTTGTAAATTAACAATTTAATACATTAATATTAAACTTTTGAACAATTAATTCACATTAGGTACTACACTTAAAAAAAAATAACAATTCTTATATTCAAGATCCATACAAAAACATTTTATTTACTTACTGATAACGGATCTATAAAAATAGCCAATAAAAATTTTGAAGTGATTTTTAAATCACAAGGGATTTAAGTTAAGTTTACAACGCGATAAGGCACATCAAAACCATGTGATCAGATTGGGTGGAACCTCGATAAGTTTCGATGGCTAGGATTATTTATCTAAGGTTAGAGTGGATCTAGCCTAAACAAATATTGGACCCCGCAATCTGTCGACCGCAAAATTATGGTACAAATGATACAGTGTCCGGTCTAGAAATGCCAGGTAGCGGTCTCACGCGATGTTGAAGACTTTTTGTTGATTTTTCTTTGTCTTTTATAATTGTGTTAAGAAGCTGTTTATTGAGTTGATGCTTTCGCGGTGCTAGGGTAACACCGCGAACATGCGTGCTTCTGTAAACGTCACGGTTGTGGGTTCGATTACAACTCGAGGAAATGATATGGTTATTTAAATTTGAATTTCATTTCTTCGCTCTCGTACCGAGGGAAGGAGGTAAGAGGCAAGAGGCAACGTTGAGTTCCACCACTCAACACTTAATGCCCCGAGAATTCGGCGGAAATTGGTTCCGGGAACGGAAGTGTCTTAGTGCTTACGATAAAGCCTAAAGCTAAAGAAAATGTAGATGTTAGATTTTTATTTATTTATGTTGATGAAAAGGTGTTAAGTTATAAATAATAATTTATCAATATTTTTAAAACTTTTTTAAATTAAAAAAAGAAATAATTTTTTTTTAAATTAATTTAAAAAAACCTATGAATAAAATATGGATTTTTATTGTATACATGCACTTCATTGACCTATCGAAGAGTGTGATACAATTAATACCAAATCAGTTACACCATCGTTGAAGGTGAATCATATTAAACATTCAAATTTATGAGAGATCACGTAAGGCTTTTGATTTTTGTCAACTATTTTTTTGCTTATACCTAAATATATGTTTGTTGGGTTACTTCTTTAAAATAAAAAAAAATGAAATCGTTTTGATATTATTTATTACTTTTTTTATATTTTTATGATAATAATCATCTTAAATTCACATAATCTCGTAATCTGTTGTGAACATTTTGCATTTCATCTTTCGTTCATTTAGCTAGTGACAAAGCTTCACGCTATAACTGGAACATATCACGGTAGGCATAGGGAGTCAGAGGACGTAGTGTTAAGTCACTCCATTCCCCACTTTACTCAGAATTCTGGAGATATTTACTGTTGAGTAGCGTTCAAGGTTGCGCAAAATATTAAATATTTCATTACGTCGAGTGAGAATCGAATCCACAACCTATCGCGTTTATAGTCTCAATCTTATTTTGCCCCTGCGATACGAAGCCCTAAAAAAAGTCCGTATAAAATATTGACATTGTGATATAATGATATGATCGTGTATCGTGTGTACGGAATCCACCGCGTGGGAGCAGAGCTCGGTCTCGATCGGTTTTTCTGTATATTCGTTATTATTGAATAGTAATAAATTGTATTTTTAGTGGACAATAATACAAAATTTATGGTTTATTTAATTTATGTTATCTGTTACATTATTGTATTATATTATTTTATATGTCACCTGATACGTTGCTTAATCGGGTCAAAGTCGATTTTTGTGTTTTAGCTAAATATTTATATTTCTGTTTTTGTTTTAACAGTTTTTAATAGAAAACGAATATTGGAATTATCTAGGCATTATTTTGTTTGTAATATTAAAACCAGTCGCGCAGGGGTACAAAATGTGACTGTAAACGTGACGTGAAAACGCGGCGTTGAGTTCTGTCATTTAACACGCAATTCCTCTAGAATACAGCGGAAAATGGGCAACCTAGTGTCTTAAGACTAGGTTCCCTCTGCCTACCCTGCTGTTTGTGGGATACAGCAGGAAGCTAATATATTTTATTTATCATACGGTTTTTTCCTGTGGAATCTCTGTTTATTAGGGAAATCCTTATTAAAATCCGTTACTACTTAATAGATCTACACGTAGACTTCTGAGAAAAAACGGCTTTAACGTAAATTATGTACACTAGACACTAAAGTTTCCATTCAAGCAAAAACATTGCATGTTTCATTGAACGCTGTTATGTATCTAAACAATATCCATATTTAAAACTGTATACGCTGTATCTCACTGAATGGAATGAAATATTTAATATTTTATTTCTTGGCTCTGATAACGAGACAAAGCACGGCGTTAAATTCCGCCACTCAACACGCAAAACCTACAGGATACGGCGGAAGTCGAGGGACACAGTGTCTTGACACTAGGTTCCCAGGTTCCATACAGCGTGTAGCTAAAAAAAAGAATACAATAAATTTATACGAATCAGTAGCATCGCCCGCCGGTGCAGTGTAAGTTTCGTGTGTACATATGTCGTTACCTCACATTACACGTCTGGTCAATATTTGTTTAGGCAGGACCCACCGTGGTGGTTCCGAGAACGTTCGGTTATTGCTATGAGAACTGTTAACCGATCTGTGGGGAAGGGGTTATGTTTTTTATGTTATTGTTTGGTGGTGTTGTAGTGCACGTGGTGGTTATAGGTTCGATACTGATTTGAGAGAATTCATTTTTCTCTTCACTTTTCTAAATTTAGAACCGGAATGGAACATTTATATTATGAGGACAAACATTACCACATTATAAATTTTCATTTTCTCGCTTTGGTAACGAGACAAAGTGGACATTTCCGCCGCTTATCACACAATGTCTCACAGACTCGGCGATAAAAGGAGAATGAGAAAGAGAGAGAAGAGAGAAGTCAACAAACAATAGTTTCCTCCAGCCTACCTTGCTATATGCAAGTGATAGCATGATAGCTTCAAGATACAAAAATAAACTTAAACAACAAGGAGAATTCCAACCCGCAACCTCCGCGTTCAGTCACGCACACCCAACCTACACCACTCAAATTTGAATAAAACAATCAAAAACCATTTCAAGTGTTTACGGACATATAATATATGAAAATTATGTTGCGTTTATTTACATTTTACACAATGTTATATGACAATAAAATGAAAATAAACCAGATTTCGACATTAACCAGCCACTTGTGTTACGGCTAATAATTAGTAATTGAAACTAACCATGGAGTACCTAATCATAATAATAATATAACTAGTTAACAAAAGAGTTATTTATAATACGATTTTAAATCATCAATACCATTATTATAGTATCAATGATCTAATGTTCTTTGTTAAATGCCTGTGCGTGTGTGTTGTATTTAATTACAAGGTAGTCGTCGGTTTGACTCCCTGGAAATGTTAATTTTGAAATACTTTGACATTTGCCTTTAAATGACTGGACAGCAGCAAAAGGAATGACACATGATTAGTTGCTTAGGTTAACGCGTGGAAATTAAATCTTATACACTGATATTAGTAGCTATTTCTATACTGATCCTAATATTGAAAAGATGAACAATGACGTGTTTGTATGTCTGTCTGTGGCACAGTAGCTTCTGAATTAATGAACCGATTTGAGTTCACTTTGACTAAATATTTTTTATCCATAATTTTGCTAGTAAATATTTCTGTTTGACCACGGGGGCAAAGTTAAAGTTAAAAGCTAGCTTATAAATGCACCCATAAACACATAAATTATCAAAAGTTTTCATAATAAAACCATTCAAAAACTATTGTTCTTCCATATGTATAATAAAACAATGTTTACCTAATTTCAAAAAGCTATCTCATTATTACTATATTATCATGGGATATCATATCAAATTAAATAGGATTTGTTATTGGTATTTGTTTTAATCTTATTGTTAGCTGATATGAATAAATTATAACCATTTGGAACAGTCGCTGTGTGATATCGTTTTAATTGGCGGTCTTGAGTTCATTTCCCGGTTGAGAAAAAAAGTTTATCTTCGTTATAGGCCATTGTGGCGCACGGCACTTGTGGGTTCGATCCCTGTTCGGGGGTAATTATTTTCATCTTCCCTTCCCTCAACTTAACCTAAAGCTTTAAAAAATGTGTATGTGCTTTTGATGAAACATTAAAAATGGTAAACTAAATTGAATTTCTTTTAAACATAATTAATGACTAATTTTTGAAGTAAATTTATAACATATATATAAATTAAGAAGGATCTATAGAAGGTTCCTTTTTATTTATTCTAGAATTGCAAAGTAACAGTTGTAAGATTACATTATTCTTTTTAGTTTACTATAAATAAATTAAGAGGTATAACGATGTTTTTCATCTAATAACTCATAAAGTATGCCAATTTCTATAAGTATAGACTATTCTTAGGATGGATATGAATATTTAAAAATTATCATTTATTTATTAATGTTAAACATTTTTCTCTAAATGTAGAGTACTTATTGCATTAATTCGTATAATTTTACATAATGAACGTAATTTGTTTTGAGTGTTTACGCAGGTTTTTAATTCTTAGTTTACATTATAATAATTAATAACTATAGTGAAATATTTTATTTGTAGAGGCCTGTCGTCGTGTCTGTTAAAAGTCAAGTAGTTCAGTTCTATTGAGTTCGATGGTTGAGGGTGGTATCCCTTATCGGGGGTATGAATTGATTTCCTTTACTCGTTCTGTCAAGCGATGTTTTGAGTTGCGTCACTAAACACAAAACAACAACTTTCGTGTCGCTTTTATAGTCGCACGATTGTGCGCCTGCGCCAGTACTTGTCTTACATTTTAACTGCTCCAAAAACGTTATAACTTTACAACATAATTAAAATATATTATATTGATCACTATTACCATTATAGAAATATTTTTTTAAACACCTGCTTAATAGTTAATTTCCTGTACGACATAAATTGTAACCTGACGTTTAAATTTACTTTTAAATTGACTTTTTTAAAACTAATTTATAGGCGATTCAGCAATCAGTGATGTTTACTATTTTATATATGTCAAATAAAATTATCCATACTTCACGTAATTAAGCTATTCCACGGTTACTTAATTTTTTTTCTATAAAATGATGAATATATTACAATTAAGTATATACAGTATATTTAAAAAAATATATGTTGACATTTATAATGCTCCATTAGGCGTATGGTAGTACTATCGACCAGAAAATTGTTGTAATTACAAACGTCAATTAGTGTTAACTAATTTCTCTGATAGTGGTTGTGACTAAAATTTTCATAATTAATTATGAAGGCGTCATGGCTTGGTCACGGTTGAGTTCCGTCACTCAACACGCAGTGCCCAAAATTAAGTGGAAAATGGGGAACGGAGTGTTTTAACAGTACGTCCCCTTGCATATTCAGCTATACAGGAAAAGGCGTGAAGCTTAATAGTACCTTTTTTAACTAATTCTCTTTATCTGGGTTCTCTATACCTATCATGCTATGCAAGAAAATGCGTGAGACGTTTTATTTTAACCTCATCCGCTTCTGTCAGTCGGTCAGTCATACAATTAAAGTAGAACAAAAAGACAGTCTCGAAACAGGAACTATCCCGCGCCCTATTCTCAGTAAGCTATTTTACATTTAACGCCAAAGTATCCGGCGCTACACAGTGAATTATTATATGCAAAAATTTCTGTCTATGTCATGGTGGTTTAGAATTTTTTTTTTCTGTTTTGTTTCTTTACTTCAATAGTATTCATTATTAATGTTAGCGATGGCGTAATTGAGAGATCGGCAAAATAGTAAGTATGTATAGTCGCAGTCGTTATGAGATCGATTCCCACTAAAGTTTCAAGAAATATGTTAATTTTTCTCGATATGGATACCGCCACGTGAAACTTAATGTCTGAAACATTCAGATAAAAAAATGCACAATACTATAATATGACAATACTATAATGACAATACTATAATAGCATTAACATTCGTTTTTACAGTAATTACATTTGAAGTTTAAGTAATTTTGTGTTTTTGCAGGTAAATTCGAGCCGCACCCAGCCGCAGGTTTCAACATGGGTTATCTTATGGCGCCATACCCTTACCCCAATGGTGGAGCGCATCCTCTCCCCGTTCCTATGGTCAGTAGCGAATTCAAATATTTTTAGTTTATGGCTAAATTTTGAAAAGTTTGAGTTAGTAGGAATTTATTTTTTGTTAACACTTAAAGTTGACAAATAAGTAAGTAAGTAAGTAAGTTAACAAATCGAATTATTTTCGAAGAATAAAGCCAACTAGGCAAAGCGCGGCGTTGAGTTTCGCTCAACATGCAATGCCTCTAGGATTCGGCGGTATAGGTTTCCTCTGCTTGCTATGTATGTGTATTTGATTTATTTATTTTATGTTACACAAGATATCAATAAGTAGGTGAAAACTGTAATATTTGTTGTTCAATAACAACATGAAATCTTCTGTCGTTTACAAGTAATCTTATCAGTGCAGTGTTATCGATATCGACTCGTGTCGTATCTTTAAATTAACGTGTTTTAACGGTGTAAGGTAACGCTGCTTCTATACTAGTTTCGTTTTAGTTGTTTTATTTTTTATAACCTTTGTAACTCAGTTTTGATTTATTTGATATAATGATGGTTGTAAGTTCCAATTTTTATAAGGGTATTTTGTAATCGAGGTGTTTCTAAAATTATCCTAAGTACGGTCTTGTAAGAAACAAAATTATGAAATTTTTTTCTGTTTGCCCAAAAGATTTCTAAAGATGGATTCAAATTTCAAAATTTAGCCTAAATATAGCCTACAACATAAAATATTATTTAATATTGTATATTTTATTTTACTATCTTTTAATATGATTATAATTTTTAAATTTCAGATTACTATATGAAATTATATGTCGCTTGATATACACAAAATCAGTATTAAAATCAATTCGCGTTCCAAACGCACCCTAATTTTGTTGAGCGTACAAATCCGTTTATCTCCCACTATCTTAAACATGAGAACTTGTTTGAAACAACTAACATTACGTTCTTTAACTTCTAGCTTTATGCCCACTTGAACATTCAGTACTTAGTGGTTTTCTCCTTCATTTTCACCATTAAAGAAAGTCGTCTTATAATATATATATATATATATATATATATATATATATATATATATATATATATATATATATATATATATATATATATATATATATATATATATATATATATATATATATATATATGAGTGTAACAATAAAAATTTTGTTTTTTCTCTTCAATCTTTTAAAATTATAATTTTCAATATTATCACAAATTTTAATTTCATATTAAATCATTCAACAATTACTTAATTTTCATTATTGACTTTTATTACATACTTACATTTTTTGATTTAAAATTATCGGAATTTTTACAAAAGATTGCAAACAAAATGACCTCTAGGTCACAGGTTCTATACTTGATTGGTTGAAGGTGAATATGTCGTACAGTTGAATAATCACATACATTACCAGGTAATGTATGAGTACGATAAACACTTATCTTATACCAGTACATAAGTCAGTTGACTGCTGTGACCTTCCATTAGGGTAACTTGTTTCCTCAAACAATTTTGCAATCAATTTTGTGTAAAACAAAGTTTATTAGCAGTTTCAGCAGTTATGCAAAGTGACATAATCCAGTTAGTATATCGGATATAAGAAGTTCGATTAATATATAGCTCATAGCGTATTAGGCACAGTGAAATTGTATCTGTGTGTAAATTTGATGTATGTGAGTTCGATTCCAATTCAAAGAAATTCATTATTTTATTTAAAAAGCATGAACCTGTTTTTATAGCGTTTATAAATGCATAGTTTTTAAGTAGATACATATATTAAAGCAAAATACTCCTTAAATTACAATTTACTTAGGATAACCTTGTAATACCTATTTTTCTGAAGCTACTCATCTTTAACGGAAGCTATTACTCAAACTATTATTTGAATACAAAAACTATCATATGGTTATATTAAAATAAACTAACCACAACTACATGATGTTTATTATTCACAATAATAAAAGCTCCACGCGCTTATAATCAAGATGCGGCTATTTTTAATAAGTTATTCCCCGTAATAACTGCCACGTGTCCGGATTCGAATCCTAGACCCACCGGAAACGGTTAACACAAACATTTTTATTTCTGTCTTCGTTCCGCGATGAGCCATCTTCAATTTTTATTTTCATCCTTACGTGTAAAGTAATAAGAGTAAAGTAATGAAATTTTAATAAATAGGGTTGTCACTTGATTGAGTCAAAATATTTTACTTTGTAAATAACCTTTTGAATCATACGTTAATACGTATACATACAGAAATCAGTAACTTCTCTGTAACAACGTTTTTCATATGTATCTTGCTCTATCTATGCTCTTATTTAATACTTAACTATAGTTTTATATGAAAATAAACTAAATTAATTAGGTATTAATATTATATAAATAACAAATCCTTTACTTTTTTTAATATTCAATAATTCACAGTAATAAACAAGTAAATTAGACTGAGAGATTATAACATCATAAAAAAAAACAAATCTTATTCGACAACCTTATGCCAAAAAAAGCGCCAAAATATCGCGTGGCACTTTGTGAAACAATTTCAATAACGAGCGGGCGATGTCACGTAGAATGTGTTAAATTAAATTCATATTGATTATTGCATTTTTGTTCCTCTCGCCTGCATTACACGAACGCCACTGGCTAAGTACGATTTTTACTTTGCAATTAGGTACTTGCAATTTTCTCATACATGTTTTTATTTTCGTATGTTAAGGATTCGAAGCCGCATTTTGTTGATTAAAATATGTCAAAATGCTTGAATGGCAATGCTAAATGGTAAATTTATGATTTTATATTTTATATTGTCCATAGTGTGTGAAAGGCGATTTAAAAAGCTATAAGTGTACTTCAAGAATTTTTTTAAAAACTTAATTAGTAATTTAGCAAACATTCGATTACTCAGCGACATCGTTTCACAATTACAATTCGAAACAAAAATCGATACGACGCCACAACATCGATAACTTAATAAAAAAAATTAGACGTACATATCTAAGAAAAACGATAACCAAAAGAATAATACGAAAGTAAGTACAAAACGCAACAGGTGGACATATCCTCGTCTCATTCTTTCGGCCGCCCCCGGTCGCCGCCTCCGTAGGGCGGGAAATGAAGAGGGGATGAATTTTCTTTTTACTTTTACGGCTTTTGTCTGGATGAATGCGGACAGCGATTCGGGGTCGGCTTGCCTGGCTTCGAAACGAAATGGATATTTGAAATTTGTACGTGTTATATATTTTATTATTGGATAGTTATAGTAATAGTAATAAGATGATAATAAATTTTAGTAATTAAATTGTAAAAGAAAACAAATGTATAAAAGTAATATATGAGAGATTATAAAATAATAGTCGATCAACAGCCTGAATTAAGTAGCGTAGAACAATGTGCAATAATTAAATTTTTACTTTAAAATTTTTGTTCAACTTTATCGTACAACTAGGCAAACCCCCCAAAACTTTTTTAACACCAATGAATGAACACACAAAATATAATCGATTGGCACTCATTTAATTTTAATCGATGAAACATAGAGGATGCTCTGGCACGAGTTAGAGACAGAAATAATGTGTTATAAATTCGAAATCAATTTTATTCTTATTGAATTAGGAATTAAATAATAAAATGATTATGATAATACATTAAAGTAATTTGAAATGATTATCCTTTAATATTTGCGAAGTATAAATATATTTTTTAAGCCGCCGTGGGACAATGTGACTGCGTCTGACTGTACGAGTAATAGCGACGGCTTTGGTTCAATTCCAACTCAGGGAAATTATACTTAACTTATTTTCATTTCTCTACTTCAGTGAACGCGGTGATAAGTTTCGCAACTCCACATGCATGTCTCGATAATTCAGCGAAAACTGGGGAACGGAGTGTCTTAACTCTAGGTTCCCTCTGCTTAACTAGCTAAACGGAAAAAGCCTATAGCTGTTTTTTTTTCAAATTTAAAATAGGATCCTCTCAGACAAACGACACTCAAACCAGTCACTCATAAGCGCCACGTTCTTATACATACATTATAAATAAATAAATTTTCATATAATATGTCCATAAATTTTATCGTGTCAATTGTAATTTTCCGTAAACCAATTGTATACGAAGCGATAACAAATTAATTATAGAGTATTAATTACACATTGTTATTGTCCGGTCACTTATCGTGGACCCTTATACCGGTTTATCATTTAGGTACCTATATTAGTACATATATTGTGCTAGAAATAGATTTCATCTATACTTAGTTTTATATTATAATAGATTTTAAATATAATCATAGCCACTTATATAAATAACTGCATATTCGCTATTTATATCATACATCCACCCACAAGTAAAATGTGCAGTTGGCTGAATAACTATTTTTTTTATATTTCTTTTAGAAAACGTATAAAAATTTTAAATATAAAAAAATTATAAATTTTCTAAAAATTTTTTTAAAATGTGGAATAATACTGTAGAAGCATAAAAAATACCACTCCTTTTACATTATATTTATATCCTTATATAAAATTATTAATTTTCTGCTAACTTTTAAAGTATGTTCTCATTTTATATTGATACATCTGTTAAGGAGAGCGAAAATTATCGTATATATCGTACTGGTATAATAAAAGTATTTTAATAGACTTCTTTTATATACATATAAAAAAAATATCATATAAAAGGGGCATGGCAACATTTAAAAATCTATGTAACTGTTACGTTACATTACTTTTAAATGTTGCCATGTCTTGGGTTACCAAGACCCCAATTATACCATAACATATCACCCGCCGTATCGTAACCACGTAGCGTCGTGAGAGATCACCCCGAGATGAGATCAGAGTCGTGCCCCATAGAGATGTGTGGTGTTTTGATAAAAATAACTGCTTTTATAATTCTTAAAGCCTTATTTGCATTGTGTTGTCTTGAACATCCTAGTTAGTTTTAATAATTATTTCTTACAATTTTTAAGCAACATATATTTTTATATTAGTTTTTATATGTGGTACATTGTATATACAATGCTCAAAACGTAGTGTTCAATTAAAATGTTGCCTGATACGTTATTTGTACCTTATTATTATAAAAAACATATAAAAATATTTTATCAATCATAATGTACTGTCGTTTCATTTCTGTATTCGACTCGAATAATTTACTCCATTAGCCTTAGCCATCTTTACCAGCATAAACTGAAAAAAAAAAACTAAAACCGTTGAACCTATTTCTATTCGCCAATATTCATTCCCATCCCAACTCTGCTTCGGGCTTAACCGACCAAATACATTTCGAACTAATAAAATTATCCAGGTTATATTCAGACTATCGATTTCCCTCATCGCTGCGCTCTTAAAAAGAACGTTCAATTCCAGTCTCCAATTCGTCTCCGATACTGGGCATAATTCCGCCCGGGAAAATCATTACACACGCCCCGGTAATTCGGATTTCGAGAGGCCCTCGCCGACCCACCCTATACACTGCATCTCATTTTCAAATACCACGCCGGCGACTAGGCCGCGTTTCCTCTAACCCCTGCGCTTGCGTCCTGGTCGAATATGAACTCTATACCTCAGAACATGAGGTCCACGGCCTCCTCCGGACACATTCGTCGGCCACGCCAATCGTATCTCTCTGCCCTACATACTAAAGTTAGAATTTCTTTGAGCTTTCTTTGCTATCGAGCGACCGAATCCCAACTGTAACAACCGGGGTGGACTGGGGTGAGGCTGAATAATAGAGGGGAGGCATCCTCTCTCTTTATTTTTTCGTGAATTTTTTATTTAAGAAAGGGATAAGATTTTAATGTGGGCGCTCGCAGCCTTTATTACTCGCGATTGCGAGATACTCCATTGTTGGGAGTCTTGATGCGTATGCGTGGGGTTTCCGCTTAAAGTATTTTGTATGGAAGCTATATCCCGGGACTCCGGAGATATGTCCGTAATGACGTTTTAGGAGATATCTTTTTATTCCGTTGCTGTTTTGTCGAGGGTGTGTAATCAAACATATTTTTTCTGCTCCACTGGAAAATTGTAGCTTCCCGGATGGCGCTCTATTGTACGCCCGTGTGTTATTCTTTTAATAAAACGTTGGTAGGTCCGTAAATTAATTAAAAAGTTACAATTAAGTCGGGTTTTGTTCTTTATATAGTTTCATTTTCTAACCTAAATCAACTTGCTTGTTTAAACAATTGTAGCTGAAATAGCATTGTTACATTTTTAATGTTGAAATTCTAATTCTTTACCGTAGCTAAGACTAATAAGGCCCACTGTCTTTGTTTGGTTTAATAAAGCGTTTTCTTCCATTGTTCTTGGCCCTCCCCGTAAATATATTGTGCTGGAGCGCGGTCCTTTTTAATAAGTTTTTCTTGTGTATTGTTTAGCTCCTTGATGTTTACCGCTATAATTCAAATTGTGGTTTCTTTAAATACCTACCTGCCTACTAGATACTATAAAATGATAATAATTAGATGACTTAGCTTTCCTAGGAAAGATGAATAAACTTTATTATAAGAAATGATGATTCTTTATACTATATCCGGTAAAAATTATATATAATTGCAAAGTATAAGTTATGAAGGAAGGCAAATGCCAATATTACCGCGAACACTATAAATTAAGTTTCTGAAACCCGTATCCTCTTCGTTTCTTTATAATTTGGTTCACGTTTGCCGCACGTCACTAATCCTACCTATCAACGGGTAATAAGTATTCCGCCTACCAAAATGACCGGAAGCTAGGCCACATTCCCCGTCTCTGCCTGTCCTTGAACCTTTATTATAACAATAGCGTTGAGGAATGACACAAGTCAAAAGAATTAGCGATTTTGTATTTCTAATACACTTTATATGCTGTATGCGGGATAGAGCGTGCTATATCCCGCTTGTAGCAGGCAGACGGAGCCTGGTGATAAGACACTCCGCTCCCCACTTTCCGCCGAATTCAGGAAGCTCGACACCAGAGCGAAGAATGTAAATATTAAATATTTCATATCCTCTAATGGGAATCGAAAACACAACGCGTGTTTACAAACGCACGCCAGTGCCTCTGCATCACGCCGGACCTCTGCCTACCTGCTATATGCGGGATACAGCGTGAAGGTAAAAAAGAACGCCTATAGTGTACATATATCTAGGATAGTCTAGGATAGGTATATAAAAAACCTCGTTCCAGCTTAGATATTACACTTACTACATTAAGCATCAATATCGCTCTATCTCCTAACTTAAACGTACTATGTCTTGAGTCACCAAATCGGAAGTATAAATTTAATTATTAATTTGCTTTGTCGGCTTTTTAGGATCCTTTGCGCGTGCCGCCGCAAGTGTCTCATAATGATACGTAATTGTTTGTTGAGTATTTATTTTTGTAATTTTAAACACGTGGCCTTATCATGAAATATATCGTGTACTCTTCACTCAAATTTACTTTATGCGGCGTTGAGTTCTGCCAATCAACACGTCATGTCTTGTTATTTAGGCGGAAAGCGGAAAAATGTCTTGACATTCTTCCGCTTTCCGACTAAATAATTTTCTTTCTGTTCTCTCTGCGTACGTTACTGTAAGTATTTGGGATACAGTGTGAAGATAAAATAGATAAAGGAAAATTTTGCAATTATGTCGGGAACTTTTGGTTCAAGTAAAAAAATGTATGTGGCGTTGGATATATTGTATTAATTTTGATCGTTTTGATTTAACCGGCTCTACAGTATCAGTGTAAAGACACTTATTTATTTTCATTTCATCGCGCAGAAGGAATTGGAGATAATTTCTAGTAATATTATAAATATTTTAAGGGAAATTAGCACTCGCATCTATTTGTGTTTCCTCTAGTAGACTGTCAGGCCAGACGAGGCCAGTCCTGGCGTGTGACAAATGTGTGACTGTAAACGCGACTAGTTGTAGGTTCGGTTCCCATCCGAGGAAATTAAATATATATCAAAAATTTATATACTTAATATCTTCGATCTGGTGTCGAGGCAAAGCGCGGCGTTGGATTCCTTCACTTAACACGCAGTGCCTCCAGAATTCGGTGCATAATGGGAACCAGAGTGTTTTAATATTCGGTTCCCTCTTCATACGCTTTTACTTTGCTTTATAGCAATGTAGTTAAACTACGTGCATACTAGTATTCTTGACGTTATTCGTCTTTCCGATCTCATTTATCACATTTAAAAACTATCAACAACACGACACAATACAAAATAATATGTCAGAAACCTGCACCTTCCGCACAAAAGATAAATATTCCTTGCGTCGATGTCACATTTCACTTATAAAACGCATAATTTAAAATCGTATCACCGACTGAAGGGTTCCGGGGGTGGTAATACTTTTAAAAGCGCCCCAGCTTTGTGCTACATCCCATTGTGAACGCCGACGGGAAAAGTCGTTCGAAATTAACAAGTTCTCTACACTTTATTTCACGATGTACTGACTAGGACTCAGCTAGGCTAGACTTGTGTTTTGTATTTTGTTATGTATATCGATATATGTATTGATATGTATGTTTGTATAAATGTTGAATTTAAATAGAACGATTCATCAATATTTAAGAATAACCAATAAATATACTTTAAACTCTACATTATTTTTTAGCGTATTTTATAGAGTCTCCCAAGATTCTTTTAGATACACAGATCAGTTAGAGATTTAGGAGCATGGGTATTTTGGTATTCTTAAATTTGGACAAAACAAAATGGCAGACAAACACTTCGCGTATTTCCAGCGTATTTTGTGGTAAGCAGGGAAAAATTAATGACATATCTATTTACCATTTCTCGACTAAACACACGTGACCGAACTTAGTAAAAAAAAATAATAATATAAAAAAAATTGATGGGATTCGACCCAACAAACATCAGGCCAGCGACTTGATCCAAAGCTACAAGGTGGGGACTAGAATATTACTTAATATTATTTAATTTATATAAAGAAAATTCGATACATAAACCAAAAAATCTTCTTATAAAATACACCTCTTGCAAAAACATCTTTGAAATAACGGTACACGATGAACTATAACTGAATAAAGTCTAGGGGAAATAATATTCCGATACGCATAGTTAATGGCAACGTACATAAATGCGTTACGAACAAAACTTCGTCATAATTTCAAGCTAGTACAGTTCCCGTTTTGAATAAGATCATGCGAGTCCATCCCTGCCTGGTAATTGCCTAGAAAGTCCTATTTTCAAACCGCCCGCCACCTTCCTTCCACCTGGGACCCCCTCATACGCTGTTATAGGCAAAATAAACTTCACAGCATCTGATATAAGGCTTGTAACTGTTTGAGAATACTTCCATGTAGCCCAACGTACTTAACGCAACATGTAGGATGGGTGTGGCGCCGCAAAATGACCTTTAAGATGTGACCAGTAAGAGTCAAGGGAAAATGTGACGAGTGTACTCGGTTCCGCAGAAATTGTTGTTACCACAGCTGTAGTGCAGTTTCGCGTTCGAAAGTTACCGAATTAAATGTCTTTCTTGCTATAAACGCATAACATATAGTGCACGAGGACTTCTTCGAACTTAAACTTATGAATATGCGTGTTTTTCAAAAAGAAAATGCCCACAAACGAGGTGTCGCGAGGAATACAAAATACAATTTACAAATAAAACCAAACACTCAATATTATTTAGTCGATGGTGTTAATCATTGTACAGCGGAATAAATACAAACTATTTTCAGTAGCAATTAAACAAATTGAATAATTATGCACTGACTGTCGACGATTAAATAATCGAATACGAAATCCCCAATTGTTGGCGAAGTGGCGCGGATTAACCCTATCCGATACAAGCCCTTAACCGGGCGTTCAATTTCACACAAGTGTTGCCATAAACGAAAATATTAAATCCAATTTACAAACTTACCCCTCATATTACCCCTCGATTATCATCTCGAAAAACATGAATTATGACTATTATAACCTCTTAAACCTATTGTGCGGTGGTAATCGCCAATTCGTTATAAATACACAGTGGTCCCACCCTGCTTTTGGTGGTCGAAAAAAAGAATATGATTTTATGGCAGGTTAAATCCATTATAATCGGGGATTAAGTTATGAATAATATTTCTATTTGCGAGGGGCATAACGAGCTATTTGACACGTCCTGGATCGCGTGCGGTTCGCAGGAACCGTTCGTTGATAACCCCTAATTATGATCCATCTCGGCGCTCCGAGATTTTTTTTACAATGTTTGTTCGCTTGACAGGTTACTTGTAATGGTTGTGGTGAATGACGTGTTATATAATGTGTGTGGTTACTGTGTTATTTTTAAATTAAACACTTGTTACGATGTTGATGATTGTGATTTTTGTGTTTGTGATTTCACTTTGTTAATATATATTTGCTTTGTTTTTTGTTTTTAAATAGATGATATCAGTGACTACATTTTGTTTAGTTCTTATATGTTATTGGAAACATGGAATTTGTATATATAAAACTCTTTCTTTTACCGAGTAACAGACAATGTAGCGCCGAAACTATGCGCTATAGAGCGCTGGAATTCGGAAACCAAGGTTTCCCGGAGACAGAACCCGACCTCGAATTTGGTACCTAGATCTTGATACAGGAAAATTAGAACTGCATTAGTAATATTCGAACAGAACGTATGACATTACGGCTTGTTTTCTTTTTATTTTTCTTTTTCTTATAAGATAGCCTTTCATCTTTTACATTATCATTCATCACGTTATTTCCAATTACTAATACTATCTACCTGCTGTCTATATAAAAAATAAGCGATGTTCCTAATCCTCCCATATACATCCAATATGTACCCCGTATTCGTATATTAATTTTCATCGAATCGAAAATCAAAGGAGCCATTCCCAGCGGACGAGCAGAGGTTTAATGTGGCCATCGTCTGGACAAAGCGGATTATGTCAATGTTGTCACATCACCAAACTATTAACATCATGTGGTGACTTGAATTTCGTGTTTTATATTTTTTTTTCTTCCACTTTTTTACACTTCCACCACTCTGTGTGCTCTATAGTAGGTAGGTACTCTGTAGTTACATTGTATACAGGTTTTTTCTGAGAATTGATGACTTGCGGTTAGTCTTTTTAGCGCTACGTACAGCAAGTATTAGGTCACGTTAGAATAAACATGAAATCATTCTTCCAGTAATGCTACGTGGCATTTAAGTGGTCTCCATTTCTAAATTACTAGCTTATTTTCAAACACAAAGCTCGCTAATGCGACGCCGAACAATATTTTTTTACATTAAAACTGAAATTACTGAAGCGTTTACCGACTCCCTTCGTTTACTCACAAAATACTCAATTACGTAAACAAGGAAAAGAAAAATATTAAAAAAAAAATGCGCGCTCAACCCGACAACATTGTAAATGCGAAAGAAAACACAACACCCCATTACCTGTGCAGTTGCGAAACAAGCAATGTTTTCCCACAAAAACCTGGCTTTAACGTTAATATTTAAGAGGTTATTGTTTGAGTAATCGCCCGGCTCGCGAAATAACGTAATGGGTACTTTGGATGTAGTAAAAATCGATTCACCCATATTTGTTGTTAATTATAGTCGGTTGAGCCGCCTTTCCGCCTCCACTGGTTCGAATGTGATTTGAGACCCTCCCTGGTCCAATTACTGAGTTCTCTAAAGTCCCCCCTCTGGGCCTCCCCCTCATTTTTAGATCGAGCCTCGTTTTAATGACCTCTCGAGCCCCGATGTTCATTTGTCGCGAGGGTTTTTGCGTACGATTATTTTCGCATTTTTTCGTCCATGTAGCAAGCGATTGGAGCACTGTGAATGGTTAGCTTTTCACGATCGAGTAGCTTTTCTTATAATTTTCGTACAAAAGAAAAGTATTCCAGATTCGAGAGCCTTTCACTCGTTGCATAGGGTTAGGATTTTTTTATTAGCCATAAAAGCCCTCGGGTTTCTCTTGTATTTTTATATATATAGTATATGCATATACCTATATCCATTTATGCTATTATCCTCTTCTGTAACTTAAAATTTATATTGATTTCAAAATAATATATGTATATCTTTACACACTTTTGCGTAATTGTTTAAAAGCAATGCACCCTATATTAAAAATTTGTACCCATTAGTGGCGCGTAGAGTATTTCCCCGCCAAGAGGGTCCCTTTGTGCGATGTTTGGAATCCTGTAATTTTCTATGAATCTGCAGTTTGCCCCGTTTTTTCGGATCGCAATTGCGAAGGGCCGATATTAATTCTGAATTACTTTTAGGTCCTTTGTTGGCGATTTTTAATCTTCACTAATATTTGTCAATCGTAAAAGCTATTAATAATAATAACAGGCCATGTATATATATATATAGTGCATTCCAATTATGTAGTTATAAGGTTTATCATAAAAATTGTTACCTAATCACTTATGGTATAGATGAATAAAATCTTATATTTTTATTGTTATTTGCTTATAAAGAAATCCAGTGAAATGATAATAAATTTATACAATATAGATAGCGAAAGCTATATTTGAATTAAAACCAACTTTAAAATTGCAAACTTAATTGTATGCCATAGGTCTATTTCAATCGTCACAACAATTATATTGTACAAATAAATCAAACATGCTCTCGAGATGACTTAAGCAAACAGATCAGAACTATGTAAGACTAAATACAAATAGTGATCTTCATGTACAAACAACATATCCTATTGTGAACTGTCCACGCTATATCTTCCCAGGAGTGACAAAATTTAATACCGCTCTAAAATATAGTTTCAACCGTACACCCATAGGAATAGGGTATAGGCGCCTATTATGGCTCAAAACATGCTCGCGGATTTTTTTCAAAGCGAAATTTTAGAACACGACTGCACGACATGTGTCATCACATCACGTCAATGGAGGGATTATGATAACCATCGTGCGGATCTAGCCTGGGGAATCACCCTTTGCGATCTCAGCATCTACGTCGAAACAATAGAAAACAACTGTGGCGAAAACGCAAGCAAATTTCAACTTAAACAGCAACGGCTAGAGCGTTTATTCGTTGATTTAATCTAAGAATGTTGAGGGTGATCCTGAAAAGACAATTTAACCCTAAAAAATGGTGCACGGACATTAATCCGCATGTAATATCGCAAATTTGTCATCGCTCCGGCGAGCGCTGGCCCATCTGTCATAGTACGCAACTCGATTTGCTGCTATTAGAGATGCCAGAGTGACGTCGAATGGGCACGCCTATGATTAAAAACAAAACCAATAATATATACTCGTATGAAGTACGTTGATTAAAAATGATAGATTTTTTATTATATTTGTGTTTTTTAGTGAACATAATACATATTTTGAATAAAAACATGAATAATAAATCGACATTTATAATAAGTTATTAAATAAAAATATAGTAATAATTTGTCTTAACGTTATATGTACTGCAGAAAAAATATATAAAAATATATACATTTAATGTTATCTGAATACACCTTTACACCAATTCGCCCCGATTGAAATATAAATTAACACGAACTATTACGATATCCGCAAGTGATTAACATTCATAAAGTTAACCCTATGTCAATAACACCCCAATATTGCAACAATAATTCACGTGAATTCGTCGACAAATTGCCCTTTTTGACGTGTTGTTCACAGTTCTCATGTCATTTGCAGAGGGGTAGCGGGTTCGCTAATAAAAAATGTATTATACGTCTCAATGCAGACACGCGCGCATCTTCAGGTGACAGCCGTTGGGTTTTTTACTCTGTATTGTGTTTGTGCGTTTTTTTTATCTCAGTCCTGTTTTTAATTTTTATGTGCATAATTTAAAAATAATTATTTTTAAATGTCATGTCTTGTCATGTTAAATTTAATTATAAAACGATTTTTATGATTAGGAATTATAAGTGATAATTATATGAAGATTTTATAAAAAAAAATCTTAATAAGGTTACATTAATTATTTTATATTAATTTCAATAGTATACTAAAAAAATGTACATGTGACCGTATCAGAGAGAATAATAATAATTTTTCTGTTTGTGTCCAACTAACTTTATAGTCATAAAAAAAGATGAATACTTTTGATAATCGTTTCAATCATACATCTACGTACTGGACTACATATGGCTAATTAATAAAAACAATAGAGCGAAGCGAACCAAACCTGCGTGACGATTACTAACTTCTGTTTTACATATAACAACTAATGTAGTATCGCTGTAAAATAAAAAAATAAATAAAAAATCATATTTAAACTAAGCAATGCGTGTGATTTCATCTCATTGCGTAAAGTTTAGCGCAGCGTTGCGCTGGACGGGTGCAATGAGCGTTCGCACATCGTCTGTAATTACGAGTACGTACATTTATATATATATATATATGATTATTTTATTTTGTGTTGAAATAAAAACGAGGCACGTCTGGAAGTGTCGTTTAAGCGTGTGTGATGTGCGATGAGAAAATTGGGTTTGGATAATGATTTAATAAAGTTGTTAACTTACTTATATAAAATGTTGTTTATTTTATAGTCGTAATTATTTGGTTACAGTTTTAAATTTCAAATTGAAAATGTAATATATTTCAAATTATTATCATCGGAATGAATTATATATATTCTACCGGTATAATAGAAAACGTACCATTTTGTTGAGATCAGTCACGTAACAACAACAACAACAATATAAGAGTGTATTGAAGCTAGGTACTCTTTGCTTACCCTGCTATATTCCGGATATATTGATAAGCTTTAATAAAGAAGTAAGTTTATTTATATATAACATTGCAACAATTAGTTATCGTCTCTGTGCGTAATCCCGGAAACACTGCACCTAGGTCTAAAAATACTAAGTGCGTTAACCCACGATGTCCGGTAGACGAAAACCTCGTACGGTGTGTGAATAGTGATGCCTTCCGCCAGTTACCGCGACACTTGTTAGGATTAGTGTTCATGTGAGATTAAGGGCTTAATTAATATTTGACTAAATTATCTAGACTTTTAGAGATCAAATTGTATAGAAGACACTATGTTTTTATTTTTTTATGACAAATTGGGCAAAAGATTTCCGTAACATAAAATATATCGAAAATCAAATATATTTTGGGCTTTTAAGTCAACAATAATTGTTGCTTTATAGAAATTATCATAATCTATACTGTAATGTGTAACGCGCAATAAAAAAACAAGACACCTGCTTTAACTAGTCATTAACTTTGAGGTTTTAATTCGTACATACTTTTGGCAATTTCGAGAATGCTAACCCGTAATACGAAAAAAAATGCAATACAAATGTCTACAATTATTTTGATGTCACATATCAACATAATTGTCTATTAAATTAAAGATATTTAAAATATATGAGTAGTGGAATAGAGCTCACATGCTACTAAATTTAATTGAATACGTCACGAGCATTTTTATTTCTGTTTGCAATTCTTGCAACATATAAATGCTAAGAATATTAATGAGGCTTAAGTATTATGTTCCTGGCTTTACTTTATATAGCAGACAAGACGTCGCCTCCTGAATGACGTCGGAGAGTGACTTCCTACCAATTAATATAACAGTACGATTATAACAATACAATACGTGATTATATATGTAAATATGGATTATAAATACAGTTCTTGCTATGTTTATTAATTAAGGCTTTATTTATTTAATTTATAATCAAAATTTAAAATGTACCTAAATTCATCTTCAAATTGACAAAATGAAGTCAATATTGTGTCCTGCTACCCTATTATAATTTTTTGTACAGAAAATAAATATATAAAAAGGAACGAAATATTGACATATTTCGTTTTTATATATATTTATTTTTTAAATATTATTTTATAAATAAAGCCTACAATTACTATAATAAAGAGAGTTATGTATACAACATGTTTAATAGAATATTGATATAAAAATACTAGTCTCGTTCATTCTATAGTTAACAAACTGAAGACCGTCTCACCTACATTCATACAAAACGTCGCGACGCCTTGTTCTCCTGAACTTGCTTTGTTTGAGAGCTGGCAGACGTCTTTGAATATTTGATGCATGTACGATCTTTCTCTTGCTCTTTAGAATCGAAAATTATTTTAAATGTAAGAAAAATAGAAAGCACACATATTAGAGTAGGTATGGTAGTTTGATTCCCGCGTGAAGTATTTATTTATATTAGTAATTTCTATATATTCTACGTATAATGTTACATACAGTTATCTAGCTATCGAGTTTTTGTTTTCCAATTGACAACATATCAACATATTAACATAATGGATAATTTGATGATTTGCTTTAATATACTGCTTACATAAAATTGCTTCAAAATACACAACCGCTTTTCATTTGTGAAAAAACGCACTGAATCTATCATTCGCAAGTAAAAACCCAGTCACCTACATTCACACAAAACATCACCCAGATCCAAGCCGAACCTTGCGACGCTTTACCCAAATCCGTGTTTAAGACCTAGGCAGACGAAAGACTGAATATTTGATGCCTAGACAGAGGTGCTTTTAAAGGGGATAAAATATTGAGGGTCGGGCCTCGAGAATATAGTACGTGAGTGCTATTTGGAATCATTCTTGCTTTATAGACATTTTAAAGACGAATGTCTTTTTGTTGGAAAGAAGGAAAGATAATGTTGTAGAGGTTATATTGCTTTTGTTTCCATTGTTTTGGTAAATTAATATATTTTAAAGGAAATTTTTAAGTGTGTGTGTGTAATGTAGGTTTTGAACTTATGACCGTCGTCCAGTATTTAATTGAGTCCCAACGATTAAAGATAATATTTCAAACAGACTAACGTAAATCACTATCTTTAAACTAAACTCAAGAGCTTGAACATGTTTCTGTCACTATTATATCTCACAACCGATAAATAAACATAATACCTCAACAAATAATTTCAATTATTATTCAGTCAGCCATTTTGCGTATCTCGGTAGCTGACCACGCCTACTTTTGAAATTAGAATAAAATTACACCCGAAGCGGTGTAACCGACACGTAACCATCTATATCTATATATCTATATCTATATAAAACTTTAACTCTACCAGTAATATCAACCTAAGTTCCAAACGGTAATGGTCCGTAATCGCTTGTGGCAATTACCATCGTGTCACTAAGGACACTCTGTCACTAACCTTAGTACAGACTTAATTAATGAGATCTTTTCAGAAGTTTCTTTTATAAAGACATGATTTCTATAGGTTTTTTTACAACGCACGTCGACGGTTGCATCTGTCGTTTTCTTTAAACAATTAATAGCGTGCTTATTATTAAGCATTACGTTGTAAGCGTTAAGCTGTTAAGATTTTTTTACGGTCTATTAAAGTGTGTGGAAGAAAAACTTAAAGAATCTAGTATAGATAAAATCTACATATTATATTATTTAAATTAAAATGTTGTGCAAAATTGTTTTACTCGTGTCTTTATAAAGATAAAAAAAATTAAGATGTCAAATGGTTAAAAAACACTAAGTTTTTTTCATACTAAACCCGCAAACCTACGACATAATCAAGGGAGAACGGGTTCCAGAGTAATATGTATCGAACAATTCGTCGCATGTGCTAGTTATAAATGGCTGCGTTTAAAGCCACGCTGATAACGATCTGGCTTCGTGATAACAGCTTTTTGCAAGAGTAGGTGTAACTTAATTAATAATGTAGAATAATGTTAATGCATATTTGCATTGAGCAATTTACATAAATATTCAGAATAAGAATGTAAAACTTACTTAAGGACATTATACTTTATCTGAAACTATTAAGTAGATTTTTTTTATAAGATTAGAGATTCGCTTCGCTATGTAGTCGTTTCGCTCGTCGTTACTCGTTAATTGCGCTCACTTTGCTCGCTCTAAGGATAAACGGTATAGAACTAGATATACGTAATTAAAACTCACAATGGTAACCATTTTTTTCATATTTAACAATCGGTGCTTTTTTCACGCGATACTTTTGATTTAATACTGTGTGGCAAGATTTAAAAAAAAATAACGTAGTTTTTTTTAATTTCAAAATTTATAAAAAACATTCAAACGTATCCTTGTATAAATAAAAAAATGTCACAAATCGTAACATTTGTAAGCAGATAACAAGCCAAGCTCCTTATCAAAGCCCAGAGCAAAGCTTAGTGACTCATAAAATCGAGATGAAGATTTCTTATCGCGAGAACGATAGCTGTTATGAATATTACGCTTGAATAGAGCCCTGCGGCTGCACTGGCGCGGATAAGAAATGCAAAATACAATATAATATTGTTGGCTTTTATTAAAAAAAACACATGAATTTTAAAATAATATGGGACAGATGAAGAAATAAAATGAAACAAAAGTAAAACTGCACTAATTACTAATTTATTGAAGACAGTCGTGGCGCAGTGGTACGTAGTGTGACTGTAAACGCGACAGGTTGTGTTTTTTTATTTCTTCGCTTTGGTGTCGAGGCAAAGGACGGCGTTAGGTTCCGCTTTGAAGCATTAGTTTAACATCGACCGTTAAGGCCCATCCAATAAGGCTGATGTAGACCAAATAATCTCTAAAAAGACGTTAAGTTTATCTACATATAAGTATAATAAATTTTAAATATATTTAAGATATTTTTTATAATGTTAATGATTGATTATTTGTTTCAGGTAGGTATTCGACGAACGCCTGCTTAAAGTAAGCATATACAATGTCTTATTATAATTATATATTAACTCTTCCTTTTTTCATATAAGTGAGTATAAAAATCCATTGAATCCGCTTCTCAATACTGAATGGATTTCAACTCACTACATCCAAATGCAGCATTTGCATTTAATATAATCTTTATAGATAGTAGCTAGTAACTGGACAATCAGGTCTAAATATATATTAGAAACAATTGTTTCTAATATATATTTATTTATCTATTTTACATTGTTGTTGAGAGATCATTGGCGCAAAAGGGTAATGTTAACGAGACAGTTGAGTTCAATTCTTAGTATTCTTCTTAAGATAAATTAGTTATTTTTATTACCTCACTCTGGTAACTAGATAAAGAGCGGCGCTGAACTCCGCCACTAACCACAACGCCAAGAAAATTGGCCGAAAAGTGTAGAGCAGAGTGTCTCAACACAAGCTCCCTCTGCCTGGCGTGTTAAAACTCCGTTCCACAACGAGTAAATATAGATAATGTGTGTATGTCAATAGTTAGGTTAGTACCTTACCTAATAAATAACTAACATTTAAAGGTAATTTAATATTTATAAATGGTTATTTTAAGACGTGCCCTACGTTCATGCTGTCTCTGTAACACGTATATATGATGAGATTGTTTCGTGTAAGTTTAATGAGTTCCATTATAAATTTCTATTTGTTATCCATCTGGCTATATGTCACCGTCCATTATAGACGAAGTTCACAGTAACATTTTTAGATGTCGTTATTATTTAGCTCTGTATTAAATTACAATTATATATAAGATACAAAATCTTAAGTCATATTCGGGACTTAAATTATTGACAACTTTATTTAATTGTCAAATGGCGGTCTTTTCGTATTCCTTCTAATACTATCGTAATATTTAAAAAAAATCATATAAAAATTTTATACGTAGCGGGACTCGAACTTGCGTCTCTTGAATATAATGTAACATAATACTTGAAAAATGCATTAATGTGTTGTAGTTTCTCAAAATGCGTTTTCAGTACCTTAAAAATACAAACAAATTAACTAAATGACATTTAAAACGAAGAAAATAGATTTATTTACGCTTACATTCTAACATTTCACAATACGAATATATATTATTCTTAATCGACTTATTACCTTACAAGAAAATAGACATATCCGATCAAGCCGTCACTCATAATACGTAAAATATCCAAAGCAATAAAAATATCAAAACAGGCACAAAGGTTAAACGTAATTCATGGAGACATCAAAGAAAACGCTCTAATTTGAATAGATTAGTAGCATGCAAATTGCTTGATAATATCACATCATATGGGGTGTACTCGTATGGGGACACCATGTTTTATTTATGTGACGGGGTAAGGGCGAATTAATGCACTCGTTTTTCTAATTTAACTTTTTTTAAAAATATTACAATTTGTAAAATAAAAATAAGTGGAAATTTCGTTTTATATTGTAGGTTTTCGCCTTTTGCGTTGGTTTACTAATTAAGCGATTTAAAATTGTTTATATGAATTTTTGAAAGTGTACACATTAAAACCAGGTTCGATTCTCACTCAGAGGAGTGAATTGTCTTCATTTCCTAGCTCTCGTAACTAAATAAAGTGCGGCGTTAACTTCCGCCACTCAATATGCAATGTCTTGAAAATTCTACGGAAAGTGAGAACGAAGTATATTAACACTACGTTCGCTCTCCTTATTCTGCTATGTGCGGGATACAGCGTAAAGCTGAAAAGGCTAAAGCTTCAAGTAATATAATTTGTATAATTTTCTATACAATTATGTAACATAAAATATTATTTTAGATAATAAAAAAAAATAAACTTAAATAAATATACTTTTGCGTGTTACATCAGCTTACAAACTAGCAAAAAAAAAACATTATAAATATATAATATCTGGAACAATTTCAAAACTACTACTAACTGTTCACTGTCCACATATCTTTTAAATTGTAATTGAGTGAAAACGTAACAAAACGAACAAGCGGCGTGAAGTAGCGCACGCTAATACAAAAAACCCTAAAATATACAAGAATTAACATGTCAAAGGGCGACACATCCTTTATATATACTGGAAAATGTTAGTTTTCAAATAAATATGTATTGCTGCATCAAAAAACTTTTACAAGGAAAACGGCTAAAAATACATGACACTTTGACAGTTTCCAAATAGTATTTATTTAGTTTTAATATATTAAGGATGTTCTCGATTTTATTTGTTACTATCACTTTATCTATTAATTATTTTAAACAATCGTAAAAAATACCTTCACGTTTTTTTAGCAGGGTAGATATTGGGACACTAGCGTTAAGACGTCCCATTCCCCATTTTCCGTCCTATTATATCGAAAGATCGTATGTTGAGTAACGAACTTTAACACCGCAATTTGCTTAAATTAAAACTACAGATCATAAAAATATTATAATCTAAAACAAACTATTACAAACTCAACCAATGTTCATAATTAAAAAAGCTAAATAAATTACCACAACGGTAGGACCTTAAGACGTCACCCGCAGCTACTTCCAGCAAAATGTCTATCATTTAACTAGAAAACAAAGCTAAGCGTCGGTTAGCCAGCTTTCGTTCGCAGACGGCATCAAAGGAACCGCACCCCCACCCCCGCCTGAGGCCGTATTGTATTTAGGAACGGCTTGTTTACCCTGGGTTATTAACAGGTAGTGAATTGTAATTGATAAACACTTTCATATTATATTACGTACTAGATTTATAGTATATTTTTATAAATAGATATTGCTATTTGAAAATGTATTATAATGTCTCAAAAATATTTTAAATTAGTACGCTATGAAGGAGGATTTACATATTTAAGTGAAAAACAACAACAAAAAAATTTGATAGTTAAAAACAACATTTTTTTCAAAATTTAAACCACGATAACTCAAGCATCCGATGTAAATATAATGAGACATATCAATATTCATAGACGAGATGGCCACGTGCCGGAAAGACAGGGACAGTATCCCCATCTACATCCAAGGCTCTCTCTCATACTTTTTAATTTCGAAACAATCTCGTTGAGCGTCCTGTCCCCATTAAAATTCGAACGCACACTCCCTTTTATTGTTTAGAAGCTACGGATATTGTCGTTTTAAACATTTTTCTCTAAGGTTTCCTATTTATTTGACTTTGTCAACGTTGGTGGGCATTGCTTAGGATAAATAGATTGAGGATGCGATGCAGGTGCAAGAATTTCGAAATTTATGATTTTTTTTAACTAAACATGTTAACATTGACTCACGTATTTTTTACGCATGAAAATTACAGCTTAGAAACATTACGATAACAACTTTTCTAATTTCTGTCTCTGTTTACTAGTTTATAACTATTAAATATGATGTTCTATTCAAGTTATAAAAAAACTATAACTATAACATATAGATGATATATAATAACTATAATAAGGAATAAATGAAAATACTAATTCATTTTTTCGAGTGAAAATCGAACCCACAACTGTAACGTTTGCAGTCAGTCAGCTATCATACTGCGCCACGACTACCTCAAAAGTTTTGATAAATTTTTGAAAAAGTAACACACCGTGATATAAATGCACAGATAGCGAAATCGATTTATTAGATTTAAATATCATGCATTACTTACGTCATAGATACATTGATATACTTATCTTTTGATATTATTAACAATTTTCGAGTAATTAAAATCATGCTCAAAAATATCTTAATTTAAGTAATTATAAATCGGATGCTATTAAGTTGAATATGTAATAAGATTTATAACATCCGCTATCTGTGACTATAAAATGCTTAAAATATTTTAATACTATGCTGATCAGTTTTAAATATATTTCACTCCGGTCTAATGAATTATTTAATATTTTTATTTCTTCACTCTCATAACAAGATAACAAGAAGGGATTTGTAGAAAACGGAGTGTAGTAACACTAGGTAACCTCTACCTACCTTGCCATATAAAGCGGAAAACTAAAAACAATAATAAAACCAAAACGCTATCTAAATATCTCAGAATAGTTTAATAGCGTCGCTCGTTATACCAGTATGCAACGATAATTCGAACAATACATTCAGAGGCACGGTCCCACGTCGGGCGCCACTTTCCTAATTGGCGGTTAGGTGTAATTGGACGCGCTCGCAAAGAATTGCACGCCTCGGGCTACTAGTTGTGAAGACATTAATATCGGTTTAGCTTTATAGCCCGCGGTGGGACGATCGAATTATGCGGTGGGTTACGTACGTGATTTATTGAAAATATTTCACGTTAAAATGTTATTGTATTAAGACAAAGCTACCTGTAACTGTCAATGCAAAGTTAATTTGATTTTTCTATTTCCTATTTATTTATTAAATTAATAATGTTTAGAATTACATTTATATGCAAAAGCTGCAATGGATCAAACTAGAATAGAAATTAAATGTACATAGGCTCTTGTACCTATAACATATACAACGCCAAGAAATATAACTTTATTCTTGCTGAGTTCAACGTTAAGAGGTACGAGTGATCGATTCAATGATGGAGGCCTGATAAAATTATCCTTACATCATCATCTTATCTCAGCCATTTTGTCTTATAGATTTGATCTGTATTCATACACTGAAAATTAATGAATCCATAATAACATTTGCACCTAAAAATATCTTATTTAGCTCAAATTGACAATAGCAAGATATATTTTTCGAGGCTTAGTTCTGTCTAATTGGCTAGTATCATACAACTACAGTTCTTAATAAAAAATATTCGTAAGAGTTGTCAGCATGGATATTCATTTGTCTATTTAATCAAAAGCTTCAGTAACAAATGTAGTTACTATGGC
Source organism: Heliconius sara (assembly GCA_917862395.2). NCBI lineage: Eukaryota > Metazoa > Arthropoda > Insecta > Lepidoptera > Nymphalidae > Heliconius > Heliconius sara. Next base: position 17,692,484 of record OU860797.2, on the reverse strand, counting down.
AAATCATGTAGGGTGAATCGAAGAGGCGTATTCTAGTGTTTTATTTGGTTAATTAATAAGACCAAATTCAAACAAATCCAACTACCGATACCGTTGATACACTCAATACTTCACAAGGGATGCAGGGTTGGTTTGTATAGGGTTGTCAATGGTTATATTAGAATGTATGTTTTGTTTACTTTGCTATGTATTTTCTTACTAATTAAATATTGTTTAACTATTTTTTTTCCAAAATGAATTTCTGATCATTAATATAGGATTATTTTCTGTTCTTTTTCCTTTTCATCACAACAGATATTTAATTTTTTAACATAAAGCGCAAATAAACAACTTTAATAGTGAGTTTATGCATATTTTTAAATATAATTAAAAGGACTATAACTATTTTAAACGGAAATATTTGATAATTCAATTCGTATACTTGATCAATCCACGTCTAACTTTCTTCAATTCAAGATAATTTCAATCAGATAGCCCAATAGAATAACATTAGAAAATTTATATTCAACACACAAACGAAAAACACCTACGTCCATAGAGAAGTCTCTACGACAAAATAAACATGTTTAAAAATCTATTAAAAATTCAAGTCACGTTCAACCCTAAGTTGGAGTGGATGCAAGGGCCAAGGTTCGATCCCCATTGTGATTCCCACTTGTTTTTTAATAGAGGGTATTTTCTATTATTCGTCATATAAATGGCGCTGTTTTAGTACGTTGACATGCATTCCCTTTGCGGTGGGGTGGCTACGGGCTATGGGAGACATTTCGGTACGTTAATGATCTCATCACTCGTGGGAGGTCAAGTGATTTTTGAAAATATACTATCAACTTTATTTGCCCCTTATTTGGTTTATGGTTTTGTGTGCAACGAGAATTGGTAGAAATTAATTATATATAAATTATTTATTTTTAGTTTTTACATTATTTTACGTTGCTTATATCTTAAATATGAAAACACAATGAAGATAAATTGTATGATATTTTCAACAACAAAATTAATTATATAATAATAATGCAATTTGAAATACAACATCTAATGAAAGCTCAGTGACGAAAGTGATAGTTCATAGCAAAGTCACTTGTGCTTTATATTTTCTATTCTATATATATTTTTTTAATTTTACAAAAATATTTTTTCTTATTAGAAAAGAAGTAAAATTGATGAAAAATCAATTGGAATATGTATTAAAAATAACAATTATATGATCAAGGAACAACGATGAATGAAACATAACGATGAATATGTGTAGTATTTTTTTAATATATAAATAATTTTGAAACGTTTCAATAAAAGCTGAATTTCTTTAAATAATAAAAAAGAAACATTTATCAGTAAAAACTAAGCTTATTCCAATACAAAAGCAAAGTAGGAAAGACCAGACAATGGTTAAGTACAGTGAGTAGTTAATATCACATCCATCAAACGTTCCACACGATTGGAGGGTAACTGCCATTTTTTATTATGAAGTAGCAATTCCTATACTCATAATATACGAAAAGCAATAATTTGTGCTCCCGTAGGATCAGCCATCAGGCATCGGGCGTAAAGCAAGTGAAAACAATAGAGCTATTAGCTGTAAATGAGATATCACTTATTGTTTTTTTAATTGTTTCCTCTGGATACTTATTTTGCTTGTCGATGTCGGTAGCGAGACCGTTCATATTGGCTCGATTCAGAAGCATTTTCGTTTTTATAGTAATGATTGCTTCTTTTACATGAATACAGATGTAGAACTTTGTCTATACTTCGGGATTAAATGTTAAATGGGTGTATTTGTTTTTATATAGAGCTTCCTGAAAATTAGCAAGTAATGGTGTAGTAACATATGCTTGACTCAACGTAATGGATAGATCTCTTATGCGATGGTGTATTTATTATTATTCATATTGTTTCTTTTTCCTTAATGGTTAAAAACAACAAAGTACAAAGTTCTATCACAAACCACGCTGTGCGTCTGAAAGGGCTGAAAATGAAGAATAGGGTAATTTATCACTAGGTTTTCTCTGCCTACAGCGTACAATAACATATGGTTAATTGAATAAATTAATGAGTTTGTTTGGATTTTTTCACAACATGCACTTATGAGCAACACTTTCCACCTGCTGGAATATACTTTAAGTGACTCTTGGCGTTTGCGGTAATAGCTATACAATTAAAAAACTAGTTAAACAATTCGCCTAGCGCTCCCTAAACGCGGCACTAAAATGAGACGCATTTTTAATTAAACCCCGCCGGAAGCCGCCATGTTGCCGCGCATCCGCCGCCGCCATCTTGCGGCGACCGTTTGACAAATTGGTACGGCAGAGTGACGCGCAATTTTCCCGCTTTTTTCCCGCCCATTGTTCGCTTTTCCCCAACAAAATGAAAAGTCGCGCTATTTCTATTTATTTATTTCTTTTTTCGGTAAATGTTACGGCTCAGCCGCTGTATTGCAGATTGTTTTGTGCTGCGGCTGTTCATTTCTCACTGTCGAATTTTTTGAATGTCAGTCGGTTCATGGGTACTCCATTACGATTGTTTAACGAGTCAAAATTTAGGAACGACTATTGAATGAAAGAAATGCAAAATTCTATTTCAAGTACAGCCACAAAAATACTTGAGCGTAAAAATGTGGTCTGTATTTTTATGTATCATTCATTCTAGGAGCTAGCAGCAAGTGCTGACATATTTATGTCATAAGTACTTCTGTATTTACATAATAGGTACTATTATTATATGGGCTGGCTTTGGTGTACATATATAGAACTTTTTAAACTATAATATTTAAATATAGACCCTACAATTTGATTACTTATATACTAAACTCAGCTTTATGGATAATTTTTACATGAATAATTTGAATATGAATGCTTCATTGATAATGTTGTTATTCAAATCAATTAACAATATTTAAATAAACATACGAGTAATGAACAGTTGTTCTAGTTAGCTGTATTACTTTATATTTTTTAAACATTTTTAAAGTGTTAATCCACACTTAGGACTTCTCTAAATAAGTATTTACTTTAAATTTTTTTAGAATTGTAAATTGTTACTCCTCATTATCATTGAGGAATTCAATTTAATTCAAAATCTTCTCATGGCTAGATTCTAGAAATGCGACATAATATAATATTAGGATATTTATTCAGCTCGTGCGTCAGCGTGTGGGTGTAAATGGCATTCTTTATGAAGAAACATATTCAATCTTTTCAGCCGGATCTTTTTTTTTGTAATATCTAAGGATTTCCCCGATTCACGTTTTTAATTTATGGGTGGTTAATAAATATTCTATTGATTTAACTACAGATATAAACTCAATAGATGTTGATAAGATAATGCTTTTATGAGAACACACTTGAAAATGAACCATATAATCGATACATAAATTAATTTCGAGGTTTGTTCCAACAATTACACGCTTTGCATTTTAAAGAAAATAAAGCTATTAATAATATAAAATTTATATGAAAATAACTGTATCTAAATTTATTATTCTCTCGTGCAGCACCTAGAATCAAAAACGATTCGAAATTCAACACGGCACCTCCCAAAAGTCAACAAATCAGACAGTAGGCAGAACAATCCGGACTAGTTACCGTCTATACTGCCCGCCTCATTAAAGCAGGCGGCGAGATCAAACGATTCCGAAATACGCGCACCGCAGACCTATGAGAGCGTAGAGCGACGTAGAATTAATAAGCGATGTCACAAACTACGTACACGAACAAGGAAATCCAACGTTGGAAACCAAACTAAAGATAGAAACTAAAGAAATCGACCATCATTTGTCTTTGCTGCACAATTAACTTTAAACGTATAGCTATTAGTCAAATAATATAAGCTTGAATTGGACATATTTCCGTTAATAATTATAATACCTATACTCGTTACTTATTACTTTACTCTAATATTAATAAACGACAATAGTTTCAAATAACAATATTTCTGTCCCAATCTGCCATCTTCATAGATCAGTGGCTGGTATAAACGATTTATGTTTGTGTCGACGTGTGCACAAACTGTGTTTCATTATCATATCACCAATTGGGCATCAGCAAAGCGAGTAATGTCTAAGATGTTTCATATTTGACTTACATTTTTTACCTAATAATTGTTTCTGTTGTTTAAAATGTTTTCTCCGAAAGAATAAATGATATCCCTTATTAATAAAGTTGAAGTAATAATAAAGATGTAATGACCTTATATTGGTGGCTAATCACCATAACACTATCTATACAAATATTAATATATAGATAGATAATGGAATAATTAAAGCCAAAGGTCGTTAAAATATAAAAAAAGATTCTATTTCCCATAGATTATGCGTAGAAAGTATTCCAAATGTTAATTCATCCTTCATTATAAAACTTCCTATCGAACTAGTTTTCTGATCAAGTTTTATATATTATGAAACGTTATAAATTTCCCTCTGTCATATACTTAATACAATATATTCAATATTAAATGCTGTACCGGGATTGATTGAACCTAATTGGGTCGTTATGTGGAAGAATAATGACCAATTAGTAAATTAAACGACTCATCCAAGACGGGACGTTGCCATCGTAACATTTTTTTATTGCAGTCATATTGTAGAAAAGTGGATCCAAGCAGTGCCTTGAGGTATACCTTAGGTTAATTATGTATTTTAAATATAACGTTCACTGGACGATAATGAATAATTCTATATGGTTACGTTATGCTGATTTTCTATGTTAATTTAAATATAGACCACGATACGAATTATACGAGGCGGTCGTGACGTAGGACAACATCTGACGCTCAACATATTGGTTGTGGGGTCAATCTCCATTCGGGGAATGGATTATCATAATTTCCCGAATCGGGAAAGATATGGTGCGGCGTTGAATTTCGCCACCTAATAGATATGAATTGTCTCGAATACGACCGGAAAGTACACTCTAAAGGGTGAAGCTGGCAAACAAAGGAAATGTATATTAATAAGAATACATCTAATAATACATTAATAAGCATAAATCAGAATATCAATATTTTCTTTGATATTTACTCCACTTCGATAATACATAAATTATGAAACCATATATTTTTATAACAAATTCATTAGAATTTACATGATTATTGGCTATAATGTCATTTGATAACTAACTTTCCGGTATAACTTTCTTATTTAACATAATTTTAAAAATGAATAAATAACAAAGATGTCGTGAATATGATAAGATCTTGCAACATATCTTCCAATTTATATATTACTATAGCTTTTAATTGACTTTAGCTTTACACTGTATCGAGGCATATAGCAGAGTAGGCACAGGAAACGTGGTGTTGAAATACTCTGTACGCCACTTTCCGCCTCACCGCCACGCTTTCGTATCAGTGTAATGAAATGAAAACAGGGAATTAAATATTTTTAATTCCATGTGTGGAAATCGAACCCACAACCGCCGCCTTACAATCAAAAAAGTTATTATATCTTAATATATTACCTAAGCGTTTAACGATTGCTTTATTGTGGCCCATCAACTCGACGTTTAATCTAAATCTAAAAAAAGCTTCCAGTTTCGGTTTTTATGATACTTCCATAAAATCTAAGAGCTCGTAATAATGTCTCGGGAATGGTACACTTTGTTCTCGTTTTTAACTTTTTAGTCCGAAAGAAACTGGGACGGTATGGTCTATTTGTGAATTTTAATAGTAGTAAATCTAGCCTCGTTTCAAATATGCATTTTGTTTTATATATTTATATATATTCATATAGCCCAGTATAGCTATTTTATTTGAGCCTTCTGTCATAGTTCACATATATAAGAATTGATTTCTATAAATATAAATGTCAATGGAACTTTCTATTAATAGATTATTTTGGTTTTATTTTTTTTTAATTATTCTATAGTTCGTATTCGTTTAGATTGGTAAATAATTTTCTAGTCGTAAAGATTGTATCAGTGTTTAAGATAACAACTATTTCGATAAAAAGCTTGGAAGTATAAAAATATGTTAATTTTCAATCAGTCAGTCACTTATCAGTTGTGGTAAGGTGAAACGCTGCGTTCAGCTCCGCCACGATACATACAATATAATTCTGACAATGAGTCCCAATCAGTAGTGTCTTGACACTATCATTTCTCACCCTAGCTGCTATGCTTGATGAAATGTGAAGCTAAAAAAAGGATAAAGAAATATTATATGTATCCATCTAAAACAGTTTTTGTCTTCACATTTTATATTTACAAATTGTTTCGTTTTTTCGTTGCGAGTATATCATTCGATAAAATCCATTTGAATATAGTAGAGGGCTATTAATTCTTACATTTGACGTTTTTATGCATATTTAAGATTTCGCTTTGAAGAGCTTTACGCTAGATTTATGATTAATTTGAGACACACGGTCTGTTGGCCGGTCCCAGTGTACGAAAAATATCGTATATAATGGTAATACGTAAGTCACCCTTTATAATTCATAAAAAAGTCTTATTATTATTTAATATTTGCATTTTAGCTGAAAAAAAACCTTCACGCATTCAAACTTCATTCTGCTCTTTCCGCACGAATTCGAGACATTGCGTGTTGGGTGGCGGTTCGAACTCCTCCGAATAGAGAATAGAGTTCGAACCTATACATAACCATTGCGTTAAAATCGCAGTGACCATACTAAGTTGCTTTATAAAAATTTATATGTTTACGCTCCAACAACTTTTTTTTAAAGATTTCGTATTAAATATAAATATTGTACGTATTATACAAATTGGAGTCGATGTGTGTTCACAAAAATTCTGTAGATATATTTATGATTTATTATAAGAAGTCACATTTTGGCAATGCTGAGTTTTTAGATTTATATTTTCGTTTATTCTATTAATCTCATTTAAATTGAACAACGTGACTTAAGAACAATGTTGATTTATTACAGATTTAGTGCCAATTTTTTTCGCTTTTGTTAAAATATAATATTTTTTTTATTGTTTGTAAAAATATAAGTTATATGAATTGAAGCCTGTGTGCCTGTGAACGCGACACTCAGGAAATAAGCTTTTTTTACTGTCTCCTTCTGGATAATAACGCTAGGGACGGAATGTTTAAACACTAGCTTTCCTCTACCATTCCTGTCATATGCGAGATTCAGTATGAATGTAAAAATATATATAAGTTAAGGTCGAACTTTTATTGGATTTAGTTATATAAACTAAAATAAAATTTGTAGAGTTCACCCATTCAATACTCAATATTTCGGATTTGGGCGGAAATTCAAGAATGGGGTAATAAAGCTATAAAAAAATATTTAATAAGTTTTTAAAGTATATCTAAATAATGCACCACTCCCTATACATAGTAAAACTATTATAGTAGACTTGGATTAGTTAATTTATTATGCTTGCTAGTTTAAACTGATCTGTTGATAGCGGTCATAACGATTTATTACTGCTTTCCCATATTTTATGTTTATTTTAAATATTTTATCTTATATTTTTTTTTGATAATATTTTTCTTTGATGATCGTTTTGATGTATGACCCCATGATAGAAGTGGTCGTTGCAAATCTTTGAAAGTTAACCTTTATATATATCTTACAATAGCGCTTTGATTGTTCACGGTCTTCTTTTCTAAGAGCTAATTTTATATTTATATTATATATTAATAATTGTTGCTTTTTTAAATAAAACTATTCAACCGAATTAATCGCCTATATTTAATGTTATACATTTTTGGAAACTCGCCGTTTCGAACACTTCACAACGCGATTCATTTGTTCTTCAAACAGTCCTGTGATCACGAATCACTTGCCGTGTGATCCCGGCCTAGAATAGGATCATCCTGGTACTGGTGGTATCGTAAGAGGCGACTAAAGTACGTGTGGTAGAGTCATGTCGCCAGCAATGGCAACACACATGGGCAGACTCGACCGGATCATTACCACCCCCGGCATATAAAACCGGCGTGAAGTAGTGGCTTTATGCCACTGCGTTTCGCATCAGGTAATGCCGGGCCCCGGCGCCCAACCCATCTTAATAGGCCGGCAACGCACCTGTAGCTCCTCTGGGGTTGCACGGGGCCGTGGGCGGCGGTAATCACTTACCATCAGGTGACCCGCACGCTCGTTTGCCGTGTCTATTCCATAAAAAAAAAAAAAAGAACTACTGCAATGTGTTCGAAATGTAGGATTTCCAATAATGTATAATAGGAAATATACGCGATTAATCCGGTTAAATATCCGGTTTTGGTCATTTAAAATCATATAATAATCGTGAATATAGAAAATTTTAGAATTGTTGCTTTTATTAATAAAAATTAACTTTATGTAAATTATTTAATTTATTAAAATATTTGGAATAAAAATTAATAAATAAAAATAAAACAATACATATAAACATATTTACATATGCATAAAAACAAGGCAATATATTATTTAGAAATGCTACAAAAATTAATTGTAATTGTTCAATATTTTGTTTGTTCTACAATATCTAAAATAAAAAGGCTTCATATTTTTCATATTTTTTTTATAATCTACCTATATCACTGATTATAGCTCATTAGTAATATAAATACATTAAAAAAACATGATAAAATTGTATTAAAGAAAATCCAAAATGAAAACCAATTATAATATAATCTAACAAAAGATTTCAAAATATGAATTTTCTCATATAAATATATAAAAATAAAATGTGAAATATATTTTTCAACTTGGTCACTCGACTGTTGTCACCGACTGTTGACATCCCAACTTGTCAAATCCCCGCCGCCCGCCGCCTCCGCCCGCCCTGCTTACTCTAAATTCGCGTAGATTACATAAACGCTACTATTTGTTCTACACTTCAATTCTTTTTATTTAAAGAGTAAATATATTTATATTTTATTACGTAGTATATTTTATATAACAGTATATAGTATAAATTCAAATTCAAATAATTTTATTCAAAATAAGAAGTTAATTTTTTGAACGTCAAATAGTTTACCACCAGTTCACTAAAGTTGATGCCTTAGACCTGAGAAGAACCTGTGACAATGATACTTTGAAACAGACTAGAGCGAGGATTTCATTCCCAAGGCATGTTGTCATCTATAAAATCATTAATTTGATAATAAAATTTAACTTTAAAAGTCAACATTTTAAAAGTCTTTTCACAATTTTTTAAAATCGTGATGTAGAAAATTCTCTGACGTTTTCTGGGATCCTGTTGTAAAAGCGTACACATTGTCCCATGTGAGAATTGCGGATTCGATGCAACCGAGTTCCAGGTGCACTAAGATTAAGCCTTTTCCTGGTATTAAAACACGCAATGCCTCCAAAACTCGGCGGAAAGAACGAACACTAGGTTCCCTCTGCCTACTCAGCTGTGCGCGGGATACAGCGTGAAGCTGATTAGATATTTATTATTTTGATTTTTAAAAAATATATTTTAAGAGTATCATCTACTTATATTTAAAGAAAAGCTTATATCCATCGTATATCAAGCGTGTAAAGAATATCTCAAAATGAACAAAAGCAGGAAAAACATAATCTTAATCTTTAAGGAAACTGACCTCTACTATACTTTTATATTCATTGTTAAACTAAGGAGGACCTCGTGAAAGACGTTAAACTCGAAAAGGTCGGTAACACGGTTGTGAGTTCAATTCCCATTCGGAAGGCATGTGTAAAAAAAAAATGTTTTCTATGTGTCAGATTCGGGCGGAAAATGTGGAACGGAGTGTCTTACCACTATGCTCCCTTTGTCTTCCTTGTTAAACTAAACATATAACGATTGTAATATTATAACAAACATAACATTACTGCTTCCGACATACGAAAATATGGTAGCGGGCTATGTTTACGCTTCAAAATGCGAGCGTGACGCAATTTGTAACACCCTGTAGGGGGAAGGACTTCAAAGGGCGCGCCGACAAAGCGCTAAATAAGATGAAAAAAAAATACATACTTATATAAACGACAATGGCCTGGGAAATCGGGACTTTGGTATTTTCTCGTCAGTTTTTCGTGTGAAAATTATATATGTATGTATATTTTATATGTATACTAAATGTTTGATTTGATATAAGTTGTTTATTGATGTTTCATGACTTCCTTTTGTAAGGTTATTAAGAGTCGTGTGGAGTTTTTTTTTGCAAGTGTTAAGAATTATTTGCAATTAATTTTAAATTATTTATTAAATTTGATTTAACAACTTTATGCATATATCAGGCAGATGGACCCTAGTGTTAAGGACTCCGTCCCCCCTTTTCACATAATTTTCGAATCTCCTTGCCAGAGCGAGGAAATTGAAGCAATTCACAACATCGAGTGAAAGTAGCACCTACAATCATCGTAAGATTATTGCAAAAAACTCTTATATTTAATCAATTTTATTTATTCAATTACGTGTATTATGTAATTGAAGCCAGTCGTGGCGTAGCGGTACAAAATGTGACTGCAAACACGACAGGTTATCAGTTTTATTCCCACTCGAGAAAATGTTGTATGTAATACTTCCATCTTCTTCGATCCAGTGTCGAGGCAAAAGCGGCGTTGAGTTATGCCACTCAACCCGCAATGCCTTCAGAATTCGGCGTGCTGTGTGGGGGGCCGGGGTGATACCAGTGTGACGATAAAATAAAATATTAACCCAACATTATGATTAAAAGCAAAATTAAATTATACGCCATAAATAATTTTGCCAACACTCTTCGCAAAACGTGAATCAGGAATCAAGGTTTATGAATATCGAGTGTTGTTCGCTATCTAGTTACCAATTAAGCACTTAACGAGGTTATCCTATACGTCACTAATGATGCGTTGCATACTGGTTGTGATTGCTGATCTAGGAAGGTAAAGGAAATATGTCACGATGGGTTTTAGTTGTGTGTGTTCTGTAGGTTGTGGGTTCGATGTTTTTGTAGGGTAGACATTGAAATTAGGTAAAATGGCGAATTCTTAGTATATATGTATTATCGCTCTTTATAGAAAAAGTCTATTTATATTATTTTTGAAGATATTGAATCTGATCTGCCTTTAAAGGTTACAGTTGGGTATTCGATTGCCACTCACCGGAATGATTTATTTTCATTTCCTTGCTCTTTATACACTGCCTAGAAATTTAGATATAAAGTGGAGAACGGAGTGTTGTAAGCTTTAAAGAATTAGGCTTCCTCTATCCTGCTAAATGCGGGATGCAGCGGGCAGTAAATATATATTTTTTTATAAATTATCATAAACCAGTTAAACAAATTAAAAAACTTACAGTTAATAAGGTGATGTTGTCCTTGAGGCAACTAAGCATGCAAATCATAACATTAAAACAACATTTACTCATAAGGGTCCGGTGCAACGTGGGGTGAATACCACTGACCGGAAGTCGTGAATTTGATTTCCGCCTCTGATAAATATTGATATTGACATTATAACCTTCGTATTTATTTTATGATTATCTATTGAAATTTACTGAAGCTGTTATGGTGAGTGCACACGAGATGACTTCCAGTCGGGCGCATACTATTCCCTTTTTTCTCTACAGAATAATTAAAAACAAAGTGCAGCGTTGAGATCCACCACTCGAAATTGTGGGGAAAAGTGAAAGGCAATATTTCTTGACATTAAGTTCTTCTACCATAGTGAAACTAAAAAAATTGGCCAAAAAAGCAAAGATAAAAAAATATATATTTTTTTTAATTTATTATATTTTCTTTTTAATGCATAAGAATGTCGACAGTTGTAGATTATATTATCTTGCACCGTCAAAATACAATACCCGATAAGTGTCGAAGCGCCATTACGGGGATTAATGCGTTATCTCGTTATCAATTAAGCCGTCAGTTAACAAGGTTACGTTACGTAACGTAACCGTGTGGACGCTCCGTTCCACCTTGCTGGCCTGGAAGATATGGAAATTGGAATTAATAATATATGAAAGAAGAAGAGCATATGAGGTCGTCGTGGCACTGGGGCACAAGGGTGTAATTGAAACACGACGGTTGTGGGTTTGATCCCTACTCGAGTTAAATTATTATTTCTTAATATTTTCTTTTCTTCGCTCTGGCACCAAGGCAAAAAATCCGGCGTTGAGTTCCTCCACTCAGTACGCAATGCCTCGAAAAATTGACGGAATGTCCTTACCCTAGGTTCCCTCTGTCTACCCTATTTATGCGGGATACAACGTAAAGCTGATTTATTTCTTTTAAAGCCTATGACGATATTATAATTAATTATAAAAGTAATATTATATAATCATTGTCAAAGTGATTATGGATTTGATTGATTAAACTAAATTTATTTAATTTAACATAAACTAATTTAATGGATAAATTTAAAACACATATTTTTTTTTCTATAAACAACGATTAGCAAAAAATATTTAATTTTAATGAAATATAAAATATTACTAAATTTCAATTGATATTAAATATATTGATACACAAAAAGCAAACACATTATAAAACAAAACAATCGCAAGTAAATACTAATACATCATTAACCAAATATGTACATATCAAAATCGAACTCCCAACATAGGACCTTACAGAATCTTATAAATCTTTGCAATTATCAAATTCTGGGGCTCATCTCATCTGCATAAACGCACACACGCCCGTACAGTACGCACGCGCGTCGAGATCAAAGAGAACCGACCCCTTTGTACTTGCCGCCGTCGCGTGCCGTCTTTCTCTTATCCCTCTCTACAACCGTCTAAACTCCTAAGTGCGAGCGAGATGAATATACAAACGATTGTATAGCTCCCAATGTGAATATTTCACCTCGTTATCGAGTCTTGTTTGTGTTAGGTAGTGTTAGAACGATGATTGAATTAATTTTATCGATATCGATATCGATGCGAATTAGTTAGTTATATTTGGATGGATGTCGTGTCATTAATTATATATATATATTTAGGTTCACTTGTATACCAACGATGTTTGTTGTTGTCGTATGATATGAATCGATCCAATCGATTGATGTTATGTTATACGATGATATACATTGTGTATATATATATAGATGTTTTGTCATACTTAATAATTATAACACGTAATTAATTGTGACATATCCTATGCGTTTCTACTCGATTAGTAAGCTGAGTATGACCGTATTCTAATTAAAGTATTTGTGATTTAAATGGCAGGATAAATGTTACTTATATTTAAATCATTATTTTCAAATTCACCATATATTAATCAATGTGTGATAAAAAAAAATGTTATGGATAAAATCAAATAAAAAATACTTTATAAAAATATTTTCGCTTCTCTGTTTTCAGTTATATAAAAGGATATATTACAAAATACTCTCCTCGGTCCATCTCCTAAATAGCTCTAAATCAAAAAAACATAATAAAATCGATATATAACCGTCTCTTCTCTGAACATAGTAGAGCACAGCTCCCGACTAGGTAAGACAGGAATCTGCCGATATCGGCCAGTAATTAAAATAGACTTATTGCGTCTCGTATACGAACTTTATGGTCTCAGGCCAGTCTGTACCGATAAGGCATGAAATACCTAACGCGTATATTTAGATGCCTTACTCATTGCTCGCTTTCTACTAATTAGAGTGTAGCTTTTAAAAGGGTATGTTGTTTATGGTTTTTTTTTAAATATTTAATAGATGACATTTTGTTTTTAGATAATTTTACTAGGTATCTGTAAATCATCATAACTTATTAATTATTATTATTTTTCCTATTTATAAAAATATATTATTATATTATTAAATTATTATAAAGCGACAACCCTACAAGTACAAAACATCATAGGTGTAGCGAAGAAAATAAAATTTTATGAGTTTGAATTAAAATCTCATACATTTTATGAGTTATACACATTTTTCTTGGAAAATCCATACACATATTTTAATTGTACCTGATGTCTTACTAAATGTTCATTAGAACTATAAAGGGTAGATTTTTTTAAAAGATTCTATAGTATTTTCTATAATTATAGGTTATACCGTCTTGTATCGTTTACGGTAATTGATGGTGTACATACTGTGCATTTTATATGAGCATTACGGTTTTGTAATTCAATATATTTACGTTGGCCATTGTTTTTGTGGTCTCATTTGCCATTTTCTAGAAATGGACTATGAAAGACAAAAAAGCGGTCTGTCTATATAAGTATAACGAAAACACAAACAAACAAACAACGAACTTTTTTTTGTAATGAAAGTAATTGTTATTTTTGCAACAGTCTCCGTATTTGGTTAGATAGTACTTATTAATAAAAAAAAATAAACAACATTTTAAAATAATTATTACATTATTAGAATTTTTCTTTTAATTTAATATGTTGCAGTTCTAGTGTAAACTATGAAGAAAACAGCAGTTAACCTGCGCATTACCCGCTGGGGTTGACATCGACCCTTGTTAATATTTTACTACATATGTCGCGCTACGGTCATTTATTTTTCCTTTGTCATTTTTACAGTTAACTTATACCTAAGAATTATTAATCTTTATAAGTATAGAGTTATTAGTAGAGACATATTAGTTTAATATTCTTAATTAAAGTCAGAAAATGTGTACTAAAAATGCTCAATTAAATATTATATACGCCTATTATAAATTCAAATATACATTAATATTATAAATATATATTTATTAAAGTAAAATTAACCGTCGTAATAGCAAACATTAACATATACATATATATAAAAATATAAAAACTATCATATAACAACATTTTAAACCGTAAATTATCCGCACCGCTTAACTAGAAATACATATTCCTTCCAATATACAAAATAACATCCGAATTTTCCATAATCGCGGGTCGGAAGGGCCAGCCCGCAGCCCGCGGGTGAGTTTCGCTAAACAATTCATACATTTGTATCCTTTGAAGTGGCGCTCAGGGCGCCGTCAACTGCACACAGCCCCCACCTGTTTATAGCGTTGGAAATTGAGTAGAATATTGCAAAAAATGATCGAATTTTGTGCCAGACTTTAAAGGATTAAGTAATTTTCAGCCTGTCAACATTTTGTGTATTAATTTTGCACGGAGAGTTTTTTAACTTTGATATTTTTGGTGAACGAAAATGTTTTGCTACTGGAGATGTTTCGAAAGTTACTTGTTGGAGTGTTTATTGACGCTTCGTGTTATAGTTGGATTTATTTTATGTATATTGGTTATAGGTTCGAGTACGTAATTATATTTTAAATTCGAATAAGGAGAAGTCGTCGGGTTGCAGTGATAGTGCGTTCGGATGTGAATACGGTGGTTGCGATTACGATTACTATTCAGAGGAATGACTATTTTCAATTATTTTCATTTCCTTGCTATGATAGAAATAACATAGCTTTGAGTTGCGTTACTAAACACGTAGTGTCTCTATTCTGTATGTTAACATTGAGTTCCTTCTGTTTACCATGCTAGGCCCGAAGAAACGCAAAAATTAAAGAAAATGTAGATGAAATGTATAAATCAATTGTAAATTATAAGCAAACATTAATAAAACTTAACTGCCCCCAAGGTGTATATTTCCCATATTTAATTAAAAAATCCATCCCTCGAATGATAAACGCTTATAAACGGACAACCTGATATTAACCCTTTGACGTGTCGTGTGCTTTAATTGCCGCTTGTTTATTAAACGTGTCCCCGCACATTAGCTGAAGGTTCCCACAGAACTATTCTGTAGAAGAAATTAAGTTTTTAAAGTTAAAAATAAAAATTGATTTATTAAACTTTATAAACAGCTTCACGAGATTTTTCCTAAATATTTCTTCCTTGCAGAGGGAACCTAGTGTAAAGATAGTTGGTTCGTTCCGATCATTGCATGATAATTGGCAGAACTCAACGCCGCGTTTTGCTTTGTTGTTCCCATTCAACGTGATGCTAAAAAAATATTTAAAAAGTGTAAACTATATAGAATTACTTTTACAATATTTCCTTTCTCACAGAATATGTCTTCAAACATGAAGACGCTTTCTAACCCAGCACGGTATGATTAATGTCACATTACCTGGCACTATTAAGTATCGGGGGGCTATTTTGTTTTAACCACTCACTATCATATCGTTTGATCTATCGTGTATGTCAATGGCTGTCGACAATTATTTTGTATTATAATGTATAAAGAAAAATTATATGGAGTTAATTCAATAATTAAAATAGACATTATTTTTTGTTGTTTTTCTAGTCTACAACACGTGGTGGTAGTGGATTCAAGTTCCTCGTGTCAATTTTGTTTTCAAAAACAAAATCTTTAGTTATGGTCCATCACATTCCATAACTTCATTTCATTACTACTTTGAAATTACTAAACTATTTTATACGTAATAAAATTAAACACTAAAACTTACTCCATTTCAAATATAATATATGAGAAAAGGCTTTTGTTATCATTGAAAAAAAAACTTTTTATTTTGTATATGAGACAAACTTAACTATAATACAAGTAGATACAAGACACAAGCGCGGCGTTGAGTTCTGCCACTAAACACTCTGTGCACACTAGGTTCATAGTGAGCACAGCCCTACCCTGCTATACGGGATACGGTATGCATGAAGCTGAAAAAAAAGTAGGTACATTCTACAGAACTAAAAAGCCGTTAAACAGTATCATCACGATGTAATGCAATCCGTTGATGAAGAATTTTTACGGTTAGCTGTAGAGACAATCATTCAGACGTATTTAATTTTGACCACTATCTTGCTTTTCTAAAACTTACCTTCTTCATTTCTGTTAAGGTTTAATTTTATATAACATAAAAAATATTCTGGAAGATTCTTATAATCTGTCGGGAGCGAAAGATATGGTGAGGATTCGGCGCGCGCGCATCTAAAATGCTTTGGATGACGAAAACTCGATAATAAAAGATTAAGAAATAATGTACGTGACACTTTGTAATGTTAATGTTGATGGAAAATTCCTACGAAGAAAACGAGTGACCACATTGTGGGAAAACTTTACTTGAATTAATTGACATGTCGTAGCTCGCTACTTTGTTTGCGTTGATTAAAAAATTAAAGATACCGTCAAAAATTTAAAAACTTAAAAAATATACATAATGGGATTCTAACCCGCGCCTTCGCTTTGTAACGAAAGAGTTTTATTATACAATAGCAGGGTTACGCTCAAGTTATATTAATGGAAGGTGATGTACTGAATATGAGTAGAAAAGGATTTACTCCAAGAGTCTTAGTAAGTGAATAGAGTAGAGAAGAATAAAAAGGAAAAAAGTATACATAAATCAGTTAATAAATCCTGTCTATGCTACTAATAAATATTTAAAAGTCTATAAAAAAAATGTCCTACTTATCATGCACTTGATAGTAGATTTAATTAAAACCTAGATTACAATTGTGAAGCTATCCGTACTATGAGAGTTGTAATTTAAAACCGTCTCGCATTATTAATTGAAGTTATACTGACTCGTATATACTGTTTGTTGCCTCAGGTTTTAAACGCTTTATCTTAACGCGATTCTAATGTTGAAGATAGTAGCAGGTTCAATATTAGAATTTTTTACGCAACTGGACTCGAATGGAGCGAATTCTGGAAATAACCTAAATGTTCAAATCTGTTTACAGTGATACTAACAAAAAATAAGTTGTAGAAGCGTATAAGCACCTTAATATAACTTGCACAGATTATTCTTAAGATTGATAATTTTACAAAAGAGAATGCTATTTATTGAATATTTTAAAATGGATTTCACTATAATAAAATTAAGAATATATTAAGAAAATGATGTGTGTCAAAAAATATTATAAAAAAACACTTTTTCCTGGTTCCGTCTTTCACTATCTCTAAAGAAGACAATTAAGTGGACATGGAAGCGAAAATGAAACACAAAATGACCGATCAATAAATTGCCTCTGCCTCTCTGCATAATATGAGCTAATATACATAAATACGAACTTTCGCTTAGATCGTTTCAACATCAATTGATAAATATCCAGACAGTGACAAACATTATAATAAATAAATCGTTCTCATTTCCTCCTCACGGAAAAAAATAACAGCGGCGTTGGGTTTCGCCACTTGACACGCAACATCTCGAAAAATTGATATAAAATGGAGTATCTTAACACAATTTCCCTCTACCATCTCCAATATATAATAAAAAAAAATCTTGCAATATAATAATTTGCAAGTGATGTAAAAATCCGAGCACCACCTCACGTACTGTACTGTACAAGCTTTCAAGAACTTTTACATTATTAATTGGACCTATTTTGCTCCACGAGTGACTCAATCCTTGCCAACGAAACAATTGTATCGAAATATTATAATATCCACGTTTGAACAAGCTTCACGATTTACATGGTGACTCACTGTGACTCAGTGGTTGGCTGGTTGGGTTATTGAGATTAATGTGTACAGGTTAGGTGTGTCAAGGCAAATGTTTTGATCACTTTCGTTTTGGCCACATCCGTTTAATTAAGGATTCCTGGTGACATTACTGAGTGTCTGTACCAAGGAGGCATGTGTGTTATTTGTAATTTAGTAGCAATGAGGACAAAATGTAAGAATTAATGGTAGTGTTGTCTCTTTATACAATAGAATGTTATTGGGTATCAAACTGAATTACGTACGTTAGGTACTTTTGTTTTCTTTGGAACATTCTTGTTTATTATTAAGTTCAAGGAATATATAGATTCGTATCCATCTTAACCTAAGAAAAGTGAAAAATATTAATTTCAACTATCATAATTTATATAGATATACAAAAATTACAATCTTTCCACCAAAAGATAAATCCTGTTATGTAATAAAAAATTGTCATAAAATAACCCTTTAGGTAAATCCATGCCCTCGTACATAACCGAAACCCCTTCCAATTCCGAGGCAGTGCCGTCAAAAACATAATTGGCATACCCTCCGCTCCTGGATATAGCAGACTGGAAACGCCAAGAGCTATGTATTGATTAGCCATTTTTGACGTTCCTTTAGGCTCCTGCCTGTCTGTGCTGCATACGATTTTACTTGTTAACAAGAAGAACAATTTTACTTATTATTATACCATTGTGACGTAGTGGGGCAGGGTCTGCTGTAAGTGCGATGGATGTGAGTTCGATCTCCTCTTGGAGGAATCATTCCTTAGTTATTATTTTCGCTGCAATGGTAAACACCCAACGTGTACACTGTAATGCGTGAAAAAGAGTGAAGCTGCTTTTTTTAATAAAATAAAGAGTCAGCTGGTTGGTACGTTTGCTAAATATAGTTGCTCGTATAAGAAATTAAGAAAAAACTGCAGTTAAAGACAAAAAAACACATATTTTATTTCCATATAAATTAAAATTTCCTTATATATTAAGAATTTCTATATAAAAGAATACTTTTTACGATAAGTTCCATAAGAATATCATAAAAAAACGTATCCACACAGGTGACAAGAAGAGTGAAATACAAAACAATAGGTCAAGAGCGCAATTGGCAGTATCACACCCTCAAATTGGCTCTGAGAATGCCCTAAAGGTTGACGCAAATAGCTTACTTTGCGTGTAGTTATTTCTACAACTAATGACGACAAGCGAAAGTACAGATGAGGACGTCTTGACAGAATGAATGGGACAGACAATGGTATTTTCATGACGGAAAAAAAGCCAGTTTAAAACAGAGAATCTTACCCCATAACACTTTATAAAACTTATTGTAAGATAAAGTAGGAGAATTTTACTTAAATTTTCTACTTTGTAAACTAATAAAGAAATCGTTGATAACTTTAATTAAAAAAATATTTTTTTTTTTCATAATTTTCATTTTTTCTCCTTTATTCATCAAATCTTATCTGTTCTTCAAACTTTATATCATGTAATTATATACATCTATGTTGATCTCCGCGTAGCAGCCTCCGGAAAAAGGTCACTAACCCCTACCCTAAGTACCACCCCGATTCGTAGATTTGAATATTTTACCCTTCAAAATTGAAGTTTTAGATTTTTATTATCCTTATTAGAGTGTAAAAATTGGTAAAAAAATTACTTTCCTTTTTATTTTCTCATAATATATATGTTAAAATAAAAAAAACTGCTTGCAATTTACTACAATTGTATTGTATTGAATAATCAATGATGATATTCAAATGATGTTTTTATTAAAACTCGAAGTATAGGTACTGTATCGAACCGATTCTTTAAAGATTCTTACAAAATTTAAAGCGAATGTACATTCTATATTATACCCCCTGCAATACAAAAGGCTTTTCTCTACAAAGAGCGTATGAAATATATATTCGGCGTTTTCTCGTTATAAGGTTCCGGCAGCGCTACATCCGGTTCGGAGGACCGATGGAGGAAATGTATAAGAAATGATGCGGAATAACCACTGAGGGTACTCTTATTTTTTAAGCTCAACTTAGTTAAAAATGTAATATATTCTTCAATATTACTTATAGGATAGATATGTATGGAGAGGTCATAAGAGTTTATACGTTTTTAAGGCCATCGGACTGTAATGAAATAGTTTTGTTTGTCAAGGTTAACGCTTTGGTGACTTTGTCCTGCATAAAAAGAGAAATGCAACTATAACTCGGCCGAAACTTCCAAGGTCGGCTGGCTGCCAGTCTAAACGCACACTAACACGGCGCCTCCCTACACCCACACCGCCACCGCCTCGAGCACGTGAACGCTACCCCTACACATGGTCGCCATGGCAACGCAGCATCCTATTTCCACGCCCACTACCCTGGGGGCGAACTCTCAAGATATTACGCCCTACTTCGTCCGCATTGGTGAACTAAAGGGGTGTAGCGCGCGCTAGTGTGCGTCCGTTTAGAGTCCGCTGCGATCTCGTCAAATTCCATTTTATACTGAAATCTCATGACATCGACGGCCACCTAGGCTTATTGCCTCTGCATTATAATCATAAAACTTGAAGGTTTCTATTTATAAAAGAAATAAAAATAGACGTACGTATAAGGTAGTTAACGAACGCTAACCAAGTACTCGACTCCATTCGCAACATTCAGCCGGCCGCTCGTTAACAAACCTATTCAATTTTGAAGTATTAGTCGATTGAGGCAACATTTCTCGCGTCCTATCGCCACGAGTTCCAATTAGCGACTGGAGCTTGTCGCTTGAGTGGCGGTGACGTCACGCGATGCTTTCATGCTTTCAATAACTACCCTCTCGACGTACCTTCTATAGCCGACCACTCCACCTGGTCTTCATTAGGAACCTTCTCAATACACGCGAAGAGCTGAAAAGGCGACGCGAACCTACTAATTTCAAAATTGTAAGTTTTAACGAGAAAAGTTGTTTAGCCAATAACTAGCAAACTCCGGCCTGCCACAACCGACCGTACGGTGTTATTTAATTTTTTCAAATTATTACGAGCTGTCAGCTGAACAAAGCTCGGGCATCTTTTGTTACCGGTCGCGCCATAGACAAATCTTATTATGGAAATATTTTCAAATTAAGAACGCGCTCTGCTCCCGCATTATGCATCTCGACTGTCATCATTGTCTATGGTTTTTTTTGTTCCTCCTCGCATGTTGAGGCTTTTCGACCACCGTTTTGGTTATTTTTTCTCTTTTTGTTTTTTTATCCGCTGTCCCGAGCGTGAATGGAGGGCTTTGTTTGTGCGTGTTTTATTATTAATTAGTGGAGACTCTTTGTTCGTGGTAATTATTGTCTTAATAAGTAGTTCCTGCTCCAATAAGAAGGAGTGGCGAAGGAATTGTCAACAAACTCGCTTTAGAAGATTTAAAGCGACATGAGAGTATTTTAAACTCGTTTTCAAAGGCTTAGCATTAGAATGATAACCTCAAGTTATGAATTGAATAGTTTCTGTCTTTAAAAAAATACCCTTTTTCACGTGTAGATTTATTTTTATGAAAGGCTTTTTTACTTTTTACTTGAACTGGCCATAAAAAATAATACAGGCTACAGAAATAAGCGGATTAATTACAACGACACAAGTAAACGTCAGTACTCTGGCATTTTAAAAATTTTATACAAATTGAAGTGTTCGGACTGTTCCTTTTATGCAACATAAATAGAAATTGATATTCAAAAGCGAATGGAATCACACAAAACACTACCATTCAGGGTTCCTCGTGAAAACACCATAATTAATTTACGCCTACGTGTCACCAGCGATCCTGTCGTTTATTTCGCATAATAAAGTGCTGAAAAGAAGATCCAGTTTAATTAGAGGTGAGACACTCGGAAGTACGGCGCGGTTGAATGGCCCTCGTCGGGCGCCATTTTGCATAATTGGGCGGGAGGGTAGGTCGAAATTTATACGGCACCGCCGCCAATTTACTTGCTAATGACGCGTCTTGCACACTCCCTCGGTTTTGTTCGTGTGTTTCGATGGATTTTAAACGGCTTTTATCTTGTTCATTTTGTATCTGGATGCTGCGCTTAGATTCGTCAAATTTATGTAAGTTACTTTCTTTCTTTCTTAAGCTTTATCAGTCGGTGACAATTGATAATAGTATCTATTTTATTTCGAATAGTCTCTGTAATAATGATAGTACAACTTGTATTACAGCGCAAGCCAACTCTTCTTCATATTACAGTATTGAAAAAATAAACTTTCCATAATGCTAAAAATTTATTTATATTTATTTAGAGGATTATTTTGACATTTTAATTTTTGTTCTTTTTTTACCTATTAATTACTCATATGTACATATACCTAAATTATAAACCACCAAACATAGCAATATTGATATTTGATTCAAACATGACAAAAAAAGTGATCAAAAATTGTCATAGCGTCACTCCAATTTAGTGTTTTCTATGGTTAGCTTTTAAAATATTTATGGTGAATATCGAACTTATTGCGAACTAACTTTACTGTAGGTATTATAATATTAATACCGTTAGGTAGTCAACTTACTTTTGTATGCTCATCTAATAATAACGTAATGAGAAATTATTTAGTTTATCATTTTCAAAACAAAAATCTAAAAGCTCAACTTTGACCAGATCCAATGAAAATACAAATTTGAAATATACATACTTAGAGGAGATTTACTTACCTCTTCACTTTTGTACTGTCTGCAGACAGATGCCGAATGTGCAAATAAATGATAGGTACATTATACTTATTTGTAATATCGAATGCTATATTTCTAAAATAACATAATTTATTCCAGGCCGGCAAGATGGGCTTACCGGCGGGTGGCAGCCTTTCACTGTTTTGCCCCGGCGGAGACCTGGGGCAGCCCCCGCCCGCTCACATGGGCATACCTCCTCCCTATCAGCTAGACTCTAAGTTAGGTAAGTCTAAGTATTATTTCCTGGAATACTTCAATACTATTGATATATAAATGGTGATTGATTACATACGTTTTTAAGCCTATATAATTTTTATAGAATCTTATATTTTATTTTGTTAAATATGATACTACCACGTGTTGACTACTACAAGCATTTTTGAATTTTATCTAGTGCTAGTATTTCATATTTTCCTTATAAAAAAATAGTTTTCATCATAACATTATATTATCTTTCTATTTAGAAATACTTTTTCTTACTTATATGCTAACTATTGAAAGTAATATACACATGTTATTACAGCTGCGGGTCTCGCAAGGACGCCAATGTACCCCTTCCCAGGGGGTACGTATCCTTACCCCATGCTCAGCCCTGAGATGTCGCAAGTTGCGGCCTCATGGTAAGTTATTTATTTATGAATGACTTAAATCTATTACATTATTAATTACTTTTAATTTCAACTTATTCTTTGGATTGGATGTAATATTGTTATTATTTTTTTAAATAATTTAAAAGTATTTATTATGAAGTTACAATGTTTGGTCATAACGTTTAACTATCGTGTAAAAAGTATAATTTTTGGAAAACTCAGAAAATTTTTGTAATTCTTATTAATGGTTCAGGCACACCCCAAGCATGTACCCCATATCTTCGGCGGCGAGTGGCTTCCGGAGTCCTTACCCAACCTCGCTGCCTATCAGCAGTTCTAGTCTATCAAGGTAAGACAGTCTTAAGTTACAAATACTTTCGTAAAACTTCATTTGTACCACTTGGATTAGGTACTTACTTAATAGATATCAATAACTTCTTTTAAAATCTGAAGATCTAATTTATTAAATTAACAAACAAATTTAAAATTATTATGACTATTTTTGTGGCTCTATTTTCTTATTACTTCTCGTTCTTGTATGCATTTTTGAGAATATTTATTTTTAGATATAGAGATAAATGAGATATTTTATTTTAAATTCATATCAGACATAAAACACATATAGTTCTTTTACATCTTTATACCAAGACATCATAAAGCTACATAACAACAGTAACGACACTTCTTAACTTAACAGTCGATTTTTCATGCCACGTCAATGATATATTGGATATAGTTTATTAAAAGATTGAACTATATATATATTACATATAAAATAAAATGTATATTTTAATATATATATGTAATGTTTTTATGGATATTTTAATAATTACTGACGAGAATTAATAATTTTAATTTTCTCGTTAAGGTAAAAAAGCGCGGCGTTGAGTTCCTCCACTTGACATGCAATGTCTCTTCGCTTATCTGTTTTTATTAATAAAGAGCTTATTGTTATAGTGAATTATACCGGTTTTCTCCAACGCTGGGTGGCGGTCTGGGGCTGGGCTTAGGCCCCGCGCTTGTACCTCCACCACCTTCCAAATCTGACCTCTTCACGCATCATTCGAGGTAAGTTTCAATGAACTGATTCTTTGAAATTTTCTTATTATCTTTTTTTTAATTTTCTATTATATTTTCATTTTATATTATGTTCTATAAATAATATCAAAATTACAAACTAAAAAATTAACATAAAAAATAAAAATAACTTATAATCTAATAATTGTCTGAAATCTAAAGAATTACAGAATTATAATAATGCATATATTTTTAATATTTTTTATAAAAGAATTCACTCTGTTCTCCACAGCAACTCTTTAAAAAAAAACAATAAAAACAAACGCAAAATCCAATATGATATCATATAAACATAATAATTATTCCAACATAGCTATAAAAGAATGCATTAGCCACGTGTCCGTAATAAAGACTAGCGTCGTTACGCGCAAATTATAATGTCAAACTAAACGGTTGGCGATGAAGCGATAACGCGGTGGGCGACGCCCTTAAATATGAGGTCTATAGTTGATATTAGTTGATATGCTATAACGTTTTAGTTTTAGATATAAAACTGTTTTTTTTATTGAATAGTATTGTTGTGCAGGGTCAGTTAGAATTTGTATAGTGTAAATATAAAATGGAGACACTTTTTCGAATTGATATGACAGAAACAAATATGATTGTATGAGTGAAAGAATATATTTTGTTTTCCAAAATAGAACTTTTATACATTACCGTATTGCTAAAAGTATATTTAACGGGTCAGTGTCTTAATAAAACATTAAAAAAGGCTTAAACGAGTGTTTTGTCACTAACATTTTTATACTGGTCATATATAACTTATAAATACTAACTTGCAATACAAAATACACGGTGTCATTTGACGTTGCGCCCCTACTACATCGCGATATCAACTATCAGATCCCTGGATCTGATAAGCCGGACAGATGTAGCGAATCGCGCGAGGGCTAATTGTTTCAAATGCCGTTTTGTACTGTAATCGAGGGGTTTTTACTTTATCAAATGTTTTACATCTTTTCAAGTAGCTGTATGTATGTGTGACGTTTTTATAAAATAGTTTTATATATCCAATCTGACCGTAAACGCAACGGTCGTAGGTTCGATTTCCACTCTCTCTCTTTTTCGTTCTAGTAATAAAACAAGGCGCTTTGAAATAGTCTTGTTTTTCGTTAGAAAATTAAATTATTTTAAATATTATAAGACCCTATATTATAAACGTAACAAGAAAAAAAATTAGACTATAACAATTGTATGTACGTTGTATCTGTCTATAAAAATAATAATCTTATATGTATCTATTTAAAACTATATTATATTTATAGGTTCGTATTGAGAAAATACTTTAAAAAAAAACATATTTATATCTTATTTTCTAAGCTACTTGCAAGAAAAACAGCAAGTTTACGCTCGGTCACCTAACATGTACTGCAAGACGTGATATGTAGGATAAGGGTGGCGGATTTCTATAAATAGAATGGAAGTATATCGAGTGAGTCTAGACACGATGAAATCTTTTTATGATTATATTGTATCATTAGATTTGCGAAATATTCAAAACTGTATCGATTTTGTTGTCTAATCTGTAAAACGTAAAAATGATAGAACAACAAAAATAAATTATAATAAATGTACATAAAAACTTCGATGTCGATAAGGACGTCCAAGAGGCACGGGTTCAAGTCCCAAAACGATTATTTTTTTAATATATTTTCCAGTTCTCTTTTTTTATCAGTGCATAATAACTTTAAAATATAGTTAAACGTAATTACATTGTTCTATAAGAAAATAATATTAAGCATATTCACATTTGATTTCATATTAGATTTGAATACACTACCTGTATACATATTTTGTATTAACCATGAAAACACAAGGGCTGTCAAATTAAAAAAGGTTACAAAACAAAAGTAAAAAAGAAACAACGAGTTTAAGAAGCTGTAATTTTAAACCTTTCAACAAGTGACACTCACCGTTGATACATGCCGTCACATATGTGTAATCACGTCGAGGTAACTTGGTGTAATGGAAAAAAGGAAAAAATCATTAAGAGGATTTTTTGAAAAGAAATCATTATTTTTGTTTTGTTGCCCATTAAGAAATATCTTTTAAAATGCGATAAGTGAACAATAGAGTGATTTGTCACTTGATCGTAATACTGGCACAAACGTTTGACTATTAACGCAGCGGGTGTAGGTTCGATCTCGATAGAAGAAAACTTGAAAAAATATAATACTGGTCGCTATTTATTTTTTCAAAAAGGTAACCAGCATAGCGTTTTGGGACAAGGCGTGAACAAAAATATTAATTTCAATAAATGTTTTGATGATCTGTTTCCATTTATACGATTATTGAGTCAATATATTAGTAGATTTTCTAATATTCTTATTTATTCGGTAATTCTGATTTATTCGGTAAAGATAGACAGACACTACTCAAATACGTGATATATTTGAGTAGTGTCTGTCTATCTTTACACAATGGTTGTGGGTTCGATGTCTATTTGGGGATTATTTTAATTTTAATAAAATATAAAGTTTCGGTTTGGACTGAAATCGGGACGGAATACGTAGTCTTTTATTATTAACTCTAATAATAACTATACAAAGGAAGACTGTTAATAAGATTACTGTTTAAACAAATCGAATATTTCAAAAATATTGGTGCTAAGAATATATTAATATATTAGCATTAGTGGGGTCAGGTCTTTCCATAAAAATAATCTTTATGGCGATCTTATACATTGAATACGGTCATTTGGAGATACTACTTTATGATCATTTGGAAAAATGTAATTTGATTAGAATTTTTGGGCAAAAATAGTAAATGTTATTAATTAACGAATTAAATACTAAGTGACTCATTTAATTATCAAATTATCTATACGTATAAATTAAACGCTATGGCTATATTTGAATGTAATGACGGTTTTTATTATAATGTACATGTTTTTATTCTTTATTGTTCTACATGCAGTTTATATGAACCTAGATTGAAGATAGGATTTCAATGCAAACGTGACGGTTGTGGTTTCGATTCATATTCAGGGAATTATTTTTTTTAGTATGGTACAAAGTGCGGCGTAAACTTACGCCAATAAACACGCAATGTCTCCAGATTTATACGGAAAGTGGGGTGCGGAGTGTCTTAACACTGGGCTCTCAGCTCACCATGTATGTGATATACAGCGACAAACCTTAAAAAAGGGAAAAAAGTCATCTCTTATTTAAAACAAAACATCCCACATATTAAATTGCAAAAACCCATTCATTCCTACTTATTATAAAATTAGTAATACAGCTTTCCCTCGCACTCGACCACACTCAATATATAAAAGGCCAGGTACAATCGTGTAAATAAGCTTCTGGCGGAGAGATTTAATTAAGATGATATATGAGACGGCTAACGGCTACTCGGGCGAGCCTGTCTCCACTACCCTCCGTACTGCTGGCGAGTGGCAACAAAGTACATGTGACAGTTGCTTTTGAAATTTAATTACAATATTGCTTATATGGAAGATTTAGTCTTTTTATTTTTAAATATTATTTTAGGTCATTTCTGTAAAGCTTAAATTAGATGTGGTTTAAAATTTCCTTTTTTTACGTTTAATACATTTTAATACTAGAAAAGCTCGCTCAACCCAATTCTACATTAAGCGAAACCAAAAAACTGGCTAATTACTAAGGAAATACTATAGAAAATCTTAACACATTGAAAACTGTCGGATATAAAAGGGTAGCGTCGTCTTACCGTAGTTTCGCAAAAGGCAGGTTTATTCGCGTGCAACTCGGCTCGACGTACGGTGCCTACACAATAATTACCTTCTGAATACCTCGTTTCGAGCGCACACGCATTGTTTTTTTCTACTTCTTTCATATTTGAATGCGAGTCTAAAACTGAGCTACTTAACTCTATACGCACTAAATAGCTGTTCCCCGGCACTATGGTGCCTTTAAGAACCGTTTTAGTGGAATTGAACGCGGTATGGTCGGCCTAATGTAATTTATTACACGTTTTTACATTTTCGAAATGTTGTAGCAAGATTTTTAAATACTTTTTGGGATGTGGTTTAGGCTTAAACTCTTTTTATAATAATATATTATCTCTATATAGAGAGAATTATTTGTTGTTTTTTGTTGGTATATGACTTTTTTAAAATAAATCTGTCTGAAAATATATTTTTTTTATTTATTACTTGAATGCGGTAAGCAACAGAACAACCGTACATGGAACCTAGGAACCTAGCGTAAAGACACGTTCCCATTAAGACACTTCCGTCTTCCACTTTTCGCCAAATTCTGAAAGCATTGCGTGTTGTATAATACTTATATAAACATTGGACACACGAACAAGAATATTAAATTGTAAAGACCCTCCATTTTTTTACTGTTTAACTGAACCTCTCTGACGAATTTTAACATATTAAATTACGTGTTCATAAATAATCCACTACGCTACGACGGTTCGTCTCAATACATTCACCTTTAAAACATTTAATTTTACTAAACAACATCCCAACGCCCATTTCTAATTCTTTCTCCCATTTCACTTGCCATAAAGGAAGTCCATTTGTGTCGTTTCTAAGAACTAATTTACCAAATAAAAACCATTCTTGACTCATCGAACTAACCATAATATTACTAGTAAATCTATTTTAAAAGCAACGTCGCAGGAAGTCATTAGTTTTAGGAGGATTCCACTCGATTATTAATATTGTCAGCGATACGAATAAATTGGCTCGATGGGTGGACAGATTTCGTTTTTTTTTTGTTTTAAAACTTTTGTCTTAATGTATAGCGTTAATTGGGTAACGTGAAATGGGATGTGAAACACGCTAGCGATCGACTATTTTAAATTTTGATACCAAATAACGTGTGATTTTATGTGTTATAATATTTTAAAGATGTTATAATAATATCGTCACTGTGTGATATCTAAATAAACCTAATATTTCTGAATTTTAATCACATTTGAACAGACATTTACAAGCTAGTTTTTTCTGCAGATTAGAACCCCATAACCAAAAAAGAATAACTAAAAATATTTAGTAAACACATGACACTGACATTCCTAAGTGCCCAAGGTAACAACTATAAGCGCAGGTACAGTGGCTTACATCGAAACTGTTAACGTGATGTAATTCGAACCTGTAAGTCCTGAGATAAGGGCGTTAAACCAAACAAACTATTCAGCTATATATTAGTATAAATAAAAGTTATAGATAGAGCACTGAAGCTTTTCCATGAAATCGGTTAAGTTGAAATTGTTTTTTTTTGTACATTTTTCTGTACCATTTTTATGTATTCAAATTTAATAATTTATTCTATTATTTGTTTCACCTTAAAATAAAAAGAAAAAAAAGAAAAAAAACAAAAAACTACAAAACTACTAAATTGTTACAATTTCTATATAAAAATCGATAATATATTCCACATGTCCGCTATCCCGGTGTCAATGCATTCGCCGGAAGCCGCGTCTATTTCGAACCGGACGCGACGCTTGTTTATTGTATGCAGTGTTAACACCTAAACTCATATTAAGATTCACGTTCATTGATTCAAAGATAACTATGATAGATCGAATCACTATGACAGATAATGATTATAGCACCAGCTGGACAGATATGTGAGGTTTTTTAATGACTCTTTCCAATTTTTTTGATATGTTAATTGAGTTATAAGCCTATAATGATATAATTGGTGAGTTCTTGTTCATTTAAATATATCGGTCTTTTAATATTTTTGTGCCTGAAGTAAATTATATATTTCTTTAGATATTTTAATAATAATTTCAATTTAAACAATTTAAATTAGATTAAAAACAACTGAAGTGTGTGAATTCCTTTATTAAAATAGTAATTGTAAGTTTTAATAAAGTGTTCCTTGTACTTATGTCATAAATAGATATTAATATTAAATCGTAATGAATGATTCTGATTACAACTATTCTGTCAAAAACCAATACGTTTTCGTTGAATCTGTTGCATACAAATTTCAGGTCCCAGGAGAAAGGTTCGGGCAGCTCCGACAAGCCTTCAGACAGCTCCGCCAGTAGCAATAACAAAGATCAGAACAAGAAGCCACATATCAAGAAACCCCTCAACGCCTTCATGCTCTACATGAAAGAGATGAGGGCGAAGGTGGTCGCCGAGTGCACCCTAAAAGAGTCAGCCGCGATCAACCAGATCCTCGGCAGACGGGTAAGTGTTTGTCCAATTTGATCATTATTTAAGATTACTTTAAGTTGTGTTATTTAATTTTATAATTTTCAAACAAGCTTCATATTAAATTACAAATACCAAAAGCTACTGAGCGAATTCGTGGAACTTTAACGCCACTTGGTTTCTGTCCAAAACAAGGTCCACTGTATACACCGAGGTCACCATATTGTTTGACAACGTGATTGTTTACGTTCAACGTTTTGATTGAATTATTTTTATGTGACGATGTGCTCATTGTTAATCTTGTTAGGAAAGCGATTCGCGACGCGTAAACAGTCGGCGTGTAGGCCGGTGTGCCATAAGACAATGTGTCGTGTCCGTATCTAACATCTGCGCTCAGCGCACTGAATAACAAACATGACCGACCGGCGCGCTTCTCGGAACGCGACCCCTAACAAGAGTAGCAACGCTCTCCCACACGCTCCGTCGCAGCGAAACATTCGTAATGCAATGCTCATAAATACGCAGTGGCATTCGTTGAGTCGCGAGGAGCAAGCAAAGTACTATGAGAAAGCGAGACAAGAGAGACAGCTACATATGCAGCTGTACCCCGGGTGGAGCGCGCGCGACAACTACGGTTACGGTTCCAAAAAGAAAAAGCGGAAAAAGGACCGCGGTCCCGCTGAGCTGGGAGGTATGGGCCTGGGACCCTAGGAGAGGCGACGAGGGGACGGACCGTCGCGTCGGCTTGTACACTCGCTTCCCCCTCCCGACCCCCACTAATCCGACTTGCTTGCGTCCAGGGCTCCTAACACGAACTAACCGGCTTGTCCGTCGAGCACCCGAAACCCGATCCTTGTATGAGTGTGTGTGTTACTCCGTGTGTTAGTACGGCCGGTGGTGCCTGTGCTAGAAAAGCGGCTGGGACCGTCGCCCGCGAGGCGAGCGGCGTCGGGCGCGCGCCCGCACCCGCCAGGCCCGAGGCCGCGCCCCGCGCCGCCCGCCTCTGTGTTCTGTGTGTAGTCGTGAGACCCGACCGGAAACATTGGTTTGATCTATGTCTAGGCGAGGCGCGACGATACCGACCGCAGAATAGGTTCTGAGAGGAACACCACAATTGGCCATTCTCATTTGGGGCTTAGGTTCAAAATTGTCGAGGGGTGCGCTCACTGCGGGCTGTTTTTCTAGCACCGAGCTAGGTCGCGGTCGCGAACCACCGTCGAAGTGCATTTCTCTTTTGTTTCCATGTTCGGTACAGTGGCATGCGCTCGGACGCGAGGAGCAAGCGAAATATTACGAGTTGGCGCGACGCGAGCGCCAGCTGCACATGCAGCTCTATCCCGATTGGTCGTCTAGGGCTAATACGCAAAGGGGCAAGAAGAGGAAACGAAAACAGGAGACAACCGATGGAGGTACTGCCTTGCAACGACCACTGCCAACCCTACGCCCTATCTCTCTGTCCCTCCGATTTGGACCTCCTCTCCTTAAACGTGACTGCGCGACTATTCAACTATACACGACAAGTCGTATACAATGTGCTTATAACATTCAATACGTAGATTATAATTATTATTTACTGATTAGATTAGACAAACAAAATGAATACTTGTTCTGTCCTCTATAACTACTTCAGGGTGACCAACGACGCCTAACACTCGATAAACGTTTCAAAATCAAAAGATGTTTACATTGTAGGAAGAACGAGCATTCACTCGCTTGGTAGTCTTACATTATATTGTTAACTTGTAATATCGGTCACAGTTCCACACCACGTCCATCGTCCATCTACACGGTCAGCGTCGGGCGTCTCGACGTAACGCGATAACCGCTCCAGCTCATTAAAAATGAGGTCAATTAATAAAGGATTAGCTAGAGACGTCCGACGCCCCCCTTCCCCCCGCCTCCCCCACCCAACGATCCCCCTCCCCCGTCCCGCCCACGTCCTATTGCGAGTTCAATTGCTTTGAACTCCGTCCGAACCAAACGAGACGTAGAAATATTGCCGAATGTTGGTTGAAGGGGTACAGGTTGTAGTCATATTACAGCATTTTTTATTTAATATTTATCGCATTTATTTATTTTGTTTTTATAATCAACGCTAAGGAAATATGTAAGTGGCACTCCTTCGAAGGTTGTCCCGGTTTTTGGCTTTCCTGCTCCGATTTGCGCCTCCGTATATTCGAACGTGCATGTTTTATTCAACAGTCAATATTTGAATACTTCAGTAATTGCTTTGCAGGGACTGTATATACATGCTCGGTGTAAAGGCTGGGACAGCCTTCCGATTGCTTCCGTTAAGGAGTTCCGACAGCAGAGTGCATGAGGACGCCCTACTTTAACGAGAACGTACATACATATGAGGAGATCCCGAGGACTCGACTAGATCATTTAATCTTCCAACCAAAGCTGCCGATGCTTCTCTATTATTTATAATGATACTGGCCAAATGAACATACATTTATTTTGATTCCGGAGAACCTATTCTGCTTGAATTTGCTTATGAGCGTCATGTTTATTTGTGATTGTTTTTACTTTTATTTGGATAGACTGCGTAGTTAGTTTATTTTTGTCGAAGTTTCCGAGTAGAGCGCTATTTTTTTTAAACCAATGTTTTTTCCGTTGTCATTTTTTTCCCCGCCCCCACTCCTGCATGTTCACTAACGAGTTTAATGGGTATGTTTGTGCATGTCGCTTATGTAGATGTAGATCTTTAGCCATATTTATTTTGAATGCTTTTAATATAATTTTTGGTAAATTATTTTGTGCTATCACCGTGACGTCACTCTAGGACCCTTTTTAAGTAATCAAAATTAGTGATGTCACCTAATATTTGTAAATTTGCAATACATTTAGTATCTTAATTTGCATAAATATATTTAGTTTGCTGTCATAATTCGCAATTCGCAAAATTTAACGAGTCCATATCTATTGATTTTCACAACATGTCACTAAAAAATCACCAAAGCGTTCTCTAATCGAAATATTTAAATTTTCAGGAAATAGTTTGAAAAAATGTAGAGCGAGGTACGGCCTCGACCAACAGAACCAATGGTGCAAACCTTGCAGGTGGGTGTTATTTTGTATTAGTTTTTCATTTCGTTTTGCTTATTCAATAATAATGAACAAAAAAAAACAAGCATTTTTAAATGCTAGGTCATTATTTTTTCATATTATATTGTTTCTATGTGGAAAGACTTGGCTTATCTTTTCGTATTATTTTACGGCCATTCCAAGAGGAGCCCAGTCGTAACGTTTTAGTTTCATTAGTTCTTTATTCGACAAAATCTGTAGTAGATGTTGTGTTTGTTTTGAACATACATAGTATACCTACATTCGGTCCACTGTGACGCTGTGCTCTTATTCCACCGAACAAGGGCGTTAATCAAAAGCGAAGCAGCAAACTGTTCAGAAAATGTGTCTTTTCACAAAGAAATAAAGTTTGACGTAGAAACACACGGAATAGATTTTTTTGAAAGTAGACAAAGTGTGGAAGTCGTAGTGCTATATAGGCCTAGAGTAGTTCCCACGGATCTCAACGGAGAGAGGGCAATCATTTGTCGAAGAAAGCTTTCAAAAAAATCTTGACACATTTTCTGAATGACGCTCGCTTTACCAAATGAAGGACCAAAACAAGACAAGTAGTTAAGTTAAGATTCGTGATATTTGTACTCATTGAAATGTTTTTTCCACTCATGATTGCCGCTTCTCACGGATCGATCCTGGACCGCGCCGGCTCCACTGGCACTGTCGGTGACTATGTTCTGTTACGCTCTTTATTGTTTCGCTGCCAAACGCTACTTGACGCCGGCGCCGATTCATTTATACTACTCTTACTTACTTTTATTTGTTTCATCTTTCATATTTTCAATTCCTTTCTGCTTTATCTACGCATTAACTAATTTATTATTTTAATGTATTTTATCTATTACACACAATTTTTACAATTACGATAATGAAATCTATATAACTTTAATACAATTTTTTCACATACGCTTTCATACTAAATATTATATACATACTGAATATCATCCATAACGTCTCCCCGTAACATGGCTCCTCCTCCGCTCCCTTGGCTGTCCTTGCACGTCCTCCGCGGTGTCCTCGCTTCTGGTCGGCCCACCAGTCCGGAATCAAGTAGCGTGATGGTATCCGGGCTCGGGCTCCTGCGGCCGGACGCGGCGACGCCCTTGCCCGCCACGCTCGGCAGCCCGCAGGAGCCCACTTACGTGAACCTCTAGTGCCGGCGCGCCGCCGCCCCACGGCCCGCGGCCAGCTGCGATACGGTACGGACGAGACTTTGGCATTTCGTCTCTTGTACGTGGATCACATCGAGGTTGGCCGTAGTGATGGTTACGTTTACCTTATTAAATTTGCCAATAAAACCTAAATACTTTAAAAGATTTTAAAAGTCTTATTAGATATTGACTTTGAAAAATATTACTGGAAGATGTGGTTTGCGTATGATTTGTGTTGTGAGCTTGAAGTGAAGCATGTAGTGTTGTCAGCTGGAAGAAAACCTAGATCCTTCTTAGATACAAATCTAGACAGACCCTTTAGACATTTTACCATACAAATGCCATCGTCTCGCGCACGAATCAATAATGGGAATAGCCTTTTTATTGGTTTTTTACGTATTTCTGAATGTCGTGGCTTTGGATTTTTCGTTCTCGAGTAGATATTTTTGTTGTCGTAGCTGTTTCGACCGTTTTTGTTTTATATTTAACCGTTTGACAACGCAGCATGAGTGATTCAGTGTACTTCGTTTTATTTCCGAATATTTTAACATTTCCAAGCATGTGAATTTTTGAGTTAACCTTTTTTTTTTTCTTTTTTTTAGGTTTTGTTTTCTTTCGTTTGTGAGTAGGTTCAAAACATTGTTGTGACATTTGTAACGTAGCTTTATATTTTGTTTTAAATAATATTTGTTAGTTAATCGGTCATAGTTTCGTATTTAAATTATTTTAACAACCAATTTAAATACAGAACTAGACGTCTTCTAATTATTGAATCATGTTTTAAAATACAAAATGGTATATTACAGGCGGAAGAAGAAATGCGTGCGCTACATGGAAGCCCTGGAAGCGGCCGGGGGCGCGGGCCTGGGGGGCCCGGGGCTGGGCGGGGGCAGCGCGGCGACGCCGCAGTCCTGCTCTGATGACGACGTCAAGCTCGAGGAGATGTCGGACGCGTCCAGCGACGACGACACGCCCACGGCCTCCAGCCCCGGCGGCCTCAGCGCGCTGTCCTCGCTGGCCTCGCCGGCCTCGGACCCGCCGCCGCCCGCGCGCCACCCCGTGGGCACCAACCCGCGCGACGCCAACAACCCGCTGTCCGTGGGGCAGCTCACGTCGCAGTCGTGGCCTCGCGCGCCCCCGCGCCCCCCGCACGAGGCCATCTCGGTCTCGTAGTGACGCGCCCTCACAGCGCCCTCCAGCACCACTGCACATCTGCTGCTCTCGCACGGACTCTTTACGCGATGTGCAGTCCTACTGGAGGACAGTTGTGTTCGATTGACTCGGAGTGAGTGGACAGTGGACGGTGGACGGTGGACAGTGACCGGTGGACGGTGGACGGTATGTCGGGCACTACGCACGAGTCGCGTCGTCCGTCGGGACACCCACGTTTTCGTACGTTTCGTGTTTTCTATTCGTCTCCGACAATAGATTTAATTTTCTATGGCCTAAACAGTAACTTAGTCAAACGCAACGTGCGGTGTGCCGGCGGAGCACGCGCCGCGGCGTGCACTATCGCAGGACGGATCGCCGATTTGTTGAGTCCCGATACACTAATTGATCTCAAAATTGTGAGCCCATATCGAGTCATTTCTGCATTTTTAATACTCCACGCTTCTCCAAATGTATCTAATTCCCACTAGTCACGCCGTTTGTGCCATCGACGTAGTTCCGGGCTCGAACCCGCGCTCTACATACAAGACGATCGCTCCGACGCTACTTGTATTCGTGCGACGACTTTAAGGAACGCTGACCGTGGCTTCTACTTTGTGCCTTTTGAACTCCGATTTCACGTTTCTTCCAAAAATTTTATCTTTCGCAAATTTCGGGTCACGAAATTGTGTAACGTTTTAATTTATTTTATTATTAATTAACTTCATATAATCGATTTACGAAGAAGAACTAATATTGGCTTATAACTGCTAACTTTAATACGAAACTATCAAATATATCAAATAATTATTGTAACTGTATGAATTTGAACGTAATTTTCAATGGATTCCTCTTTAAAAATAACATTTGTCGAAGCTTCAGTTCACTCTGCTCTCTCGCGGACTTCCTTGACGGCCTGCACCAAGGTTCCATGTAGCATTAGAAGTTTTTAGTTTATAAATAAATATATATATAAAAACATCCCTTCGTCCGCGTGTATAAAGTAAAGGTATAAGGTCCGGCGAAGGGTGACCCTGTTTTTCCGTTGTGCGGAACTCATTAGACTGTCGTAGACTAGAACTAGGCATTGTACGAGTGATTATACGGCGGTGTGCCGAGAACACATACGTCAGTAACCTTAAATTAGACATAAATTATATTGGAAACTCGATACTAGCGCGGGACTCGAACCCGCTTTCACCTTATCAGTTTTTAATTCTAATTCTTGAAATATAACCAAAAAACCATTTAAACGTAACGTCTCCTTAACTCGGTACACCGCCATCTGTATATCTATATTGTAATATAATATATAAATAGGCTAACTTAACTGTGTCATATTAGTTGGTAAGTGTATAATCTACTTACATATATATACATACATACATATTACTATTAAAAGATGTTTAAAATATTAGTTGAATGACTCAATGGACACCCGATAGTAACGTATTCGAACTCAGAGTGACATCAATGTAAATAAATTTGTATTCGCCATTACATTTTTTGCATTTATTATTGTAACGACCCACGCGTTCTCAGGCGGCTTGTGTTGTCGACGGTACTTTTTGTTGTTTTATTGTTATTATTAAGAATTTTAACGTTGTTGAATGCAATATCTACCCCATGACTACGAAGGAAATCTTAAATTCTCAATCACTTGTTGTTTTAATGATGATCACGTGGTATGATGATGACATCGATCGCTTTATGTTGTAATGTGACGAAATCATGATTGCGATTTTGCATGAAACTTGTGCAATACTGGAACACTATGGGTACTGTATAGATTTCTAAATATAATTAAATTAGATTTTCCCGTAAATTTTGTTTTAAGGATTATTGAAGTTATATGGAATTTTGATATTTTGTGTTCTAAAGATCTTTTTTTTTTATTTTATTATTATGGATTTTAAATTGTATCCGCCGAGGTGCCAAAACCATCTTAGAACCAGGGATTTACGAACGGACAGTAAAAAAATACTTTCTATTATATATATAATCTGTGCCAAATTTAACTGTAAACTGGTATATTTGTAATACCTCTGAAAGGTCTTTTATGTTGATAGATTTTATAGGTTGTTTTTATTGTTAAGATGGTCAAGACAAAGCTCCTGCGATGAGCGAGTTATTATTATTTTGTAGAAGAAAGATTGTCAAATTAGAAAACTCAATTATTAGGTCTGGACCCATTTCTTGTGTTCAGTTGGACGAATATTATTTTAATAAACAGCATAAAATTGTAATTTTTTGTATTTATTTTTTATCCTTTTAACCCTTTGACTACTCTTGACGCTCTAACATTTGTATACCAGTTATGAATAAGTTAGATATTAAAATTGTTCTAATCTCACAAATACTTGGTTTTCTTTAGTTATAACAACTTTATAAGTGAATGCCATCTAGTAGATTACTTTGGAACTAATAACTAAGCTATTTCAGGTGCAGAAGCCAAAAGTAAGAGAAAATACAAGGCGACAAATGTCTGTTGTATTGTTTTTACCGATAGAGGACCTCTATTTGTAGTTTTTTTTAACAAAAAACCATTGTTATTAATTAAATGTGGTCGTTAAGTGTTTCAATAGTTAATAACAAAGGTAATAATTTCTTATAGGGAATAGTAGTTCCTAAAATTAGCTAACTAAACAAACTCGTCAGCTGTATTATATTAGTTTTTGTTTAACTTCGCGCTGTATCCCACATAGCAGGGAGGCAGGAAGGTAAGCAAAGGAACCCGTAGAACCCTAACCCGTGATAAGACCATTTCCCATTGACACTTCCTTTTCTCTAATAATTGTTAAGGCGTTGCATTTAAGCCTCGTTTTGCCTTGTTACTAGAGCGAGAAAATGAAAATATTAAATATTTCATTTCCATAAGTGGAAGTAGAACACACAACTTGTCGCCGTTACAGTCGCATGCTTGTGCCACTGCTCAGACTGTAACCGGATTGTGTATAATCTCTATAATAATAAGACAGTAAAAATATTATTGTCTGTACATTTAGTAATTTTGACGGAAACGGATAGAGGGACACTTAAAAAGAATAATAGAAAGCAAAAATATATTTTTTTAATTTCTTGTCTGTCTGTCTATCGTCTACGTATGGTCACATTTTTCTATGGAAGTACTGAACCGATTTACTTAAAAGTTTCACCAATAGATTTGTTTTAACTCAACCTAACTACTTAAGTTTGGTTCATCCAAATCGGTTCATTAAAAAAAAAAAGTTATCATTTGAATGTACTCAAGGCATTTGTTTGCATAGTAATGTTATATAGCAATCGCGCTGGTAGCATTCTTGACTACAGAATGACATTCGAAACGTCTTAGTTATATGACTATTGATTAAAATATATATTTTTGAAGCACTATTATATAATATTTTATACAAAAAAATAAACAAAATTGAATTGTTAGTGGAGATTACCTTCATAAATCATAACAGTTAAGTTTAAGTCGTAATTATTTCAACACAGACATAAAGAACGATTTGATCTTCAAATAAATATCAAGGAAATACATAGATTTTTTGGTTCCTTCGTTCGCTTGAAATAAATCTATATAAAAATGCCTCAAAACATCCTATCTACGTGTACTCTGTAATAACTATATACTTACCAATTGTACATTTATGTAATAATATATGTAACTAATTTAAAAACCGTACAGGAGTTAATATGCAATCATTACAGTTATTTTACAAAGAATATTGTGAATCCTTACCCAAATCAATAAATTAACATTTAAGGCTGTTTCTGAAGCAGTAAATTACATTATTCCCTGACATCAGCACATTTAACAAAGTTTTAATAAAAACATAACATAGGTAAAAAGAACGTAATGTTTAAGAATATATAGGTATAATAAATAATTAGCCTTTTATTTTATAAATATCTAATATCAACATTAGTCGTATTTTTTTAAGTTCAAAACATTAAAAAAATCTTATAGAAATTATGATAATGTAGTAAGATAATCATATTAGGATATTACAGATTAAAGTAATAAAAAATCATATCAGAACTTTTTTTAGATGTCAATTAATTTAGTATATTAGATCAATAATCATGTAGTTTAAGCGGGCGAAGCCGCAGGCGGGCCGCTAGTATTTTATAATTCTCTAAAACTTGACGAGTATAAGTATTACAATTTACAAATAAATAATTAAAAATGTGTACGAAATATTATACAATAAAGAATTTTTCATGTTCCATTTGGGATTTCATTATACATGTTAATAGTAATCCTGAATATGTTACATTTTAAATATTTAGCTTTA
This sequence comes from Heliconius sara, assembly GCA_917862395.2. Classification (NCBI taxonomy): domain Eukaryota; kingdom Metazoa; phylum Arthropoda; class Insecta; order Lepidoptera; family Nymphalidae; genus Heliconius; species Heliconius sara. The sequence goes on along the minus strand of OU860797.2, from coordinate 17,652,164 downwards.
TTTTCGCTTGAGATACTCCACTTATCTTTTAGCTATGTATTCTTGTATGAATTGTATATTAATATTACCGAGATCGAGGCAATGAAAGTATAAAATCGACTCCACGATTATGTTAAAATTAATAATTATACGGAACTATTTTGTTCTTTCCTACAAAAGTAACAAAATAAGTTCCATATATTTTTGGCGAATATTCTGCCCTCTCGTCACAGAATGTAATTACATCAAAAATGGTTTTTGAATTAGGAATAAATTTATAAATCATGTTTCATATTGTAAATTAATTAAGAAAGTGTAATTGTTGGTTAATTAGGCGTAAGTTTCCTGATTTTTAATATTTACTTTTTGGTTTTTGAGCTATTACGTTTTGAGTGGCGTTGTATCAATTTGAGTGTTGTGTCTTACCAAAGTATGAAAATGAAAATATAAATATGTAAGCCCACAACGGTTGCGTTTACAGTCAGCATGAAGCACCGCGACATGAATATAAAAATTAAATAAAATATCATATATCTAGAGACAAATAAAACAATAAATCAGTGAGATTACATTGTTTATTGGTGACAATGTGTGAGAAGTAGAAAAATTATAAAAACGCTATACAAATGTGATGCCGATTCCACTAACTACGATAATCCTCTAACATTTTAACATCTTTGGTTACATATTGAAATGCGGGCTGTCATTATTAACGAACAAACAAATTGATTAATATTTTTTTTGTATAATATCGTCTTTTTACTATTTTTAAAGATATTTAATTTAGTCTGGAAATTTGTTTTAAGAGTAAAGTAAAATATGTTTGTGAAATAATTTAACTTATATTATAATACAGTTTTCCTAAGAATTCAAGTCGATTGAAATAGTTTTGGGCAAATTCGAACAAAATTAATAGTAAAACGACGGTATTCTCAAAAAAAAACTTGATTAATATTTAAAATAACCGATAGATGGCGTTAGGCGTTACAGTTACAATATTACTATAAGTAAAGTGCTATAATTAAACAACATATAAAACAAATTCAATTGTATACATATATTTAGCACGAATTATATAAAAAAAATAATACCCAAAACAACATTCAAAATAAGTACAAATACAGTAAAATTGGAAACAATTAACATTAAGTAGCGTTTTATTTAGAAAATGCAGTATTTTATCATATTTTTAAGTGTCAAAATAACAATATTTTAATATTTTGTTTTCTCTCAAAAGGTTCATAAAATTTGAAGTAAGAATAAGAGACCCTGTTGATGGGCGATTAAGTGTCTCTAGTTTGTAATTTTTTCTATTTAGAAAAAACAAGACGACAAAATTCAGAATTCTTCAAATAAATACAATTTGTCGAATTTGTGTAAAATCAATGTTATGATTAGTTATTACCTGTATTAGAAAGGACTTAGCGGATTTTCATTTTAAGTCTGCCACACATTTATTTAATCCGTTCTCTTCGCGATGTCCTCTTACCACAGGACGGAAATGAAAATATTTCTTTCCTCTGAGTGGGAATCGAACCCACAAATGCCGCTCTTACAGTCGTGCGCCATACCATTGTATAACGATGACCTCAAATTTATGAAAATAATATTTAAAACATTACATGTTAATATTTGAAAAACACTGCATTTCTAATCGTAATTAACACTTAGATCATATTCTGTCTGTTTTGACATATTTATAATGATTTGGATGAATCATACAAAATTTCATACACTGCTATGTCTTCTTTAGATATCATTATTTTGTTATAAATCAATTAGCGGAACTCAACGCCACGTCTGTCTTCTTACCAGAGCGAGGAAACAAATGAATAACTCATACATCCCTGAATGGGAATCAAACTCACAACTGTGTTGTTTACATTCAAACGACCCTTGCCTAAAATAACTCTTTAAAAACAATGATATCTTAATAAAACATAACAAAATCAACTGCCTATTTCTTATAATTATAATAATTAATTAATAATAGTATAAATAATTCATAAATTTTTACTTTTCGTGTAAAAATTTCGTCTAAAGCCCTACTACATACGTTTGTTTGTCAATCAGTCTATAGGTGAAGAACTGAATAAATAATAATTATTATTTAATAATATAGAAGTTCTAGACATGCACTATTATAATATAATTATAATATTAATAAGCTTCTAACATACAATTATAGGTTTATAATTTACATATTCCTTTATATTGAGATAAAATATTAATAACAATAATAAAAATAGTTTGTTGTATAAAAACGATTAGATGATTAAATGTTTTTGAGAAATGATTTTTGTTTTCTTTAATTTAAAGACAATAAGATCATATAAAAAAACTAACAGCCATTGTTATTCAATAGACTATAAAACGATATATCGATTCATTATTAAATAGTCATTAGAAATAATCTTCATACTTTTACAAAATAAAAGTATCACATTTTATTTTTAAATAAATCAATATATAAGGAATATGACAAATTATATAAAGGTAGTAAGTAAGCAACAATTTATTTAAAATTGGTTCCCCTTTCAAATCTTTAAACGCATCGTTTGTGAAAAAATATCCTGAAAATAATGAGAAATAAAAAAAAATGTTTAAAAAAAGTCAATAGAACAATTATTAATTTGTTAACGATCCAAATTAACTAATAAAGAAATTTAAAAAAATCATTGCATCAAAGTTTTGTAGATGTCATAAAAACATACGTACATACATAAATAAAAATATTCACAAAAGAAAAATAAAACTAGCGCAAAGCAACCCAATATAAACACCGTATATCCGGATACAACTGAAAATACCGGGTTAACTGGTTATAACCGGATTTAGCTAGTTATTCAGCAGTTCTAGCTGGGTATCAACCGGTTCTTGCTGGTTATTAACCGGTTTTGGCTGGTTTTTAACCGGTCTTATCTGGTTTACCAAAGGCCGGATGATTTTCCGCCGGGCGGGTTTCGGACGCGGACAGAGGTTTTCGTGTCCAGTCCTTCTACTTCCTCTGTAATTCAGAAAAAAATTGATTGTATACTAAAATTATACGTTTCTCGCATGTAGCAGGATAGACATAGGGATCCTAGTGTTAACGACATAACGACATTAACTTCCATCTTCAAGACATTCCGTATTGAGTGACGGAGCTCAACGCTGCGATTTGTGGTATTGCCAGCGCGAAGAAATGAAAATAATTCAATTCACCCAGTGGCAACTGAACTGTCGCGTTTACAGTTGGTTTACGGATAAATAGGTTAATTACATTGTTTACTGGCAATTATAATATATTTGGCCTATATACGAAAGTAAAAGTTCATAATTTTTAAAATGCTTATATAATTTTTGTTTTATAATACATTTTTCATTTGCTTTAGGTGGCCAATGATCAAAATGAAGGCTTACTACCATATTTTTGTACGTTTTCTGAAATATTTTATATTTTTTGTGTGGAATAATTCTATAAAGATGGCATTGACACAAATGAATGGATATTTTCATTCGAGATACGAAAAAATTATAAAAATACTGAGGCAAAAGCACGCGACGTTTATGAGTTCGATTTCCCCTGAAAAGACTGAAATATTTTATCATTTAATTCCACACAATGCCTCGAACATTCAGCAGGAAATGAGGCACGAAGGGTTTTGACACTAGGTCCTCTCTGCGTAACTTGGCATATCCTTGATACAGCGCGAAGCTAAAAAACATTTTTTAGAATAGCAGAATATTTTTTATATAAAACAAAACAAAACAAACTTACTGCTAATAGAGAACGAGGACGTCTGCAGGTCCCGTTGGCCCGGCTCCCTCATCTTGCGTCCCGTTGGGGTGCTGCATCCGGAGCCGGCCACGGAGCTGGACACGGACATGCCCTCTAACTGCTTGTTCACTATGTTCAGCTCTATTAAGATAATTATGTGAGTTAATATGTATATATTGTTTTAAGCATTTCATTAGAAATTCTGGTATTTTTATAGTTTCTCGCTGTATACCGCAGCTATTTCGCAGTCGTTATCAGTTACCCCTTGCCGGGTGGACCGGCGACCTAGAGGTTGGCAGGAAGCGGATGGGTACGAAGAGTTGAAGATCGAGTGTGGTGGCGAGAATCGGGAAAGGCCTATGTCAACAGTGGACGGCTCGATGATGATGATGATGATGTTTGATGATGATGAATTTTTTATTTTCATTTTTTTTGTTGTCACTTTCTTATTTTATATACACATACGTTTTCATCTCCTCGCACTCTCTCACTCGCAACCAGAAACACCCATTCATTACATGAAATTTTATATTCTTTACTTTTATAAAATATGGACATATACAGACCATTTGGAGTACCGTTGGTGACTCTGGAGGGGGAATCCCTCGCGTCGGGCAGCGGAGAAGGCTGAGGAGTGAGGGGGGCCTCGCCTTCATACACATACGGGGAATTAGGAGGACTCTTGATGTACTTGCCAAAACCTGCAAAAGTATTGATTTTTATAACTTTAGTCTTTTTAGAAAAACGTAATTGGCCAGGGCTATGTATAGCAAGGGATTGTTTCGTGAATTCTGACGGAGAAAAGAAAAAGAAAAGTAGACATAACGACTAGGTTGAAGACATTAGTCCAGACAACATTTTTTAAATTTAAACTTAATTAAATTTAAACATTATTCTCGTAAAAATCATCAGAGAAATCCTACTGCAATTAGTTTTTTATCAAAATTTACAATGGACCATTTTATGTGACCTTTGAATATAGTTTTAATAAAGAAATATTAAAACTATTTAAATTATAAAATTAAACGGCACTTTTTTGCTTTTTCTTATTATGTAAGTCTAAAATATAACACCTTTAATTACCTTCACCGACCCTCAAGTCTCCATCGTCGAGACACACGCGACCATTCACGATTACATATTGAGGACTGCCGATCACACGTTGACCCTAAAAAAAGAAATATTTGTTATAAATCAGCTTCACGCTGTATCCCGCACACAGCAGGGTAGGCAGACGGAACCTAGTGTTAAGACATTTCGTTCCCCACTTTCTGCCAAATTCTGGAGGCATTGCGTGTTGAGTGGCATAACTCAACTCCGCGCTTTGCCTTGACACCAGAGCAAAGAAATGGAAATATAAATTTAAGTAAATATTTCATCTCCTCGAGTGGGGATCGAACCCACAACCAGTCGATTTTATAGTCACACTTCATGCCGCTGCGCCACGACTGGCCTCAAATATCGTTTAATTCGAAGAATATTTGTTAAAAATATTTGTTATATTAGTAATTAATATGTAGATTATATATGGGTTAAGTATGACACTTCCCCATGCGCCACTCAATTGCATTGCGTGTTGAGTGGCGAACTAAAACGAACAAACGCTGCCGTGTTTTTTCATACTATTAATATTAATTAATAGTGTGCTAAGTTTGTCGCATGTTACGTTTATTGAAGGCACATGTCACATGTTGACGATTGTCACTCATATTCTGTTAGTGGGCATTATTAATCACAACACAGTTTTGCATTGATCCGAAATTTATATTCTTTTATATGCTGACCTCAAAAATGTTGAAGTCAACAGCGTGGTGGTGTGTCGCCGCCGATATGACCCGCTCGAGTCGCGGGTCCCACACCACCACGTCCGCGTCAGCGCCCTCCGACACGCGCCCCTTTTGCGGGTAAAGGTTGAAGACACGAGCCGCATTGGTGCTAGTTACTGCTACGAAACGACACGGGTCCATTGCACCTGGAAATTAAACATATTTTTTGATAAAATGTGTATTAAATTATGTTATAAAATTGATTTCTACTTATCCATATAAGTCAAATTATGATTGGGAATTAAGAAAATACGCAATGTAAGTACGAACAAGTGACATTTATATTTAAAACATGAGACTGGCCACCAGTTAAACTAATTAATGGGATTTTACCTCACCAAGAAACGGTAAACATATGGGAATGCATCTAGACAGAAAGCTCACATGGAGAGATGAGAGACTAATAGGGAGACAACAATATATTCAACTAAATAATATAAACTGCAAAACATCACCATCAAATTCGTACCAGTATTAACGGCTTTTTGCCATAAAATGGCCATCCTGTCCTCTACTCCGTTCACTCCATTGGGTATTTTACTGAAGTTGTTTTTGCCGATCTCCTTGTCCTTCTCGTGGAAGGTGCAGTTGTCGCTGCCGATTATTTGCAGGTCGTCGCTAGAAACAAATATTTTATAGGTATAGTTATTACTAAAACTAATATATCGGATGTATTCACCAGGCCCCATTAAAATGGCGGTGGGCTGGGCACATATCACGTTATACTTATTATAGATGGACAATTCGAACAAGATAGAGGGGGGTTGGGAAAATATTTATTGATAGACCAATTAACAGGTGGACTGGCGGTATTAAAAAAAGTATTGGATAAAATTGGATGACTCTGGAGAAAAACTAAATTTAGTGATAATAACTAACAAACTATTTTATTAATTTATAAAATATTTAAATTGTTCAATGTTGCTACTATTCAACTAACGCTACTAACAATATTTATAAAAAGAGTGATATGTGAAATAAAAGGTTTATTATTATTATTAATGTTATTATGTTAGCTACATACGTACAGCTCCACGCTGTATCGTGCACATGGGCGTAAGAACATGGGGGCCGAGTGGGCCGTGTCCATAATAGTCCTGTGCCCACCTCAGAAATTTTACTAACAAAATATATGGTTGTAATTAAGAAAAAAGAACCTCTACATGAACAGATTTTAAGCGAGTACTCACTGCGCGAGCGCGTCCACGATAGCTGCGGGCGTGCGCGGCGCGGCGCGCAGCGGCGGCGACAGCACGTGCGCGGCCGCGTGGCGGAAGCAAGCGTTTTTATAATGACTGCCTGCACAGGGGCACTCTTCAGTACGAGTGTATTGTACATATAGGACATAGTCTTAAACAATGTTTCTTTTGAAACAATTAAGAAATCTTTGGCGGTAGCTTGATATAATAATTATTTCCACTGGCAGAATGCCCCCTCAGTCTACCACCACGTGTTACCACGGACTACTGTAAAGTGTCGGGTTTCCAAAAATTTGTAATATTAAATATTCAATAATAATTAGGAATTTACACTATCCGGAAATAAAATCAATTCAAATGGACGGTTTCCAAGAGGCGCGGGTTCAAATCTTCTGGATGACTGTAAACTTTAGTATTTTAAATTAGACAATTCAACTAAATATCTATCAAAACTCAAGGATTTCCACCCCCAACATTTTATAATAAAAAATTAAACGTTGGTCTAATAGCCGTACTCAGTGAGTCAAAAATACCCTATATGATCAGTCAACTACTGTCAGTCAAACAACAGTCAAATAAATTACAATGAAAATTCTCAAATAAAACAATTGAATGGGTCAGTCAAAGTCAGCTCAATTAGTCAGACAAAACAGACTAATTTGTCAGTCAACATCAGCTAAATTAATCAGTCTAAAACAGGCCAATTTGCGAGTTGAAATCAGCCCAATAAATGAGTCAAACAAGCGCAGTCCGCAACCAACCGTCGGTGCCGACGGTGGCGGCGAGCGTCTCGCCGAACAGCGCCCGCCGCTGGCGCGCGCGCGCGAAGCGCAGCGCCTGCACCGCGCTCTCCGACATCATGTGCACGATGTACAGCGGCGTGTTCATCTGCGGACGGTTCAGTTTTACATGACGCTATATAGCTAGGTAGATAGAGGGAAGTTAATATTAAGACATTTCGTTCCCCGCTTTTCGATCAATTTAGAGACACTGTGTCGTAAATGTCGTAGCCCAACGCCGCGTGTATTCTTACAAAATTTATTATCTTGAGTAAAAATTAAACCCACAACCGCCACGTTTACAATGAGAATGTGAGTATTTTTTCTTGTCTTAATACATCTTTCCCATATAGTAAGGTGAGCAAATATTTTTTCCCGGCAAGCCAACAAAACAAAACTTATATTATAAACAACATCATGTTTATAAGATACATTCATAATCACCTGATTAGCGATAACACAAGCTCGATTCACAGCTTCGGCTTCCACCTCCTCATCACGCGACAGTTCGTGGCCTTCAGGAGTAGTGATTCCGGACGCGAGAAGTTTTTCTGTATTACGTGCTATTATGTTTCCATTTTCTGCATGGACCTGTATGAAAATTTATTTGTTTAAAATTTATATTAATATCGACTCTACATTATCAATGAGTAGATTTTGAAATCAGGAGCATGATTACCATCCAAATTTCAATAGAAAACGAATTAGGCCTTAAATGGTACAATAAAGTAAGTAACACTTACCATCGGCAAAGCTTTCAGTTCAGCACAGGCTTCAAAAGCCAAACATAAATCGTAATCTTCCAGCATCCAAGCATCTTTGTACGCCATGAACATCTTAAATGAGTTCACCCCGTGCTCCTCAACTAACTGTTGCATTTCCTTCTTAACTGATGGCGACCACCATGTCACTCCTACATGTAGTGCGTAGTCGCAACAAACCTAGAGGGCATGTATGAAGGATAAGTAGAGTAAGAGGAACTTAGTTTTAAAATACTCCATACACCTTAAGATACTATAGTTACCCACTTCCTGCTGAATTCTGAAGATATTACGTGTTGAGTGGTGGACTCAACGCTGCTATTTGTCTTGTTACCGTAGCGAGGAAATGAAAATATTAATAATTTAATATCCTCTAATAGGAATCGAACCTACCTGTCGCGTTCACAGTCTTACGCTAGCGCCCCTGCGCCACGGCTGGTCTCGTTTGTTAGTTTATATTGAGATTTAAAATATTGTTGATAGTATAATTAAAATAAAGCAAAAAATATATTTTTGATATCTTATAAAATTTACTTAAAATTACAGAACTTAGAGTTATATTCGACAAGCATTCATCACTTGTTTATTATTTCTACTAATAAATGAATAATAGTGAAAATCTAATTATATTTTCTCTATATTATATTTTTTTGTTTACGTTACGACACGAAATAAGTAAAAGCAATTGCCAATAAAAATTCTAAGTTCAACATACTCTGTTTTTATTGGAAAGTAACTGAAAATCCACTTAAGCTAAACCGTTATAGTTAAGGAAATGGCACTTTCACCAATTTGCATAATTAATTCTCAACTAATAAGTAAGTAAGGAAAACGTTACTACACGTGTGCACGTAAACTACCACACGTAAAGTAAATGTAAACATTGCACCAGATTGTACTGTGCTATAATTAACGACATTTGCATCTGAACGAAGCGTGTTACGCATTAGTTAATAGATTTTTATAAGCTGATCTAATCAGTTTCTTTATATAAAAAAAATACTTTTTAAATGACGTGCTCAAAATGCCAAAAATGGAATATTATAACGCATTTTTAAAAAAAGGTAGAAGGAATATAAGGATAAGTCATTACGTTCTTCTGTGTTTTCTTATATAGACAGACAGACAGGTTAAAACCTAACTTAACTAACTAACTAACCTAAGAACGAATTTATTCTGAAGTCCAATTAAAACGACTTTACAATTACAATATTTGTAGATTAAAAAAATATTATGTAAGAGAATGTGAAAGTTTGTGAGAATACATGTTTGTTCTATTTTCACGCAAAAACTACTGAACGCATGAACATTAAACTTTACAGTTTAATAGCTTACACAAGAGAATAGCACATAGGTTACATTTTAAGCGGGCGAAGCCTTGCGTAGGTCGCCAGTTTTTTAATAATAAAAAAATATTCAGATATATTTAATTAGTTACAAATCAATCTATAGCTAGGACTACAATACGAGTGAGAGGTATAACAATCTCACCTTTCCATCAGCCTTTTGCCTCCAATTGTTGTATGCATCCACCAAAGATTGTCCTTTCTCAGGTAACACGAAGTCAACTGGAAATGTAAGTAAATGATGTACTATAATTGTATTTTCTAGAAACTTTGTATATCTGTGATAAAATAATATTCTAATTTTAGAGGCATTTTGGGAAACAGAAGTGGATGGTTACTTCATTTATGTAGCGCTTAGTAACTCTGTATTTTTTCTGCTATGGGTGGTAAATCCGTAAGTTTGATATTTTTTTACTTTTCACACTACATGTCGCACATAGTGAGGTTTAGGCAGAACTAGCCTAGGCTAGCTTTATTAACTCTTAGAGTTAAGACAATCCATACTCCACACACCGCCGAATACAAAATAGATATTTAGAATTAATACTCACTGACAGTAGTAGTACCACCGGCGACCGCTGCCCGAGTGCCCTTATAGAAATCGTCAGCAGTCTTGGCCCCCATCATCTCAAGCTCGAAATGGGTATGGGGATCGATTCCGCCTGGCATTACCAGTTTGCCTGTAGCATCGATTGTGCGAGTGCCACCGGGAATGATCAGGTTGCGGCCGACTTGTCTGGAGAAGAAGAAAAATCAATGGATATAGAGTAATCCTTGAATAATATTCATTGATGTAAATAACATTAAGGAACTATTAATAGTAAAACATCAAATCACGTTCCGTCTCCTAAAATCAAAGTGTGGATCAAATAAAAAAAAAATTAGTCACCGTCACGCTGCATCTCGCACACAGGTAGGCAGACGGAGTCTTATATTAAAACACTTCGTTCCCATTTTACGCCATATTCTATGTTGAATGGCGAAACTCAAAGCACAATCATTTATCATATTTAGATAATGTTAGGATAACTTTCAATATAAATTCAATTAAATAGGTACTAAACTGTTCTATTGCTTTCTGTCCGTTATATAAAACAGAATTCATACCAAAGTTTAGTTTTCATGGCGGAGAAATTATAATTTGATATTTGTGGTGTATAATAAAAGAATAAAATCATACCTAAACAAAGCATGAATGCTATAGAAATCGGTCAGGACTGTACTGACTCTGTATGTGTCTAGAGATTAGAGTATACTAGTACAGTAGATATATGTATATACGGCTTAAAATTCTTACTGAAAATCTCAAGTCTTGAGAGCGGTTAATAAGCCCGTATTTATAAACCGCTCTCAAGTCTGAGATCGATCTTGAGATGCCGTTTTCAATCATAGATGTATAATTAAGAAAAAGTATAGTGCCTAAAAAGTAGAGTATCGATACCTAGTAGTATTGAGTACATTGCCTTACGATACCGATGCTTTTGTGCTCGATACTAGTACTTATCAACTTACTTTTGTATGCAAGGGTCGTAAGTCTTTTGAACGTTAGAACGAATTCACCGGAATTTATGAGTAGTCTTACTGTACTATATTCTCAATAGGATTATAGAGACAGACTTATTTAAGTCCTTATTTAGGGACACGGTATCTCGAAATAGAAAGTATTGATGTGCTCGTGAGTAGTATCGAAAAGAAGTATCATACACATAAAAGTACAGATACTTCGAAATAGAGAGTAGTTTTCTCAGAGCCTAATGCGCATATCTTAGTACGTCAATGTCAGTTAGTAAATAACGTCATTACGTCACTGACGTTGCCATTATGTGAGTAGTTTCAGTGGAAGAAGAACATAAAGAGGACCTCAATAAGTCTATCTCATATATCTCTATAATCATATTGAGATACTAAGTAGTACTAAGAGTATACTAAGTATAACGTCATAGATGTACTAGAGAGTAGAGACTAAGATACACTGGACACCTTGGTTACACTAAATTTAGAGTTAAATAGAGTATAGTACTAGTACTAGTTTTAGGCAGAGATTTGGAGATATAAAGAAACTAGAGATAGAGACCATGACATTTATCAATCACTTATCTAATGTCTAATCTCATCTCATATACAGATAAGACCAAGACTAAGAACCTTGGTTATTTAATTATTCATGTTTATTTGAAGGTATAAACCAGATATTTGCTGGTCTACACCCTTTCACGATAAATCTTGTTTCAACGGACAAGAACGTCTGAAAAATATATAGTTGAATTCGTTCTTACGTTAAAAAGAGAACCAAACCATAGCGCGATTCAGAATACACTCAGCGCCATCTATTAAGAAAACATAGGTACTAAATGTAAATCTTGTAATTATTATTTTCGCTTCATATTATTGATTGATTTGTTATTTGATATTTAAACAAAATGATGAACAAATAACTTTATTTTAAAAATATTACAGACTTACTACCTACATAGATAAACTATCTATTTCTAAAGAATTTTACTTCACAAGATAGGTGATATAAATAAAATTTATTGATTTTTGAAATGAAACATTAATTGTATTTAACTTTAATTATTATCGATATCAACATAAAAACTAACTGCAAAGCAATACGTTCATCATATTTAATACTCTACAATTTTTATTACTTCAATAAATTACTGCTATAAATACACTAATATCACCCTGTAACAAACGGTATTATAAATAACAAAAAAATATACATAAAAGCTATAAAAATCTTGCTGACTCACACTTAGACCGTGATTTACGATACAAAACAATCTAATTTGTCCAATTGTTACTTTTACAGTGTTAATAGGGTTTAATGGAAATAATAAAATCGGTTTAACTCGCATAGTATGGGAATGCGGGATTGTAATTTATGTGTTTTTTATATGGTAGGCTGAAAATGATAAATGGTTGTGATTTTTTTTACTTATATTAATTTTTTACCGTATTATAGAATAAACATTTTGCGAAATGCGGAAGATGCGTATACAGGGGTAAAGAAAGGAGAAAAAAACATGCCCATATTATAAGAATTAAAAATGTTATAAGTAAGTATTTTACCTGACCGGAATCGGGACTACTACCTACCTACCGAACCTATTTATATATTAGCATCTGCATTCAGAGAGGGCGAAAGTACTGTAGTATGTAGAGTCGTAAAGACTTCGCAGAAAGGATACTATGCAACTATAACCAAACAACCCAAACTGTAAAGGTAAAGGTAAAAACCCAACTTGCTCTAATATTCTAGGAAAAGCACAGATTTCTCAATTTACTCCCTCTAGTAACCTATGTATAATATTGTGGCTAAAAGAATAAATAAATGAAGTGCATATGCATAAACTATGTTAATGACAATTATATAGCAGAACAGTTCATTTTACATAGAAATCGGAGAAATGAAAATAGATTAAATTAATTTTTTTTTGTAACCACACATTCACTGGGTCATGAATAATGTGTCAATTGTACAAAACAAATAATATTCATGATTTATACACATCCTGTAGACACGATTTAATAAAATTTAGTAAAAACGTAACCACATTTGTTCTAATATATTATTAAAAAAAACCAGACATATAACTCAAAATAATTATACTCTTTTATAAGCAAGTTAGTGACCTAAAGAAAAATAAATGAAGATGTGCGTACGCATAATAACTGGCAACCAGTTATGGAAGCGACGGTTATGGTTGCGGAAGTGCTCGTCGAGTTAGAGCTTCCTGTGTGGCTTACATTATAATATGTGCTCAATTTGAAAATATTACAATATGGCTTAACGTTTCCTTGTTAACGTGAATGAAGCTTTGGGTGCTTTTAATGAAGTTTGTTAAGTAAATGGAAGTTTTAATAATTTATCAGCTTCACGCTGTATCCCGCACACAGCAGGGTAGGCAGAGGGGACCTAGTGTTAAGACACTCCGTTCCCCACTTTTTGACGAATTCAACGCCGTGGTTGAGTGGCAGAACTCAAATTTAAATAAATAGTAACCTAAAGTATTTTAATTTAAGTAAATATTTCATCTCCTCGAGTGGGGATCGAACCAGTCGGTTTCACAATCACACTTTGTGTCCCTGCGCTACGAATGGCCTCTAAATAAATAATGTATATGGTATTTTATTATATAGATGTATGCAATACCATTGAGCTAAGTACTCCTTATACGAGTTAGGGATTATGCGCACTCACTATCCATCAAAAAACCTGTCTGTCGTTTGATACTTTGTTAGTAATAGTAAGTATTTTCAACAACTAGTAAGCGTTTCACTATTGAATGATGCTATTATCTGTATATAGTAAACTGATTTTCTAGATTTTATATTAACTGTGAATATTATTAGGTACGATCGCATGTACATTTTTGTCGTATTATTTGTTTTAAATAAGTCAATACCGGTATCTGCAAGTTGCCAATATAGGCCAGAATGAGTTGCGCTTTTCGTGGCCAAATTAATAATAATTTAACGTTTTTTTCCTTATATAATAATATACGGAAAAAAAGGTACCAGCTTAGGTAAAGAAAATATTCAAAGTTTATTATTAATATACAGTTGTTAGTACAGTATGTTTATTTTAGATATGCTCGCTGTATGTATCAGGGTAAACAGAAGGAAACTAGAGTTAAGATACTCCAATTTGAACTCAACGCCACACTTTGTTTTCTTACCAGAGCGCAGAAATGAAAATATTAAATAAAATAATTCATTCTGCCGAGTGAGTGAGAAATAATTTATTCGCTATAACGCGCGACGTGACGGCGCAGTGGCACCGTCATTTAAATGTTTTGGTAAATAGACTTATTCGTTTTCATAATTTAAAGTTTTGTAAAAATCAATCACTTTTTAATTTTTTTTGTTTTGTTCGATTAGTGAGGACCGAAAGTGCCTTGGGAACCTACCCTGGTATGTGAAAAATACCTAAATTACGCTAAACTGAAGTAAAATTGCGTCACGTCAGCGTAGCATTATTAAAAATAGTTTTATAGAGAGAGTTGTTCACAAAATCACAAGGTCCAAGGTCAAATACGCTAGTTACGTTTATTTCGTGTTAAAATTTATGCTATGCAAGGAATTTTCAAATAACTCCGTAAATAATTAGATAGGTATTTCATAATAGTAGTAATTAAATAATTGTTTATAAACAAATAAAACGCATATTAACTACTGTAAGTATTTTGAAAATAGAAATTATACATGAAAATTACATAAAAACAAAGAATTAATATTTAAAATTTAAGGCTGATACAACATCTCGGACTGTAAGTGGATTAAATTAAAAAGTGGTTGCTGTCGTGGCGCTGAGGCATATGCGTTAGTTCCCATTCGTGGGAATGAAATATAAAATAAAATAAATAAATCAGCTTCACGCTGTATCCCACATACAACACAACCTAATGTTAAGACACACCGTTCCCCACTTTTGAAATTAATGAATTATTAATATTTTCATTTTCTGGTTCCTGTAACGAGACAAAACGCGGCGTTCAGCACGCAATGACGATAGAATTGGGCGAAAAGGGGAGCAAAGTATCTTAATGGGCAAATGAGCGACTTTATACCCAAGTTCTTTGATGTACCCGCTGTCTATGATGTTATATGTCAAATACAGCATATTGAATAAAGTAAATAAATATAAGAGATGTTAAAATTTATTAGATACGAAATACACGTAGCAAGGCAAGCATAAAGTAAAGGCAAAGAGAACAATAACAATATAAATAATAAATTATTATCCGACTGACTGATCATTACGTAGTTATATTACTAGACATTCTTCTTCGTCTTCGTCTTCATAGCTAGACAAATTATGGATGTTAAAATAACATTATATTTTAACTACATTTACTCCCATCCTTCTGTAAGACGCGAACTTGGGTTCCGCCGTCCAACACTCAACGAGCCGAAATTTCTTCTATAATAAATAATGAAAAACGGAGTGTATCAACACTAAGCTCTTTCGTCTAAGAAAATATAAAACTAAAATTAACAATTATTTTTAGAACTAAGCTTCACAAATTTACATGAAAAACACATGTAAAATTTCATTTGTTTAGCATAATTCACAATCGGCGTAGAACGCAGTCCGCATATCGTTCATTGTTTACTAACAAGTTGCACGCTAACTGTAAAATGCAGGGTATGTGACTCGAATTGAACTGTGGTAAACCTGGCGGTTATTATTTTAAGTTGTATGTGCCTATAGTTATCTACTAGCGGTAAAGTAACAGTACATTGAGGTATTATTTAACAAAATTTACATACTAATTTAATTTTGTACGATTTAGAACTCTATGTTTTAAATGAACATATAAACTTTCTACTTAATATTATCGACATCCACAATTTGATCATCTCGTATATCGAGTTTGTTAAGATTAACCACGTAACCACGCAACGGATTAAGTAATTACTCAGGCGGTATCAAAACTGAGTTATCTTCATTTCAAGGTGTAGAATATTCGATTATTGTTGAAACTTTATACCATTACTAACCTATCTTACTAATTCTATAAAAACAACAGAACATTTTAGTATTTTTCAATTTTGTTAGATCTACAAAGTATGTTTCCCTATGTTATTAAACATAACTATTAAAGTGACATAACTATTAAAAATTTAACTCAACACCGCAACTCAATGCGCGAGAATTCCAGAATTCAGCGGAAAGTGGGGTAGGGAAGTGTTTTAATAGAAACGGAATGTCTTAACTCTAGGTTCCCAGTTGAGTTCCACATACACACATACATACATACATGCATATACATATACAGCGTATAGCTAAAAAATAAAAATGAATAAAGCTTTAAAAAATAATTTCAAACTTCTAAAGATTTATACTTTATTTCGTATACAGGGTGAAACTACTACATGTAAGTAAAATTGTTGTAAATTAGTAAGTGCAGTACAATATACGCTTGCTAACATAGTGTTAAGAAATTTTGTATAAGAAAGCACTAAATGCTTCCACGTATCTTGAAGTCAGTCGTGATTATCACTAGTCAAAACTAGAATAAATATTATAGAGAGCGTTGTTTAAATGTTGCTATCGCTACTTCGTTTCATTTACTTGTTATATTCTTAAAGAATATGAGAATAAAAAGTAATTCTATTCACAATCTTCTACCATTTTAAATCCTATAATAAATATCCTTTATCGCCGCTTTTTGTCTAAATTGATAAAAAAAATGAAGTTATATAACGACATATTTTTACATTTACATTTTTTTACTATTTCAGGCACAACATAGTTGATATGAAGCCACGTTTTAATGATTTATCTGTTGCAACCACACGGATCGGTGGCATTTTATAAAATCACTATAAAGCAGAATAATATTATAAAACTTTTTAGTTAACAGTTAATAAATTTGAAAAAAAAAACATATTTCTAAATTAACTCCATCTCATAAATCACAAGAGAGAACAGAGTCACTATGTATCAATGGAGTGTTAGTCAACTAGATCAACAATTAAGTGATGTGCCACTACATAGTTTATATCTACTCTCTCACCACGCAACATTAAAATATATATTTTCAACACATCTTTATCCATATAGAATTCATATTTTGTTAACTTCAAAATTCAGGATGAATTTATAATTTCATTTATTTCACTGACTTTAAAGTCTAATAATGTGAATTTGACGTGTAAAATTGTAAATTTGAAGATGAAAACCTATAATTACTTTAGTTACAAATGCCAATATGAACTCTTTTTATCCGATACACGATGAAACCACACAAGTGTTGTACATTAATAGGATTTACCTACAATAACCTAGATTTATATAGTAGGCACCTAATGTCATGACTATAAATAAATACTTTGTGGAAAATGCGTATGCGATGATATGATGACTGCATCCGAATATTTAATGATAAACTCTATAATTTACGAATGTATTACTACAAAGACTAATTTTTAATTTGATCATTATTTATTAAGAAAAAAACCTCATGTTGACTTCACTTCAGATGCGTTCGACCATGTGAAACTGTTGTGTATGTAAATCAATAAGTAATGTCTTCATTTAATTATAGCTTTTCTGACTTCATTGGATAAAGTATGATGCTAAGATGAAATATTTAAATTTACGATAAAGAACAAGGTGGAAATGGTGACTGTTTTCTTTGCATTTCCTATAAAACGTAGGAGATGGAAGTTTTTAATTTATATTCATAGTAGGTAAGTACAATAGATGGAGCCTGAGGTACCATCTTTACGTGATTACACGTCATTATTAGAAAATTATAATTTACATACAATATATCTTATAATTTTATGAAGATATAGTAACTTGATATTAAAATTAAATTAAAAGTTAAACCTTAATATGAAGTGAATATTTTTACATATAAATAAAATTAATAGGTAAATTACTTCTAATATTTATATTTTTAAATTGCCAAAATCAACGTAACCATACCTTAACCTTGTAAAAAGTACATACTACCGCCAATATTTCACGTTGTCGACTGACGTAAGACCTCATCACGCAACGCTGTCACGGCGGCTTGCCGTACGAATACCTTATGGGGAATAACATGAAACGTACTTGAACATGAACAATTAATTGTTCGACGAATGGTCACGCGTTGTTACAATTCGAGTGGTTTTTTGGACTATATAAATTATACTCATTTGAGATTTACATATGAAATTCTTCAGAAATGATTTAGGGCATAGTTCATATTTCCATTTTCTTCGCTCTGGTGTCGTAAAAAAACGATAATGGTGTTGTATTTCCATAGATATAAGGCAAAACTACAATAATGAGTTATTTAGAAAACGCACGGTGCGGGTTCGAGTCCCGCTACGTTCAAATTCTTATACGTTTCCTTAATATTTTTCTTTCCTTAGTTTGGAATAACACTTAAAAAATGTTAAAAATATAATGATAATAGTTATTAGGTGTACTTAAAGAAAAAGGATGTCGATAATAAAATAAGAGTTTCTTCGAAATTAAATTAGTCAAAGTACAAACTTTAATAATCCAACACACAATACTTGGTAAACAGAGACGGAGCCGTAAAAACACCTTACGACTATAATTACTCTGTGTACACCGAAATATGAAGAAATATGTAAAAATATATTTATTTAAAGTTAATTTAAAGTAATATTTAAACAGTGAGTGCTAATAATAAAGGCGAATATATTTTTTCCAAATCCAATATGTTAAATGGTCAATATGTTGTATTTGGTCAATTACCGTTGCTAATTTACATACTGTATGCAAAGCGTGTAATCAGTAAACGAATAATCAGCTATACGTACTCAACACACGCTATAAGTTCCAAAGTCAATACGGAATATTGTGAAACGACGCCAGTAAAGGATATAGTCATATTAAAAGAAATTGTTGTACAAGTGAATGTCAAAAATTGTATTCTCTCGAAAGTTATAGATCTAAAATTAACAATCTAATATTTTTTATATCAATTATTATATAACAGATGTTATATTAAATGTAAGATCCGGTACGGTACGATATTTAGTTACTTTTAGAATCTGGTTAATTTAAAACACTCTTTAGGTCATTTTAACAAATTTTCAGGCATATCCTTGACCATACAACATAATTTTCATAAAAAGTTTTGTAATATTTGTTTAAGTTATAAAATAAAATTTGAATACTTTTGAACTATAAAACGTAGTCTCGTTCTTTCTTCTCTCCGTAGGAATATCGAGAAATCCGTCCTTAGCACTCTCCTACTCTTGGGAACGAATCTGCACTGTAAATTTAAGAGTTCTACGTCGTGTAATTTCGGTTTTGCGTTTGTACATAATTATAATAAAATCTATATCCTATCCTACTAATATTATAAATGGAACAAGCATCCATCGTCACGATGGATGTTTGTTCCATTTATTTGTTCCATTTATAAGGTAAAAAAAACTACTGAACGGATTCATATGATACTTTACAGAAATATATCTTATATATTAAAATAACACATAAGCTACAAATAATGTAAAGATTTTATATAATTTGGCTATAATATAACAATAAATATAAGCGAAACCGCATTTGGATCACTATAGAAAATCCTATAGTTATATAGATACGAACATACAAAGACAAACACAAAGAATATAACTAATTAGGCCTAAGTTAATATGACATTACACGCACCTCAACGTATTGTTAGCAAAATTACAATTTGTATGCTAAACTGAAGGTGAGATTAATTAACTTTTCTAGTGTAGAAAAGGAGGTCGGGTCGAAACGACTGAGTCATTCGAGGGCGGTCTCTGTGTAGACTATACGTTTAAATATATTATTTCAAACTTTTAATTTATGAATACCAATTATAGTTTTTTTTTTGCACGCTTCACGCTGTATCCTACATGTAGTAAGTTAGGCAGAGGGAGCCTAGTCTTAAGACACTCCGCACGCAAGAGCTCCCGCACGAGCGGCGGAACTCAACTCCGCGCTTTACATCGATAGCAGAGTGAAGAAATTTAATAATTAAATATTTCATTTCTTCGAGTGGGAATCAGACCCACAAACTGTCACGCTTCGCCCTTGTGTCGA
The DNA here is from genome assembly GCA_917862395.2 of Heliconius sara. Classification (NCBI taxonomy): domain Eukaryota; kingdom Metazoa; phylum Arthropoda; class Insecta; order Lepidoptera; family Nymphalidae; genus Heliconius; species Heliconius sara. The sequence continues at coordinate 17,631,956 of OU860797.2, read as the reverse complement.
GGCAAAACGTGGTGTTGGGTTCCGCCACTCAACACGGAATGCTTTCAAGAATTTGGCGGAAAGTGGGGAGCGGAGAAAAGTCTACTAGTCATCCTCTATCTACTTTGCTACATGCGGGATACAGCGTGAAGCGTGCAAAAAATAAACAATTTAAAGCACTTCACTTCGATTACATAATAAATTACCATTCATATTATAATACAACGGTTGTATCGCGTGTGAAGATACAATAAAGGTGGTAAACGTGAAAAACAATGAAAGTGAAGCTCTCCTAGGAAACGTCTGCGGTTACTTTTACCGGGCACCATTGTCTCTAGAAAAGGGTGAATGTATTTTAGAGTGTTTTTTGTTACATATTTATAAGGAACTGTACTTATTGTGGTAGTCATGGGTTTTTTGTGGCTGATGGTGATAAGTTGTTTCACTTTTACCGTTTTTACATCGAATATATATATAATATATACGTATACTACTATAATGTTTTAGGCATTTTTTTAAAATAAATATTGATATATTTATATTTTAAATTATTCTATCTTGTTATGTTTTATATTGTGGGTTCGATCCCCGCTTAAAGGGATGAAATATTTAATTAAATTTATATTTTTATTTCGTCGCTCTGGTGTCGATTCAATAGAGTTGCATTTATTATTATAAATTTAATTATTTTGAATATCGTTAATATTTTAATGATCAGAGTAAAGGAGATAATGATGAGCTAGATGTCATTTAAAATTGATTAGTAAAAAAAACTAGCCAAAGGCTTAAAAAATATTATTTAACAAAAAATATACGTAGTATTTGCTGCATACTTTTGTTTTAATTACTTCTTAATTAGAAATTATATTCCTATAATTTGTTTAGTATATTTTCATATAACTTTATAATGAAGGGCACCTTTATTAATCGTTTATTGTGAAAAGCGTCCATCTCCAAATATTTAGGGCGGTGATAGATTGACGAACCCACGAATCGCAAACAAAAATAACTTTCTATATTTATATCCATAGAACAAATATAACAACAAAGTTACGTACTATAGTAACTGTGGCCCTCTATGCTTTATACAATATTTTTTTGTTTATATAAAATTAAGGTTTTTTTTTCTTCGTCATCGTAACGCAACGGAGCTGCGGCTCGCAAGTTTTCAGAATGATATTTAGTTAGAGCCATCGATCTAAAAACGGTTCTTGCACGAAATTGATTTAAATGATTTTTATTTTACCAGTTTGTTTATGGGCTGCTGAGTTTGGTTGGTTAAACGCAATTAACTCAACAACTTCTGGTATGAATTGAAAAAAGATGTTTTATTGGATAGTACACCTATCGAGAAATGCTATAAGCATTAGGTTTATCGTTAGTTATTTCCATTTAACTTTGGGAGCAAAACCGCAGTAAGTAAGTGTTAAAATAAAACCGCGGGGTTAGGTTCCGTTTCCCAAATCTCAATAACAAAATACATAATATTATTAATACAAAAAAGTTATTAAAAATCATCATATAAAATCTCTAATCATTTCAGCTATAATTAATAACTGTCTAAAAGCGCAGGTAATAGATTCAAATTAGATAATGAGCAGCCGTTGTTGGACCGCAATTTCTCAGATATTATCGAGGAATTTTCATTAGCTTCTAACCTATTTTCTCTTTAGACACAAAGTTGCAATAAATTATATACATAATTGAAGGAATAAACATGGTTGTGAGTTTGAAAGTCTTCTTCGTTCGGTGTCGTTGAGTTTCCCTATCCAATACTGTGTGTTTCTATTCAGGCTGTAGCTGGAGAACGGAGACAGAGAGAGAATGATCGTCACAAAGACATAAAAAAATAATAATACTATGCGTGAGGCCGTCGTGGCGCAGTTCCGGCACTCAACACGCAATGCTTTGAAAAATTCGGCGAAGTCTAGAACGGAGTGGTTTAGCACTAGGTTCCTTCTGCCTACCCTGCTGTTTGCGAGATATAGCATGTTGCTGATTTTTGCTTTTTTTTTCTATTATGCGTGAAGAAAAACACACTAGGCATATTCGAATCAATACTTATTTAGAAAACGTATAAAAATTTGAACCGCGCCTTCTGGAAATTAACCAGGCGCTCCGACCACTAAGCCATACGTACGTTCTCATCGAGCTACGTCGAAATTTTTATACACTTGTCACAACTTATTTTTGTTGTTAGCATCTGTATCTGTAGACAAACGCTACTTACAATATCCTACGCTATGTTAAAATTTTTAAACGTTTTGTAAATAAGTATTTTTCTTTCTTAAGTGTGGAATAACACTTTAAAAATATTAAAAATATTCCAATTAATTTTACGTGAGCAAGTTCAATGTTTTTTCATGGCAAAATATAATTACGTCTATGTAAGCATAAATAATAACATATGGTGTTCTGTTCTTTACTGTATATAGGTATGTAAAGATATAGGTTTAGTTATCCATTGTTTCTAACCACGGTTTACATTAAGATCATTCTTGGAAAAGCTTGCTTTAAATGGAGCTGACCATATGAGGACCTACTTCCAATACAATATCATCATACATACATTTTGTATCATACATACATAAAAAGTACAGTTTAATGAACTGAATAAACTGATTGTTTGTTATTTGCAAAGATTATATACATAATTGAAGGAAGGAAAAGGAACTAGATTAGGAAGGACTGAAGGAGTATTAGTAGTTTTAGTTATTATTATTAGTAGTAGTATTTTTGTAAGTTGTGTTGTGGTAATGGTTTCTGAACTTTTGCATCAAAAAAGCAAAAAAAAATTAAATTAAGTCTTCTAACTTCAGAGCGACCACGACACATCGACCGCACTGTACCGCACTGTCATAAGCAGCTGGGACATGCACACGATACTGAATTAGAATTGTAGCACTAGTGGGGAACAATGTAGATATTTTCAAAGTAAATACTCCTATAGGTATTGATTAGGTAAAATTAAGGTTTTTCTTTTAAAAAAATAATAATAACTGCTTTACGTTTATTTTCTTCGTTTACCGGATATCGCACAAGAATTAAAATATATATGAATATTTTGACATTATAACCATGTATATAATAATGGATTCGAGCTAGAATTAAGTTGTGTCCAATTTACTTAAGCAAATTTGTCGTTTTTCATTTCCTAAATGGGAGCCGAACCCACAACCTGTAGCGCTTACAGTCGCACGTTTATGCCCCTGCGCAGGGACTGACTTGATAAAATAGTTAACAATTTTATTTCTTTGCTCTGGTGCAAAGTGTGGTGTTGGTAGGTTTCGCCACTCTAGAAGCGCTTCGGTGTGTGTAGTAGGGAACGGAGTGTCTTAACTCTAGATTCTCTCTGCCTACCCTTCCATACGTTTATTATTTAAAATCAGCTTGACTTAAATTAAATAAGCCACAAAAGTCTAGACGAAATTCTTGCCTGTCAATAAATCTTAAAGTCGTTAAGCATGTTTTGTGGTTTCCATTAAGTCATTTAGTATAACTTGAATAAGATTAAGTTACGTATTAATTACAGGTTAATGCGCACCAAGGCTATATGTATGGCAGATGTTAAAAATATCAAGAGGGCATGTAAGTTTTAAATGTATATATATATATATATATATATATATATATATATATATATATATATATATATATATATATATATATATATATATATATATATATATGTAGTTACGTAATTTTGTGGATTGGCTGTTTAATTAATAATATTTTTTTAGTTATGGCAATTTTAACAATTTTTTCAAAGTTATATTTTTTTTAGCTTCACGCTGCATCCATCCTTATAGATCGATAAATCATCTTCATGATGAGCATTCATTCTTATGAATGAATGATCATTATTTTTATGTTCGTAGCACCATGAGAAATATATAGGAATCTCAACTTAAGCCGTCTCGTTATATTGTATCACTTTGTAGCTTCACGCTGTATCCTGCACATAGCAGGGTAGGCAGAAGTAACCTGGAAATCGAATATTAAGACGAGGCATTACACGTTGAGTGACGGAACTGAACGCCACGCATTGCCTCATTACCAGAGCAAGAAATAGAAATATTAAATACTTTATTTCTTCGACTGGAAATCGAACCCACAGCCTGCCGCGTTTACTGTCGTTCGTCGCCTGTCGTTTTGACTCGCCTGGCCCTGGCCTTGTATCCAAATATTGTTAATATTTGCTTAATATAAATAAGGTTGTTATCAAGATCACTTTAAAGTGCTGCTTTTATAGCAGTGACAGCACATACATTTATCTATTATCAGTACTCACTTGATAACGCCATCCTCGATGTACACGTCAGCGTCCTCCATACCATCATCGTTGACCACTCGCCCATTCTTGATGAGGAGACGGTTCTGGGAACTCTGAAAGTGAAATTATATATTATTATATAGAACATAATATGTGTAAAAATGAGATAGATGATTCCACAACCACTAAGGGGGAAATGAGTTATTTGCAAGTGCTCGTTTTGGTAAGAAGACAAAGCGCGACGGTGAGTTCCGCCGCTCGAAACGCAACGGAACGGAAATTGAGTGGAACATGGGAAAAGAAGTGTCTTAACACTAGCTTCACTTCACCTATCCTGTTATATGCGGAATACAACACAGTATAGCTGTATAGCTAAAAAAGACGGGAAAAGGTTTTATAATAAACTATGCAACAGGTTTGTACGTACGTATGTCAATCGATTAACATGATATTACTTATATAAGTATTTTTATTGGATATTTAAAATCACTTTTGTATCAAATTGTATACAAATACAATTTATAGAATTATTAATTATATGATTATACATTTATTTCTCACTAAAAATAAAATAAAATTTAATAATTATTCTATTTATTACTAGATACTATTGTATTTTAACATCTAATAATAAAAAAAAAACTCTTCTAGATTATTTTTTATTGTTTTAATGGAACTGTTAAACGACTAGGTACTTACTAATATAATTATAGATTATATTTTAAAGTACATTCGCGATACTGTAGATTATAAAATTTATGTTACGAGGAAGCAATCAATAAGAGTAAAAGACATTTTTAATGTTCCCATAGAATTTATAACACGCATTATTTTCTAATGCTACTAAAGTTAGAAGTATAAACTAGTTGTTTATCAACTTGAGCAATTAAATTCTAATGGTATACAGTTCAAATGCAGTGATTTATGTATAGATTATTAACATTATGGTTAGTGCTGGGTGGGTAAAGAAGTACATCGTTTGTACTCAAAAAATATTTTTTAAATTATTATATCGGGCGAAGCGAACGAGGGTTGGCAATCGAAGCGAGCGACTGCATAGAGCACTATAGATAGTAAAAATATAGAAACATGAAAATTTTACACTAACACGTAACGAAAAAATATACATACGAAATCATTCATTTATTTTATTTACTTTTTTCAACATTTATATCCATAAACGATAAATATAAATCTAAAATCACAAAGAGCAAAAGATTTGCATGAATCACTTGTCGCTTTCGCGAAACATTCCAGATATGGTACACTGAAGTTAGTCACATATAGTTATTATGGCACTTGTTCTACAAACAAAAGGAAAATAAAAACCTATTAATATAATAAAAAAGGAATTCTCACTTTTATATTAATTCCTGAAAACGTAGTAGTAATTCCTATCATAGTAGTAAAATATCGTAGAAAACCTTGAAATATGTAAAATTTCAGCGTATACAGACAGACGCGTCGAGCGCGGTGCGACGGCTGAAACTGAAAATGTGATGCCGAAAATAGAAGGTGCACTCCCTCACGCACTAACTTAATAGAAAGTCGACGCGGTACTAACGACAACGTTAAGTATGCTTTATACTAGCATTTCCTTAATTACTTGGTTTTTGTGTAAATATTTAGTATTTACGAATTGTACTTTTACCTAATTGTTTACTTTTATATGTTTTTTTTCTAGCTTCAAGCTGTATCCCGCAAAAAGCAGGGTAGGCAGAGGAAGCCTAGTGTTAAGACACTCTGTTCTCCACTTTTAGAATTTTCGAGGCATGGCGTGTTCGGTGGCGAACTCAACGCCAAGTTCTTGCCTTGGTAACAAAGCGAAAAAATAAAAATTTTGGTTAACAATAATTCATTGCCGCGAGTGAGAATCCAGCCACACGTTTGTACCTCAGCACCACGATGGCTTCGATATTGTTAAATTAAATTACTAAAAATATTTTTTTCACTTCTGTAGATAATATACCTATATGTGTGAGCAATAGATGTATGGGTTCAGTGCGTACTCAGACATTATTAAGATTGATGTGAGAATTAGCGCGGCCTCGTGTTTCGCCTCTCAACAAACAGCTTCTGCAATTTGAACGTAAAGAAACTGTGCGAGAAAATATCAGAAATACATTTGTAAAAATAAATGATGTAAGGAGCAGAATTTTCAATGTGAAACTACCCTTATACACTTGAGACTATCTCTTTCATACTTCAGCAAAAGTCACTTATCCTTGTCAGTACTTCGTTTTCTCCACGCTAAGTACAATAAACACTTAATAAGCGAAGCCACTATATCAAGTGGTGCCTGACGACTAATAGAATATATTTATGTATAAAATTAGTATTTACCAAAGTCAGATTGATCAGTTAAAAATGGTCAGACTATACAATATATGGTTATGGGTTCGAATCTCAAAGATAGGAAAAGACACCGTTCTTTCCACTCTTTAATAGGATTAGACAAAGCGCTATACCTCTAATAGGAGCCAAAGTAGAGAACAGAATACCTTAACACTAGGATATTTTAGTCTATCTATACCCTCCCGTATATAGCGCATATATCCCGCATATAGCGGGATATGCGTGAAGAAAAAAAAAACTGTTTTCTTAACACCAACAGAATGATATTAGAAAAATGAAATATCATAGCGTAAGTGCTAATTAGCCCGTATGTTTGTTTGTATACTTGTTAGAAAGCATATAACTGGAGTTTGCATTGTCTATATTATTTTAGTATTCCATGCTAGTTCCTATTTGGATTTCTTTGTTACATGTTATGTTTTCCATTATAATCAGTCAATGACACTTTGTTTTTCTCTCTGTTCTCCACAATTCACACAGAAAAGCGTATTTTTTTGTAGCAGCAAATATGGTATTTGAAAAACGAAACAACGTTATCTAGCATGTGATAATTAAACCCGCATGTTTGTATACTAGTTAGAAAGCATATCTAACTTTGGTTTGCATTAGTTCATTGAATCCAAAATAGCATAAAAACACGGTAAGCCAGTCTTGAACTGGAAAGAAATGAAAACTGCTTTCCCTCTCAATACGGCTTCCATTTGATTAGATTTTAGACCTTCGGGACGAACAATATTATTTATTAAATAATATTGTTTCAGACTTATTTTATAATATTTTACGATTTAATAAAATATTAAAAATTAAACATATACAGATGTAATTTAATAAATATAATTTGTAATCGTTTGTAGAATGGTTAATTTCATTAGGTTGATTTGATATTAATTATAAGTTAAAATGGTAGTTTATTATAAAGGTAAAAAGGAAAAGAAGAAACGGTTATTTAGTTTCGCTCTACAAAAAGCAAGTTCTCGAATTCAGATGGAAACTGGAGAATTTAATTTTACTCTTTATCCATATCTGTATCCTTAAAATTAATTTCTTTTGAATATTCTTTATTATTGAAAATTAAACAAAATAATAATAAACTAAAAAAGGCACGAACCAAGAGTTAAAGTTGCAGTGCCAAAGTAATAAAAAAAAATAAAAAAAATGTTTTCGAATAAGAACTGAACCCATATCACAAGCATCTACAGCTACATCACTAAAAATTGCACTACTATAGTTAATATATAATTCACACATCAATATTATATCAAGTATAAAATCAAAGAAAACACATAATTAAACTTTCTATATCGGAAAAAGAGAATAAAAACATTAATCATAGCACGTCAAAAACATTACACACGTAAGAATGAAACTGTGACAATGGCAGAGAAAACAAGCAATTACGGCATAATTGTAATTGCGTCTTACGTACTGTCTGTACCTGGTTGTTCTTGCCGGTGATGCGGTCGTGATGTAGATTAAATGTTAGTGTGCGGCGTTGAGTTTCGCTATTTGTTTTTAAATGAGTGGAAAGTTAAGTTAAATTTTCCTCACTAAATGAAGGAAATACGTCAGATAAAAGCTATGTTAGTAAGTCTGTATCCTGCATAGTGCGGTAGACAAATTCAATACTTAGTGTCGAGACACTACTTTCCACCAATATTTGAAATATAGCGTGTTGAATGGCGGAACTCGCTGAGTTTTTTTCTTTCACCAGAACGAAGAAATGATAATAATTAATTTATCTGAATGGAGATCGAACTCACACCACTGTTGCAAGAAAACGCTTTTCTACTGTACTACCACGGCTTAATATACCTAATAATGACTAGGCAGACGTTCACACAAAATCAGCAATACAATTGACGTATCTGGAAAGGAAATGTTTATTTCTCATTGCTATGAACCCATTTCACTGACACCACGTTGAGGTCTTTGATCTATGGCGTTTACAATGATCTATAGAAAAAGCTAGCTGTATATTAATTAGGTATAGGGTAGATCTTTTTTGTAAGAATCGTTTGAGAAGCAATAACGTGGTGAACTTTAAAATGTTTTTTTTAACAAACATCTGCTTCGTATAGAGCATGTGTAGACCGTTTAGACAATATGTAAAGTCTGTTTTTTAGATTGTTGTATATATATTTGAAAAATCTATTAAATAATTTAGTCGAGGCTGGTCGTGGCGCAGTAGCACAAGTGTGTGATTTTAAAAGTGACAGGTTGTGTATTTGATCCTCAATCGTAGAAATTAAATATTGAATATTTACATTTCTTCGTTTTCGTGAGTCTTTGAGACAAAGCGAGGCGTTGAAATCCGCCACTCAACACGCAATGTCTCTAGAATTTGGCGGAAAGTTCCCACTTTCCACAGTATCTTAACATTAGGTTCCCTCTACATACCCGTGTACAGGATACATCATCAAGCTGATTAGATTTTTGATTAAAATACTGACTATTACTGTAACTTTAAAATTTTCAATTGTTACATACATTTACATGATTACATCACCGTATATACTTGTGACACCGCATCTTACAAATTATGACTGGTTCCCACGCAACATTTAATTACTTTTTGCATTAGTATAAACATGCGAAATGAAACTTATTAGCAATACTTTTTAAATTTTAATTTCATATTCTTCGATAGTAGAGCTCTAGAGTACAATGAGATTCGTCTATAGCTCCTTGCACCTGCAGGGTTCCCAAACTCTATGTAAATCTTGATTAAATATATTATTTGGAATAAGTTTAAACTTTTATACTATATATATTCACAATAAAAGGAAAGCGATTTCAAATTCCAAATTGACTATTTGGTCCATTTACCTACAACACGTACCTTAACCTGATACTACCACGCAGCGGAGACCCTCTCCATCAAAAGAATAACTATAATATAACATTACGTTTAATAAATTTCTAAACGCGGTTAATTTAGTTTAATTCGCAGCGTGGAATTCTGCCACTCAACGCTTCCAGAATTCTCAATTATTTAAATTAATAAAAAATAAATAAATCAGAAGATTTATTTATTTTTTATAAATTAAAATAATTTAATCCAATAAGCACTAATACAATTAAATGCAGTAAGCAAAACAACAAAGTATATTTCTTTACAAAATTGAATTGCATTCGCGGCGACGTTTCTAATTAAAATGAAGCATTTTCATTCCAGTGACTCTCGACCGGGCGAGCTTCTGAGTTTCTCTGTTTATATTGCTAAAAGCTGTGGTAGTGTTACGTTTTGATAAGGACGGGTGCACATAAGCTGGTCTAGCTTGATATCAGAATATCATGCTGGACCAACTTATCTGCTTGCAGTCAAGAAGAATTTATCTATTTAAATGTAAATATAAATAAGAACAAAAGAAATCTATTAAAAACTCTTGTAAAGTCAAGTCTTGTCACGTAGTAATGTCACGAGGTAATTTTTCGTGGTGGGCAGGGAAACATCAGATGCAATATAAGCAAGCGTTTTATTGAGAAATAATTGATGAATACTAGTACGTAGAAATACAGAACAGTCGGCTCTCTTTGCCTATTGCAGTTACGTATCTCCAATATCTTGAGAAATTATAAATTACAACGACTCTGAACGAAACGAATTACGGACGAAAAGTTTCACTAGGCATTTCTCTACCTTTCGCATTTTACTACGCGGGCACAAATAACCTAGTATAAATAGAAACTTGATAGTAATAAATGGTACAATTAAAAAGTACGTCAGCAATCGTCGATGTGTATAGGCCCTTATATTCGTTATTTATTTTGTGTATAGGTTTCCCATTTCATAATTGGAACGTATATTGTACGTAGCTATGGGTGGACTAATTGAGTGTGGCAGTATTTTTAAGATATATAGAACGAGAATTTACTTTTAATGCATTTAGCATTAAAAATAAATTTAATAAATTCTACGGCAGAACGTTATGTTTATACCTACTTATTCTATAACCAGTTATCTCATTTTGATCATTTAATCTAAAATAAAAAGTGTTCTTATTTTTTTTGCTTCATGCTGTATTCCGAACATAGCAGGGTAGACAGAGAGAACCTAGGAACAAAAATCAAATCAGATTCACCCTGTATCCCACACACAACATAACATAGGGTTAATAATTCCGTTCCTCACTTTCTACCGAATTCTTGAGTCACTGGGTGTTGAGTGGTGGAACTCAACACTGCACTTTGCCTCGTTATAAGAGCGAGGAAATGAAAATATTAAATTTCTGAATCTTTCCAAAAGTCGAAATCGAAAAATGGAAATACAGTCGCACGCTTGTGCCCTGCGCCGTGATGGGCCTGTTCCTACTCTTTTTACTCTTTGATTTTTATACACAATCAGTGGATAGGAGACTCATTACTTTCGTCGCGTCTGAAAATGATATACTGTTTATTTTTATTTAAATTTAAAATCGATTCTATTTTAACCCAAACATTGATTTTCCTCCGTGAAACATAAAACTTGTAACCTTCCAAGGATATAATATCCTACAATTTACAACCTGAGAGGTAAGATTAAAGATGTAAAAAATAACTATAAAATATAAATAATTGTAGTTGTATTGGGCTATAAACATATACATTACGATATAACGTTGGTTTGTGTAATTAATCACACTAAAAAACTTAAATTTATACTAATTTATTTTGTGTAGTTATGTTATGGCATCTTTTTCCCAAAGAGTGAGTGGTGGCACAAGGGCCTAAGCGTAAGACGTGTAAACGCAAGTGTTTAACATGATGCCTCTATAGTTCGCCGGAAATTGGAGAACGGAAGTGTCTTAGTGGGAACGTAATGTCTTAACACTAAGTACCAAGTATCCCCCTTCTCTTCTCTTTCCTCTGCTCTGCTATTTGCAGGTTATACCGTAAACAAACGAACAAACGAACAACAAAGTAAATAAAAAATAAAAAGAATTTTACAATATGCATTGATGTTTATATTGCACAATAGATACAAAATAATTCAACTGGGATAAAGATTAGCCTATTAAAGTAATGAATTGCAAGGTCAGCTTACAATGTGGCACACTGGTCGTAACGTTTGTATTCATATACATAGCTTTGTACGTGAATACAAATATAAATAAATGGATATGGTAAAAGGATTGGAGGCCAGTCGTGTCGCAGGGGCACAAGTGTGTGACTGTAAACGCGACTGGTTGTGGGTTCTAATCCTACTCGAGAAAATGAAACGTTTAATATTTTCCTTTCGTCGTTTATGGTAACAAGGTAAATCGCGGCGTTGAGTTCTTCAATACGCAATGCGTTCAGAATTCGGGGAAAAGTAGGGAACGGAAGTGAAGAATGGGAACTAAGAGTCTTAACACTAGGTTCTCAGGTTCTCTCTGCCTACTTAATATAATATTTTTAAGTACTACCAATAAGTACAAAAACGTTATCTGTATTAATAATACCATCGATAATGTTATTTTCTCCTTTCTCAACACACTTCCTTCTATATCATAAACAAAATTCGTAATGCTGTTATACTTCCTTACTGCTTGGCAACGATCCAACCCTTAGTATTGCAGAAATTTAGGTAATATATAAGAGCACTATATCCGCAATGGTTAGTATTCACCCCTTGTGAGTCAGCTTTTCTTATCTTGATGACATATCAATATTTTAGTTATCATTTTTACATTACGGCGGAGGAAAAGTGGAGAATGGAGTGTCTTAACACTAGGTTCCCCTCTGCCTACTCTGCTGTTTGCGGGATACAGCGTGAAGCTAATTCAATTATTTTTTTATATTTTTACATTATAAGTTTGATTACAGCATGTTTCAAACTTCAATCTTGCATATGGTTCCGTACTTTATTTTTCAATTGAACTGAACTAGTTATATACAATGCAATTGTTACAATTTTTATTGGTTTAGAAAACCTTTTTATTTCAGTGTTACTTCAAAATCGTAGGCTCTTAAACCGATATTGAAAGATTCAAGACCGAAACAAAAGATCCATCTTGATTGTTTGTAAATGTATTCAATATATCAATCATCAAAAAATATCATTTTACTGTTTCTAAACACCTAAAAATATAATATTATTTATAAATGTAAATATAATTATACGTTTAACTTTTCAACAAAAAGCAGTAACCCATGAAATGTATTGAAAACGTTCTAAGATTAAGATGACTTTAGAGTTAATCTTATCTGAAGTGAAGACGAAGTGCAAATACTAAGAAGTGGGTTAGCGGTGTCGTAATGTTTGTCGGTTGCCCATCTTGTTTATTCTACTAAAGTATAGCTTCATGTGTTGAGTGGTTTCTATACGCTATGTAAATATAAATAGCATTGGTGATTAATTGAAGCTGTGGATGGAAGTCCTTATAATTTTTTTTATTTAGATATGTATATCAACGTAAGAGAAATAATTGTAGGTTTTTATTATAAAACATTTGTATAATGATAGAATGTGGAGCAATGGTTTAATAAAAATGAGCTGCACTGTGTATTCGGTATTAATATAAGAGTTTCCGTCAAATTTTTATGTTAAGTAGCGGAACTCACGGTAGCGATTTTTGTTTTCTTACCACAGAGGTGAAAAATAATTTATTCCTTTCAGAGGAAATTGTACCCACGATGGTCGCGTGAATAGTATCGCTGCTCAGGACGGTTTCTTAACGTTGTTTATAGAATTATTTTAAATCACGTCTTTAAGATAATAAGATAAAGATACCACATTTAATTACTGTTATACATTGTATGTAAAACTATTAAATTCTACGCAATTTTAAGAGGTAAATCGTTGAATGAGAGTGTGGGTGCTAACCGTAACCGCTTTTTCGTCAACCGTGCAAAGTCAATAATAAATTAGAATTTAAAGTAACAAAAAATGTGTCCAGACCAGAAATACTATAAAACACTTAGTATGAATGCCGTCATGGTGCAGTAGGACGCAGCGTACGACTCTGAACGCGGGGGTTGTGGGATGGATTCCCAATCGAGAGAATAAAATATTAGTTATTAATATAAAATAAGAAAAACAGAAAAAGCATGAACTGAATCAGCAATTTCATTGTATTAAATTATATTAAAGTTCCATATAAGCCGTCTCCGAGTCTCATCTTGTTATCTCCGCAGACACCCTTCAATCCATTAAGTGACGTGTAACTTAATAGAAGCTTTAATCATTTAAAAATTCTAGTACAGGAAGACAAGTTTTATATAGAATGTCCGTGAAGTACAGGATAATGACATGTTGACATTTGTCATAGCCATACATGAAGAAGAGGGGAGGATTAATTTTGAATAAAATATGATTTTTGTGAATGTGACGGTGCAGTATCGATAATTTCTTTTTCAGCTTCACGCTGTATTTCGAACGCAGTAGGGTAGGTAGAGGGAACAGTTAGTGTTAAGACACTCCGTTCTTAATTTTTCTGCTGAATTCTTGGGGCATTGCGTGTTGAGTTAGTGAGGCGCGCTTTTAACATTTCCTCGAGTGGGATCGAACACACAACCAGTCGCGCTTAGTCACATGCCTGTGCCCTTGCACCACGACTGACCTCAAATTGATATTATTGATGGTATATTGCAAATTAATCATTTAAATAATGATTATGATCACTTCTTTTAAAATAAAATCGATTTTAAGATACATTAGCCTCAAGCTATACTTATTTAAAGTTGATAAGATAAACAATGTAATTTTTTTGAAAAAAAAGATAATTATAGATATATATAGATAATTTGTTTGAGTTTTTAATTATATTTTTAACGTATTTTTTACGTCAGGTACTGAGGTCTAAAAGTATAAAATCACACAAAAAATCTAAAATTTATATATCAGAGAACATTCACATTTTTTTAATCAGTAGCAAAATATTTTAGGTGCCATCGAGTCGCCGCGCCGCAGTGACGAAGTACCTACGTGTCTGGCAGCAAGCTCGGTAGGTCTAGTTACAAAATGAAAATCGAGCTTATATTTGAAAAAAAAAAAACTAAAAAACAAAGATGTCTTGTATCTATCTATCTATTTTAGAAGACGCCTTAAGATAAAATATAGGCAGTAAAATAAAAAAATAAAAAAAAATCTAAATATAAACTAATGGCACTAAAATACAATAAAAAATAAATAGGGGAATCTAAATTCTGTCACTAACGTACATGCTCGTATAGTAATCAAGTTCCAGATAACTGATAAAGCATGTTCAGATGGGAAGTGGAACCGCTATTGATTTTTGATGCTCGCTTTCTCTACTCCTACGTATTTTCACATCTTACATCACGGCGAAATAGAGTGTGTAATTCTGTTGTATACTTGTGAGATAGGTAAAGAGTAAGAGAGAAAGTACTCGTATGTACATAAAACTTGAACAATATGTAAAAAATATGGCGTTCATTGTTTGGGAGATTTTCTGTAACAATAGTTCCGCGCTGTCGTCTGCTTTTTGAATTAGTTTTAATAAGAATTGTAACCCGGCGCTGTCTGTAGGTACGTACATGGAAAATATATGACATAATCTATTATTGAGAATATTTACTTATGCAATTGAACCATTTTTTATAAGATTGTTAGATTACAAAAGTCTGATAAGAAAAATAAACAATTGTTTAGACCCAGCGGGCGAAGCCGCGACGGGGTCGCTTATCGTCGATACAAGCATAGATTTTATGGTACAGTTCTAAGAGTATAATTAATTTAAGTAAATAAAAATAATTTAATCAACAGCCTACATAAACGGCGTCTCCGTTTTTAAATTTGTGAATTGAATACTTTAAGTGATAAAACGATAGGAGGGGACTAAAGTCAAATGGCAGGAATAGGACGTAACATATGTGCGTGTCGGCATAATACTGTATATAATAGATCTAGAGCATTACTGTGATTGAATAATAATATATTTCAATTAATTGTTTATGAATGATTTATTTATTAGTAGAAAAAAAAATTGAAAAAAAAGATCCGTTCGAAGTGTCCGTTTTAATTTTAACGGATGATACGATAAATCAAAAAGTAAATAAAGGTAAATTTTGAGTTAACCACTTTTATTCTAATGGTACACATGTGACATAGAAAAAAACCGGTTAAGTGAAGTACAATTTATAAAAGTTTTCCAATTTAAATTTACAGTTTCGTTAAGTTCTCATTCATGCCAAATTTTCATAACTATAGGTCCACGGGAAGTAGGTGATCTTTAGGTTTTGATTCCGCAGCGAATTTCATACAAAATGCAGCAAAATCGGCACCTATCTTTTAATTACGTTGACTTATAAGCTTGATATTTTCTGTGCTTCATGGAACCAGAAACCTAAATATTGGCTATTAATTACAGCTTTAAACCTCCTCGCGACTTCGAGATAAATAATCTAGACGCTGGTCTACAAGGAAGACAGACAACAGACGGACAACAAAGTCATACTTTCTTTTTTGCGTTTCGGAACGCTAAAAAAACCTTCAAATATGTATCTGTAATATATATCTGCATCTGTTTGTCAAAAAGAAGGCTATTTAATCTAAGACGTTTCATATCATATTCTAATCGATTTTGCGTCTCGCATCCAAAGGTTATCAATAGAATATCAAATCTTGAGTCATCGTATCCCGACTATCGTCGGGTGAACGTGAGATAAACTTGTTACTACAACTTGATAACATATCTATAAACTTGTATGAAATTTTTTTTAAATAAAATATCAATTACATTGTAATTTTAAGTTTTTACATACTTTATCTAAATTTTACACTTTATCAGGTTAGTCAGGAAGAGCCTAACGTCAGTACAGTACTAAGTCCACACCGGTCTTCGTTTTCCGTGCGATATCCACACGTTGTGGGTTGAGTGGCACTTTCTTACAGAATTGGTGATTTGAAATTGTAAAAAATGAAGAACGCATCATAAATGTATTTATATCTTGCGGGATGCAAATGAAAAAATCAAAGAATCTTATATAATTGAATTTGATAAATCATTAATATTTGGTAGATAGATATAGAACTCGATAGGATCTAAAATATATTACAATAATTTAATGAAACTGAAATGGTAACGTTACTGTGTTATTAAGTTCCTATTAAATTTTATCCAATATTATTTTATACATACAGTAGTGTTAAGCCACTCGGTTCCCCACTTTCCACCGATGTTTAAAAAACGCATTGTGTACAGAGTGGCAGAACTCAATCCAGGGTTTTGCGTTGGTGCTAAAGCTGAGAAATGAAAGTACTAATAAATAAATATTCTTCCCTCGATTGGGAACGCGTTACACCCTTGTGCCGCTGCGCCACGACAGCCTTTATTTATCCTTATTTATTATCATTATATACGATTAAAACATAACTTACTAATAAAGTCAGTATAGTGAATCTGTTATAAGTTTTCTAGTAAATTATAAATGTATTGTAAAACGGTTTTTACAAGTAACAAACACGTCGCTAACGGCGGCGCAGGAAAATTACAAACCGAGATGACAAAAGAAAGTTTTACTCTAAAGACTGCAGCCTCCAGCTTTTTACTTTGTAAAGAAAGTGTTAAAGACCGTGCACTGCATAGTATAGGTAGTAGTAGTAGAAGTAGTAGATATGATGGATGACTCAAGAAATTCATAATAATCTAATCAATGTCACTAGAAGAAATCTTATATTTGTATTTTATAATTTAATAAAACTGTAATAGTGGATAATTCTGTGCACTGAATATAGACTAAAAACAAATTCTTTTAGAGGTATTTATAGAGGAAATAGTATGCAAGAGTCAGAGTTTTAAAGTCCATAACTCAAGTTATGGACTAAAGATATGGACTTTAAAATATAACAATATGCAATATAAATGGTCTTACTATATAAACATGTGTATGTTGATAGATGCTGCTACCACTCCAAGTAAGGCTAAATGATCAAAAACTACAGAATGTAATGATTTACCTCCACTTAAGGCGTACTAGTAATAGAGATAGATACAGATTCACGATCGGCATCAAAAAACAAAAAAAAATGTGACTAAAATAACACATTGTAAATTTAATAAGCTTACCCATCGATATCTTACAAAAAAAAAACATAAGAAATTTACATTCAACGACTAAATGAAAAAGATAAATATTTATGTGGCACAATACAGCCTTAGGCAAGCAATTTACCCACGACAGCCATCTAAGCAAATATTAATAATAAATATGGATGGATATTTTAATACTTTAACTAGAAATATCGCTTGGATATAAAATGCACTTATGTTTCTACTTTTTACTTTGTGACTATGTGACTGTAAAATGGACTGGTTGTGGGTTCGATCCCCACTCGAGAAAGTAAAATATTTATTTATATTTATATTTTCATTACTTCGCTCTGGCGACGAGGCAAAGTGCGGCGCTGAGTTCCGCCAATACGCAATGCCTCCAGAACTCGGTGAAAAGTGGGTAACGGAGTGTCTTAAGACTAGGTTCCCTCTGCCTGCTGTGTGCGAAGCGTAAAGCTTAAAAACAAAGAGTATTTAGGAATTCAACACATAATAAAACATTCTATTTCATTGAATATCATTCATATAAAATATACAGTGCACAAGTATCATCTTCACCGAACAACATATTAAACATCACAGTAGTAGTGGCATGGGAAAAAATCAATAAAACGCAAAAGCACATTGCACTGCTCTTATTGAAGCCATCCCCCCTTCCCCATAGGCGATGTCTGTGCTATACAAGCGAATCTCCATCATCTCATGAATAGAATACCAATTTAAAATGAGATAAAACGGGAGGAAAGTTGATTTTCGTTAATAAAATGCATATGCATAAATATATATGATTTCTCATATATATGCATATTTGTTTAGTTAGTAGTGAAGTAATATAAGAAATAGAATATTCTGGACCCAGTAATTAGCCAGGAAGTGCCTGACTGCAATGCTAGTGTATTATCACTCAGATAAATGTTTATTGGTATGATTTTGAATTATACTACGAAATAAATACAAAAGGCTTATTTTGTTGATAAAAATCTGAAAGTTTTAACAAAGGATTTGAACTTGCGATATTTTAGTTCACTTGTCTAATATCTATTTAACCTCAGTACAGCTTTCACTTCCTGACATATTTTTATAAGAATTAAAAAAATCATACAAAGATATAGGTTCCAAATACTTTAACTGGCTTTAAAAATGGAAGAATATTATGTATGAGACAGTTTGACATGTAGTTTTTGGAATTGGATAATATTGAAATATGATGATCTATTATTTAGGCAACGTTTTTAAATTGAGGCCAGTGCGTAAAGTTACTCAATTTCGTAAATGTATGTATATTTGTAGTGGGTATGTTTGTATACAAATTGGAAACGTTAACGAAAGTAAGTGTAAGAATGACACTATTCAAACTGAGGGAACCGTTTAAGTTTCATCAAAATAAGTTTAATATTTTTAAATTAAACGATATAAATACTAGATTAAGCGTGAGATCCAATTGATATGCGCATACATATTTACCTACACGGTTTAAAATATGGAATATTATTTAATCTATTTCTTATAACAAGTTCTTTATCTTATAAGGTCAAGGCTAGGTTACTTATATTATTTCACACCAGAAGCCCCAGATGTTCTTTACATATTGTCTGTAGTGTTATAAGTTTAATATGCAGTTTCTATAGTTACTAGTGGTAAACAAATCGCTTTTATTTTTGCATTATTCATGCTTATTAATAATTGTTACGCAAAGTGGTGTTTGTGATAGCTAGTAGGTACATGTATATATCTAAGTAGAATAAAAACGTATAATAATATTTAAAACAATTGAAAACAATATTTTTTTAAGTTTGTTATTTAAAACTTTTGAAAAACTAGGAATCTGAGAATGTTAAACAAGCCAAGATTATTATATATTTCTTACATTACTAAATAATACAATTACAGTTACAACTTGTTATATTAATTAAACTTTAAGTCGATTATTTTATTTTACAAACGAATACCTATACATAATTGTAAAATTTTCTAGTATAGCCATATAAATAAATATTGTAAAAAAAACAAGAAATAAAGTTAATTCATACATATTGAATAAATTAGAAAACTTCGATCAACAATAAAATAAATATTAAATAACAATGCGGTTATAAACAAAATCGATACACCGCAAGAGGTCTAACATTACTATTTTCTACCCCTTTCACGCAATCTCACTTATACTAAGATTGCCACTTAAGTTCATATAGGTATATTGCATAGGATTTTTTTCACATATGTTTTAGTACAGTTTAAACATTACAAGTACTGCTTTGCGTGCTTTTATACTTTGGCGATCGCTATATAAAAAAACCACTTGTCACTTTCAAAACGAAATGGTCCATTCACACTGGCTCTGTGATAAAAATGATGTGAAGAAAATAGAATATTAAAACATTCATGAAAAATAAATATTAAAGGCGGACGAGGTGCAGTAGTACAGCGTTTTATTGCAAGCGCGATAGTTGCTGGTTCTATTAGTGAATTAATTTCATTCTCCAGCTTTAGTAGACCAAAAAAGAACGCCGTTGTATCACGTAGGAAGTGTCTAAATTTAACCCTATTCAGATACAAAATTAACTTATTTTACAATCATAAACACATAAAATTATTTAAATACACCGACTCGACTTGCGCAGGCGCACCACCCGTTTTCCCAGTAATTGAGCATACAAAATTGTATTAGGATACATCTAGTTGTTCTAGTTAATACTGTTTAAAAACTTCCTTCCACAGCCATACTTTAACCATTTCATGGAAGCGGTTAATATTGATGCGAGTGAAGATTGGGCTTAACACTTTAACATAAATCATTGTTACGGCCCTTTGTGAGGGAGAGGCCCTCGCGGTTAAAATAGATTTAGGGTTACTTTGAAAGTCGAGTTCGTTTCTTTGGTTATTAAAAATGTGCAACGTTTTTAATCTTGCCGGTGGTTTCTATATTTTTAATTTGGTTTTGAAAAGTTGAATGTTAATAAATCGAAATAAGCCAAGGTTAAACCTAATAAAATTTATTTATTAAGAAATTTACTAAGTTTGTTGATACGGGTTCACGAATATTGTATTAAAATAGTGTATGAATGTTTACATGTTATGGAAGAAAGTGAAGCATAATAAGGAAGAATAAATTTAAGCTGCGGAATATGACATAAAGTAAAAAAAAAAGTATATTTTTTTATGACACTGTCTATTTCAGCGCATTATTTGTGAGTTAAAATCTGACTTGGGATAATATTTATCTTTTCTTTTTTTTATTACACATATATCTTTATGTATAATAAAAGCGTTTCTGGTTTTTTGGAAAACGTTCGACATCTTTATAGATATTTAGAAAAAAAAACGTGTATGTAGATAGCGTGTATGTAAACATCTTAAAAAATCTTAGGTTTACTTCTTTACTTTAAAGAAGTATTCCTAGTAAATTTCTGTGTATCACAGTAACAAAAGTCAATAGTTTAATAGCATCAGAACAGTCTAATCTATAGGTAGGAAATAGGTACTATTAGTTAATGAAAATTGTCAGCTGAGGCGTGTGTCATACGACCTTCGAATCCCCTTCTGCTAAAACGGAAGTGTTTGATAGCTTGAGGCAAAATATTTTTGCACGACACACCGACCTCACCCCAGTCCCTATACATATTTAGTACTTGGGTAAAATGTCAAGAGCTTTTGTCTTTTTTTTTATTGATAATGCGTGAAGTTTTGTTTGCCCTATATGATATTAAATAATATCAGCTTCACGTTGTATTCCGCATACAGCAGAGTAGGCAGAGGGAACCTAGTGTGAAGGCACTCGTTTCGCAGTTTCCTATTTTCTAAGCTTGCTGAGATCTCTCAGAATGTACTCAACATTGCGTGTTGAGTGGCGGAACTCAACGCCTCGATACCAGAGCGTATATTAATTTAAATAAATATTTAATTTCCTCGAATAGGGATCGAACCCCATACTTGTGCCTCTGCGCCACGACTGGCCTCGTAATATTAAATGTTATACAAAATTTTGTTTAATTTAAAAATATTTAGTAATGTGATATCACGATTTCCTTATAAAATTAATGCATCATCTATGAAAAATATGACTTAAACCAATTAGCATTCAATTCTTATTATGATAACTTATATAATTAGGTAAAACTGTCCCGTTACTATCATCATTCAC
This sequence comes from Heliconius sara, assembly GCA_917862395.2. Taxonomy (NCBI): domain Eukaryota; kingdom Metazoa; phylum Arthropoda; class Insecta; order Lepidoptera; family Nymphalidae; genus Heliconius; species Heliconius sara. The sequence continues at coordinate 17,610,235 of OU860797.2, read as the reverse complement.
AGCGTCGAAACTTCGGCGTTAACGCTAAAAGTCTACATGTAGGAAAGTAAGGAACCTTCCTACACTTCATGTGTGTGGGAATGTTCTTTAAAGGGATTTATATTTTATAGTTCAAACTAATTAACGTGCAGCCACTAGTCAACTATCTCGTCAATATGACCTTCTCATCGGTCATCGATCATCATGTATTTCTCCACGCTTCTAAGCAAATCGAAAAGCGACACCGCTTTTTATGTTCTTTACGCTCATAATGTTACATCACTGTGATGCCCAACAACAAAAAACATACTTAAAACTATTCAATTAATTATTATCAGATAAACAATCTTTTTCCTCTATAATATTTTTTACCGTTAGTCACAAAAAGCGCCGCCAATTAAACTTAACTTCATAAATTAATTAAGGAACTTTAACTGTTGCATTATTATTCCCCTCACAGATGGTTATCATAAAGTATTTCACCTGGGAAACTTTCCGAGGAAAGCGTAAGTTATTGTCGGGGAACCTGTGTTTTGTTTGTTACGCGATGCGTAAAACGAAATACAATTTAATAATATTTCTTTAAGAGATACGTCGTGGCGCAGAGGCAATTTATTTAATTTACATTTTCATTTCTTCGCTCTGATATAAGGATACCGCCTTGCAATACAATGCCTCCGGAATTCGGCGGAAAATGGTAAACTGAGCATCTATCGTATATCATTTTCAATAGAGTTACGAGTACTGTATAAAACTAATTCGTTGCCGTGTGACTAACAGGCGAGGCACAACCTAAATGTGTGTACGTGTTGAGAAATTGCTGTACTGTTTACTTAACGATTGAAACTACGAAAGATAGAAATGCCATAAAGTTCACACATTTCTTTTTCGCAATTGCAATGACAATTATATTAGTAGATTGTTTCACTAATCTCCTGGATATAACGTGTTAGGAAGAGAGAATCCAGTCACTACGTCATTTTGTTCTTTACCGTCGGTTTATTACGACCGACAAGTCTCGGTCGCCCTTAAGTTAGCTATACTCGGATGCGCCGACTTAATTTTACATTTCCTTACTTCAAATTATTTTCTTCCCTAGTGCCTAATACGCAAAATTACAGAAAATTTAACTTTAGGGCAGCGACGACTCGTCGATCGTACTGTATATTTATGAAAATAACAATTTGGGGAACATGTGAACCCGAATTGTGGCGTGACTAACCAAACCGGGAAACCCGTAACCAATGCGGCAGCAGTCGCTATTTTGATTTTTATTACCCTTAAAATGTCGAAAACGAAGATATAAGCTAAGAACATAGTAAGACATAGATTAGCTTTAAAAAAATACATATATGTGCTATTATAATTTAGCTAACATTTTTTGAAAAATATTTAATATTTTAATAACTATACTAAATTATGAATCAACGAGACTGTATATTTGACATTTTTAATGAGCCGTAATAATAAATAAATAAGCAATATAAATAAATTAAATTGTTATTAAGCAATTACTTTGAATATTTTGGAGGATGTAAGGTGATAGTTATATTTAATAATAAAATGTCGTCGCATAACAGGTTCCAAAGAAAAACCTACGTTCTATTTTTTAAGCATCGTTGGTGTAAATATTTAGAATGAAAAGATTATTTTATTTTTGAATGATTATCTTGAAGTGAAGAAAACAAATCGTCGAAATTACTAGACGACTAGACGACGTATAGGTAGGTAATGCTGAAATTTGTAGGTTTACTTGGGGAGTATGGAGGAGCACTAACAGAGGTTTTCTAAAAAATTCTACAGGAAAGCGAAAATGGATGCGATTTTACGGCTAGGTCCACGCAAAAGAAGTTACATTGATATCCATAATGAAGCCACTTATAAGTCAGTACTAACATTATTTATATGTAAGATTCTAAAAAAAAATGGTGTAAATCCCTCTGGTAAAATATTGAATTCGTATAATGGCTGCTTGACATGAGCTTTCATAGTATAGTTTTAAACACTTAAATAAAGCTTATAAATAGTAATATCGACTTACCATTATGCACGGCACCTTCTTATCTTGTTTCCCTAACATTGTAAATTTAGATTTACTACAATTTTATAGAAAATAACTATACTACAATAAAAATATCTAATAAAAACAATTTTCTAGAAATTACATATGATATTTAAAATACCATTTATATATAAGAAGTAAGATTTAAGTACTATAGTAGTAAAGCAAACAGCCTCCAATGAAAGTTAATCCTGTTTTATCTCACATTCGTACGATCTACTCTAAGCGTAGGTTCATTGCGCATGTCACGTTCGGTTGCCAACCTAGACCCTTGGGTGAGCTATGGGGTCGTTCACCCGCACCCTGGACATAAGAAGTGTTCAATTTTATTTCGTTTTTATAGCTTATTCTATAGAATAGAATAGCTTAAAAATTACTAAGTTATCGAGTCTCCTAGTTTCTTTTTTATATAAAATTGTTTTGTTCTAAAAATAAAAAATATAATGCAAGACTAAGATTTGTGAATGAAAAATTAATTCATTTGACTAATTTATTCAATATGTTGTTTCTAAAACAAAATAAATTAAACTCGCAAGATAAAAATGATTATAACATCGTTAGTTGTTACTAAAACCAACGGACCGTGTGGCCACACGAAAAAATTACTCAATTTGTGTCATACTATTTTTAAAATACCTACATTTAACGTTAAATAATAAACTTATTATCTTTATTAGGTAATTTATAACTGTGAAATGCTATTTTGTGATATTATAATAACGTAAACGCGATAAGTAAAATGAAATAAACTGCTGATAAGAAAACGTTCGTGTAAATATTTTAACATCGTTGCCTAATAAACATTTTGTTTTTATTCACTAAAAGTAAAGAGTAAGACTTAATTAAAATTACATTTAAATGGCGTGTGCCAACACCCCGGCCGGCAACCTAATTTCATATGAAATTGGGTCACTATTCTCTCGACACTAATGGTTTAAGCCGGACGTATTGTTCATACAAAAAAGCTTATAAGTAATAAAACAAAAACTATTTGAAGTAAACCTTTAATACTATTTTATATCTACGAATATTACAAGGGTGAAAAAATATAAATCAAACGCAAAAACAACAGGTTGTGCGAAACCGTTACGTACCTGTAAATGGATGGGGACTTTTTTAACAGGTGCGTTAGTCATTTTCGTGAAAATCCAACCACGGTGTGCACTTAACACGAAAGTTTATTTATAACCCGTGTAGGCGGTCTAACAGATAAGATTTTCGCAAATCTGTTTGAAAAGAAATAAAGCTGTACGTAGCAACAGTATCAACGTTTACCAACCTACTGATTTGATTGTTATATTTTCATTCAAAACACTTCCCTCCAATACGCATGCGTAAGAAATTGCCTCTTCCGATTGGTCGGTCCGGTTGATACAGTTGCAAGTTAAAATATAGTTTAGTGTGTTCACTTTTAACTAGATGGCAGTATTTTTATTAATATAAAATAATGAATAAGTGTTTTCATTTTTCCTACTCAACTATAATTTTTGTTATTAATAAATAATGAAAACAATATGTAATTACTAAATAGCATAAATTAAAAGCTAATATTTTTAGTAGTAGCAACACAAAAAATTGTACTTGGAAAGTTCTTACATATTATTGAACAAGATGGCGCTGGTGACAAAATTTAAAAGTCGATACGATGGGACATAGCCGACTCTCCCCGACCAAAACATTCAATCGGAACATGCGTCGGATGATACCGATTTTTCGCGCCCGTTTTATTGTAAGATTTTAATGAAAAAGACATTTGTTTTTATATTTTGTAAATGCATAGTGAAGTGGTTAATATACTCTTTTAGCACCCATGCCCACACTACATCTTAAGCCCGGATTAACGGTAAAATATTTTTATATCGATATATCATTTATATTTTTGGCTTTGTTACCGAAATAGATAAATTCTTTTACGGCTATGTGTTTACGATGAGAATATTAAGTGCAGTTTAAATCATCACAAAATTTATTGCTCCTTTTTTCATGACCGAATAATTTATGGCTATCGAAAAATCAAGATGAGCGCGCACGGCTATATTAATTTACTATTTATTCTTTACTATAGTATAAAATTTATTTAAATTATTAGCCAAATATTATCATTTTACAACAAAATCATTTATGAATTTTCATGTAAAACTTGTTATCGGTCTAGTACGAATTTATTTTTTAAATGCAAATTAATATATAATTTGCATTAAAAAAGAAAAAGAATTAATCTATTTATACAGTATCGCAGGTCGAGTTTTTTTTAATTTAATTTATTTTAATTAAATCTACATTTTGTTAAATAATTCATTTTAATAATAGAGCAATTGATATAAAACTATCACTAACTAAGACGATATATTTACAAATATTAAATATTTACCATCGTAAATATGAGGTGGATGCTCAGGATACAGTGACATTGGAAACCTTGGCCCTTGCTGATAAACTATCACATATTTACATAATTTATGAATCGTGGACAAAGCCTTATGGTGTTTACTGTGAATATAATGACATAATAATTTGCGAGAACACATGTTAAAATACATTAGCGTACAAAAATAATAATATCAAATATGTAGTTGTAAAATTTCTTCCCTGCTTAAATAACGTTACACAATGATAATAATGTAGAGAAGTTAATGAGTACGTCTTATTTGATTAGATATATTTAATTTAGTTATAGTCCCACCATATTAGTCAAAGCACAGAGTTGGGTACCGCCACTAAACACGCGCTATCTCAAAAAAATACTGAACTCAAAGTGAGTGTCTGAGTGGCGGAGAGTCTTAACACTACATTCCGTCCGACTACCATCCTTGCTTTATGCGGAATTCGACGTGAAGCAATAAGAGAAAAATTAAATATCCGAACAACGTATTATCGAAACATGTCAAATTACATTTTCCTAAGTGTTTCAATATACTACTATGTTCCAACAGAATGTCTATTTTTAAAATCCTTTGGTTATTAAAATATCTTCTTCGTCTAGCGACTATAATATTATAAAGTTAGTTATATTTCATCTCTTGACTCTTGTGGTTTTTACCTGTTACCTTGGGTTTCTATGAATATAAAATTATGTCTGTATGTATAACGCTAAGAATATAAAGTTATGCCTATATGTAGGCAAAGAGTGATGTAATATGGCCTATAGAGGCTCCCTTTACTATCCAATATAAAAAGTTTTTATTTAAATTTGAACTAGTAGGTACTTCCTGAGATGAGCGCATTTCACCAAACAAACTATATAGATAATAATTAGATATAGGCATAATACGTTCTTCACCATCAATATGACATTGTATCTATACTAATATTATAAAGAGGTAAGATTTGTATTTTTGTATGTTTGTATGTATGTATGTATGTATGTGTGTATGTTTGTAGAGTTTTCACACAAAAACTACCGGGCCGATTTAAATAATTTTTTCACTATTGGAAAGCTGCATCTTTACTGACCAGCATAGGCTATATTACATTTCCAAAAAAATAGAGATCCCTAATAGAAATGCAATAATGTAAACCAAGGTGTGAAGAAATTGATCTTAATGATTCTATCATCGCGTGCGCTGCGAAAACTATTGATGATAGAACAAAACAATGTTCTACAGTATTATAGAGCGCATCAATATCTATAAAAAAGTCCGCGATAGCATATGTCTAACTACTGTAGTTATGACAATATAATCATTTTTTTATATTTTATACGTTAACAAAAGTGCCGACAATAATCAAACCATATTATTCATACCTCTGCATCAATCCTTATCCCATTAAATGATATTTTATGAAAGATAATTTCAATACCTGTAAAATACTTTTTAAATTAATAAGATCGGACATCCCATTCAAAAGATATAACGAATTTAAAAATATAAATCTAAAGAAAATCATGAAATAATAAAAAATGCGTAGTGTGTGCCGTGTGGCCTTGCGCACCGTGGCGAGTAACTCTGCGGGGGTTGGGTGGGAGATGTATCGATACCACTTAAATTATTAAGACAGTCCATTAGATTTTTTGTTTTTTTTTTATGGAAAGGACAAGGCAAACGAGCGTTTGGATCACCTGATGGTAAGTGACTACCGCCGCCCGCGGCCCCGTGCAACACCAGAGGAGTTACAGGTTCGTTGCCCGCCTTTAAGGTGGGTTGGACTCCGGAGCCCGGCATTACCTGATGCGAAACGCAGTGGCATAAAGCCACTACTTCACGCCGGTTTTTAATGCCGGGGGTGGTAATGATCCAGTGGAGTCTGCCCAGTCGCCTCTTACGACACCACCAGCACTAGGATGATCCTATACTAGACCGGGATCCCACGGCAAAATTGTTTGAATTAAATAGACCCGATAAGGAAAATTCTTTTACAATTACACGAATAACGTGTAAAAAAATACCAAAAAAACCTTATATCGCGTACGCTGTGGAAATTATTGACAATAGAGCAAAGTGATGTACTGCAATTTTATAGAAGACATCAATATCTACAAAAAAGTATACGATACCATGTGTAACTGTTAGTTATGCCACAATAACTAATTTTCAAAGGAAAATGTGCAAACTAGAAAAGAGCCACCATCGTAGTACAGAGGGGCATCTAAAATATATATATATATTTTAGATGCCTATATGTATATGTATGTATATAATTAATAGTTTTAAACTTTGCATACAAAGTTATCCCGTAGGTAGTATATAATTTTTTTCAATTATTGTTACCAGCAAAATGTATTGATACTAATGTGGTATCTATACTTTTATATATATTTATATTTTTTCTCCCCTTAGTGTTTTTCAGGTGGAAAACATAGACATTTTTTTTATTTGATAAAATATTTTATTCACCATAAAAATGTTGGTAGTTTTTATAATTCTAATATAAGTAAACAACTTTCTAAAATGATCTTTCCTTGCATGCGTTGTAATAACTATCAGGAGCTATTAAACAAAACAATACATTCTCATTTTTATAAATATATTATATGTTATTACATTAAAACTAGCGGTCGCGGAGCAACTTCGCCTTAACCGCTTATTAGCACTCTTAGGGGTGAATTCTAAAAAAAAACCACGAAACGTGTTCATTACAATATTTTTAACAGTCTGAATTTAAGTTTTTATTAAAATCGGTGGCGATTTAAAGATTTTTCCACATAAACTTTCAACCCAGTATTTGAACTCTTAGGGGATGAATTCTAAAAACCATGAAACACGTGTTCAATGAAATATTTCAAGAGTCCGACTTTCAAATTTTATAAAAATCGATGATGTTTTAAAAAAAAATAATACAAACTTTCAAGTAATTCCCTGTATCGAAACAAACAAATAATTCACAAATGTGGTGAAGCCGCGAGTTGGTTGCTATAGTTTATAAAAGTTTATATTGGGTTTAGATGGATCACGTGGTGATGTCAATACATTTTGGTCATTGGCACGTAGGTACGTTACATTCATTTACAGTACCTATATTTCTAAAGAGAATTTAATCAAAACTTTGTAAATAAAAAAAATAGATGAAATAATCAAGCTAAGGAAGTGCCAAATATATTTTATGAATCAATCTTAATGTTATATTCAAAACAAATGAATACTTAAAACGTATTAATAAATTTAATTAAATTTATTAATACGTTTAATATAACGTTATAACGTTAAATATATTTACTTATTATAGTTAAAGAATAAAAAGTGTGAAGAGGAATGTGTGATTATCTATAGATTATATTATTCTACATAATATCATAAAAAAACAGATTTAAACAGTACATATAAAGGTATCTTCCTGCAGTATAATTATTTTCAATCAACATTTTTGAACTTTTAATTTTGAACATTTTGAATATTTTCGCGCCATTATGACGAAAAATTTAGACAAAATATTCAAATGTTTTTTTTATTTAAAAAAAAATTATTAACGATAAGAATGTTGGTAGTTTCTCAAAAGGTATAAGAATTTAAAAAATGCCCGAAATATGCTCTCTTCGCAAGTGTTGTAATAATAATAATAATTCTATTCACAAAAAAATCACTATAGATATTATATAGTCAATTATATAATGAAAAAACGCTATTTGTCATTAAAGACGCAAACATACGAGTCGTAGGTATTGGCGGCAAAGTTCAAAGTTGCTTAACCTTTAGTAATATTTTGTAGTAGTATGTGATTACGTTATTGGTATCTGCATAGATGCGTAACTGCGTCACAGGAAATACAGGTTTGGATCCTACGTGTAAACTGCTGAGGTATCTTGATTAATTTCTTTAGGTATGGGTTTAATAAACTATTATATTTTTAATTATTTTTATATATTAATAGTTTATCCTATATACTCCCCGTAAAGGGTGCGCTGAAGCTTCCATTCTGTATGAATATTAAAGACGTTCGCGACGTGACGTTATGGCTTCGATTCCCACTTGGAGGATTGAATTGAATTTAATCATATTTTCATTTCACGTCAGTCATATATCATACCCAGTATCTTAACACTTAAGTTCCCTCTATCTTATCTATCCTGGATACAGCGTGAATCTGGTTTTAATTTTGTGTGAACCGATTAAAATAAAACTAATACTAAATATTTAAAGGAAGTTAGCCAAATTACAAAACTGCACTTAAATCGGTTAAGCATCGCATCGATTATCGTGAACGCACAGATAAACAAACAAACTGATCAAGTTCTATTAAATTTTTAAATGTCCATAATAATATTTTTTCTAATATATCTTCCATGTACAGACACCGATGAGTTAGGATTTTATTGTAAGTATCGATATAACTATAACTATATAGTTATAACTACAATTTAGGTCCTAAAGACTCCATAAGGCAAAAGTTTAAAGAAATTAATATATTGACAGTTGCATCTCTCTTATGGGAGGTACGAAAATGCCACCTAAGGTTTTAATAATTTTCACATTAGAAATCTCAAGTTCATTGCAAGCATACATTATAGGTATATTGAAACATGAATATAATTTTAGTGTATTAAGTAAATCATTCTGTGGTTAAAGCGTGCGAAGCCGCGAGCGGGTCGCTAGTTCTTTATATTTTAGTTTTTTAAGAATGATGAAAATATAAAACGGCACTTATGTCTAACGATCCTAGTTAAAGATTAAAGACTTAACCTTATCGTTTTTAGATAAAAAATTCAAATGACACAATTAAAATTTCGTATTGCCTTTTTATTTCAATATCTACGATATTTCCATATCGCTACTGCTTAAGAGCGCAATTCAAGACGATGTAACGTACTAAACGTACCGCAAATGATGTTCACATGTACACACCTACTCTACATTTTTAAAATCCATTTAGAAGAATGTGTTTTACATCTCATTTTATTTGTTTTCTGTTTAAAATAATAAAGAATCAATGTATAAAAGTTAAAGTATCGTATGATAAATTTAATAGACATTAAATTAAAGGATCTTTCAAACTTTTGAAATTTCTACAAATTAATAACCTTTATGCTTATATACAAAATAATCTATAATTTATTATGAAAATATTGTATATAATGTAATAATCGGATAACAAAAATCTTATTAAGAGCTACCCGAGTTCTAAGTTTCTTAACAAAAACATTTGCTTTTTCAAAGTTCATATAACTGCCATTTGTTGAAATTATGTTTCACGTGTCCTTTTAACCTTTACATATACAGATATCTATAGAAACCAAAGATTTAGTGTACGAAATCCTAACTCAATTTGCTGTACAAAATTCCAACCCGTCATTCATCTGTCAAATTTTCGAGGGTATTATTATATTCGCGTGTTAACCCACCCTGTTATTTAGAGGACCGCTCGCTTGTCACTTATCTCATGTTGTCGTGTATTGTACATATCACAATGTATTTAAATTATATTTAATTCTCTGCCTATTAAAACATTCGTAAAGTTTGTGACAAATACATTTTAGACTTAGAGGGGTCATAATCATTCATAACATCTAGTATTCCCTTACAAGATCAGAGAAATATAATGAGGCCCTTCAGGGCACAACACATGTTCCAAGATTCCCAGTCCAGGAAATTAAATATTATAAATTATTTGCTATATGTGACAAAAGCGCGGCGTTGAGTTTCGCCACACAACACGCAACGCCTCCAGGCGGAAAATGGGGAACGAAGTGTCTTAACACTAGGTTTCCTTTGTCTACCCTGATTTATATATTCAATAATTTTGTTATTTAATGCAAATACCTATAAAACAGCATATTTCATTAATTAATTATATATATTTTAATTTCTTTAAAGTTTTTTATCTATATTAAGCTACGTATGTACATACGTGTATAAATTGTTTTTTTTCTTTTTTGAGTACAATTAAATGGACTGCCTCGGACTAATTTAAAAACGAGCGATTGCCGTCTGACCTCTGTAATCCATAAAGATTAAACATTAATGCCGTAATTACACAAGGGTATGGCTATATTTATGTTACTCTACTAAATTAAGTTAGTATTTTTAGACAGTGTCACCTTTAAAACACACGGGTGTTTCAATGGCTTGGCACGGCATGCGCCATGGGATTTTGAACTAGTTACCCTAAAATAATAAAAAAATATATAATTATTGTAGGAAGGAAAATTTGTGGTACGAAACGGTTTTCTGATGACTAAAAACCATATTACTCTGTGGTTTTTGATTTGAATTCGTATGACGGTACACAATTCATTGTACAAATACGAGTTTTGATTCTAATCGTGTCCATTGATTGTAAATTTGGAGGTCAACTCGTCTCTATCGGACATCGCATCTCAGGGGGTCCCCCATAGCTCTAGATATGTCAATTTATAAAACACTTTTATATTGACTAAATGAGGAACCACTAGTTTTTTTGGGCTTTACCTTGCATCCTGCACATAGCTAGGTAGGCAGAGGAAACCTGGGAACCTAACCTAACCTAACGTGTAACAACACTTCGTTCTCATAAAACAATTTCATTCCCTACTTTCCGCCAACCGAAACATTGCGTGTTCAGTGGCTGAAACCAACCAATCAACTAGGGGAAATAAAAATATTTAATTTCCTTGAGTGGGAATCGAACTGGCGCCTCACAACCTGGCGCGTTTACAGTTGCATGCTTGTGCCCCTGCGCTACAATTACTCTTATGGTAAATATAATAAAATTTAATTCTATTAACAGTTGAATAATGTTGGAATTTAATACTAATATTATAAAGAGTATTTGGTTGAAGCCTGAAGGGCTAATTCCAAAAAACTACTAGTTCGCATTGAAAATTGATTATTGTATATGAATTTAAATCCATTTATAGAGGGTGGGATCCATTTATGGAGACTATATTTTGTTGTAAAAAATACAAAAAATTAATTAGCTTCACGCTGTATCCCGCACACAACGGGTAGGCAGAGGGAGCCTAGTGTTAAGACAATCTGTTCCCCACTTTCTGCCGAATTTTGGAGGCATTGCGTGTTGGCAGAAGTCAGCGCCGCTTTTTTTGCTGTAAATTTGAGATATGTAATATGTATAATCCTAGTATGTGCATATTATATTACAATATACAATATTAGTAATCTGATGCCGTAAACAATTTAAGTTACTATATTGTTCCTTTGCCTGTCAAATGGTACAGCCCGAAATATATATTATCGTAATAGTGTAGACCGCGCATACAAAGCCGCGAGCTTAAATTTACAACTTGTGTTTTAAGTAGACACTGAATTGCACTATTACACATGATAAAAAAAATATTTTATAAAAATGAGCTTCACACTATATCTCGCATATAGCAGGGTAGTCAGAGGGAACCTAGTGTTAAGACACTCCGTCTCGCACTTTCCGCCGAATTTTTCGAGTCATTGCGTGTTGAGTGGCAGAACCCAACGCCGTGAATTTGCCTTGGTGACATAGCGAAGAAATGATAATATTGATTAATAAATAATAATTAATTCCCCTGAGTGGTTGGGGATCGAACCCGTAACCTGTCGCGCTAACAGTCACACTTTGTGCCCCTGCGCCACGACGGCCTCAACAGCATTTATTTTTCAATATCTCTTTGAATACATTAATCTTTAATAACATTAAAGCTTCTCATTGAACTTGTAGAGTACGTCAGGCATGTCTCATCTGTGTTTGGTCTATGGCTTATCTGTCAATAGCAGGCATTTGCCATTAAAAGATAACGTCATAGAGTACGGTAGTGTGTGGTTTGACATGGGACGTGGAAAGGGTTTTAGAATCTATCAAATATACAGTCGCTATCGATATTCGATAATAATAATATGAATATTATATGTATTATATAAATATTATTTCTTATACTTTATATGATAAACTATATACATACATATTTCAAAAAGTCGATTTTTAAGTTTAGTGCCTTAAAATCTATTTATTATTTGTGTACCATTTTTGTACAAAGCGCTGCGTCACGATAAGTTAACTATAACTTATCGTGGCGCAGCGCAGAGGGATTCTCGTGTTAAGACACGTTTCTTTATTTTTTCCGAATTCTGGAGGCATTGCGTGTTGAGAAGCGGAACTCAACTTCGTTCTTTTCCTCGACACCAGAACGAAGAAATAGTCACACCCTTGTGTACCTGTGCCACGATTGGCCGCAAAATGTTATTTTGTGTTAGTTAACTAATCGTGGCGCAGCGGTACAGCATCCTATTTTAAGCGCGAAATAGTGTTTTAAATTAAATGGATTATCAATTTAAATAATAAATTAAAATAATTATTTACAATTCATCGCAACAAAGCGCGACGTTGAGTTATGCCACTGACGACTCAAAGCCGAAACTTGGGTGAAAAGTGAAGAACGGAATGTCTTAACACTAGGGTCCCTCTGCCTACCCTGCTATCACACATCATGAAGTCTAAAAAAAGATAGGTAATTGCCAAATACATAATATAACATTAACCGTATAATATAAATGCTGACTCGATTTTATAATGAGCACTTCGCATTTATCCTGTAGGTAATAGAATTGTTGTGTTAGCTCATTTTATGGTTAAAATAGTTGGTTAATATATCTAAATCACACAAAATTTTCATCGTTTTTCGTCCAGCTTTACATTTTATTACTAGCATTTTCTTACATATGCTATAGTATTTTATACATATGCTTTTTCTGTTTTTAGGGTTCCATGCCTCTTAAAGAACAAAGAATATTATTAGATCACTTTGTTGTCCGTCCGTTTGTCTGTCTGTCTGTTAAGAGTCATTATCTCAGGAACGCTTGGAGATATCGAGTAGAAATTTAAACCATAGACTCAGCTCTACGATCTCTTGGTTACCCAAAAAAATGTGTTTCTACGTTAACTTAAAAAAACATATGGTCTCTTATATCGCAAAAAACACGTATTTCGACACTCTATCCTAATTAATAGAGTATTTTAGGTTAACCTACAATAATGAAATTTGGTAGCTAGTATTAACGGGTAGTACTAATTGAGGGAAAAAATTTAAAACTATACATTTGTGATTAAATCCTAAATTGAGGCCAGTAGTGGCGCAGTGGCACAAAGCGTGACTGTAAAACCGAGTGGTTATGGGTTCGATTCCCACTCGAGGAGATGAAATATTTACTTAAATTTATATTTCCATTTCTTCGCTCTGGTGTCGAGGCAAAGCGCGAATTCTGCCACTCAACACGCAATGCCTACAAAATTCCGCAGAAAGTGGGGGACGGAGTGTCTCAACAGTAGATTCCCTCTGCCTACCCTGCTGTGTGCGGGATACAGCGTGAAGCTATTTTTTTAAAATAAATATATCCTTAAAAGGGGGACACATTTGGTATTAAATTTACTATCCGAAGTATAGGTATCCGAAGCAAGGTAGAATGAAAGGGCTTGATATGCATATTTCAATACAGCACCGTAAAATTAAGTTTATTCACTTTTATAGAAGAAATTAGTACGGAGCCCTCGGTAGGCGAGTCTATAATATAGATATAAACGTATCTCTTAAATTTTTTTAGCTACATGCCGAGATAATAAGATACTCCTGTCATCATTGTCCGCCAAATTTTGAAAGCGTGTTGAGTGGCGGAACTCAATGCCGAAGATCGAAGAAATGTAAAATATTAAACATTTAATTTCCTCGAGTGGGAACCGAAACCACAACCTGTAGCGTTTACAGTCACACGCTTGTACCCCTGCGCCACGACTTGCCTCAAAGTTATACAAAAAAAATGATTAAAAACGTTTTTTTGACACAAAAGTTACTAGTTTTGTATGTAAATTATTGACCATTGTTACTTGCTTGTATAATGTATTGCCTTTTGGACGTTCATCGCATGTTTTATGGAGCGGCACGGCTATTGTCACATACGGCTATTGATATATTTCAATCGAAAGATAATTCAAATACTAGATTTTAATTAATGTTTACATAAATTCTGCAATTTATAGCGCTATAGACGAATGAGTCCTACCAATCAACACGCAATGCCTTCAGAATTCGGCAGAAAGTGGCGCACGGAGTGTCTTCACACTAGTTTTCCTTTGTCTACCCAGCTCCGTGTGGAATACAGCGTGAAGCGGCAAAAAATATTATACAAATGAATATGATATAATATGAATGAAGTGAATAGACGAAAAAATATTATATTAGGTTTAAATTTATTATTATTACTTAACTAAACTGAACTGAACTAAACAAAATTTAATATGTATGTACCTACTTTATTTAGTAACGTCAAGATAGGATTCGTCATACCGTTCTTAGAAATGACAGTTATATATGTATTAGGTTATCACTAAGTATTCCTGTAACTGTAATTTACAAATTAACAATTGACATTTACATTTGACATTGGTTTTACAAACAGATAAGTAACAAATGAAATTGAATGTGAATTTTGGAAATTTTTGAGAACTTGAGAACAAATTATACAACATAAAATAGGTATTATTTTATATGTAACATAAAGTTTCTGGCTCGAAGCAAATAATTTAAGTCACCAAGATTATAAACATAAAACCTTTGAAGGTACCTCGTTTGTTACCTCCAAACAGCACTTGACTCACTCAAATACTCTACCCAGAGAGAATCGATGCCCAAACACAAGGAGATATAGGCAGGTGTATTGATTTTCACTTTAGATATCCAGCCGCTATTGTCAGGCTCGATATCACGTATTTCATTGAGTTATTGACCACCGCAAATTTGATTGGCGTCGGCTATTGTCTTTTTAATATACTTTTAATTAAATTGCTTATAGCAGGTAACAGCTTCTCGATGATAAATAAAAGTAAATTTATAATTATTAAACTTTGTTTATTTCATTGCTAAGTTTTGTTATTTTTATTTCACAGCTAATACATATGATTGTGCTTTGTAAAAGAATATAATATAATAGTAAAATTTCTTACGGCTTTATTAATAATAAGAATATCGAATAAAAAAATATTTATACTTTCCAAGTTTTTTCACTCGCGATTTTGTCCCCGTGGTTTTTAATTTGTAAATAAATACAACAATTTTATTTTTTTAGTGACTAAAGTGTTTCAATCCTTGTCTTACTAAGAGGAATCAGCCCTAAGAGAGTACTCTTAGGGCTGATTCCTTATTTTTTTTATCGTGATACTTATGTCGAGATCGTGATTACTTGAGGCAGTCGTGGTGTAGTGGCTCAACCGTGTGATTGTGAACGCGATGAACCGTGAACGCGATGGTTATGGGACCAAATCCGATTCAGGGGAATTCATTATTATTTATAAATATATTATTTTTCGGTCTGCTGGTAAGGCAAAGCGCGGAGTTAAGTTGAGCCACTCACCACGTAATGCTTCAAAATGAGATTTTATATTGGGGAATGGAGTGTCTTAACACTAAGTTCCTTCTGCCTACAATGCTAACAGCTATCTGCCAAATTTCAATTTAATTTAATAGAAATAGAAAGAAAAATGATTAAAAGAGCCATGGAAATTTTATTCGATCAATGTTTATATGGGCGCGATGTTTACCCTATAAATTGTCCTTGTCTCCTCCTAATCCACTTACTTTCTTTATCTGCCGTCAGTTCCTCGGCACGAGGTCACCGGCTCTAATTTTATTGCTGGGGCCATCTGCTTATATAATAAAACAAAAGCAATTGGCATCCAAATTGTACATTTACCAAGAATTCTGGGTAAGCTGGAATGATTACTGTTTTATGGTTTATCTACGTAATTTTATAAAGAAATTATATTGTTTATCTAAACAAACGTAGTGAATGTTTTCGTTATGGTGGCTTATGGGTATAAAATGAAAGTAATTGATTTATAAACACCTAAAAAGCTTATTTTTAAAATTTTTATTATTGCTATTTTAATTTTTAATTGGCAGAACTCTCCCCTATATTTTGTTTGACCAGACGATGATTTTATTTTAATTCGCAACATTTTGACGAATCGGCCGCTACAAGTTTTTTTAATGTCAATCGTTATTTACATAAAAAAATTGAAACGGAAAGGAAAAAAAATTAAAAAACCGAAGTTGAATCATAACGTAGCCTTCACTGGCACAATTCCACATCCGCAACAGGATATTGACGGTTTACAGGGAAATGTGTATTTCAACTGTGGAAACGACTTTTCATAACCAGATAAAGCTGTATTTTTTTATAAATGGTGTTTGAATTTATGAAATGCTTATGTAATTTTATATATTGTTTATATAGTTTATGTTTTTGCTTAGTCGACCGCTCAACGAAATGCTCAATCTCAAAAACTGCTGGCTATAATTAATATATTTTCATAATTTTTGAAGTGGTATATAATACTTAGGAAAGAGAAATACTTCTTTCCTGTGTGTTGTAGTAACACCGTCCAAGATCAAGAAGATCGTCTTCGACGTTTTCAAAGAGATGCGGGTTCAAATCGCGTCACGTTCGAATTTTCATATGATTCCTAAACAGTATAATTAATATAGCCTCGATAAATAGATAACCCAACACAAAAATATTTTTAATAGCAATAAGTACCTGAGATTCTTCAACGATTACGTTAATTGATTTAATAAAACCCACTGCACTTGTGGCCAGAGTCACTTCGACATTCCCGCTTATATCAAGGTAGGCAGTGGGGTCCCGATAAACTAGTGTTAAGACACTCCGTTTCCTTAAACAAACACTTCCTTTCCCGATTTTTCGTTTCCCACCGTATTCTGAATGTATTGTGTTGAGTGGCAGAACTCAACTCCTTGCTTTGTCTCGTTACCGGAGCAAAGAAACATTAAAAAAATATAAATATTACACTTCCTCTGTCGCATTTACAGTCGCGCTTGTGCTTCTGTGCTGCGCTGCATTATATTTGAATTTACTTAATTCATAAAACAACCATATCTTTACATTTTGAATCTTTACGCCTATCGAATAAAATGCGTGTGCGCATGTACAGATATTGAGATTCCTTACATTATGGTACCTAAATATTTAAGTACGTAGGAGTATGGTATTTCTGTCAGTTATTTTTGCACGGTCATGTATTTCAGGAGTAATGTAAATATTTTTTACATACATCGTTTTAAATAGATCAATAGTATTTAACATTTATATTGTGTGTGTGTGTGTGTATAATATCTACATTCCACATGGTGTTTGTTATTGCAAAGTTAACAACAGATTAAAATTTAAAGGAAACATAGGTTTATGGGTTGGGTTAATTTAATTTATTAACTTCATTTTATTGTCACATTTCCAAATAAATATTTAGATATATTCGTAGACAACTACGAGAGATCTATATATAATTGAATAGCGATTAGAATAAGTTACCAGTTCAGAGCCCGTCTTGCGGCAAGCGAGCTTGGTTGGATAAATTTGGGTTCTGTCGATTTTTTTTGTCAGCTTCACGCTGTATCCCGCACACAGCAAAGTGGGCAGAGGGAACCTAGTGTTAAGACACTCCGTTCCCCACTTTCTAGCCGAATTCTGGAGGCATTGCGTGTTGAGTGGCAGAACTTTCATTCTTCATGTCCACTCCACAACACAAAATGCAGCGTCAAATTTCGCCACTAATACGCAACATATTAAATTTGGGCAGGAAACGAAAAGAGCGCTTGAACCTAGTAGGTTCTCCCTGCATATCCTCCTTTATGCGGGGATAAAATATAAATCTGAAAAGTCTTTACAATCTTGTTTTATAATGCTAAAATAAATATGTTTGACATATTCAATGATTGGCTGGAATTTACAACAAAAAATACTCCAAAAATAACATAAAAACTCAATTATTTCTTTCCGTCCTAATTTATAATTGTCGCTATCCGTTTCAACGCCCTCATTTAGATACAGCTTTTAATTAGTTTTGTGAAGTTGTTATTACATTATTTAAATAACAAAAATATACATAAGCTTACATGTACCGAATTTCATACTTCTCCACAGTATTTTTCCACATAGGTACGAAGGTTCCTAGATTCAAATATATTTTTACATATAAAATACCGTAACACAACACTTAAGCTCATGCAAAGTGTAATTTTCAATTTAAACTGCAATAGATTTAGGAACGCTTAAAAGATAAAGCTGCAATCCGCTTATGTGTAAGCTAAAAGGCTTAAGTTCGTCGTCGACTGCAGAAGTGCATTGTCGGGTTCCTTCGAGTGCTTTGTTTTTGTTTATTATGTTTATTTCTATAAATAAATACAAAATTACCTTAGTTAAAAAAATACCATAGAAGCGTATAACTATGCTAACGTGGTAGAGTGCTTATTGTAAGCGCGATTGTTACAAGTTCAATTTGCCACTGGTAGGTACTCTATAATATTTAATTTGTCCCATATGGCTCTATTGAATACAGGATTCCTCATCATTCTTCTGCTATTTAATATGCGGTTGTTTCAGAATTGGGCGAAGAACGGAGAAATAGAAGAAAGGTATGACACCTTATATGTTGAAGGTGTATAAAAATATACTCGTGTGTTGTAAATTTTTGTTTCGCTTGGAAAAAACTGTCACAAAATTTCTGACAGCAAATTACAACCGCATCCACATTATGCAAAGGCTTCAAGGAGAATATTCTGAGCCCGCTCTGCTGTACTTATTTATCCTCTAACAACGTTATGAAAATATCTTTTTTGCTAGGATTTTTTAAAATATTTGATTTTAATACTACAGACACATAATCCGTTCTTTTTTCAACTTTTTCATACTGATTGACTGGCCTAAAATGTATTCTTTTTCCATCTGCTACTTAAATTAGGCTTACAAATAGAATTTCTAAGAGCGCCCTGAATTTTTTGCTTGAATTTTTCTGCATAAGTGACTGAATGTAATTTTGATACCTATTTTACAACATTCATAGATACTAATATATACTATTTTACAATAGTAAATGTACTGGTGTGTGTATGAAGTGAAATATTACCAAGGATGTTTCATAACAACAATTTTCCTTATATAACTTAATTTAATTGTTACAGATGGCTCGATACAAGAAAACTGGTTTCATGGATGACGATGCGGGCAGCGTGAGCTCCATACAGCTGAATGAAGGTGTTCGTTCCGGTGGCACTCACATTCGATATCATATGGTAAATTAGCTTTTGTATAGTGTTAGAGAAAATTGATATATTAAATAACTGTAAAAATTGGTAACAAGCAACAGAATTTGTGACAAGAAATAGTATCCATTAGGTTCGTACAGTTGCGCGCACTGTGACTATTTTATTATGAAATTTATTATTTTTTTATTTTCATTTTGACTATTTTTAATACAAGTAGGAAGAGATTAATACAAATCTCCTTCAGATACTAAACTGACAATTATAGTAGATATATACATAAATATTATTTTACACCTTACATTATTATGGTAATACTAAATAAAGCTTTAAAAAATGTGCTATGAATATATAAAACCAATTTAAAATATTTTTAGCGCCTAGCGTTTCAAAGAAAATACATCAAAGACCAAGTGGTGAAATTGCTCTTTAACTTTATTCAGGAACTGGGTTCTTGCGAAACCTATTAGCATTTCTACTGGAAATTTTATATTGAAAATACTTTAGAGTAAAGTGAAAAGTTCGTACATTTTACTCAAAAATAAGAAAAAAAGTAATGCTATAGCTACCACCAAATTGATAATATTATAAGATTCAAAACACTATCATCTTTTATATATTTTTTACCTTTGTGAACTTCACGCTTAATCTTGTACATAGCACAGTAGGTATAGAAAACCTAAGGTTAAGTTACGTTCTCTGCTTTCCTCCAAGTTCGAGACGCATCACACATCTACAGTTTACCACAGCGGGGAAATAAATACAGTTCATTTCTCCAAAGGGGATTAAATTATACCCATTACAATTAAAATAATGAAAAATCATACAAAAATAGAAATATATATATTGATAAAGAAAATAAGACTACAATTTTTTTTTAGCTTTACGTTGATCCTGAACATAGCAGGGTAGACCAAGCGGTCTGGGAAACTAGTGTTAAGGCACTCCGATTCACATTAAGACACGAACGAAGAGTGACGAAATGAAAATATTAAATATTTCATTCCCCCAAGTGAGAATCAAACTCACAAATCTTAACGGTAATTCTTCATTGGCAAATTCTAAAAGGCAATAGTTGTTTATTTGATTTCTTTAAGTAATGGATTTAACTATTTTTTTAATGTTTTCTTGGTAATCATAATACAAATGACGGTTTTCATTGCCAGACCATGGTGCCCTATGCCCCGCCAATACAATAGAAAACTCATAAAGTATTTACAAATTTATTAGGAGGAAAAGGAAATACCAGATTTCTTCATATAAGTTATTAAAAATAACTTGTTCTTTTTGTAAGTTTGCTATATTATATTCGTAGGCCCTTGTATTTGTTAGGATTTAGAGGTGTCTGGCAGGAGATTAGACCTTGCCAAGGGTCTGGCAGTGGATAACATAATTCCTAATATTATTAATATTACCCAAGAAAATAAAAAAAGTGAACTTGATAATTTAACGAAAGTTAGATACAATTTTTTGCACCTTATTACGTAATAACTGCCAAATTAACCACTGCTCAGGCTCCATATTGCCTATTACTACCTACCAGTGTTGGGTGCGGACTTTCAGGTTTTATAACGTAACGAAAGTCTGACTGCTTTCGGGTCCCTCTCGATAAGGCACGCAGATATCAGAAGTGTTTCCGTTGTTCAAGTTAAAAATATATAGAGGCGTGCCGGGTAGCGGAGTATAACGCCACAATTTGTGTAATTCGACATGAGTAAGTATATAAATTTAATTAAAAAGGCATTGGGACAGCGTCCGATAGAACACGCGACGACGCGGACGATTTAAGGCTCCATTTTCAATCAGGGGACTCATAAATATATAATATTATAATATTTATGTGAAATATTTAAATAATTTTCATTTCTCCGTTCTGGTATAAAATATCCGCTATGGAAAAAAACATTAAATAGAGATTTACAGAATGAGACTTAAATTTAAAACCCTAACAATCGTGTCCAACTACGCTGCGTTGTGCAATAAAGACGTAAATTTCAAACAATCAAAAAGTTTTAAGAGCTTTTTATCTTTTAATGGTAGCTTTTACAGACGGAATTTTATACACAGAAAATTGTATTGTCTTCGTAAAATAAATCTTGGAATTTAATTGTGTCTAAAGATGAAATAAAAGTGGGTAGATAAAATATATGAATCTATAAAGTTTTTAAAGGTCAGTCGCGGCACAGGGGTACAAGCGTGCGACAAGGACTAACAAACGCGACAAATTGTGGATTAGATTCCCACTCGAGTAAATGAAATATTTGTATTTCCTTGATCTGGTGACGAAACGAACGAACGTTGAGTTCCGCCATTCAACGTGAAAGCCTTCAGAATTCGACGGAAAGTGAGCAACGGAAGTATCTTAAAGGGTACGAAGTGTTTTAACTCTACGTTCGCAGTTTGCCTTCGCCTACCTTGCTATGTACAGTTTTTGAATAAATTCATTTATTATATCACTTGTTATCTATCATTAAAATATCTATTTATAAGTCACTCCTCATATTAGGTGAACACGTACGCGTGGCCGTCCACAGTGACGATTTTTTCAAAATGTCGGTCGCCGGAAAGTGTGACGTTGTTTTTAACATTGCTATAAAAAAATATTATATATCGATTAAGTATTATCATTTTAAAAAGAAATATGACCCTTTTTAATGGTACCAATTAAAATGGCCTATCAAATGGAGAATGTTATATTAGAGCTGTAAACAATATTGTGTTTGTTTGACTTTTTACACATTAACTTTCACAGCAACACGTGTATAAGAGTCAAAATATTTACGTACATATGTTCCAAAACATCATCTTCTTTATGTTTATTATTCCTTTGTTTCATATTAGATTCTTTATTCGTAGTCGAATTGTTGGTGCTTAAAGAATTATTTTGTAGTAACGTCGAGAAATAGGAAACTCGTAGTACTCGTAGAAAATAAACTTTTTAAAATTAAGGCTAAGGATGTGATGAAACTTAAATAAACATTATTTTTATAAGCATTTTTACCTCAAAAGAAGAAGTTAAAAAAAAAAGAAAAAAAAAGAACAGTTATAGAATCACTTTGTTGTCCTTTTGTAAAGATAGTTTATCTCTAGATGGCGTGAAGGTATAAGCTGAAATTGATATCAAATATCCAGGTCTCCGGTTCCTTGGAGCACAGAAAATATTAAGTTGCTAAATCTACTTTGCATGGACCTACAACATGAAAATACAACAGAGAGTTCTGTGGGCGAAACCGACTCGCACTTGACCGATTGTATATTCCAATTTTGTACTAGATCGTGGCGCCGGCCAACTTGTTAAAATAATGATAAAATAACAATTATTTGCATAAAAATATTTAATTCGCACTATATGTTTGCCGTTTATATTCAGGGAGCAGACACCTCGACTTATTAGCGTAAAACTATTTATTTTATATTTAGTGTCCACATGAAACGTTATTGTTCTTCGGTATATTTCCATGATGTAAACAAAGTGATGCAAGGTGATATATGTTTTATTGCTTAATAATGATATTTTTACTTAATAATTATACTATGACTACAATTTATACATTATATTTCCTGAAATTACGAACTGGCTAGTGTAGAACGTTATGAAATTTTTATTTATAGTGTAGATATTGCCGACTCTGAGAAGTCTAAGTTCGACTATAACCTTCGTCACCCAAAATGCCAATAATTAGCATCAAAAATATATTTGCAACAGTATGAATTACTATAATATTTGAGGTGGCCGTGGCGCTGCGGCACCGCGTCTCATTGTAATCACGACGATTGTAGATTCGATTTTCACTCAGGAGAATGTTAATTTTATTAACTATTTTAATTTACTCGCACCGATGACAAGATAAGCGTGGCTTGGAGTTACGGCGTATAAAAATGAAATGTCTCGAAAATTAGGTGAAATGTGGGGAGCTGTTTTCTCTGCTTAATTCGAGATACAGTGTGAAGTTTAATTAAAATAATTTATTAAAAATACAACAGAATATCATGTATTTTCAGCCGGCCATGCAAAACATAGCAGATACGTGAACGTAAAAAAATATAAGGAAAATATTGAACAGATACATTTTATTGATAAGACCTTCTCAAGAAGGAACCAAGTTAGGAACCTTGCGATTAGCGAGAAATCAACAGAAATTTATACAGTAAATAAAAATGTTGTTCCTGTCCTTTACTGAATTCGTGGCTCTGAAAAAGACTATTAATTTACTGAATTTGAAAACTGAGAAGTTTTGCACAAATATCGTATTCTTTTATTTATTTCAAAAAAGTATATTATATTTTCTTTTATTTAAATATATATCAGGGGCAAGAAAGTAATTCACTTTCTTGTAATAAGGAGAAGGGTTATGTTATGTTATATGTTTGTCATTGTAAATTGTTATTGAGATTGCAGGAGGAAGAGAAACATGTTCATTAATAAACAAAATATGTAAATATGTTCCTTAATAAAAAAAATATGGTTGCTACCAGAAGTCCAGAAGTAGTTGTTCGTCTAGTTAGACGAATCGCGGCTTTGAGCTTTGCCACTTAGCAGTCAAATGGGGAACGGTCGGTGTTTTAATATAAGGGTAGTTCTGCCACCTTCATATATGGACAAAATAGCCTGACTGCCTGAGGCTTAAAAAATTATATATATTTTTTGCTTCAACCTGAACTCGCAAGCTTCAATGTGTATCTCGCACATAGCAGATTAGGCAGATGGGACCTTGTAAGACACTCCGTTCTCCATTTTCCGCTAAATTCTGGAAGCATTGCGTGGCGGTTTCATTTCCTAAAGTCCGGATTGAACCAACAACCTGTCGCGTTTACTTTCACACGCTGGTGCCATTGTGTCACGATAGACCTAAACATTTATTTTTTGTTATTGTTGATAGTATAATTTAGTCCGTTTCGGCATTGAACTTAACTCGAGCCACGTGATCTTGCACGCACATAGCCACCATTATGACGTAAATCTACGTCAGTTCACGGCAGATGGTTTACGTGAAGTTGGTGAGACGTATGTTTATATTTTGTTTTAAAGAACATTTATTTATAATTAGTCCGTTGTGCGCTACGGTAAATTAGTAACATTCTAGGCTCTTAACCTACAAAATGTATTCTAATATTTAAATCGGAATATATTGAGGCCAGTCGTGGCGCAGAGGCAATAAGTGGGACTGGTTGTCGATTCGATCCACTCGAGTAGATGAAATATTTACTTAAATTTATATTTCCATTTGAGGCAAAGCGTGGGGTTTAGTTCTGCCACTCAACACGCAATGCCTCCAGAATCCGGCATAAAGTGGGGAACGGAGTGTCTTAACACAAAGTTCTCCCTGCCTGTGAGGGGGAGACAGAGTGAAGCTGATTTATTTGATTTTATTATTATACCTATATTCATTAATTCGTCCTCATACTTAAGTAGCTGACAAACGGATTTCTTGTTCTATAAGTGTCACTCAAGACTAATTGTTATAGTAAACTCGATGTTAATATACTCGTGAACACGTTACAATTGTAGAGTAAATACAATAAACAATGGTGTTTGCATACGGTACCTATCGATATATACGTAGGTGTATATACGTACAAATAGGTATTAGTATTATCTTATTAGGTAAGGTATGGTTCTTTGGTTATGGCGTTCCGATCGTGCCAGTAGAGCACATACCACTTCGCCGTAGGTAAGATATATAGGCATTACCCAATAAAAAGAGCATGAGTCTGTTGAAATCTCTCAAAAATGAGTCAGTTCCCATTGGACTCAATTATCTACATCAAATCTTAATTGTGCATCTTTAAATATGTTAGACTTACCTTCTATCAAGTTATCTTGAAAAGCAGCGTGAGATACGTGAAAATTAAAGTAAAATACTATTTTATATAGATTAATACTTTTAATTTGTAACATTAATACTGTAGGTAAGAGAGGTAGGGGGAGACCTCGGTTGACCTTCGAAAACACAGTATCAAAGATACTGGAGGAAGGTCACGTAAAAAGCATGAGGATCCCCCGGAGGGCATGTATGAAGAGGTTGATGACAGTGGACGAGGCGAAAGAGGTATGTAGAGACCGTAGCGTTTGGCGCTCCGTTCTCTCTGACTACCCCGCTAGGGATAAAGCGTGAAGTTAAGTTAAGTTAAGTTAATACTGTAGGTTATATATGTTCCATGTTTATATTTACTAATCTTACTAAAATATTGAATATAGAGGCCAGGCGAGGCGCAGGGGCGTGTAACTGTAAACGCGACAACGCGCGGTTTGGTTCTCAATCCAGAAAATATAACGTTTAATATTCTTGTATTTTATATTTACGCAATTTTTTTTTTATATTAAAGCAATTTTATTTTATGTTAAAGCAAGTGCGGCGTTGAGTTTCGCCATACAACACGTAATCGTCTCCGAAATCCGGCGCAATGCGGGGAACGGAGTGTGTAAATGGGTGACTTAACACTAAGTTTCCTCTGCCTACCCTCTGTGTGCAGGATA
Organism: Heliconius sara; assembly: GCA_917862395.2. Taxonomy (NCBI): domain Eukaryota; kingdom Metazoa; phylum Arthropoda; class Insecta; order Lepidoptera; family Nymphalidae; genus Heliconius; species Heliconius sara. The sequence goes on along the minus strand of OU860797.2, from coordinate 17,584,270 downwards.
CAGCGTGAAGCTGATTTAATATATATTTTTAAATAAATAAGACAAGAAAAGTAAAGAAAAACAATTATTACAAAATAAACAAGCACTTTAACAATTCGCATAGCATGTATGTAATCTAATAGCGACCATGACATTGACATGTGACAGTAATGCAACAGGTAGGTTCCGCTCATTATGTTCCATTTCACCTTGGAAACAATATTGAGTTTTGTTTTTTATCTTTCCGCGTTTCCTGCATTATTGTTTAATAAGAAAGAGACTACGGAGAGAAAACTCCGCAAAAGACTGACTAATTACCACTAAGGTTATATTTTTTTTATTGTAGGTTTTTTTGGCCTGTCTGTTTCATCACAGCTCTACGTTTTAGTACATTTTCTGAAAGTCCAATCGTAATTTATTTATGTTTTACGCAGAAAGAATAAATAAATTAACAAAATACCTAACGGATTATGAGAACTTCCAGAAAAATAATTATTCTCCGTCACTAGTTTGATTTTGAGATGATGTGTGTGGTAGAACTCAACGCCGTACATGACCTCGCCGTCCCATACCTAAACGGGAATTCACCGGGAATACGAGGTTGGTCTGATCGATAGATCATCAATTTCGAGTCACCCTCCTCGTAGGGCACTGTAACTGCGTTGTGTTAGTCTATTAATATTATAATAAAAAAAATATATCTTGCTTATTAGAATAGCAAGATATGTTTTTTTTCGCAATAATATTTTATTACATTCCAGTACTACTAATTACTATTTATGTTATTTATTATATATTATTTAATATGGGCTTGGCTTCATGAAGCCATACACCTACCAAAATTATAAATGGGCATAATATATATAATTTTGGTAGGTGTCAGTCAATGCACGGTGTAGAATATAAAGCGCTCTCGAAAAATAAACATCACTTTTTTACAATTTATATAGTTTAAAAAATTGTGAAATAAATATATAACAATAAGGTTATAAACAGATATATTGATATAATTAATAGATGCTGAGAAAATAAACTATAACGTTAAGGGTTGTAACCCTTATAACTCCCTTAATCTAAGGTTTAGAGACCAACAGAATGATGTGTAGGTATTTCAGGAAAAAAGCAATACATATAAAAATAATTAATTAAAAGTGCTTATCGGACTAGACCCTTTAAAAGTGACATTCTCTCCATTTGCAGGTAAATTAAGTGATACCATATTTTACTTAACATTTTGGCAACTGGATAAGAACTCGTAAAGGTCAATTGCTGACCAATTATTCATCTTAATCATAATCATCAATAATATATGTAAAATTTTTGCCTTGACCTCCAATTTCCTTAAATATATAAATATGTCTTGCAATATTATAAATATGCTATAATCCTGGGGATATTTAAGTAATACCATATTAGATGGTCATATTTTTAAATCATAATTAAGAGGTTTTCGCTTTTCCCGTTCCAGTTAGTTGTGCATATAACAAAAAATGAAGGAATTTTATAAGTAGTTCTATTGTATTTTTTTTAAGAAACGAAAGATACTTAAACTAAACACGGCAGTTGATTTCAATGCCCCCTATGGAAAATTAATTATTTGAATTGTGTAAAAAGACAAAACGCAGCGTTAAGCTCCTTCACTCAGAACGCAATGTCTCGAAAATTACAGAGAACCTGGGAGACGGAGTGTCTTAACACTAGATTTATTCTACCTCTGCTATATATCGTGAAATTGATAGAAAAACAAAAGATAAAACATATGAATAAAATATATTACTCGTGACGCGATCGATAACACGAGTGAAACATAGGCTCGTCTCAAAATATAACTTTCGATTATCATGACAACAAAGGGACGCAGCTGACAATTGTCTCTCCGTACGAGGTTCAATTTCCACTCACAAAAACGTTAGTCTTTGTACCTATACCTATATATTTAGGAGATCAGTTTCATTTCACTTTTAGAAAGAATCTTATGTTTTGATTAAATCTACAAAGCAACACCACATATTGACAGTATAGTAAACTTACAGTAAGTATCTTTTAAAATAATTAAAATGTATTAATTATTTTCAAGCATTTACTCGTATCCCATTCGTACTCGTACCCTACTTTAATGGGGCCCAAGAGGCACAAGCGTGCGACTGTAAACGCGATGGTTGTAGATTCGATTCCTAGTCGGGGTAATGAAATATTCAATATTTTCATTTTCTCGCTCTGCTAACGCCAAAAGCTGTATTGAGTTACACCCAATGCAAATAAATTTTGACTGAGAATGGGGGAAACTTATTGAAAACACAGTGTCTTAAAATTACATTTCCAGGGTCCTCTGCGTACCCTGCCATGTGCAGATGGGATATGAATATGGGATATGGCGTGAAATTAAAAATGACAAAAACATTAAATAATCATTTCCTAATTAAGCTTTGAGTTTGATGTGCTTAGCTAGTAGAATAAATTATACAAATTATAATTTTATAGATATTTACTGCACGTGGAGTGTGATTAGTGGAGTATGATTTGCAAAGTGGTATATAATATATATGAGCTCTGCTACGTGATACTTACCGTATTCCCACTTATTCAGATTTTCAAGTACCTACTAGAATGAACATTAGGTATAAGCCATCCAAAGCAAATATTACAACTTACAAATTAATAGAACCGATTCCTAAAAGTATTATTTTTTATCTTTTCCTCTTAATTATTTTAAACATTGTCAACATCAAAAATTTTGTATTAAGATAAAATTTATAGATACTGCTCTATAAAGTTTGGTAAATATAAGTGGACATAGAATACGACAGAAATGTTATAATTCCTGTTAAGTCACTCCGCTTACCAACATCCGAGTTCTAGAGGCATTGCGTATTGAGTTTTCGAAACTCTACCGACGAATTTAAACAGAGCGAAGAAATGATAACATTAAATATATTATTTCTTCGAGTGGGAATCGAACCTACAACGTGTCGCGTTTACAGTCCCACGCTTGTGCCCCTTGTGCCATTTATAAAAGGCATGTAATGAATATCATCAAACTAACATATTCATCTGATGTACAACGGTATCTTTAAAACAAAAAGCGTAAAATAGTCTTTTAAGTAAATAAGTATGCCGATATTCAATTGATATTGTTTTAAAGCCTACATAATATAAACATACATTATAGTAGAGGACCACCATTGAGTTATGCGGGTGATGATACTGGAATTCGCAATGTGAAAATAAAAAGTCTTAACAAGATTGTACTTCATTGTGTCTGACTGTGAACATGGTGGTTGTAGGTTTAGCCCCACCCGTTAGAAATGATTTGCATTTCTCCGCTTTAATAGGACAATTCAGAGCATATTGAGTTCTGCCATTTAGCAGTCGATGTTTTAATTTGTCCGGAACACGAAGAACGGAGTATCTTAACTCTATGTTTTCTCTACCTTCCCTGTTGTATACAGAATAGAGCATGACGCTGAAACATTGACATTATTCTTAGAAAATTGGAACATTCTTTTTTTGGGCTTCTGGATATCGAATCTGGATAATATTAGCCATTTTATTAAAATCCTTTATTTTAAGTGCCAACATTCATCTTATAGGAATTTGAATTACCAAGCTTCACGTGCAATCTGATACATTTCATCTGCGCCACGACGGCGCCAATATCAGCGATATAATGAAACATTAATAGTCACTCATAAATTGTATTTGCATAACACAATCAACCTCTACACATAACGTACAGAGTTTATCATCATTTTACAATTTTTTTGCTGGTTCCTAAATCTATAGTGTATTTTCTATATATACATAGATATACACTTAAACCATCAAACAACATGATGAATGGTCGAAATTATCTAAATTTTAGTTGTTAATGTGTATAATACCAAATGCGCACGCGCACGCTTATACTCTAATTTAACATACAGTACAGTATCGCGACGCTTTTAAATGAGCGCGGACGTGTGTCAAATTGAAAACAATAAAAACAAAAATAATATTTGTAATATTTCATCTTTTTTGTGAATTGTTTCTAATGAAAACATCTTAAGATCGAAAGTTATTTATCTAAATAAATTTAATGATGCAGTAGTTAACAAGGCAACTATTATTGTGAATTAAGTGTTTTATTTTAATATATAATATTTTCAAATGTTTCCATAAAATAAGAAAAAGCCAGTTAGATGCTTAAAACTGATAACATCAGCTGCTTAACAGGGAAAAGTGTATCGAAAACGAGTACCACTCACGCGCATCATTCCTAGGACCTATTTTAAGCTCTACTAATATAGAGCGTTTCAAGCACAATCAATCCAAGATTTGTTGAAATGAGTGCAACTCCTGAATCCCCGACTTCATCGACCGCTACCCCGGATGACACCCCAACTGTCTCACCATCTCCCGAAGTAATAAATAAATTCAACTTTCTAAGACATGCAAAGAACGCGAGAAAGAACCCTTTCGTAAAAGCTCGTCCGTTTTTGAACCGAGAAAGTTCTACGACAGAATTGTTTTCAAGAGAAAACTCGAGTTCGGACTTCTTTCAAAATTCTCGACTGAACTTATTCGATACAGTGCCGAAGCCTGAAGCAACTGAAGGATTTGGCAAGGTAAATTCATATTCTACTAGTGTTTATATATTCTCCTATATTCTTTTTAATGTACAAGCGTAATTTTTTTTCTATTTTATTATAATAGTTACTTATCGTTTCGTTATTTTTTTTCTATTTTATTATAATAGTTACTTATTCGTTTATAGATCAATTAAAAAAATATTCGCTTATACTAATCGATGAGAGTCGATTTTCATTTAATCAATGCGAATTTGTGTCACGAGCTATTAACAAAGTAACGCTGTTAGTCCTATCGCGTCTCCATTGGCTGGGATTAAGACTTGAACGACAATATCGATTTTATTCAAATAGCTCAATTAACCGAGGCGAACCAAACCATACATTGTTAAAGAGTGCTGCAAAATACTGTAAAATATGTTTAGTTTTATAATTGGGAAAATGGTTTATTAAGATAACAAAATCTCTATTTATTTTGCCATAGTTTCTGTATTACTAATTTGAGGGTATTAGTCTAGACTTATATCCGTCTAGTTTAAATATTTATATCTTCTTTACTTTTACATAGTGTAAAACAAAGTACTTTTCGAACAATGCACACTATTATCTTTCAAACTAAGCAACTGATTGTAAATCGTTTGTCCCTACTAAAATAATTAAATAAGAAGGAGGTGAATAATACAAATATGTTTATTTGTACATAATATTTTGTTTAGGTGTATCCCGCACAACGTATGGGCAGTGAGAGTTGGGCAGAGCGTGTCTTAACACTGGGCTCCTTCTGTGTATCCTACTGAGTGTGTAAAAAAATATGAATAAACATTGTAAAAAAAACTATATACTCGTATTTTTCTGCTATGAGTCGTTATTAGCTAGTTTTTCATGCAATTAGGATGCAGTCAATATAATTACCGTTGCGATCCAATTTGCAGTAGTTTTATTTTGCAGCTAATGCCGAAAGTACTTTCCGCATTAGCTGCAAAATAAAACCTTTTTTGTTCTGCAGAAATGTTGCAGTTGTCTTTTCTGCAGAAATGCCTGTCTTAATGGAAACGGAGTGTCTCACCACTAGGTTCCCAGGTTCCTTTTGTCTTGCTATGTGCGGGTGAGGGATATGCCCTGAAAGTCATAAAATAAAGCTAAAAAAAATTATGTGAAAAGAAAAAGAAAATGTATTTATACTTAGTGTTTTAAACTATTTTGTCACTTTAAAAACCATAGATTATAACATTGATAGTTAATTAAGAACGTAACGTGGAGGAGTGGGTGGGTGTAGGTAGTTGTGGGTTCGTTGAAAAGTTAAAAGGATGTTTATAAATCATTTCATCAATATATATTTAATTTAAACGTGTGTGTTTATGTGTTTTTATGTTTTGTGGAAAATATTTACGTGAAACATTTGCAAACAAATAAAATATGAATTAAATCCAACAGGCCAGACTTATAGAGAAATGTTGATGTAAAACGCAAACAAGTTCAAGGTCATTTTGATTTTGAGCCATTAACACTACAACACTTATCCGGCGTTTTGTGTTTAATGCATATATGTATACTGTAATATATACTTATTTAATTATGTTCTTTAACAAGTATATAAGGTAAACTAAAATACGTCATACATACATATCTTATTATCATAAAAAGCAATGTAAGGTTAAAATTTATCTTTAGTTAAACTATTAGTAAAAATATTAATGAATAGATTTAGACTTAATATAAAATTATTCAGGTTTTATAGCCAATACCAATAGAGGAGGCCTTTGTCGAAGGACAAGCTGGAAAAGAGGAGTCATCTTAGATTTAGAGAAATGTTAATTTAGTTTCAGCAATAAAGGCTTATTATTATTATTATTATTATTATTATATAGCCAATACAATTTGTAATTACATACAAGACTTCTTTCCATCAAAATTTAAAAGAATGCAAGCAGTTCATTTTCATTTCAAAGTAATATTTAATAGTATTGTACCGATGCCAAATTCTATGTAAGTGGGTTAAATATAATTCGTACACGTCAATAATGTACATTTGTATTGGCAATTCATTTGGAAAATTTTATATGTTTAAATTATAATTTAAAATTAATCATTTTATATCTACTTCATAATTTACGCATTGCAGCTTCCTTTTGTTAATATAGCTTGTTCATAATTTGTATAATTCGTTTTTATTACCTTTGCCTAGTCCTATCATTACAGTAATTTAAAATTCCATTGTTCACAATAAAGTAAACAAGGAAATGTGCCGTGCCGACGTGGCATTGTGTGTTGAGAGGCAGAACTCAACGCCGCGCTTAGCCACGACACCAGAGCGAAGAAATGGAAATATAAACTTAAGTAAATATTTCATCTCCTCGAGTGGGGATCGAACCCTTAACCAGTCGGTTTTACAGTCACACTTCGTGCCACTGCGCCACGACTGGCCTACTGGCCTAAGAAATTTTTAACGAAATTTTAAATTTATTAAAAATTTACTGGCTCTTTAAAATTGAATACATATAACCGGCTACTATTTAGAGTTTAACGTTAGTTAAACTGCCGGTTACGGCTAACTTTAGAATTTAGATCCAATAACAAAGAAACTTATAAATTCTTTCTTTAGGTACGATTATATTCAAAGTTTAAGTCATCGGTGAATTCATCGAGGACTGTTACATATACACTTAGCTTATCAACTCACGCGTCTCATGTGTCTGTCTATCTGTTTATGTCATTGCTCCTGATGACTGCCATTGCCCATTATATTATCTTATCATTTATTTATTATTAAACGACATTGTAATAGGAAGCGTATCTATACTGCTTTATATTCATTTGTTCAGTAAAGTTAAATTTTTAAGCACTATAGTAAAATTTTATACTAATTTAATGGTTTTCCGTTCTTCCTGCTTTTTCTGCTACTTTATTTTGGTAAAATTATTAGTAAACGTAATATTAGGTCACTCCGTCCTCAATTTTTAACTTACTGCATTTCGGGTGGTAATACCCAAAGCATTCTCTTGTGAAAAAAAAAACAATGATAGCATTTCTTGTTGCGTATATCAACTAAGATGCTGTGATCGGACTGTATTTTAATATTACAAAATAAGTAACAATTACGGAATCATAATATGTAATTTATGTTTACCGGTACATTCATCTTGGAAAGAAAATGAACGTCGATATAAAATTTGATACCCGATATGGAATTTTATAAAAAGTGTAGGTTTAAACTATTTCGAAATAATTTTAATTTAAATGAAGGGAAAAATCCGGATATTTCATCTCTGATGTGTAAATAAGAAAATTTGCTTTAAATTATTTATTATTTTATTGAATAAATTAAATAGTCTTTTATATTTGATAATTGCTTAGAAATACCAGCCAAAATAAAAAGAACTGAATTGAACATTACCACCGAGTACCTACTCACCGTCCTTAGATGGTTGAATAAAGTCAGCTTCACGCTGTATTTCGCACACAGCAGGGTAGGCAGAGGGAAATTAGTGAAAGACCCTGCGTTCCCCACTTTCTGCCGAATTCCGGAGGCATTGCGTGTTAAGTGGCAGAACTCAACGCCGCGCTTTTCCTCGACACCAGAGCGAAGAAATGGAAATATAAATTTAAGTAATATTCTCATCTCCTCGAGTGGGGATCGAACCCACAACCAGTCGGTTTACAGTCACACTTTGTGCCGCTGCGACACGACCGGCCTCCTGAACCGGCCTGGTTGAATAAAGGAAGCAAGTAATTTTACTGTAGCCGTTAAAAATGTTAAAGTTATGTTTAAATCTACACGTATAATCCGCAGCAATCATTTTTATATAAATATTAAAGTCAAATTTTACTCTTTTTCAGAACCATTAAAGATAAATAAAATATGCGCATATCTTATGAGTACGTTACACGCTGGGATCTTAACCCTCCTCCTACAAAAAAGAGTGAAGAGTGGAACCAGGAATACTATTAAATATTTCTGTCGACCCTGTAATGGCGTTATCATGTACGAGATTGGATGCAACCCTTATTAGCATATATTGTCAAATTTATTCTTTGGGAAAAGCTTTTACGTATATAGTATAAGTAGAATATGACTTTGGTATCCGTTCTGTTAAATTCCTTATATAATCTCGTATCATAATTTTTAAATATATTATTTTCTTGTTAAGTGTATGATGTGTTGAATCATTCATTACCTGCCTGTACTATGGTCTCTAATTTAAAAATAAGGAAACGTTATATGATCACATTGCTGTACGTATAATTGGCTGACTTTCTGTTGGTCTGACGGACAGACAGACATGTATGTTTGTCCAGACCATTTCTATCAAAATCGCATGGAGATATCAAGTTTAAATTAATCTAAAGTCCCACGGAAAACAAACAATCAAATTTCTAATTTAAGGTAATCAAGGGATATGAGCGTTTATGCTTCGTTTCAGTCGTATTTAGTTGTACTTCAAGTTGCTGATTTAGAATTATGAAATTTAGCACGAAATGAGTACCGAAAAAAAAACGACAGAATAAAATTTCGCAAAAAATGTTAATTTTAATCAAAATTCGTAACACGCTCTTACTTTTTTCTTCAATATTATTAACTTTTATAAGTTGTACTTCTTGTTTACTATAATAATGAAAGGTCAAAGTCCGACTTGTGCTTGATCGGCTTTTTATTTTCTTTAGTGCTTATTCATCTGTGAGTTGTATGAATGATATTTGATAGTTTTTTAACACTTACAAGCGACTGAAAGACGTTTGAACTTCAACAACACATTATAGTCGGTACCCAATTTAAAGACTTAATAAAGACGTAAGAGAACATCACGAACGGCTTTTTAACTCATATTGAATTTGGTCACGACATCATTTAAGTTGGCTAGCCATTAGTAAGCTACTCATCTTGACGAGCAAACACAGATTATGTAACGCTTCATTTACACCTTATTGGGTTTGTGATGGAAAAAACATATTGATCGAAAATTATTCCGAATTACTATGGTGGCACCAGGTATATGCTATACCTGTCATACGCCTATCAAAACGCGGTATCACAGTAAACGTTGATATTTGCAAGCAATTACCGAGTAGTTTGAAAAATTAACTGCAGTTTTTTTCATTCACTTTAAGTAAAATGAATAAAAGAGATAGAGGAGGAGTGTGGATAGAGGAGATCCTATATATATAAGACACTTCCGTTGCCCACTCTCCGCCGAATTCTACTTAGTCATTATGTGTTGAGTATCAAAACTCAACGCCACATTTTATCTCGTTACCAGAGTGAGAAAATGAAAATATTAAATATTTAATTTCCTCAAGTGGAAATTCAACACTCAAGCCGCAACCTCTCGCACTTACAGTTTCACGCATGAACCCAAGTAGCGCTGAGGCATGGCCATGGCCAGGCAGACTGGACACAGGCATCTACATAACAGAAAGAAAAAGAAAGTGTTTTTGAATAAAAAAAAATCCAAGACGCCAATGCCTCAAAAAACTCGTCGGGAAGTAGGGAACAGAGTGTCTTAACTAGGTTCGGTTTGAGGTTCCCTTTGACTACCCAGCTGTGTGCGAGATATAGCGTGAAGCTGATTATTTTTTTTAAACAAAAGCTGATGTACTTGACGACATTCTATATCCTATTCCTAAAACAGAGTAGAGATCACAATACACCCATTAAATTGAAATATAAATTGCGCATTCAAATATATGACGTGTGATAGCGACAGAATACTTATATCAGCAGATCTGATAGATTTTTTTGGCAAGTTTTTCATGTTTTTTTTAAGTGTATGAAAGATCAAATACAGAGTCAAATCTTCAAACAATACGATAATTAGTTACAAATCACACTGCTTGTCCTTATTAACTAGCGACACTCACAGTTTCGCACGCTTGATCTACATAATTATAATTTACTAGTCCGCATTACTTTCATTTTCTAATAATAATATCATTTTAAAATACAAAACCAGTACCTATATCGAAAAGTGAAGTTTCAGCTAATTCAATAAAACAGTTATTTATAGCAATTTTGACGAACAATATTCATTAAAATGATTCAACTTTTTTTAAAAAAAAAAACCAGTTGTAATAGAAAAACCTTAAATAAAAACTGAATAGCTTGTTTACAATTCTGCTACTGGCCTCTGTTCCTCATATCCTGTGGCCGAAATAAGTACTTACAAAATAACAGTGCTATAATAACAGTTTATTGGCCTACAATGGGATAACATCTATTCGATCGTCAGATTTAGGTGCCGAGTGTTGTCTCTGGACTATGGAGTGATAAGTGTGGATATAACAATGATGATAACTGCCGTATGTAATTTATATAGTTATTTATGTATTTTAAATTAAAATTGAATCAGCTTCACGCTGTATCCCGCACACAGCAGAGTAGGCAGAGGGAAGTAAGTGTTAAGCCACTCCGTTCACCATTTTTCCGCTGAATTCCGGAGGCATTGCGTGTTGAGTGACGGAACACAACGCCGCGCTTTGCCTCGAAAGCGAACCCAATTAATTTTAAACATATACTTGAAATTTAATATTAATTTGTTGTATTAAATTATTCGCGATTATTAAATTTAAGTATTAAATTTATCGATTTATAATTTGTTTGATTGAGACTTGCTATAATAATCCGTTATATTGCAAAACGTGAATTATGCATTGTTATTATTTAAAATTGGTTACTAAATTAATTTTATATTTCTCAAGAGAATTCTTTAAAAAGACTGTACTACAATAAAAATAAAATATTACCTATAGTTGTACACGTAAAAACTATATTTATGCGTATGTTTGTCTAACATTCGGTTAATATAAATATATACTGATATAGTCTCAAGGATAAAGTGTAGTAGAACAAATTGCTTCACTTGATATACGCTTGAATTTATATGAGGTTATATATTCAATGCCCCTTTGAAGTAACAGATGTTATTTTCGTGACATTCCGAATTAAATAAAAAGATGTCTGTGGTAAGCCGTTTGATGTAAAATCGTTATCAACTCGAGTGATTTCTTAATTGATGATATAAAAAAAATTGTCTAAAAACGTCATTAGGTAGAGAGGAAGTGTCTGATTGTAAACACGTTGATTGTTAGTTTGATGCCCGCTCTGGTGTGTGTTATTTCAGAAACGTTAGAAAAACGAAGAGAATTTTTTGAAAAAATTCGTAAATATATCCTAAAATTTTGTACGTATGTTTTATCTTAATAATTGGCTCTCTGTATATGTATATTAAAATACATTAAATTGATAAACTATAGATGAGAAGTCGCGAGTAAAAGTATTAGTTACATATAATACTGTTTAAAAATTGGAGAGATATAAGCTTTAGATAATTCAGTTAGCTCTAAACGTTTTCAACCTTGCTCAGTGACCTAGAGATTATTATGTACTCGTAAAAACTGTTTGATCTCGTAACCTGGTCAAGTGTAGGGCGAATTGTCGTAAGGATATATTGGAAATGTAACTTGAATCACGTTAATAACCTTTTTTATATTATAATGAACAAAAAATATATCAGTATAAAAAGTATACCTATATATAAAAGAAAGGAACATAAAAAGATTCTACCGAAAATAGATTCTGCCGCCCCGCAACTAGTACTTAGGCTCTACTCATAGATTTTTTTAGAGAAAAGAACGAAATTGTCATTGAAAAATACCAAAATTTCACCTAATAAGAACTTCAAGAAATCGTATTAGTCACTATGGAACGCCATCTATCACTATTCAGTTAAGAAAAATGTTTAATATCGATATACTACCAAAAGTCCATAGATAATTTTTAATTTAATAATCAGCTTTACTTCTGTTTTCTAATAAAATAATTTTTAAAATAATATCTATTTATACCTATATCGATAGGAAAGTTTCTACCAATTCAATTTATAGCAATTTTGTGGAACAACATTCTTTAAAATGGTGTAACTTTTTATAATTAAAAACTGATTAAAATAAAACAAGCACTAAAGTGTTTCGGGAAGATTGCCGACATACTATAATGAAAGCAAAAAATAAATGCAATTAAATCGGTTAAGCTGACTCTGGGATTAGCGTGAACAAACACACAGACATGAACCTGTTGACAATGAATCCCGCAACATTCGATGAGCCCAATATCTTTTATGATTTCAAAATATTTTAAAAAATATATAAAAGTTTACTGGATTATAGTAAAATTATAAATGACAAGTAGAAATCGTCTTTAGCAAATCGTGTCATACAAAAGTTGTCATACATGTATCTATGAGGTAGCAAAAACCAGGAAAAATTGTCACCAAATTGCCGCCCTTTTAATTCTGCCGCCTTAGGCCCCTTTACAACCTGCTGGTAAATCCCCGATATTGAGGCAATGATACTCGTAGTATAGTCCATTTCGCATTAATTGTATGCCTGGAGTTTTACATGTAGTTTTATATTGTATATAAAATATTGAACCTGATATACAAATTATATGTTTATACGAGTGTTACTTGATATCCATTTCTCCACTTACAGCTCCGGAATACGTGTATGGTTGAATGCTGGAATTCAAAACCGCGCCTTGTCTTATCAGAGTGAGGAACTTTATACCCTCAATTGGAATAAAATACACAACCATCGCAACAGCCACACACTGACTCACTATTCCTAGATTACTTCGATGACCTCCTATAATATTAATAATGTAACAAAATATATTTGTTTCAGGGCGTTTCGTTCATAGGATGGCATCAGCGGACGAAGTTAGAGCGCGTATTACTTATCGTAAGCGCTGTATTATTGGTGATAGTGTTGCTGGCTATTAGTATAATGTTGACCGTACGTGGCGCTGTTAATATACCCGTACCACCGTGTTACCAGCCTGAGCCTAGAGGTTTGTATTTTATAATATCATTTTTCTTTTCCCATAATAAATTTAAGGTAATATTATAATGTTGTAAAAACGTATGGACCTACCAAGTTCTAACGGCCCGCATGTGTTTAATAAGGTTGATTTAGATCTAGAAAAACAGTGTTTATACTTTGAATACTCGTAAATTGATTGGAACCATTCTTATTGAAGGATGTGCTTAATTCATAATAATGAAATGTCAATTATCTTTAATATTACTGCATTTTATGTATCATACCACATATTTAGTATTTAGTAGGAATCAGATAGTCATCATGATCTTTACATGAACTTGGGGAATAGAGAGATTTAAGAGGAACGCAAATTCTTAACACTAGGCCCTCAGATTCCCTCCGCCTGCTCTGCAATATGCGGGATACTGCGTGAAGTTAAAAAAAGTTTTCGTGAACTGACGGGCAGCGTCGCAGTTTATTTAGTAACATAATATGGCAAAGTCTCAGGGTTGTTAAACCGAAGGTTGAAGGTCAGTGCCGGAATACGTCCTCTCGTGTACACAAGGTCGCGTTACAGCAAATGTGTTAGCTATTTGTGTTTGAGTATTTTGGTGTTTAAACAGGGGAAATGTGAAACTTTACTACGTCTAAAGTAAGAGCTTCATCAAATTCAAATTGTTGAAGTTCATGTTATACTGGTTAAACCTTATTATGTAAATTTTAGAACAAAATATTAGAAAATTCTAACCGTCTTTATATCTAATTTCACTATTTGATAGTAAATTAAAATAAGTAAACAAGCTGATTAAACTAATCATTAAAAGACAATGGATTTCATCAAAAATAATTTTACTTCAACATTCAATCTGAATGTATTATTGTATGTATTTCATATAGTTATTGATAAGTAGTGATAATAAAATAATAATATTTTTTTTATATACGCACTCATATAAAAATCTTGATGTTAAATTCTTAGCTTAGCATTTTGATGTTGAAATTGTTTTATTATTCTATTAGTGATGTCACTCCCTTGTCTGGTATCGATTATCTCATTCCACGATACCGAGCTCAACATTAAATGGCTCACGTTTCGCAAACATAAAAACTATTGACACAATTGACTGGTATAGTTAACTACGTATAATAGTTCCAAATTATTTTTTATGATAATTGCCTTATAATTACATTTTTTTCTTACTTTAGTTTTGACAATTTAGCCAGAATTCCCGTTTAGGGTACATTGTAAAAAATTTTACTTTTAAGCACTTTTGTTTTTTTTTATTCTTAGTTACATATTATACTAAATCATGGTCCATGAATTTATCGTGTTCATACTTATTAGATATTAGTATAGACTAATATTGTAAAGCCGAAAAGGTTTGTTTGGTCGAACACGCTAATCTCAGAAACGTCTGGTTTGAATTGAAGAATTTTTTTGAATTGCATACCCCGTATCACATCACGTAAATCATTTCAACGTTACCCATTGTACTTGCAGTCGGAGTGACTTCGTGGACTTAAAATGTATCATGTGTTACACGCAACTTACTAAGAGACTATTTCCACTTGACTACGGGCATGAATCTGCTGTTAAAAACTGAAATTTCTTACTTTGTCGTTTCTGGTCAAGAGCGTGTTTTAAAATAACTTTATTTTAATTTTTTTTATCTTAATCTCCTTATAGAGGTCCTATTCAAATCTATTTATTAAATGTTTTAAAAAAAAACATTTTCAGAAGAGAGCAGCGTCTGCCTATCAGGTTCATGCATTTACACAGCCAGTGAAGTAATCAGAGCGTTGGATGTCTCAAAGGACCCGTGTGATGATTTCTACGACTTTGCCTGTGGAGGATGGATCAGAAACAATCCTATACCAGAAGGAAAGTCTAGTTGGGGCATCTTTAGCAAGATAGAACTACAGAACCAGCTTATTATTAGATCTGCATTAGGTAGGATTTCGTTTATTTAATTTGTAGGTTTTCGTTATTTAGACGTAAAAAATCTTATTTTTCTAAATTATATAAGTTTAGCATATTTAAGGTTACTTTTTTAAAATTTATTAATCTATTAATTATTTCAAGTATGTCATGATTAACATCATTTATACAACTTGAAATAGTGATTTTTACTATATTTGATAAAATCAAATATAAACTTTAATAAGTTTACATTAAAATAAATCTAGAACATCTATAAAATTTAATCTAACATAATCCTTCGTACGAGAACTTGTTAACTAAATCGTCAAATTATTATCGCTTACACAAACCACTCGTGGCAGTTTACCTTATTCAAATTAGAGGATCTTTGTGAATTCGTTTACCACCGATTATTAGTGTCTTGTGTGTGATAGCAATTTGAAAGTGATTTTGATATTATTTGAGAAAAACATGGTTATCAGTTGGGCAAATACACTTGCACATGCGTGAAATGGATTGTGGCGTATCGATTACTCTTGTGTAGCGAAAGATGTTATTTTTCTGCTACAATATAACTAATTTTCCTATGTCTTGCTTTGTATGAAATATCTTAGTTTGGATACACTGTATTTGTATGGATAATCCGTGAAAACATTTAATTGCTCAAATATTGTACTTGCATTTTTGTAGTAAATTCATGAACCAAAATCAATCATGAAATATCCATGAATAACATAAATAGCGATAGTTTGTTGAAAAATATATGATTGGAATTTTTAAGAAACTTCTGGTTATAATCTTTTTGGTATTGTTTATAATGTATCTGCATTTAGTTATTAAATAAATAAGTTTTTATATTAATAGATTAATAATATTTTCTTAAAACTTAAATAAAAATATAAACTCAATTTGGTTTCTACAGAAAAAGTCAATACCACTGACCCAGGGGACGCTGAGGCTAAAGCCCGTGTATATTACGATGCTTGTATAGACACGAACGAAACTATAGAGAAGTTGGGTGAAAAGCCCTTAATAAGTATTATAAAGAAACTTGGCGGTTGGCATATACTCTCTAATACATTAGTGAAACAGCACAAATGGGATTTGCAGAAGTTATTACAGGATATTCAAAATACGTAAGCAACTTAGTAACTTTACTCGGTTTCTTCTTTTATTTCAAATTATATATATATATTAGCTTCACGCTGTATCCCGCGCACAGCAGGGTACGCAAAGGGAACCTAGTGGTAAGACACTCCGTTCCCCACTTTCTACCGAATTGAGTGAGTGTTGAGTGGCAGAAATCAACGCCGCGCTTTACCTCGACACCAGAGCGAAGAAATGGAAATATAAATTTAAGTAGGGATCGAACCCACAACCAGTCGGTTTTACAGTCACACTTTGTGCCACTGCGCAACGACTGGCCTCATTAATGCTGATAATAAATTATTATTAATCGTTGTGATAATATTTATTGTGGCAATAATGGATTCCAATTCAATTTATGCGAAGATATTTTTATAATATAAATATTTTCTTGAGTAGGTACATAAAGTCCTATTTTTATCCTATAATGTGCGGAAGACGTATAGCAAAAAATTTATAGTTCTACAGTTTTGGATTTAATGTACAGTAACTAATATTTGTTTCTGGTTTAAAGGTACAATCTAGGAGGACTCTTCAACTGGGCTGTCACAGAAGATGACAGAAACTCATCTAAGCATGTGATCGTTGTAAGTATGTTTACATCAATTAAGTTTTATGAATCTTCAATTTGTTTTAGAGAGATATATTCAGAGATATTCATATAAAGTTAAGTTTAATACTTAACTCATAGAATAAAAACAAATCAAGATCAGAAATTGATCTAACCTTATAGATAAGAGACGACCAAAATAAACGGCTCTATTCTAATTAGGTGATTTTAATCAAAAAGTCTTAGTTAATCAAAAGTTGTTAGTACCTTCTTATTGAAAATTGTCAAAAGCGCGTTTACTATTACTCCTTTAAATTACTTAATATTAACAATATTTTTATTTATATAAGTATAATAAGTCCATCGTATTTTCATCATTGCATCCATAAATAATCACCAACATCCTCCTCCAGCTCGACCAAGGCGGACTAAACCTACCAACACGTGACAACTATCTAAACAAAACAGCCCACAAAAAGGTGTTAGACGCATATCTCGACTATATGACACGTATATGTATATTGCTCGGAGCTAACAAGTCTGAGGCTAGGGCCCAAATGAGTAAAGTTATACAGTTTGAAACCGAATTGGCTAATATAACTATACCCGCGGAGGACAGGAGAGACGAGGAAGGACTTTATAATCCTTATACTATAAAGCAATGGCAAAAAGAAGCGCCTTTCCTAAATTGGTCGATGTTCTTCAATGACGCTTTCAAACTTGTTAATAGAACTGTAAGTTTTGTTTGATGTTTTTATTGTCGACGTGGATTAACATAATTTTATATCTCTATGACTTTTTTAATTAATGTTGTGGCTTAAAATCTTATTTGAAATATCTATATATTAATTAAATCTAGTGGTAGTGAGTTCGATCCCCACTCGAGGAAATGAAATATTTATAAAAAATTGTGGCTTGAAATCTTATTTGAAATATCTATATATTAATTAAATCTAGTGGTAGTGAGTTCGATCCCCACTCGAGGAAATGAAATATTTATAAAAAATTATATTTCCATTTCTTCGCTCTGGTATCGAGGCAAAGCGCGACGTTGAGTTACGTCACTCAACACACAATGCCTTCAAAATTCGGCGGAAAGTGGGGAATAGAGTGTCTTAACACTAGGTTCTTTCTGCCTATCCAGATGTGTGCGGCATACAGCGTGAAGTTTTTAAAAAAATGAAATCTACTATTTCTAAATAAAACGTGTAGGAAATATGAACAAATAAAAAATATAAACTGTCATAGTATACATTTGTTATGCCAATTCTGCATATAATATTGATTTATTATTTACTGTTAAATCTAATAAAATAAAAGTATTTTTTAATTTTTTTGTTTCTTATGTATATATACATACTTGTACTTACATTTTCAGATATCTGACAATGAAAGAATTGTTGTATACGCGCCAGAGTATTTTAAAAGGCTAATGTAGTGTACCGGACACCGTCTCACTGCAAGCACGATGGTAATTTCTCCTTTATGATACGACAAATTGGGTTAGTTAGGTTCTACGACAATGTCTTAAGTTCTTGTGGAAAAATATAATTTTAACGAAAATGGGTGAAAGTGAAATCTTTAGTTTCTCATCACTAGATTCTTTTACTATTCCACTAACTTGCTATATCTTACTAATATAAATGTAAAACTTTGTGAGGTTAGTTGGATGTTTGTTCCACTTTTACGCAAAAACTACTAAACTAGTTTTTATATAATATAGCATATATGGTATATTATATAAATATCCGTCAGGACACAGGATACAATTTTAGTAAATTCTTGTAAATATCACAAGTTTTTATAACTTATATTTCTTTAATCCTAGAACATTAACCAGCTACATGATGTGGCAAGTGTCTCGATCATTGTCAACGTATTTGTCTAAATCATTCCGAGACGCAACCAAAATATTGAGGAAAGCTCTCTTCGGTTCCGAAGGCACTGAAGAGTCGTGGCGTTACTGTGTCACTGATACTAA
Organism: Heliconius sara; assembly: GCA_917862395.2. Classification (NCBI taxonomy): domain Eukaryota; kingdom Metazoa; phylum Arthropoda; class Insecta; order Lepidoptera; family Nymphalidae; genus Heliconius; species Heliconius sara. The sequence continues at coordinate 17,565,314 of OU860797.2, read as the reverse complement.
TAATGCGATTGGTAAGTCTTAATGTATGGTCGTTTTAAATATATGGCAAATTAGTATATTAATGTTATACGAAATGGGCTACAAAAAAAATTTGTAGTTTTTTTAAACCAATAAAATTTAATAAACCAATTTTAAGATTTTTTTGTATTTGTACTGTAAGTTCTAACTTCTGCAAAATTTTGTAATTATAAGTTTAATTTTCAAAGGCACTGTAAGCCTGCATATTTGTTTTTTAAAAGAAAAAACGGTCGTAGTACATAAACAGACAGACGAATAGAGTGATTATATAAGAGTCCTTTTTTTGAGATACGGTACCCTAATTACATTTATTATTATTATATATTTTCCACAGGTTTCGCAGTAGGAGCAATGTTTGTACGAGAAGTATTTCACGGTGAAGCTAAAACCCAAGGAGAGATAATGATAGACAATATTAGAGCTGCTTTTAAGAAACATCTAAAAGATCTAGACTGGATGGACGCCGAGACCAGGGAGGCTGCTGAAACTAAGGCGGACGCTATAACTGATATGATAGGTTAGTTAAGTTGTTATACATTTGTTTTTATTTTCCTGCTTTTGTAAGATTCTCACAGGATTGAATTTCTTAAAACTTTCTTTGTGGTATTGGGTTGTAGATTCGATCCCAGTCGAATGATATGCGTTTCTGATTTCTTTTGTATCTATTGACCTTTTCAGCGGCACTTTTTGGAATAGGGTACAAATCCTGAGATAATACAAGCGCTACGTAGTTGCTTGAGAGAATGTTGATAGTGGCAAAGGAGTCTCTTGCGGGACTCGACTTAGGCTTGCGAACGTCAATTGAGCGAGAAAGTAACTGGGTTCCCTCTGCCCAATCTGTTAAATGCGGGATAAGGAAGTTAATAATTTTCACTGTTAGAATAATCTTATACACATATACAATATTGTATAAATTTAATTTTAACACTAATTTACAGGTTTCCCAGACTACATACTGAATAAAGACGAACTGGATAAACAATATGAGGAGTTAGAAGTGAAACCGAATGAATACTTCGATAATAATATAGCGTTCAACGTTTTTAGTTTAAAACACGATCTCAGGAAATTGGATCAACCTGTGAATAAAACTAAATGGGGTTTGTTTTTATATTTTATTTAGAAAAAGCGCAGTGGCGCAGTGGTGTACTCTCTAATACTCAATCTCTCTAATAAAATATATTATAGAAATATTTAATATTTTCATCTCTTCTCTATGGTAATGACGCAAAAATGTTCTCAATACTTAATGCCTTCAGAGTTCGACAGAAAGAATGCAAGTGTCTCAATTGGAATGGAATATCTCAATAGGGATTCAAGCCCACGCTTGTACGGTTTCCATCATACATACGTTCCGATTTCGTCCCAAGTTTGAGTCCCGCTAAGTTAAAATTTTTGTATATTTAACAAAACAGTTTTTAAAATACGTACATTTGATTACAGGCATGACCCCGTCAACAGTAAACGCATATTACACGCCAACAAAAAACCAAATAGTGTTCCCAGCGGGCATACTGCAGCTGCCGTTCTACGACGGGGACAACCCCAAGAGCGTGAACTACGGCGCCATGGGCGTGGTCATGGGGCACGAGCTCACGCACGCCTTCGACGACCAGGGCCGGGAGTACGACAGGTGAGGCGCGGCGGTGGAGGGGAATGTTTAGTATGTAATATGTACAAGGGAACGCTATGAATAAGAAATTGATTGCTTTCCCTTAGTGCTTAAAAATACTTTTAAAAATTACAAAATCTATCTATAACTCCTACTATATAAAGCTGAAGTTTGGTTGAACGCGCTAACCTCAGGAACGACTAATTCTAATTGTTTATTTTTATGTTTCTAATTAAGAGAAACGTTAATCGTCGTTTATACTATACCTGCCGTAGAGTTACCTCCTTCAATTCAAACATATATCTTTGTTAAAAAAACCTTATTGATTCAACACGAATAGAATTTAACTAGATATGAAGCCGCACTGCTTGAGTTCTTTCCAATATCTACATATATTTAACTTAATTAAAAATATTAAAATATTAATTTTAGATTCGGAAATCTCAATCGTTGGTGGAATAACGCAACTATATTAAGATTTAAGAAACGTACAGAATGCATACAAAAACAATATACTAAATATAAGATGGAAGGACAACATTTGAATGGGAAACAAACACTGGGTAAGTTAAGTGTTTATTTACTTATAGTTATTTACTTTCAAGCTCTATTCCGTATTTAGTAGGAGCTGCTAAAATTTAAAGTTAAGACACCCCATTCTCCCCGCAATGTAACATTGTATGTTGAAAGAAGGATCGCAACGGCGCGCTTTGGCTTGTTACCAGAGCTATAATAGAAAATGGAAATAATTCTCCCAAGCGGGAATCGAATCTACAACTGTCGCCGCAAGCTTACGACGGTATTGGTTAGGCAACCATAAAAAATTGAAGGATTTATTTCATGCAAGAGTACAGAAAGGTGCAAAAAGCGTTGTAAATGAAATTATCATTTCCCCGCTCTATAGATAAAGTGTGCCGTTGGGTGCTGTGGCTTTACATGATTATTACAAAAACTAAATATAGCATCATGAAAAAAAATAACTTACGAATTTCTTACAGAAAATGATGATTTTGTTAAATAAACTTTTATTAAGATTTAGGATAAAAATTTGTTTTAGTATAAAAATTATGGTTATATACCTATATAATTAATAATTATAATTAAAAATGACATTACAAATGGGTAATAATTATAAATCATTGTGCATTTCTAATATGAATTTTTCATTTTTTATTTTCGTTAGGTGAAAATATAGCGGACAATGGTGGTTTGAAAGCAGCTTTCCACGCGTACCTCGAATATAGTAAAGGTGCAAGAATAAACTATACACTGCCTGGACTCAAATATAATCACCGTCAATTGTTCTTTATATCTTTTGCTCAGGTAAATATATATTTTTATTAGCTTATTTTTAGGGTTCCGTATCTTTTAAGAAAAAAAGGAACCCCTATAAGATCACTTTTGTTGTCCTTCGGTCCATCTGTCTTCTGTCAAGAGTTTTTATCTCAGGGACGCTTGGAGATATCAAGTTGAAATTCAAACAATATACTGGGATCTACGGTCCCATGAGAATATTGTATATCTACATTTATTTTAAAAAAGATATGGTCGTTTATATCGCAGTAAACGCGTATTTTGACACTATGAGAGGAATCAAAATTAATAGGATAGTTCCGGTTAGCCTAGATTAGCCTCATTTAAAGCCAGTTAAGTTTAATTAAATATTTTAATGTGTTCTTAAACCTTAATTTCAATTGCAATGACGCTGCAAATTAAGAGTATTTATTTAAATAAAAAATGAAAAGTTTTTTTAACATCTATTTAAGTTCAGTTAAATATTTAAATTAAGCCATAAACTATTGTAATACCAAGTTATAATTATAATTAATAAAAAAAAAGAAATAATATTTTTCTATATAACATTTTTACCATTAATTCCATTTGCCCCATCAGGTATGGTGTTCAGCAATGACGAAGGAATCAACTAAAATGCAAATAGAGAAAGACGATCATACAGTAGCTAAATACAGAGTGATTGGACCCTATATCTAATTTACCTGATTTTTCGCAAGAATTCAACTGCAGACCCGGAACGAAAATGAATCCTGTTGATAAATGTGTTGTTTGGTAAATGTTCATTACTATAAAGTCTATAACTAGTATGTATAATATTATATTTCATATTAGCATAAAAGTGGCCTAACTCAAGAAATTTCTATTTATTTAATATCATGTGAAGTTTATAAACTTAAAAAAATATTTTTTGCTTGAAGTCACGGTGAAGTCTTTACAATATGACATAAAGTCAAATTTTACTATTTAAGGTTACCATAAAGTATAAACAGAGTTTGATTGAAAAGTTAGACCACTTTTATTCTAAGTCGATATAAAATCCAAGTTAATTGCTTTTTTGAATTTTTGAAAAATGTATTAATTGCTGACATATTATAATTTAGGTACTTGCTTAAGACTAGAGACTTGTTCCTTTAACATTACTAATACACGTGTTAAATAAAATAATAAATAATTATTATTTATTTTATAAAACAATATGTTATGACTTCATTAAAAAACAAAAATATATAAAAGCCATTGAAGTTTACTACTATTTGAAGAAAGTTGTATTAATATTGGTTAAGAAAAAATCATAAAATTGTGAAACTTAAGCAAGTATCATTTTGTAGGAGAGTATTTATTATAAGAAATTGTAAATAATGCTTCGGCTACGCTATGTGTATCATAATGTGGACAAAATTTTACGAATTGATAACATAGATTTTGGTTTCAGTTATTTTTTATCATTATAAGAGAATGAGAAAAAATTTAATGTGATTGAATAGGGATTGAATTTACAACCAGTGTATGTATCTTTTAATTATTTTTTTATAAAAGTACAATAAGTGCCAAAGGTCTATGTTTCAATGATATAAAATTTTACTATTAAATTGATTAAGAGCTTAGCGATGTTCAAAACGGGTATATAATAGTTTGTAATTTTATATTAGAAACAAAGCCAAACAATATGCGTACAAATAATAATGAAAACATACATAGTTACAGTACGGTCGACGAGTTGTGGTCGTTGATGGCTGGCTGAAGTTATCTGTAGGCTGCGTAGATTTGATTTTAAGATGTTTCTTATTTTAGCTTACTTTCCTCCCGAGTGTACAGTCCCACGACACATCGGCCGTACCGTACATATAGAAATATGTATTATTTATATATACTAAAAATCCATATAATGTTTGAATTATTTTTAATATGAATTGATAGTACATTTCTAATTTTAAATATATGTACCATTTTTTATTATTAACTAATAAGGTTACATTATTTGTGACAAAGTCTTTGTGTTTACCGATTTAATTATTCAAAATTTTATATTTTATGTCAAAGTTCGTCTATAAAATCAATGTTAAAAAATAACAAAAAGTGAAAATAAAAATATGTAAAAAATCTAAAATAAATCTAAATCATCCTTTTTTATTATATTGAATTGACAAAAATAATTTATTTATAATAAGAATTAATAATGTATTATAAGCTAAGGCTTCTTTACTGGACGTGTGAAATTAGTGAATAAACTGAATGAGTGGCAGAACTCAATGCAGCGCTTTGTCTTGTGACCACAGCTAGGAAGTGAAAATATTTATTTTTCCCCGACTGAAAATTCATTGATTTTTTTACAATCTTTCTATTGCCTCAAATTTATAAATTACATTAAAATAATTAATAAATTTCTTTTATATTGTAAACATATTGTTTGTCAAGTTGTTTGTGCATTTTTATGCTATAAGCTTTCTTATCTACTTCTATGTTAGGTGTACTTATTATTTAATTTGTAACTCTTAAATGTCCATTAAGCTTCCTATAAATATTAATTTGATATAAAGAAAAGTAATACAACTTAACTACTACAATATACGTTCACACTCTTGTTGCATTAAAAAATGCTAAAATTATTAAACATTACAGAAACGAGAGTGTATTCTTCCTTAACAAAAAAAAAACTATTAATTTTCCTATACATGTTCATTTATATTAGTTAAGTAAAAAAAACTTCATTATTATCAATATTTATACAGTCGTTGCACTAAAAATATTAAAACAATTAACCATTTTAGAACTATGAACGTGCATCCTCTCGTCACTTTAAAAAAGTATTTTTCTTAAATACTAATTAAGCATCTTATAAATGCTAAAATGCAAACAAATTCAATATTTAAAAATATTTTTCTTAATTATTAAAATTTAATAAAAATTATTTTTAAAAGGACCAACCAAACTACATTAATACTAACAACACTAATTTGCCTTCCACAAATAAAATTTTATAGTTATATAAATTACTGCGTTAAAATAGTTTATACATAGTATTATACAGCTTATATTTAGATTATAATATTGTTTTATGTGATATATTATGTATTATTGAATATTTTCCTTGTATATACAAAATGAGCTTTGCAAGGGGAAACATTAGGGGAGTTACGGAGCTCCATAACCGAAACTGCAACCGAATCCGATATAAAAATTTGGGATAATTTCATATGTGGAGTTTGTTACTTGTTATGATATATTGTTACGAGAACTTTGGTTACTAAAAAAATAAATAACAAATATAAGAAAAAAAGCAAAAACCGCACCATCACAAGATGTAATAGTGTAAGTAGCCGTATTATTCAAAGATAATGAATAAACTAAAATAATTTTATACCCGTAACGGTAATTGAAACAGTATATTGTATTATAGCCTTTGGATATGCGTATCCAGATGCGAATAATCTGTAATATTCTGCGATATTCCAAGGCAGTATTGGTGTAAGTTATAGTTTTGATTTGATACTTTGTATATTTAAATAAACAATTGGATACATATTAGAGCTAAATACCATATCCAAAAATATTATTATATTTGGCTTTTATATATACATATATTGAATCTCATAAATAGGCTCAAGAAAGTAGTTTCAATTCGAAAGAGGTTGACAATAAAAATCAACTTTTATTCTAATATATTTAACACAATAAAATAATTATCAGTAAGTATTTAAAATATTTTTAAAAATGGTTTTATATATAGTTGCAGACAATTATTTTTCAAAATGGTAAGACTTTTATGATCCAGTTTTAGAGCTATTATTTAAATGTTAGTGATGTTTTTTAGTTGTTACATATATTTTAGTTATATTTATATTATATCCCAATAAAAATATTAAATGTGATGTATTTATATAATGATTAGAAATATACAAAACCTAAATAATATTCTAAATAGCGTGCAAGTTAGCAATAAGTTCATTAAAGACCCAAATGTTCATCCTATGTTTTAAAGCATTTAGTAGCTAGTACCATTCACATACATACATACATGTGTAAATTATATGTATAATAAGTCGTATATACCTAATTTTTAATTAATATACATATACAATATTTGAGGAAAAAATGTTATAGTTTTCGAGTATTCTATAATAGAGTTCCGCTTTACTATAACGCTGAGCTGTGCCATATAAACCTAAAAATAAGAAATACCCATATTAAAATGTTACTTATACCATTTATGTGAAATAATATGTTACGAATATAACATTGGTATATGTATATAAATTCACCTACAGTTAAGATATCATTTCCCACGCACATCCCAATTTTTTGAGACATTGCATAATGTGTGGCGAAACTTAACGCCGCGCTTTGAATACTAGAGCGGTACTGAAACTGAGCTTTCCCACGAGTGAAGATCAAATCTACAAGCGTGCCCCATGGCTTACTCAATCCTTAGAAATGTATATATGGCTTATTATGTGTATAAATATATGTACATATGCATTGAAAAAAAAGTTAATCCATACATATCTTATCTTTGTCATACATTTGAAATTATAAATTTTTAACAGTATTAGCAATTTATATATTTAGATAAATTAAAGCAAAATATATATTTGCGATCGCTATAAATATATAAATAACTAAGGATTATAAATAAATAAAAATATATTAAAATTATATCGACAAATTGAAAATCTTTCTTCTTTATAAATGGTAAAAGTCAGAGACATATTATGCATGGTTGAAAATGTAGATTCAAATTCAATAAGATTTTTTATTATTTATAATTCTTAGTATAAAAATAACTCTTTATAATAACATAGAGCTAGTCATATGTTTAATCAAAAGTAATTAAGAATTGTGTAACATATATTATGTATTTGTGTACTATTTTTAGTTTTGCAAAACTTATTTGTATGTTTATTTAATATTAATAACATAACTTTTCATTTAGAAATATTATGAAAAGTTCATTTATAAAGAAAATTCGCTAAAAAATGTAAAGTTAGCATTCTGAATATAACAAAAATTTGAAGAAATCTGATACAGTGGGTACCCGGTTTACCAGCGATTGTCAGTGTTACTATCAGATAATATAATAGGAAGGAAAAAAAATAAGATTATTGTTTTTTTTTAAATAATTTTTTCGAGGAAAATAAAATTTTATTAAAAAATTACGTTTAAATAAAACTTTTCGAATACTTTAATATTATTCGAAGCTACTTTCAAAATATGGTTTTCAACAATTTTCAAAGTTTATTGTTATAGCTGAGGATTAGAAAATCGAGTCTCTACTATATATTATTACTTTATAATAAATCCATTCTATCAAAAGTCCAAAAAATGGTTGTTTTATGATAAAGAGGTACTTGTAAGTTTTGTTTCTCTATTGATTCTACAAATTTCTTGTAATATTTTTTGTTTGGAAAAATACTGTACATTTTTTTTGTACTTTCCGATCAAAAATTATGTTATACAATTTATTTCGGACTGTGTGAATTCAATGTTAGTTCATTAAATATGTGTTTTTAAATACACTGTGAAGCTGTTTTATTATCCTTATATTATTTAAAATTCAATTAACATTGAATGAATAATATATTTAATAAGGTGAGTTCAGAAATCTAAAAAAACATTATGTATTTTATTTTTATGGCCACTATCTAAAAATATATAGTTTTTATATATATTTTCCTTTCGATTCATTGAAATAAATATTTAAGCTTGAATGTAAGAGAAATAATACTCTGGAAAAGACCCATTTTTATTTTTCAAGAAATCACACAACATTTAATGATGAAATAACGTGCGACGAAATGAATAAATATGAAGTTTCTGACATTATACCCCTAGAGATAAAATTATGAACTATTGCGCATTGTTCACTCGATAATCAGGTGTAAGAAAAATCGAATCTGGGCAGCGATTTACTGCTAAATTCAGGGCGGCCACGACTCGGTGACCCTACTGTATTCGCAAAAAAATAGTGTAGTATCGGTCTTTGGACTGAGTCTGTACTAATAGTAAATTTAAATAAAAATAAGAACTTTTTAAATAATAATCCTGTTTTCTAAAAATGATACAGATGTGAGAGACAGACATTATAAATCAGAATGACATTGTGACAAAAAAAAAACATATTAACAACAATAAAGCGTCAAGACGTAAAAGATATTGTGTATTGCCCATTAATTACGTGAAATTTGCGTATAAATTACTAAAGAAACCGTAATTGGTTAATTTTACATACATATTTATGCCTACCTTTAACTAACAGTTTACACATAAAGAAAGAAATGTATTGATAAGCGAATAAAAAATATTACAACAATTAGAAAATTCATTGCCGTGGTTGTCCTGACAGGAACATAAATATTGAAGTTCATGCTATCCATAGTATTAAAATCCGAATTGACCACGTCTGCAATGTTTCAAACAAATCAAGAGACAAAAAGTTGATTGAAATAGCATTGCAAAATATTCTTTCATTGATAGACAGATAGAAATAAAAAAGATGAATGTTATAAATTTCTGTTATTTAAAAATAACCTTTTATTTTAAAATTTCCGCCTACAAATGCAACTTGACATTAGGAGATGTCACGTATAATACATATTTTTTATCTATGTATTTTGTTTCACAAAATGGCGGACTAACACTAGAGACTCGTGATAAAATTAAAGCATTGCTGCGCTTTTATAGTGTTTCCGAATTTTCCGATATTTAACCGGGAATGTCAAAACATCAAAACTTTAATTCAAATTTGTTATTTACTAATAATTACGTTTGCTTATGCAATTACGCGTTAAGTTTTTGCAAAAACAATAAAAGTTACTTAAATTAAAATATCTACAGAAATTAGTATTATTTCATTGCAAATGAAATGTATTTTTATTTTACATAAAAAACGAGAAAAATTATTTTAAGCTTACTGTAAAATTAAATCAGTTCTGGTTCCGTGTTACACAATTTTCTTACGAGTTATAGGAAATAAGGCTTTCAATATGGAAAACCAAATTGTTGTTAAAACTGAAGTGCAGCCTAATGGAGATATACTGTTATTTTATGTTGATGGTAAGAAAAAAGTTATACCAAAATAATATATATAAAAAAATATTGAAAAATACCAAGATTATCATTTATATAATATCATGTTAACATGTTTAATATTTTATCATGTTATCCATATATTTTTAATTCTTTAAATAAAATACAATATGAAACATTATGATAAATGTTTTTATTTAATAAGAACTTATTATTCATTACAGAACATGAGGGCTTAGATGCTAGTGTTTTGGAAACCACAGATGTGAACAATATAGAGGTACTTCCTGAAAAATATATTGTAGAAGAAGATATTGGGGAAGGTGATTCCACCGAAGAACTGGACATCACTCAAGCTTCTGAAGAAATTGTCAATGAAGTATGGGATGATGAGGAAATAAGACGTCTTATAATTTTTTACCTTGATAATAAAGAAACATTTTTAAGTGGAACTACTAAAAAAATACATTTATGGGCAGTTGCATGTAAAACTATGTTAATGGGTAAACAACCATTATCTTGTGAAGTAAAACTTAGAACTTTAAAGAGAAAGTATGCACAGTTGCGTGTAGATAGTCAAAATGGAACTTTTATCAACTGGTCGATGTATGATTTGTGTCACCAAGCATTTCACAATGATACTTTTGTTCAAATGTGTTTGAACAAACCAGCTCAGGAGTCTGTTACTTTAAGTATGCCGACACAGAATGTTGTAAGTAAAGATGGCATTTTAGTAGTAAAAAAGGTAAATTCCAGCCAAAACAAAGATGAAAAAGTAGAAACTATGCTAAATTTATACATAAAACATAAGAATTTCTTTCAAAAACACAGTAACTCACAAAAAGGTTTATGGGAGGCCATTGCTATGGATCTAGGAGAAGCAGACATAGATTATTGGCATAAACGTTTCCTAAATTTCAAACAGCATTATATAAGAATGGTATATAAAAGAAAAGAAACAGGCTCAGAAAGTGTTAATTGGCCATACATGAAATATTTTGATAAAATTTTCGGTGAAGATGAAGAGTTCCAACGTAGATTCATAGAAAATAATGAAAATACACTACCCACAATACATGATGAGAATGCTTGGAACGATACAGAAAAAACATTTTAGTTAAATATTATTTTGACTGTTTACATGACTTTCAAGACGATTCTGTTCCAAATAAGTTTCTATGGCAAGAAGTTGGTAGATTATTGAATAAAAAACCTGAAATTTGTAGAAAAAAATTAGAAGAGCTTAAGAGAGCTCATTTTGATCAGTTAATTGAAGGAGGTTACAGCTTAGTTGAACGAGTGCCTTTGGCCATTCTCTTTGACAATATAATAGCCAAAGAAGTTGAGAATGAAGTAGAAAATCCTACAAAACGTGACTCAGATATATGGAAAACTGAGCAAATTGATGAATTAGTGCAATATTTATATGAGAATATAGATATGTTGAAAGATTCAGTATGTTATTATGTATGTTGGGCTGCTTTAGCTAAGAAATTACGTAGAAGTGTTGATTCATGTAAGAAACAATGGAATGATCTAACTTCTCTATATAAAACTATTTTAGATGATAAAAAAGAAGATCCAGATATGCAAATAGACTGGCGTTATATAGATTTGTTTGATCGTATATTTGATTATGGCATGGATACTAATTTGCTGGACGGTTATGAGAGATTGAAAGGGTTGAGTCAAGTGAACAAGTCTAGTAAAATTGGAGGTAACTTTTATTTTATCACTATTAATGTAAACATAAACAATTAGCTAAATAATAAATATATTTTGGTTTCTTTTTTGAAATACATCATACTGTTAACTTTCCGAATTATTGCGTTATCACTTAATCGAGTCTGTTAGACTAGATTAAATATTATATTGAAATATTACTCAGATAAGGATAAAATAGAAATTTCAATTTATAAAAAAAACATATGATTACGCATGTCTCGCAATATATTACTATCGATCAGAGAACTATCTCTTGAAACATAAAAATCTGAGAGGTAATATATAATAACTCATTTATTAAAACTCACGTATTAAAACTCATGTATTAAAACTAATATATAATTGTTATCAATTTCAGTTAAAAAAATAACCATCCGTGACACCGACGAAAAACTCATCGACGGAACCGACGACGAAGAATCCTACGACGAGCGAGGTTTTGCGAAACGTTCAAAAAAACGTAGCGGCGACACTAAAGCTTTTAAGATTTTAGAATATTATCTAAAAAATAAGGATAAATTTGCATCGTCCCAACAAAAGAAATTAGCTCTCTGGGAAATATTATCGCGGCAAATAGGCATTTCGGCCACAGAATGTGCCCATCGGTTCAGAAACTTTAAACAAGTTTATACAAGTTATGTCCAAAGGGAGATAAATAAACCGGAAATGCCCATTTTGTGGCCATATTACAGTATATGTAAAAAAGTTTTCGGTTACAGAGCTGTAAAGTCGAAGTTAAAAAACGGTAAAATGGACTCCGACGATCCAGAAGATTGGGCAGCAAAAGAAATTAAGCATTTAATCAATTATTTTAACCAAAATTATCACGAACTGTGTGATAATGTAGAGAAAAAAGGCAAATGGACAAAATTAGCACATGATTTGGGTAGAACTGAGAATAGTTGTTGCGAGAAATTTCTAGAACTTAGGAAGTCCTATCGTAAATTAAAAACCATGAAGTCTAGAAATCCAGATGTTAAAGTATCGTGGAAATATTTTAATATGATAGACGATATTTATAGGAATAATGAATTGAATGAAAATACAGAAGTGCTTGAAACAATGGAAGTTGATGACAATAGTGATTATGATAGTACTGTGAAGAGTGAAGTACAGGAAGGTGAGTTTCTATAGAAGTAAAATAAGTCACTCATGGAGAACACATAATCAAAAATTCTTTAAATGAAATGCGCTGCCCTCTAAGCGAACTGTAGGGCTGTCACAATTTGTTGACAGTGTTGTAATTGCGATGGTTCGATTGATGGTTTTTTTTCTTTCCTTAATTTACCCGCTATTTTTAGTTGTCAGTCTGGCATTGAACCTGTTACCTGTAGTTTAGAATATTGTGTGTAATGTGGGGAATGTAGTGTTGTAACATTAAGCATCCTCTGCCTACTCTTTTCTAACGAGAAAATATATTGTTCTTTAATATTATTAGAAGATTAACATATTCAATGTGTTATTCTGAACCTCGCATATTTTTTTCAACTACATACACTATGCCGCATATAATAGTAAGCAGAGGGAAAATAGTGTCAATACACTCTATTCTCCATATTTCATTCAAATTGTAAAATATTAGTTGAAACATACACACAATGTGTATTGATTGGTGGAACTACAACAACACTGTATTATCAGAGTGTCTTAAGTGTAAATAATCATTTTTTCAAATAAAGATAGAACTCACAACTTTCATATTTACAGTCAAACGGTGCTTCACTGCACCATGATGACTTCTTTTTTTATATGCATAATTACTTTTAAATGTAATTATATTTAAATATTACATTATATATGTACATACTTAACGTTGTATCTAAATAACACTTAAGAAAATAAATATCATATTCATCACCCAAAAAAATTTACAATAAGAAAATTTTTCTATGTTTTACTAATATTAAATATATATATTTTTCAGACGATGACTTCCAATGTATAATAGTGATACCAGAAGGTGAAGATATCAATAATGCACAAATTATTATTCAAGAACAAGAAGAAAATCCCATACAAGACACTGCAGAAAAACAAACTGTTATAACTAAATGGAATAGACGAAGTAAAAAACAATTGCTAATACAATATCTAAAGTACCTAAAAACACATACGGATAAAGAAATTAACCTGAGAGATATGTGGACAGAAATAGCTTCGAAATTAGATGAAAAAACACCACTGTCGTGCAAAAAAATATATTTAAAATTAAAAAATCAACACAGACTTAATAAAAATAAAACGCCATATACAAATTTAATTGAAAAAATCCTCAAATTTAAGCCTAAATTCGTTAAAACTATTAAAGATGATAGTTTAGGAGATATTTATGAAGACGTACTGATGTCAGATGATAAAGTGGAAAAAGCTCTAAAATATTATTTACAGAAAATTTAGAAGATTTCCTAAGTCCTAAATTCGAGCAGAAATATCTTTGGACGGAATTAGCGAAGTTTATATGTGAACCAGTGAATAAAATATATAGTAAAATTAATTATCTAAAGCAAACATTCAATATGGATTCCTCAAGTCCTTACAAGGATATTTTATCAGAAATATTGACAAAAGAAACTATATTAAAAGATTCAATACAAAAAGATGAGCCTATATTAGAAAATGAGAACGAAAATTGGTCTGACGTTGAAATAGACAGATTATTAACATGGTATCTAGCTCATTTGGATAAATTTAAAAATCCCTAAATTCGTTAGAAGCTATTTATGGATGGAGGCGTCCGACATTTTGAAAAAAAGTGCTTTAATTTGTTCCAAGAAAATGTTAGAAATAAGATCTGAATATAGAACAATGGTTAAGGAGAATCCAGAAGAATTGAACAATTGGAAGTTTTATAATCTGTGTCAAAGGATTTATGGGACGGGAAAGAAAAATAGTATTGCTTGAGCTTTTTAACTATCAAATTGGTTTAAGTTTTGGATTTTTTTAAAAAAAATAATGTATAAACTCTATATAACGTTCATACAAGAAACTCTAAAGCTAAAGCGTCAAAATTATTCTTCTTTAATTGGTTTAGTATTTATTTGCCTTGCTTCCATTACTATTACAGACAGTTTGAATACAAACTAAAACAACTTTCGGCATCGTTTGTATAAAAAATACTGAGTAATTGCTTTACAGGTAGTTTTATTTATTTTAATCTATTATAATTTACTATTGTATTTTTTAAAAGACAATTTTACATAAATAATAAAGTCTTTTTTTATTTAGTTTTTGGTACTTGCGAAAATCGTTATTGAAATAATAATAATAAGATATTATTTTTTCACTTAATAGAACAAAAACTCTCTATAACAAAATGTGGAAATCAGTGTCGTTATATAAAGTTTACTCTGTAATTCAATAGTGAGAGAAAAAAACAATAATAATAATGCTTTACTACACACTTTTTCATTTTAATATTGTGGTTTGATAACAATTTAATAGAAATAAGGAAATATATATTGGATTAAGTTTTATGCTGCCGTCAGTATTTAATTTAACATATTAAATAAGTGGTAATTGAAGGACAATTGGCTAATAAGTGGTGTTTTTTTAAATATAAGAATCTATTTTGTTTCTTGAGTTTAAAATTATTATAAAATATTTCTTATAAACTTGTTGGTAAATTTTATGTTTTATATAAATTTAAAACATTATTTGCTTGGTATTTTATATTTTTTGTAATACTTCTATCCAATTATATTTTCTGGTTATCATTATATATGAATATATATTTTTAAATTTTGTCCTTCCATCAAAATATGTTAAAATTACTTATGAAATTTTTAAAAGAAATAAATAAATTTTATATTCAGTTCATTTTCTTAATTTAAGGGATAGAACACCATCCATAAAAGAAACCTATATACATCACTTTTATTAGTTTGTGTCTCTCAATCAATCTTTCAACCAAACCAAAGTGAGTTAATTAGCCAAACAAACCAAACCCAAGCAAACATGACGGTTGGGGGTTCAATTCCCAATACTGATCTGTTTGTCTGTCTGTCTATGGTAACCAGACAAATTGGGGCATTGAGCTCCGCCATACGAAATGGGAAACCGAACTGAGACTTGACACTAGGTTTCTCCCAATCCTTTCACAGTGTGAAGTTATAATTATATTTTTCGGTTGGAAATGTAAATACTTGTACGAGTTTAGTCTTCAATTCCGACATAAATATCTTCAAAAGTAGTTCTAGCTAGTTTTACATATAACTAAACTTAATAAGATCTAAAACATCGAGACATACAAAGGACATAACAGTACCTCCAAGTATGCTCAGTACAGTTCACCCTCAACCCTCGATGTAATACCATTTTCAATACTATAGAAACAGTTCGAGGTCTCGGTCTGCTAATCTTATTACCCCACTGCTATAGGTAATATTAATATGAATATCACTAGACCACAAAGGGCTGTAGGTTCAAGTTCAATCTATATTTTGAAGTAAATTTCCTTCTAAATATTTGGTCCTTCGAGCGTTCCGATGTAGTTTTGATTTTGTATTTTATAGATAAATTATTAGAAAAAAATATATATTTAAAGAAAACTTGTTAGCACATAGTCATTTTTAATATTTTTATAAAATATATATGCACCTACATAAAAACCTAGAAACCGTTTGGTCTTTCATTTACAGTAGCGTTGTTGCGTGATGGGTGAAGAAGCCTAACATCACACTGTCAATTCAGGTCGAGAATATACTTATAATTTACATTTTCCTTAATTAAATTTTAAGCCACGATCCACATTCACATGGCGTGAGGAAGTTTTTATTAAGGCCAGAAGTATTATATTTTTATAAATTATTTCTATTCGTTCTTAATATAAATTAGTCCTTAATATAAATTAATCCTTAATATAATTAATTCTTAATATAATTTATTCTTAATATTCATTCTTAATATAAAGAGTTACTGCAAGAGAATTCCAGTACATATGATGACTTTATGTAAAATCTATAAGATATGAAGTGTATCTCTGAATATACATTTGTATATTTCCTAGTTATACCGAGCTCAGCATCATGTAATATACAGATTTTTCTTAAGGTACATTTACAATAAATATTTCTGTTTACTCACTGTCTTTATTTAAATACGTTTAATGTTTGGACCAATCGTTAGTTAACTTCGTGAGAAATTACCACTTTGTCACTTCGCTAGCGGTCCAAGGTTCCGACCTATCAGTTAATCCCATTACGACTATCAATACCTCCGACACAGGTGCTATAATTTTTTCCAAATGAACACAATATTTTCTTCAATACTACATTTTATCACTAATAATTCCAATCTTGGCGCAGGGCACAAGCGCAAACGCGACAGGTAGTGGGATCGGTTTTCACTCGAGGAAAGTAGAGGAAATGAAAATATTTCATTTTTTCGAGGCAATCGAACTCCCAACCTGTCGCGCTTACTATCCCACGATTGTGCCTCTGCGCCACGACTGGCCTCAATTATTACGATGATAAAATTTCAAATACATCCAAATACATACATCATCTCATACACAGAAAATAAATCGCTTAGCGCTCCGCCTGAACTCTCAACTTGTACCAAACTGAAAACTTTACAGCGTTTTCCTTCAGTCGCTGGTCAGAAGTCAACATGACCACTCTATATTATAAAAGTTTCAGTATTTCGAGTAGATAGTTTTAATTAATATCAGTGCTTAAAGAGGATGTTTATAACTCGGCCTCAATAGGGAACCCTTATAAAGTTGATATACATAATAATCTATATTTTAAATTTACTATTTAAAAAGAGGTTACAATTTATAAGTTTTTCAGTTTAAAATTTGTAGTGATAAGTGAAAGTGTTATAATTGATTGAGAAAGAAGTCTATCAATCATTTTATGATAAGATAGTTTTGTTAATGCATTACGTTTTTTGTTTTTTTTTTGTTTCAAATTTCATCCTGCATATGTCAGAGTAGGCAGTAGGCAGAGGGAACCTAGTGTGTTAAAACAGTCTATTCCCCACGTTGCCTTACTTTCGGGACACTGCGTTTAGTGACGGAACTCAGCGCTGAGCCTTGTATTCTCACTAGAGTGAAAACTAGAGAAAGTTAAAATCCGCTTTACGGTCAGGCGTGAATGTCTTTTTTTAGCAAATTTACAGTATTTTGAAATTCAGAATAAATTTTCTAATTTTGTAGTGTAATATTATTAATACAGCAGCAAATTGATATAGGTACGTTGATTTACACTATTAAGTTGTTAGTATATTCTTGTATTTTCCCGTAAATATAATTTGAAAAGACTAATCTATACAACCGAACCATATATAACTCTATATAAAAATAAATTGAGATTGACAATATGTCCGTAAAAATATAACCTTATAAATGAAACTATTTTTACCGGATTAATCGGTAGACAGTCTACCCGTGACCACGGACTACTGTAAAGTGTTCGAAACGTCGGGTTCCCCAAAAATGTATAAAATACAAACTATACGAGATTAAGCCGGTAAAAATAGTTTCATTTATAATGTGTAATAATCGTGAAAATCAAAAAAAGAACCTTCATATATATAATTAGTCTAAAATATAACGATTCTAACTTCCAAGTAAAAAAAATTGCTAACCAAAGCCCGGAATGTTCCACTAGTGTTACATAGCGACATTCACCGTAGTCCGTATTAGTGTGTCTAGGCTAAGAAACCGTATAACTGATAGACTATAAGTACAACCAGTTTTGATGCAGTCTTACTTTACTATTAAAGAATACTGTAATATTATTTTTATACATATATACTATGTATATTATAATTATACCATATACGGATATATACATTTTGTTGTAAGTTAAGAATATAATTTGAATTTTGTAAAATTATCGATTTAATGGATTTCTTTCTAACTATTGATAAATGACTATTATTTATTAAATAATCATTACACGATATCTATACGTAAGCGTATCTCTAGAAGCGTAAAATATCTCTAGATATTTTCCAGGAAGCCTGGACTTTAACTATGACCAGATATGTTCGTGCAAATGTTGTTTTATTTTAATTTTTCGGATAAGTTCTTGAGCTGGGCATCAGAGTATTCAAGGGACTATTCAAGGCAAGGCTTAATAGATGTCAATATATATAGGTTTATATATATATATGTCAATATTATAAAAAAGTATTAACTCGTATCAAAAACCAAAAGTCGTTTCAGAGTAACACTTGTGTAAAATATACCAAAAATATTTTCACTTTCAACATCTTCTCAAATAGAAATATACCTAATGAAAATTTTCACCTACGACTTGTATTGTATTGACGCATATTCAATGTATCATTGAAAATCTTGAATTTAGTATACTCGTTTGTACTTTATACTTATTTCTCGCTGTGTATCTGAGTACGGAATGCTTTAAATTAAATGTTTTAATAATTTAAAAATAACTCAATATACATCCACATTGTTGCATTTACGTCGTAACAAAAGAAACGATATTTTACAAGATTTACCATTTTTAATACAATCTTTTCTGCATGTCCAAGTTCACGTGTTAATGGATTTATGGCTACTAGTACAATATGCGTTAGGTAACTCCTTCTAAAAAGATTACAACCAACGTGGTATAGTCTTCACTTGACAAGATGTGTTGATACCTTCAAGATTAATGAGATTAGAGAAAAAAAAAATAAAGTAAATCTTTGGAAATGCCTAAACGGTGATAGTGATAAGTGATAGTGAGTGATTTTTTGGTCAGTCAGTCAAAATGAAGTGGGAGGTCACTATGCTGCCTTTGATACCACTGTTGTTCCGGATGGTGTACGCTAGTCGGGTTCACGCTGTTTCGTTTCTGTAAGTGGTTTTTGAAATTTAAGTTCACCATTTATTCATTAATTTATATTTTAATGAACTAACTACTAGTAGTAAGAGATCTACAATGGAAATCGGCGTTTTTATTCTGTTTGTTTATCTGTATTCAATTATTTTGGAACATATGAACCGATTATTAATGCAATTAAAAAATATATATTTTGAGATACGTACAAATAGTTTACAATTTTATTCATGACTATTTGCATTTATTTTACATATTATTCATAGGAAACCATTCTGTTTACTTAAAACAATTAATAACATTAGTAAATTCAAGAATTTGCTTAAAAAAACATTTACTCATTTTCTATTTTAATTATATTTTTTACGCCATATACCGTACATAGCAGGGAAGGCAGTGGACACTTAGCGTTGAGACACGCATTGTCTCGGTTGATGGCCAGAACTCAATTAGCGATTTTAAAAAAAACAATTAATTCCCCCAATAAACCTACAACGGCATTTCCGCTTATTTTAACGATGTTTGATTTTAAAAAAATAAACAATGAATATCTAATAAAATGAAAAATCTATAATCTATAAATATTTGTATTTTCTATTTCAGGTCCAACGCTACACTCCAGGAAGTCGAACTGAAATCAGAGTCTAGTCTATCTCTACGAGATATATTGCCAGTGAAGGCAAAATATTACGACAAGAACAGAGCGCCCAAGCTGGCCGGCCAACCTACTATAGTGTATTTTCATGTTACTGTGCTGTCATTGGATTCAATAAATGAAGAGAGTATGGTCAGTTCAAATTGTATAATTTCGATATAAATTTCAATTTTCTAGATTTTTTCAAAATAATTTTCCTATTTTCGCCAATATTGAGATTTTATTTTAAAAAATTGCAATACTTATCCTAATGGGTAGGTGCTATTAGACTAAGCTGTTATTTTAATATTATTATGAAAAAATATATATTGTATATAATAAATAATTTTTCACGTTAAATTTAATACAAGTATACATACCTACTAGTAGTCTAAATGGTATGTTTTTAATACTATCGTACCATTATATGTTGTAGTATACTTTTATGTTATTAAGCGAGCTTAAATATGTAACTTACTTATTTAGAAAACGTATATAAAAAATTGAACATAGCGAGACTTGAATCCGCGCTTCCTGGAAACCGACCAGGTCTCTCCTAAGTGTGGAATAACACTTTAAAAACACGCGAATTCGAAAAAAGTACCAAATTCCTCCGATTCTTATAGAACACTAATATTAACGACAACCAAAAATAGTGAGCTATCTCATTAGTTTTGGTTTTATGTAAGTCTCTCATTAGCCTATTTTTTTTCTAGACATACGTAGCAGATATATTCCTAGCGCAATCGTGGAGGGATCCTCGCCTCCGTTTACCAGAGAACATGCACGAGGAATACCGTATCCTGGACGTGGACTGGCTGAACAAAATCTGGAGACCAGACTGCTTCTTCAAAAACGCGAAGAAAGTCACCTTCCATGAGATGAGCATTCCTAACCATTATTTGTGGTTGTATCATGACAAAACTCTGCTTTACATGTCTAAGTGAGTCGATATTAAAAATGTAAATGGAACTAATAAAAACACAAAGTTTTTTAATCTGGAAATATAATCATTCACTCATTTAATAACACTTTATTTTCTTTAGTTAGTAACTCTGTAGCTAGTAACTTCAGTTAAGTTTTAAACTTTCCAACTTAAATTGTGACACGCGCAATGGTATTTTTATAAAATAAAAAAACGAGTTTTCTAATCGGACTTTTGTACATATACAAATTGAATTTTTAGTAAGCCATTTGATATAACTTTTTATGCTGAATGACAATTTAAAACCATTATAAAATAGTTTTCATTTAGTAGTATTACTCCACTGACCAGTTAATCTGAAACACGTGCAAAGACTGTCGCAATTCACCGTAGTAACAGTTAAGCATATTTATTACATATCGATTATATGTTCCTATGACCAGAGAATAAATAAAGTTTTTTATTCTTTTCCTGCTCTTTATTTTAAACGTTAAAATACTCGAGTTTTCTTGTTTCAATTAGTACTATATATAGAGTATTAAATTTCATAAGAAATGATATGTCAGATATCTTTCAAAAAATACCTTGAGGTATTTTCAAGTCGACCTGTAAACCGACTTGAAAATAATTGAGAATCTGTAACAAGAAGAAAGAATCTGAAATATCTTTAGCATTGACTAATTTATCTTTTATATATTATCTTAACATTATTATGGATCCAAAGCGCATTATTAGGATTATATCAAATTTGGTTAGGTAGGAACTCTAACGGGCTATGGCTATGTTAGTGATTTTAAATAAACTTTTAAAGGAGAAAAATGTCTTATATTTTAATTAAATTTACTTCTCATTTCTAAATATACTTAAAAGTTTATAAACCGCTTTGAGTACATATATACTTATATATTTTTATTAATAATATCAATTGGACCTGCTTCATCTATTTATTATATTAAAAAAAATATTATATTAGTATTATTTTATTTTTTTAAAACATTTCTTAAATATTCCAGACTAACGCTGGTATTGTCGTGTGCAATGAAGTTCGAGTCGTATCCTCACGACACCCAGAGCTGTTCCATGATGATTGAAAGCTGTAAGTTACCTTATCTATTGACGTTTACATACCTATATAATTGATTACTTAAATGCATTGGTAATTTCGTATTATTTAAAAATAGGAAAATTGTTTTGTGGTTAAGCGTAAGATGAGCATAAATGTCCATAATGGAGATGATTTAAGAATAATTAAACTTGAAGTCTGTCGTGTCGTCGTAAACACAGCATCTCACACTTAAGGAAATTAAATATTTAACATTGTTAATTCCTGGCTCTTCTAATGAGGTAAAGCGCGGCGTTGAGTTCCGTCACTCAAGACGCAATGCAAACTCTAGAAAACTGCGGGAAGTGGGAAACGGAAATTTCTATATGGGAACTAGAGAGTTTTGATGACTTTGAAATATGAAATTTCTTAAACGTAGGTTTTAAGAAATTTCGTATTTCAAAGTCATCAAAACTCTCTTGTTCCCAAAACAAAAAAAAAGACCTACAAATTTCATTGACACAAATTCTTTTTTACTATAGAAAATATTTTCATAGTTATATTGTACATTTTTAGTATCACACACGGTCCACGACTTGGTCTTCATTTGGAACCTAACAGACCCCTTAGTGGTGAATCCTGATATAGAACTGCCTCAGCTCGATATATCCAACAATTACACCAGTGACTGTACCATCGAATACTCCACAGGTAAAGTATCATATTTATTGTTATTAAAATATTGTTTATGTTTAACCTTGACTATAAATAATTATGGAACTAAATAATTCAAAACATTTTGGAAGACTTATAAAAATATAAATGTAATTGAACTCAAACTAGACTTCTCTTGTAGAAAAAAAATTAAATATATGTTTACAATTTACATGACAATTTGAAAGTATGAAATTTAAAAGCGATTTAATGGATAGATAAGCAAACTTCGGCATCTCATACTCGATAAAAAGGAAAAATAAATTAACAATCGATTCACATTGCTTTTGCTATTGCTGGTTCTATCGAATACGTGTAAACATATTTTTAATATTAAAAGCCCTGCGTTGAGTTCCGCCACTCAACACGCAATATCTCGAAAAATGCGATGGAAAGTAATGAATGGAGTGTCTTACAACTGAGTTCCTCCTGCTTACTCTGCTATGTGCGGGATATGTAACGTGAAGCTGACTTTTACAAATTTTCCAGGTAACTTCACTTGTCTGGCTGTAGTGTTCAACCTGCGTCGGCGTCTAGGCTACCATCTCTTCCACACCTACATACCGTCAGCTCTAATCGTGGTGATGTCTTGGATTTCCTTTTGGATCAAACCCGAAGCTATACCAGCGAGGGTCACCTTGGGTGTGACGTCGCTCTTGACTTTAGGTGTGTAGAAATTGATAATGTTATAGAACAATATGAATATATGTTAATATAAACATTAGTTATAGATATTGATAATCAAAGTCGGTCAGTCCAGGTCGTGGCGAAGTGCGACTGTAAACGCGACAGGTTGTGGGTGGATAGACCACTCGAGGAAATGAAATATTTAATTTGATTATTACGTTATTAACGTTGGTAACGAGGCAAAGCGCAGGGTTGAGTTCCGCCATTCAACACGCAATTCCTCCAGAGTTCTAGCTTTTCTGTTATGTGCGGCATACTTAATATAAATATTAGCTATATACTCAATATAAATCTTGTAGGAAAAAATATTGTTGTTCAAGGTTTAAATTTTTGCTGCCCTTAACTCTACAATTGTCAATTCCTAAATAATTGATGACATTGTCATCACTTTAATTACGATTCAAATGAAAGTAACAAAATTATATATAATTCTTTCATTGATGTAATATATCACAGTTTCATAGATATTAGGAATCTGCCATAAAATCTTTTTAATTTTTATAAGATAAAAAAAATACAATCACAAATTTGTCGCCCTAGGGCCAAGGCTCTCTAGCTTATTGGTAAATCCACCACTGCTCCACGGTTTTATAACATAAAAAAATAAATAGTTTCACATATTTATATGTTCGAGTGTTAAGTTTACGTTTTTATGTTTGAGTATACAGCAGTTTAATTAGATTTTTTTTTCAGCTTCACGCGGTCATGTGGATCGCGTTGTACACGCGGATCTCGTGTCATGTGTCACCAGGGTACAGAGAGTACTCCGTTCCCCACTTCCCGCCGTAATTTGGAGGCACTGCGTGTTGAATGACGGAGTTCAACGTCGCACTTTCCGTTGTTACGAATGTGTGCGAATCAAACCCACAACTGTCGCATTTGCAGTTACACGCTTGTGCAACTGCGCCACGACGGCCTCAAATGTATTTAGTTAATTTTCCGATATGAATTTACCTAACAAAATTGCGGTTTACCGATTCAAAATAAAAAAAGAGTATAAAGATAATTAAATTTAGAGTTTCATTAAGCATCGTTAGGGCCCTGGCCCATACTTTCTGATATATTTTTTAATATTAATAATAATTAATAATAATAGACGTTTAATTTGGGTCACTCGCGATGTAATTGTTATTGTTAGCATTGACAATGCCTGACCTCTGTCTTTAATATTTTTATACAATTTTATTATTTTTATAATAATTGACATTTTTATTTAAAAACTTTTTATTATGTAGATTAGAAATATTTTTAGTATTAAGAATGGTTCTACTTTTTTCAGTTACACGCTGTATCCCGCACATAGCAGGGTAAGCAGAGGGAACCTAGTGTTAAGACACTCCGTTCCCCACTTTCTGCCGAGTTCTAGAGGCATTGCGTGTTGAGTGGCGGAATTCAACGCCGCACTTTGCCTCGACACCAGAGCGAAGAAATGGAAATATAAATTGAAATAAATATTTCATCTCCTCGAGTGGGGATCGAACCCACAACCAGTCGGTTTCACAGTCACACTTTGTGCCGCTGCGCCACGACTGTTTAAAAACAGAAAAGGACCAAGAATAGACCCTAGTGGGACCCGCATTTGGAAATTGAACCCACAACTAGCTTACTGTCGTACGCTGGTGCCCCTGCGGTACGACTGACCCCACAGTTAAAGTTGTAAGCTTAAAGTCTTTATAAATAAAAACCGTACAAGTCCTTAAATACTGTACAAAAATAATTTCAACTACTTCACCTAGAGTTAACAATATATACATTTTCATGTCCTCCAGCCACACAAAACACGCAATCCCAACAAAGCCTACCGCCAGTGTCGTACGTGAAGGCGATAGACGTGTGGATGTCGTCGTGCTCCGTGTTCGTGTTCCTCTCACTGTTCGAGTTCGCGGTGGTCAACAACTACATGGGGCCGGTCGCGACTAAAGCCATGAAAGGATATTCAGATGAAGATTTGAGTAGAGAGCTCGATGCTTACAAGGTGACTTTGGTTATTTTTGTAATATATTTATGTATTTTTTATATCGTGCAACATGTATAAAGGGAACTTAGTTTTTTTTATCAGCTGTACGCTGTATTCCGCACACCGTAGTATAGGCAGAGGGAACCTAGTGCTAAGATACTCTGTTCTCTATTTACCGCTGAATTCTGGAAACACTGCGTGTTGAGTGTGATTGTATTCTTCTAGTGTATAATAAAGAATATATATATTCCTATCTAATGATAAAATACTCTTTATTATAAACTAGAACGAAAGAAAGAGCTAGAAAGCTCCACGCTTTTTCCAATATAGCAGTTTAAGCAGACCTAATGCTGAACCACTCCGTCCTCCATTTGTCGTTCATTTCGCCGAGATATTGCAAGTTGTGTGACGTAACTCAACGCTGTAGTATTTCATTTTAAATCTACTTTAATAGCATTTTTATTTCCAGCACATATTCCCCAACTCGGTAGACCCGCGCGCCAGCACATCGGCGTCGCTGCCGCAGTACGACACGTTCTGCAACGGGCGCGAGACGGCCGTCTACATTGACAGATTCTCACGTTTCTTCTTCCCATTCTCCTTTTTCATATTAAATGTTGTCTATTGGTCTACGTTCTTGTGAATCATTCTGTTTAATATTAATTAAATTTAGAAATTTAATGATTATTGCTTTTGTTTTTATTTTTCTTCTTTTACACAATTAAAATTAAATATAGTTGATTAATAACAATATGATTACAAGTATATATTTTTTTATTTCTCGTTGTATTACGCAAAAAGCATAATTGGCAGATAGAACCTAATGTCAGTTAAGCACTCCGTTCTATATTTTTCACCCGAATTTAAGATATTGTGTGTTGAATGGCGGGGCTCAACACTGTTTTTTGTTTTGCCTCTGGTATCAAGGTCAATTGCGGCGCTGAGTTCCGCCACTAAACACGAAATGCCTTCAGAATTTGGCGGAAAATGGTAAACGTATTGTCTTAACACTAGTTTCCTAGATTGATAAATCTATATTTAATATTTTAAAAAAACAGATTTCATTGAACTCAGGAAGTACTAATCCGAATTGAAAAAATATTTCGTACTTTATCAATAATAGTTCGTTAGTCCATTTATTCCGCTATGACAGAAAAAACAAACCGTTTTCCAGGTTCCCTCTGTTTAGCCTGCTGTGTGTGGAATATAGCGTAAAGCTATAAAAAAAACATTCGCATTAATTTCTCTACAAAAATTATGTAAAGAATTTGTTAAAAGCAATTTTTAGGACTTCTTCACGCTGTATCCCGCGCACAGCAAAGCAGAGGGAACCTATTGTTCACTCTGTTCTTTACTTAGCGCCAAATGTTGGGGGCATTGCGCGTTGATTGGCGAAATTCAAAGTCGGACGTTTGCTTTGGTGCCAGAGCCAAGATATAAAAATATTAATAAATAATAATTCAATTTTTCGAATGAGAATCGAACCCACAACCATCACACACAGTCACACCCTTATGCCGCTGCGCCACGAAAGCCTCGAATACATACATATATACGTACAAAAGTGATAAAAATTGAATAATAAAGAGTTACATGAAGCAACATCTACTTATATAATCAATAGATACATCCTCGTAGCTGCGAGCTGATATTGGACACTAAAATTAGGCGTGCCTCTGAATATATTGTTATTTGAAGTCTAGACTTTGATTTTAGATGCGTTAAGGAGAAGTGTTGTTTTAAAAATATATGTACATTTATTTTTGTGTTTCTCAGTTTTTCTCCTTTTTAGTACACAGAAACCGTTGTTTCTGATTTGGATATTGATCGTAGTTGGAAGTAGGAGCTTAACGCCGCGTTTTGTTTATTAGAGCGTTTATTATGTTTAGTCGCTGCCCCATAATGCCCTTTGGTTATTATATCAAATAATATTGTGGCCAGTCGTGGGTTAGAGTTAACGTGCTACTGTAATTGCGTAATGTTGTGGATTCGATTCCCACTCGACGAAATGAAATATTTAATATCTTAATTTCCTGATAACGAAGCTAAGCACGGCTTCCAATTCCGCTCTATCACACGCAATGCCTGAAGGCATTAAATAACCTGTATAGTAGTATTATTAATAAACATTTTTACTCTTTAATACTTAATTTGAGGAAATTACGTTTGTTTATGGAATAAGATGATTTTATGTTATTGACTGTACTGTGCCTATTGTTTTTTATTTCGTCTGAAAGTCGTCAAAATACATAATACATGAAGATTGGCACCTGCTGCTGTGCTAAATGGCGAAGAGACTGACGTTGGGGACCGCCACCCAGCACGCCTTACCCTGAACGGCGGGACCACTTCCTGCCCTATAACTCTCGAAGTTCAAATAAGCAAATCTATTAAATGATTATTAAAGAGTTATAAAAGCCTTACAAAAGCCTATATGTATGTACATAGAATTGATTTTACAGAGTTAAGTTGACAGAGTATTCAAAACTAGTCTAATTAATAATAATATATCAAAAATCGCATTTTCCTATACATTATTATAATATATAATCAATAATATTCATATCAATATCTAGCCTTAATCCGCACTACCGCCGAATACGAAATGGCTAGGTAGCCGAAAATCGGACAATTGTATACATTTGCATACAACCGACCGTCTAGACAGTACGTGGACAGACTGACGGAACATCCTGCACGGATGCACTTCGAATTTTTGTTAATATCTATATATACATACACAGAAGTATATATGTTATATACTTATATATGTAAAATGTTCAATATGAAGCGCTTTATCCCTCATATAGTAAGGTAGGCAGAAGTGGCCGTGTGTTCAAGCATCCTGTTTCTCATATCCCAATCAATTTTCGAGACATTGCGTATTAGTGGAATTTAACGCCACTCTCCGTCTTGTTACAAGAGCGAGGGTGTGAAAATAATGAATTCAGTAAATCGAAAATTATCTGTAGAGCATGAAAGCGTCACACTTCGTTCAGTATAGTAGAGCAAATCTATTTTCTATAAAAAACATTTTTCGCTTTGCGTTCCAACTTGAGAAATTGCTTGCCTTGTGGCGAACTTCAACGCCGGGCTTACTAGACCCGGGAAATAAAGATAAACGAAACGTAAACGTTCCTCGAAGTGAAGATTGAATCCGTAACCACCGCCTCATGAAAAATATAGAAGTGGAAAGTACTGTCAAGACCTCCACAAGTCAAGACGGTCCACTTCAGGTCTATATTTTATGATCAAATGCGTAACTCAATGCCACACTTTGTCCTTATCAAATGAAAATAAATCACAGCTTTGAGTAGGAATAGAACCCACAACCATCGCATTTACATTCGGATGTGGTCCCAATGGCCTCAATTCGCTAAACTTGGCTCACTGATCAAAACCGACTTAGGCCAGTGCACAAGCGTGTGACTGTAAATGCGATAGGTAGTGGGTTCAATTTCCACACGAAAAAATTAAATATTTTCATTTCTTCGGTTTGGTTATTGAACCAAAGCCTCTAGAATTGGACAAAAAGTGGAGGACTGAGTGTCCTAACACTAGGCTCTATACATATACATACATACATACATATATTTTAACAATATTTACATTGTTTGCTTGTTTTTGAGACATAAGTTATATAGTTACACACAGCGCTACTCGTTCTGCGTTATAACTCTCCATATTATTCAATTATACATATATAACATGACGTCAGATTACAATCACTTCATATGATTTACATATATGTTAACAAAAACTGACATCGAAAAATCATTGAACCGTAGACCCCCTACGACGTATGTAAGTCATCAATTTAAGAAGTCTTCAATGTAACTGTTTAATACTGTTTATTTTTACATAGTGCAAGACAAAATAGCCTCTACGAATACTTTTTAAAATATGAAAATGTTGCGTGGGATTTTAATGCAATTTTCATTACTATAGATTCCCTGCAGTGTGCGGGATACAGCGTGAAGCTGATTTTTTTTTTTTTTATAGATTATAATATAGAGTGATTTATAAGCATTTGGTTTAATATTGTGTGTGTTTTATACTTATTAAGAAAACGTATAATTTTATACGTTATTTTTAATAAAACGTAAATTGGAACGTAGCGGGATTTGAACCCGCGAATTTTTGTACGTTTTCTTTATAAGTGTTTTTCTTTCCTAAGTGTAGAATAATATTTCAAAAATGTTTAAAAATATTGTTGTGTAGTCTAATATATAGACTAGTCGTCCGCAACTTAGTTTTGTGTTGAATTTAAGACGTACTCGTAAAATGAAAAAGCCTTTATTCATATTTGTCTGTTTTTTTAGCTTAACTAGGTTAACGTTTAGGCAGAGTTACTCTGGGAACCTAGGAACTTAACGCAGTGTTTTACCCAAAGCGTTCCACGTTACCAGTGCGAAGAAAAAACTCTACGAAAAATTCATGACAGAAAAAAAAGTAACATTGGCGTTTATTATTTATCCTTATCTCCTTATAGCTAATATAATATGCTAATATAAAATAATATAAATTCTATTTTTTTTGTAAAAACGTCACTATACTTATAACAACAACTGTTTTAGTCTATATCTAAGGCAGTTATATCTTCTCTCTAAAGCTGTTAGTAACTTATTAAAAAAAAAATAAGTCATTAATATTTAATTTAATTGAAAAAGATTTCTCATTGTGTATGGAGTAATCCACGAAAAGCTGGACCATGCCTGTCCCGTTCGGATCATTTAATTTTGAGCAAAAAATTGGGACGTCCCGCTGAATCAGCAAGTCTGATAGACAGCTCGATAGACCAACGTTACAATCGTATACTAAAGACCTAAAGACATAAATGTTACTAATAAATACTACTTATATAAATTATTCACTTTACTGCTCATTCCTTTCAAAGGCAATAAACTTGTTAACTTTTAGGTGAATGTCAGTTCTCGTAAAACTGCAAATAAGTTTTACGACTATATATATAGAAATAAATACATTTGTCCGTCTTTCGCTTTTATTTATGACACTTTTTCTAGTGATTATAGTTGGTTCAAATTTCATTTGATGTAATATTTATTATCTTATGTATAGGAAAATTAAGTAGGTTAAAGAAATTATGGGATTTTTTTGTAATTCTGTTACACTTCGACACTTCGTAGGAGAAGAAATCGTTAAATTACAAAACGCGGAGAACAAAATGTTGAGGCACTAGGCTTTCCATATGAATTGTAAGAAATACATATAATATAGTACATTTTATACGTATTCATTACTATTGTGACATATGTTTGTACTAGTCAACCCTATTAGCACGTCAGTCGCAGCTTCAGCTCGGAGTGTCCCTACCACGTGCACATCCACGATTATATTCTAAGACACTCCGTTGCCTACTTCCTTCCCCCATTTTACAGACATTGCATGGAGAATTCGACGCTGTGTTTTGTCTACCAAAACGTATTATATTTATAAGCTGTTAAATTATTGTTCTAATATATAAATATAGATATTAGTAGTTTCGTAATCTCACAAAACTAGTGATATCTATACAGATATCTATAAAATAATTATATTGAAAGTAATTTTATCATATACTCATCATACATCGTTTGGAAACAAAACAAGCGAAAAGTGGAGAACGGGAACTAGGTTCCCAGGTTCCCCTTGCCAGCCCGCTGTGCGAGATACAATGTGGAAAAAAAGTAATAGATAAATTCAAATAAATATACTGTAAACATTTAGTAGCCCGCCATTTCAGCAATCGGTCTTTCCCTGACCTTGTTGGATATATGACGAAACGTAATAGGTATTGTGGTAAAAATAAATTTACTATATTAAAGAGAAAAAATATATAAGAAATTTTATTATATTTTCTTCTCAACTTCTCTCTGTATCCAGTATGTACCTATAGAGTAGGCATAGGCAGCCGGGTGTTGAGACACTCCGCTACTTTCTACCGAATTCTAAAAACATTACGTGTTGAATGGCGGAACTGAACTCCGCGATTTCATTATATTTAGAAACTATTTATTTTATATATATATATATCAAAAAAAAAACAAAAATTATGATAAAACACACAATGAACACTAAGTCAATATATATTTAACGATCTACATTTATTTCGTGTAAGCAAGTAATTATTTATAAATTCAACAAAGATTCTATTATGTTGGTTATAAATAACGTAATGTCAGGAGATATGTGTAAATTTCATATTGATCGACGGACAGACACGGGCTGATAACGGTGATTAATGTACTTTGTTATTGTATAGAAATTAATTGGTTTGTCTAAGATTGTTGGGTGATCCCAAATAAAGCGTAGAGTCAGTTTAAAATTAAATATTAATAGCGTTTCTTCTTATACAAAAAAAGTTTTACGTGAGTATTTTGAGGCCAATCGTGGTGCAGTGGCCAGCGTGCGACGTGATTGTCACAGATTATGAATTTGATGCCTATTCATTAATATTTTCAACGAGGTTCAAGCACGGCGTTATTTTCCTCCAGAATTCGACGGAAGTATGAAACGGAAGTGTCTTAATACTAGGTTCCCATATTCCCTCTGCCTGCTCTATATATGCAGGATACAACTGACCTTCAAAAATGAGTTCTTTTACACTGTTTTTTATTACAATGCTATATGCATTGTTACTGAGGCAGTTTTGGCGCAGCGACAGAGTTGTAATTCAACTAACACCCGCGAGATTGATTTATTCTTTTTTCCTTACTTTGGCAACGAAACAAAGTTCGAAGTTGAATAAAGAGAGTGATTTTAAAAATCTCTGTTAAAACTCTTCTGGTATATGTAGGAAAACCTAAAAAAAATCTAAGAATATTGTGTACGAGGAAGCGCTATCGTAAGTGCATATAATTGACAAAAATACACTGTCATACTATAAACATATTTTTTTAATTTCAGCAAGTGAGCCGGAAGCAAAGCCTCCATGTTATTCAAGAAAAAGTAGTTTTTATATTTATATTACTAAATATATTTAAAAAAAAATCAGCTTCACGCTGTATTGTGTTGTTGTGTGAGTTGTGTGAGGAATAATAATAATAATAATAATCATAATAATTTCTCTTGAATCTAGTGTTGTAAGACACACCGTTACCCACTTTCCGCCTGAGTTCTGAAGGCAAGGCGTGTTAAGTGGCGGAACTCAACGCCGCGCTTAGCCTCAATACCAGAGCGGAGAAAATGAAAATATAAATAATTATATTTATATATATTTAAATCCTTTTTTTAACGCTCTGGTCAAATGTCTTGGTTTCCCGATTTTTTTCTAAGAGGCTATATACTTTTTTTTAATAGCACCTTCCAAGGATTATTTTGAGATTACGAGTCACTTCGACACTCAATCCGTTGTGAACTCAGCGTCAGCGTCTGTACACGCGACGGCTCTAAGTTCAATTCCAATTGGCAAAAGACTAGTAACATGAAATAATGCAACCATTCGATATTTTTCAATTCTGTTCCATAATGTTACATAAAAATTGATTATGCAAAAACTAAAAACAATTAATTATTTATCATCAAAACTAAGCTTAAAACTAAGCTTGAATCTCAAAATATATGTAAAAATATGGACAATACTATAACAAACAAAGTCAAGTACAATCGACTAGCGTACATTTAAAAAGACGAAGCGACAAAAAAGATATGAAGCAAGAGAAACAGTCGTAAATCTCAACGACAGCTTACAGAACGAAACCAAAAATAGAACCTGATATAAGCTTGTACACATAATATGTAAGATTTAGATATTTACTTAGGAGATCTCAATTTTTTTTTCCTTGAAAATATGAAATGATAATAATATTATTTTTTATAATGTATTTTAATTTTCCCCAAGCTTCTGTATACATATAATATTAATGGTAAGTAAAAATTTTTCAAGTAAATTATATCTTGTGTCGTTGTGGCGCAGTGTCTGTGAGTTTGTTTCATTTTCTCTTTGTCTTGAGACACCACAATGAACACGCGGTAGTTGAAAAATTGGGCGATTTGTGGGGAACGTGTCTTCAAAAGTACTCGTATATATAAAATAATCTATAAATGAAAACAGCATCTCAAGATCGATCTCCGAGATAAAAGAAAATTATAAATACGCGGTAATTTAATAATAATAGAAAAATATAATAACAAGAATACTCAGTGAATTCAGTTTTACAAGTATTTTATTGTATTTTTTTCAAAACAATTGACACGAGTCTTGTATATATAAAGTTTTCCAAAAAGTCAGTTATCAGAGATCTCATAAGTGCACGTATCACTACCGTTAATGTAGCAGTATTTTATGGTACAGCTTGTATCGCTATAAAGAACTAAAAGGTTTAGTGCTTAATGTTTCAAAAAATTTTTTTTAAACATAGCAGAACAAAGCCTGAACTCGAGTCTCGCTACCTTCAAATATTATTATCATTTCATATAAAAAAAATTATACTTGGGGTAAAATAATATTTAAAAATGTTCAAAATAGACTGGAGAACGGAATAACTTCAGAAATTTCTGAAAACAGTTTTTTTTAATGGGTATTCAGGTGGCCTACATGAGCCAGTCCGCTGGTCCTACATAAATTCTTTGAGTCGTGCGGTATCCGTTACATTACAGGATGACCTCACGTTCCATAAAAACGTAGAAAAACACTCACTTTCCACAATTTTCGAGACTCTGCGTCTTGACTGGCGAAAGTTGACACGGCGCTTCACATTATATATATTATAATATAAATAATAATTTATCCATAATTTTCAATAGAAAAAATAACTAATTTAACGTTATAATACCATAATATGATAGCAATATAAAACGTGTGCCCACATCCTTAAATTTTAAACCGAAAACGGTACATTTATGTGCTCGCTGCAACTTACCAAAGACGTTCCGCTTCTGCAACGGTTTTGGGAGACCATTATAATGTGAATATTGAAATGAAAAAAATCCATATATTGATCAATTTAAAAAGAAATGTTACTGTATTTAGGAATATAAGGTTAACACAATATTTTTTTGCGTGATTCGATTACATTTATATACTTTTTTTATTTCTCACATTAACGGATTGTCTTCGCACTGGGTTCCCGTTGTTTACCGTGATATGTGCGGGATAGAGCGAGGGAGAGCGTAGATAAAAAAGTGTTAGAAATTCAGATCATCATTAAGGTGAAGTTAGTATTTTATTGAGATTTATGCCTACTGCGCCTTAATGATGAGAATAAATGTGTTAAATGGGTTCTTTTTTAAATTAAAGAAATATTATGAAAGTTTTTTATATTTGAGGATTTAAAACATAGTAATGCAAAAAAAAGAAGTCAATTAAGATGCATGTAATTGCGCTATTAAAACGGACAAATTGAATATGTAAGCACCAACAAAAAATTTTGATTGTATCTCCTACAACACTAAAAAAATTGTAATAAGCAATTTAAAAAAACTATGAATTTTATAGTATTTATTCTATTTATTATCAGAGTACAATGCATTAATGACAACACGTTCAAAACCCTCCGAATAACACTCCGTCCCCCATTTTCCGCTGAATTCTAAA
Source organism: Heliconius sara (assembly GCA_917862395.2). Taxonomy (NCBI): domain Eukaryota; kingdom Metazoa; phylum Arthropoda; class Insecta; order Lepidoptera; family Nymphalidae; genus Heliconius; species Heliconius sara. Next base: position 17,530,356 of record OU860797.2, on the reverse strand, counting down.
GGCATCAGGGTGAAGAGATGAAAATATAAATTTAACTAAATATTTAATTTCCTCGAGTGGGGATCGAACCCACAACCAGTCGCGTTTACAGTCGTACACACACCTGTGCCCCTGCGCCACGACTAGCCAAATATCAAAATAGGTTCAAATTCAAATGAATACTCAAAATCTACTTAGCATTGCTAAAATAATAACATATCATCCAATGACACTGTCGGCTAAATATAACGGAAGCAACGCGTGCGGTCGCCCGCATCCACATCTACATGATGCATGGGGGTGGGTCGGACCCCACACGATTTGCACTCATAAGCAAATAACGGTTCCTCCATATGAGTGATTTAGATTATTTAGTTGACCTGTTTTCTTTTTGCTGAAACCTAAAAGCCGCTGAGGCTGTTGTGGTGGTTGTATATTCGTCACCCACTCGGGGAAATTAATTACTTTTATTTCTTGCTCTAGTAAACCGGCGAAGCGATTATTGGATGATAACCTTTAAAAGCTTTTAAAGGTTTCTGAAGTTTTAATAATGATTTATGAAGGAAAAGTGAATGGTAAGAGAAGCGTGGGGAGGCCTCGGTTGATCTTCGAAAACACAGTGTCGGTGATACTGGAGAAAGGTTTCGTAGTTAAGGCATGTATGACAGATGACAAAGGCCGAGGCGAAGAAACATGAACTACAGCAAAACATTGGGTTTTCAAAAATATACATAACACACAAATATTCCCGATTATTTAGGTTAAAGTGCCGTGTGATCCCGGCCTAGAATAGGATCATCCTGGTACTAGTGGTGTGGTAAGAGGCGATTAAAGTACGTGTGGTAGAGTCACGTCACCAGCAATGGCAACATGGGCAGACTCGACCGGATTATTGCCACCCCCGGCATTTAAAACTGGGCTGAAGTAGTGGCTTTATGCCACTGGGTTTGCATCAGGTAATGCCGGGCCCCGGCGCCCAACCCATCTTAAAGGCCGGCAACACTCCTCTGGGGTTGCACGGGGTCGTGGGCGGCGGTAATCACTTACCATCAAGTGACCCGCACGCTCGTTTGCCGTGTCTTTTCCATAAAAAAAACAATTAAAAATACATGACCTAACTGAATGCAAATTCCTATATCTAAAAGTTGGTTAAAACAGTGCAAAAATTACATTACGACAGTTACTCATAACTGTTGCATTAGGGCTTGATTAGTCCCCTTTCTCTCTCATGGCATTGGCATTGTACGGGAATTAGGTACGTTGGAACGGCGGTGGCCATGATGTGGTATTTTTATGGAAATTATATATTTTTTACTTTAATAATTTAATTTACATTTTGTGTAAATTGTGTTTTCATGTAGGTACTTACTATAAGGAATTTAAAATTTACGTATTTAGGATATACGGGTATCATCAAGGTATCAAGGTTTTCTATTTGCCTAAAAATAGATTAATAAGAAAATAATAAAAAACTAATAAAAGAAATATACTGATGGAATAATTGAAGGTATATTCGATTGAAATTATAAATTTTGTAGATAGCTATAGTTGTAAGTTCCTTGTGGTTGATTAGAAAAAGCATGGTGTAGAGTTTCACCGTCTATTATACAATTTCTCACCATCCGGTTCAACAGTAGGCCCTTTCTTCGTATCCGCAAAATAAATACAAACAGAAAATATATTCGTTTTACTTTGGATAGCGTATCTTGAAATAATGGAATGTCATCCGTCCGTCCATCCGTCCTCGTTATATTTTTATTAATGAATTTATCAATATAGATAAAAGAGACGTATTTAAATAAATAAGCTGTTACATGTTAAAGGTCATATTTTTATTATTTAGGCGTGAGATTGTTTTGTTTGTGACATTGATTAGAAAAAATGAATGAGATATTATAACGGGTTATATGAAAGGCACATTAGCACTCTCTACTATTTATACATTATTTTGCTTTCTGGAGAGTATTCACTTCGGCGGAAAGTGGAGAGAAGAAGTGATGATGATGTGAACTTAGTGCTCCAAGTTCAAAATTTCTCTCTGCCTACTCTGCTACATGACGGGATAGAGCGTGAAGCTATGTAAAAAAATATGTACCAGACATAATTCCACAACTTATTGAAAGTGGGCAACGAGAAAGTGCCTTCATAGGAACGGACTTTTATCAGAAACTTACGAGGAAAGACCTCTAACATGGTTAACGTATTGTGGCGCACCGGATGTGAACATTGTCCTTCGCTAGCCTTGGCTCGTTTATAGCTGTGATTGCTTCAATCAGGGATGTAGCGAGCAAATCTTGACAGTTCCTATAGCCATTACACCCGGCGTTACTTGACAGACGTAATCAAATATACTGGATATAAATAGTAATATTATACAAAATTTGGCAACCACTACTAACACTGGTTTAGGACAGAATTATATTTATCTTGAATTCCTTATAGTTGTAGTAGGTAGGCTACTACCTACCTGATAGTAGTATGTTAAAAATAAAAAAGTAGTATTAGATAATTAACAATTTTATCCTATACAAAAGCACACTTAAAATATATATACAAAATTATGACTTGAAAATCATCTTGACCTAAATCCCAAGCAAAAGTATACGATCAGAAATTTCTTTTGACCTATTTCCCAAATGGGTCTCATCCTCCCGCGAAGTTCAGAGACCGGTGTACGTGAAATGATGTATGTATGAATGTATGTACATAATTAAAAATGATTTGTTGAGGGCGAATGACCCTATTCTTTATTAGTGTTGGAAGGAACATCGCCGTTCTCAGAATGATGCTGAACTTTATGAGACTTTTGTTGTTGTTAGTTTCATATTGAACGTTTAGAAAAAACTCTATCGCAAGTAAAGGAAAAATATAATCTATATATGAAAGTGCCTATAGAAATCTCGCACATTGCAGGGTAGGCAGAGGGAACCTAGTGTTAAACACTCTGTTCCCCACTACTGAAGGTATTGCGTGTTGAGTGGCGAAAATCTACGTCGGGTTTTTGCATTGGAGCCAGAGTGAAGAAATGAAAGTTCCGATTCTTTATAACAGATTCTTATATAAAAAAGCTATGTGCTGTGTGACGAAGTAATTCTATTTAAATAAAAAAATACGTAGGACTTATAAATTCAAATAAATTTAAAATAAAACTGTTATAGCGACGTCATCCATTCACTTTTCAATAGACTGTCGAGACAGACCGGCGACAGTATACTAATGTTAACCTCAGATTTACGGTTATCAGTCTATTATAAACTTCATTTGGACAAAACAAAATATTTTTAAAACAAACTTTTTTAGTTATTATTGGGTTAAATATTGATAAAAAATAATTTTAATTTTCTTGCTCTATCGTTCCATTTCGCCACTCAACACGCAATGTCTCCACGAATGCCTCCGCGTGTCCGCGACACTGTGACACTGTGTTGACTGGCGGAACTCAACGCCGAGCTTTGGGATGACAATATTTATATGCCTGTAAATGTAACTTTATTTATTTATCTTTTTTTTTTATATATCACCCGCATACAGCAGACACACTAGCATACACCTAATGTTACGAACAGGAGTGTCTCTGTTCTGAAGGACAAAAATCAGATCGATATCTGTCGAAATTCTAAAAAAAATTGCACTCAAATATCTTATATATAATGATATTTTATCGATATCTCATATAGTGATCAGACATCACTACACCAAGCATCTCTGGTAGTGACCGCGAACATCCGTTCCTTCGTCGTGGGAATGAAATCGCATCCCTTCAATCATTCTACATATGAGTTGGATGTAACCAACGATTGTTTTGACCAATGCTCTTTGTAAAGTGAATGACCATTCAAATTGTTGATGGTGGTGAGTTCAAAGCTAGTTTGAGGCGTCTGTATGTTTATAATATAGGTTTCATATATAGCTAATCAGAGAAACCATGTTATGGATATTTATTTAAATTCTTAATGATTTTTGGCAGCAACGTCAGCTCAGGGAAATTAAAAAGAAACAATGTCTATTTCCTTACTCTATTAACAAGACAAAGCACAGCGTTGAATTTCGCCATTCTACAGGTAATATCTGGAAAACTAGGTCGGTCGGTCACAGAATGTGTTGTTAACACTGGGTTTCCCGACTACCTTGCTATGCTTGATACGTATAAAGCTAGAAAAAAGAGAGGAGGCAAAGCGGTACGAATACGAAAGGAGACATCGTTGTTAATAGTGAATAGTATTTCACTACAACATATCTTGGAATATTATTAATATAAGAGAATCCTTGTACTAAAGAAAAAGATTGTAAAGATTCTTAGAATAGCAAATTATCTGTTCACTACTATGATATCGTCACTCGTCAGCGGTGACTTTGAACTTTAGGCACTCGAACTCCGGCTACATATGTACTTAACAAAAGAATTATTTGAAACTCTATTGCAAACTAACAAGGTTCAAATTGTTATGAACATTTTACTTCATGAAGAATTTGATGGATAATCCACATGTGGTTACAATATTGGCAGTAATTGTGTTAGTGAACATTCGTTTTTCGGTGACAGATCACTGTAGGCTGAATGAATGATTAATTAGCCTTGTGGTTTGATAAGATGCTAGTTTATTTTATTTTTTATATTTATTATATTCATCGGTATTGAAGTATTCATTAATTATTTTAAAGAATAAAGTTAATTTACTTTAAATATAGGTTAAAATTTCAACTTTTAGTATCCCGTTATTGTATATATTGCTAATATTATAATAATAATTGAATTCTGATGATTTTCAAGCGACAAATGAATTTGATCTCTCATCTCTTGGATAACAATGATTGGCCCACATAACAATTTCTACATCTTAACATAGAATTAATTCGACACATTTCCGATCCCTAATATCCGAATATTTGTAAAACTAGCCAAAATCATGATACAACTACCCAACCTAACCAATATCTCGAAAGGCATCTTGTAAACAAATCAGTTTCAATGATACTTTGCGGCCAGTTAGGAGTTAGGGGACAACGTCCCGGTTGTGTCATTCGAGGTCCGCGACCTTTCTGCCGAAATCTGACTCTTGTCCAATTTATAAAAGATTGACAGGACGTTACTAACATTTCTGCAGATGAATCGTGAGAATGAATCAACACTATGTGTGGATAAACGTGATTTGTTCAGTTCTTGAATTTGTGTCTTGATTTAGCAAAAAGAAATAATCTAATTTACTAATATTGTAAAGTTAAAGAGTTTGTTTTGTTGAGAAAACTTAACAAAACAACAAAACAAAATATTATATCGAAGATCATAGGCTACGTTACGCTGATCAACTCGATGTAATCCACAGTACCTGCGGTCTGGCGAAGCCATAGGTAAAAGATAGTGCCATATACATATATTTGTTTGTCTCTTTTCATACTGTTAAGCATTATGCAGAATATTATAATTTTTATTGAGGCCGTCGTGGTCCAGGCGCACAATAGTGGGTTCAATTTCCACTCGAGGGAATGAAATATTTAATATTTTTATTTCTTACGTAACGAAGCAAAACACGACGTTGAGTTCCGCCTATCAACACGTAGAGCTTGATTCATTTTTCAAGAAATCGGTGGAAAATGCAAAACGGAAGTTTCATAATGGGGAGCGGAGTGTTTTAACACTAGATTCCCAGGTTCTTCTGCTTACTGATACAACATGAAGCTAAAAACATTTTTTTTTAAATAATCCTTACTCTTTTCCTTGTTTCAGTATAATGTTATGTAAGTCAATTATAAAAAAATGAAATGTCCAGCTAAATGTCATAGTCACCGAAAAGTGCAACATAAGTTTTATATCAGAGTAAAAATTTATTTATATTTGATTTTATTCCACACGGTTTTCCACCAGGTGCATTTTTTTAATTTCTTTATGAAGTCAGAATGACAAAAAATAAAAAAAAAGGATCGAGAAAACAATGTTGGAATTGAAGATTGCAACTTGTGACAAATGGAAGCTCGCACAAAATATATTTATTCGAACGTTTTATTGCATACATGGTATTTTTTTGAATGGCCAATATCTCGTTAAGTGATAAAATTTCAAGGCATACTGTACGTAATACAAATATTTGAAACTTGAAAACTTGACTTCCTCTTTCACCTGCATGAGTCTTTTTATTTATCTACCCATCTACCTTGCAAAATTCAATTTTAATCGAATCCGCGTTCCATGGCAATAAAACATTGTGATAGAACAAAACAAGAGAACCAGCTATCAGTAACCTTATCAGTCTAAAACATAACCAATTGTTTACATAATACGTTAAAATAAAACTGCAGATGTAATTAATTGTAATCTCATATTAAATACGAGCATATTTACTTAATGATTGTTCAATACAATGCCTATAATTTTGTTTATAATTCGCTTTTATATCAAGTGATATTTTTAGGGTTCCGTCCTCAAAGGATAAAAGGAAACCCTATTACTGTCTGACGCTGTCCATCCGTCTGTCTGTCACTAGACTGTATCTCATGAATCGTGATAGTTAGACGATGTGACTGATGTAGGTTTAAGGTAACAATTCGAATTTCATGTTCTCTGAATTAGTTTTTCTTTTAAATAAATAATTAAAGTTCATGAAGCAAAAACTATTCCGGAACAGTCACCTACCGAATTACGTGCCCGGGACATGCTCGGGACATAACGAAACTATGTAGGTATCACTATTATGTTTATATTGAACAATGCTCCCTCAAAAAATCATATGTTTATACATAATACATTAAGATATACTTGAGCCGCTGAGGTGCAGCGGCACAGTTTCTGAATCTCACCACGATCGTGTGGGTTCCATTCCACTGATAATTTAGTGAAACTAGGGAACTGAGTGACTTAGAGCTAGTAGTTCGGAAGACACAATCCTGCTATGCAGGAAAAAGCGGATTTTTGCTACAATAAATATTATTTGATTTCGAACACCAGTATTCTAATATAATACTAAAATAGTCTTTATTGTTAAGAAATTAAGAGCTAAAACTACACAAAAACAAATATTAAATAGGGGAGAATCAAAAAAATATACGGCCCAGGTCGTTGGCGTTCCTGTTAGGATTCCTGTATGAATGACCTTAGTGCATACAAAGGGATTACGTGTACAAAAAGTTATATATATGCATTTTTTTATTTTTAGCTACAAGCATCGCCCGCATTTCACAAGCTAAGAAGCATTGTCAAGACACTCCGTTCTCCACTTTCCGGACATTTGAAGGATATTACGTGTTGAGTAGCGGAGCTTAACGCCGCGCTAAGTATACCTAAATAATATAGAATAGTAAGCTTAAATAAAGACTTTAATAAGCCTAAGTGATGTATACATATACAATTCTTATATGTATGTCACATATATTATCTTTTTATGTATGAGTGTTAATTAAGATAGTGTGCTATGGCGTCACAATGTCTATGTAGAGCGAGCTACGAATGTACGAAAAAAAAAATATATATTTAAAATTATATTTTATGTAATAAACAAAAGTCACGTAAAAATATATAAAAATATTATATAAACAAGTCTAATATTAGATTTTTCTTTGATTTTCCTTCCAATAGGTAAATCTAATAATATTCTATTAGATGCATAATAAAAAATCTGAATATACATACACAAAAGATAGAGGAATTTTCACTATTTACATTTTAGAGAGACATAGAGAGAGCGAGTGAGAAGAAGAGCATTCCTCAGTAAAAAAAAACGTATAGACAAATCGAGTAAATTTTTAAATATCGCTGCAACTTTGACATGGTTACACTGATAGCGAGGTTGGCTTACAAATTAAGCTGGTGAATATGTATATACATACATCTATCTATACAAAAAGATAAAAAATATTATTAAAATAATTAATTCGACTTATCAAACTTAACTTTATTCTGCTATTATCACAAAAAAATGACACTTAAACATAAAATATTGAGAGTTCATTTTGTATTACGTTCGTAACGTGTGTACGATGATTGAATCTCCTTGTGGGCTAACGCATGAGTTTTTTCGCATTGTCCTCATACGACATTTTTGCAATTTAAAAAGACGTGTGATAACTAAAATATGTTATATTTTTAATTTAAAGGCCATTCGTGGCGCATGGACATAAGCGTGCATAAACGGTTGTGGGTTCTATTCTCACTCGAGGAAAGAATTCGGTGGAAAGTGGGGAATGGAAGTGTCTTAATGGGAACGGAGTGTCTTAACACTAGTTTCCATGTTCTCTCTACCTACCCTACCATGAGCGAGATGCAATATTTTTTGAGATTATATTTTTATTTCATTTTATTACTTATTAAACGTAGCTTAAGTTTATATTAATATGAAATCGTCAAGTCAGGTTCCCATAGGGACACTTTTCAAAGATTACTAGTGAATCAGTCTAGTTTAGGCTCATACTATTTACAGATACGAGCACTTTCTATAGCACTGGTAGCATTTGGTGTAGAAAAGCTTGTTTTTGTAAGCCAAGTTTTCTGTGGATGGTGAGACGTCGAAATTCATTGTTTTCTAACTATGTCAGGATGTAATACTGAAACATCGTGATATTTCATGTAATAAACTACTAAAATCTATTTTGATAAGTAAAATTTAAATAGCATTTTTTTATAAAATTTAGATCACAAGGATACAATAAGGATATCATCGGGATACTGTACTTTTGTTTTCGGCTTTAAACGCGATGGTAATGGGTTTAATCCCCGCTCTGACGAGTTAAGCCACTAAACTCGATGTCTAAAATTCAGGAAGAAAGTGAAGAACAGAAAATCTTGATAATAGCTTTAGGCTCTATCTACCCTGAGGGAAATGAATATAATTCAAATTCAAATTTTACTAAATATTTCATCCTTGAAACAAATGCACCTACAATGGAAAAGATTGCACTTTTATTGCTAACTTAATTTTATTGAAGTGAACACATTGAGCTTAGAGTCAAATCACTCTGTTCTAAATAGAACTCAGTGATTTTACTAACATTAAGTAAAGCATTCTCTTGTGTATATAAGAGCTAACTAAACCTTAGCCTTTGCATCCAAATTTCTTCTTTATATACCACTGAGCTTATTGAGACGTTGCTTCTCAGGTCTGAGGCTTTGGATGTAGTGAAGTGGTGGTAAATTATTAGACGTTTGAAGAGAAAGCGAGTTGTTTCTTATTTTGAATAAAATTAATTAACTTTATTTTGAACCAATGATCATTTTATGTCCTCTTTGTCAAAAGTAAGTCATAAAACATTAACTCAGTACCTTTATTTTTAGAAGCGAACTCAAAAATTAAAATTTAGAGTTTATTATAACATATTAGAATAAGTTTTAAGATAAATAAGAGATTTTAAATGTATTTTTGAAAATTATAGAAATTTTAATTTATCTCATCATTAGTTAACTTTAAATGTTAATATTACTATGAAAAAAAAAACAAAAAAATAGTTAATTCCAAATAAAATCTTAGTTTACTACAAACATTATAACGCGATAAAGTAACGTACTATAAGTTGAACGTTATCATTGAACGTACAAATAGCGACAGCCCACCGGTTGTAGACGAGTGTCTATTAATATATCTTTACATAATATTAGTAATAGAGATAGAAATTAATAAATAAAGATACAGTCTCAGTCTCAAGACAAGACAAGACTGACTGTTAGTCTTGTTGAATTTTGTTTACGGTAAAAATAGTGACAAATTACTTTTTTTGCTGTAGAAAGTGTCTTTTATTATGAATATGGAGTATGTATTGTACGGGATTCGAATCTAGAATCATCGTGCAATTTTATATCGACAGGCAGTTTGATGTCTGTAAATGTAACGGTTGTGGTTTCCATTTCGACGGTGGATATTGAATTATTTACATTTCGTTGCTTTTACAGGAAGACGTGCAATGTCTCGAAAAATAAATAGGCGGAAAATGGGAAATGGAGTTTTTTAAAACCGGGTTTCCTCTACTTACACAGTCATAAGCGGTATACAGGATGACCCTACAAAATAAGAAAAAATATATAAATTATTACATACATCAAATTAAAAAAATAAATATTCAATCAGCTTTACGCTGTATTCTGCTCACTGCAGGGTAGACAGAGTGAACGTAGTTTTAAGACATTCCGTTCTCCACTTTACCGTCGAATTGTAAAGGCATTGAGTGGCGGATTTCAACGCCGTGTTATGCCTCGACACAGAACGGAAAAATGAAAATATAAATTTAAATAAATATTTCATTTCCTTGAGTTGGGATCAAAACCACAAGCAGTCGCGCTTACATTCTCTCTTTGTGCCTCTGCGCCACGAATGGGCTCAACATAAATAAGCACATTAATAAATATAAAATATTCATTTGTTTCTCAATATCATAAGGCAAGTTAATAATAGGTTACATTTAATTGGCGCTCATAGATATTACAAAAAAATATATATTTCAAAATGTGTGAGAGCACAAAAAATAAAAGAGCATTTTTTTCTTCCATAATATATAGAATATATGTGTAAAATTATTGTAGAATCCAAAATACAATTGTATAGAAACATATAAACATACATATAAACTAGAATATATTGAAAAAAATCGTCATTCCACAATGGAAACGCGTGCCTATCCCACGCCTTTTACTTCGCAGACTAAATCCATCCAGTGTATCAGTGGAGGTTACGCCGCGCGCGCGCCTCTCGGCGATAACGGGTTCGAATATGATGAAGCCATTTCAAAATACGATAATTTGTATTGAATTTAAAAAAAAATACAGTTGAACAGTGATTTTTGAGTGAGTTTCAGTTTGTTTCATTTTGGGGTAACGTATTGTTGTTGTTTTTTTTTTAATATTAGTTTTTTTGTTTTACTTTCAAGTCATACTTACGGATATCTTTATTTATATCTCCAATTTTTATTTAGAGAATGATCAAATAATCAAAATCTAACACAAAGAAGTTGTCTTGTATTTTACGCGGTTACAGAAAATTTAAGAAGCAACAATATTTTATTAATTTCGACGATATGCACGATTATATATGAACTATGAACAATGTACGTACATACAGTTTATTAATTAATTACTTTTAGAACTAACTAATAAACATTATTTAAAAATCGGATATTTTATGTCTTTGAATAGTAAATAGATAAAAATATATAATAATGTATTATATTATTAAGTAAATTAATACACGCGTATTAGTGATATTAGAACATATTGCGTACGTCTCGACGATAAGAGGTTCAAATATGTTGAGGCAATTTCAAAGATTACGTATTTAATATTGTTTTTTTTTAAAATACTATACTATGAAAAATAAAAAATACTATACTAATACTTATAAGTGATTTTTTAATTAATTTTCGTTTTTTTACCTAATCTGAATAAACATAAATTATTGTTATTTTTCGTAGTTATGTAGATTTTTTAATACTTTTTATCTTTTGTTACAATCACTAAACAATCTATATAAAGAAGTTTTCTAAAGAATATTCAAGTTTTTATGATAGTCTTAAATATAAAACAAATAATATTTTTTCACGTTTATAAATCACTAGCGGCCCACTCGCGGTTTTGCTCGCATATTACCTATAATTCTTTTCCAGAAGAAATTGCCAGAAGATAATCAATATAAATTGTATAATTAATATAATTTATAGGCCAGTCGTGGCGCAGCGGTACAAAGTGTAACTGTAAAATCGGCCGGTTGTGGATTCGGTACAGCTTCACGCTGTATCCCCCACACAGCACTTTCCGCCAAATTCTGGAGGCATAGCGTGCTGAGTTGCGGAATTCAACGCCTTGCTTTGCCTCGACACCAGAGCCAAGAAATGAAAATAAAAATGTAAAAAAATATAAATAAATAAATTTCCTCGAGTGGGGATCGAACCCACAACCATACGATTTCAGTCACACTTTGTGCCTCTGTGCCACGACCGGCCTCAACATAACATTTGTACATATCTTACTATTTCTGCAGCGCAAGCGCTAAAAGCAATTCGATTTCGTTTATTATTATTGTTTTTTCATCATTTAAGGCTAACTAAGACTGACACCATAATGTTATATAGCCTATAGCACTCCTGAAGAACGTACCTTTCATACAAAACCAAAAATAAGTAAATCTGACCAGTAGCAGAGATCTTAGCTTTTAAGCAAACAAACTCTCCCACTTTATTATATTAGTATAGATTAAAGAGAATCCGAGAGAGATAACGATGTATCCCGCATACAACAGGGTAGGCAGAGAGAACCTAGTGTTAAAGCATTCTACGCACCATCTTGCACGTGTCGAGTGGCGGAACTCAACGGCGCGCTTTACCTCGTTACCAGACCGATGAAATAAAAATATTAAATACTTTATTGTCTTGGATGGGGATCGAGCCCACGACCTGCCGCATTCACAGTAGTAGTAGTTGTTTTTACCTCTGCGCCACGATTGTTCTGGTAAAGAATGTAAAATTTTTAATTTTATCACTTATTAATTTCATCACTAAGACTAAAGTTTTGACGTCTTTTTAATATTCATAGTAAATTGCTTAATTTCAGTTGTTTTTTTTAAATCGTATATTATTAAAAAGCCTAAAAAAACTTAACAATGTGCTCTTTTATTCTATACCATTTTAGTTTTTACGTATTTTGTAAGGTTCAGAATATTAAGTGTTACTTTTTTGGAACTTTTCCCTTTTATTGCAAGCTGGCTATATATTAATTTTAATAAATTGTATGACTTTCTGTTGAGGCGGCCGTATCGCGGCGGCACAGCGTCTTACTGTAAAGGTGACAGTTGTGGGTTCGATTCTCACTCGGGAGAATAAATTATTTTATGACAGAATACTACAACCTTAAATACGACTTTAAACAGTTCAAAAGCAGACGTATCCATTCGCAAGCTGCTTGGTTGCAAGCAGCTTGCGATGGCAGTTGCAAAAAAAAAAACATTGAAGTGTAATAATTAGAAACAACATCTTTTTCACTTTGTAATGTATTATATACATATCTAGAGAAAGACCCCACAAATGGTGTTAGATGGCGGAACCTAACGCAGCATAATATTAACCAGTGCAATTGAAATGACAAACCCCAATAATTGATCCTTTGGTCTTTAATAACATAAATTATCATTTCTAAAATATCCTCCTAAACTAAGCCCCAAAACTATATTAACTATGAAAAAAATTAAATAAAAAAAGCACAACTTTCTGTATCTTATCCGCGTACTCTATAAATAGTGGTTTATTTATAGCTGTTATCGGACAGACATTAAATCCTTATATGTATGATGTATGTATAATACATTTTCAGTACATTTATATATAGCTAAGTCGTTTCTTTTTTCACTGAGATAGAGAAAATGTCTAATATATACGAAAATCTAATTTTAAAAAGTGTATTTAGCAAGTGAATATACTAGACTGAGATCCCAGGGCCTCCAGACCTACGTCATTTTAGCAAAGCTGAAATTTTGCTGGGTTTGAGGGGGTGCTTACACTTTAGTTTTGGACAGGTATGTTCTCTTAAAGGATTCTTTTTTCAGGTGTAATTTTTTATAAGTTAAATTTCTGGGGTATTATTCTGGGCTGGACACGGACCATTGTTTATTCCTACGCCTATATTATTTAATATTTGTCAACTAACTTTAAAACATTCAAATTGCAATTCGATTACATATAATACTTAATGTTTTATTAAATTTATCCAATTTGACATCGATTCCAAATATAACGTATTTTAATAGTATATAGTATTATACTATTTACTATTATATATAGTAAAAATTTAATTAAATTAAATTAGCTTCACGCTGTATCCCTCACACAGCAGGGTAGGCAGAGGGAACCTAGTGTTAAGACACTCCGTTCCCCGCTTTCTGCCAAATTTTGGAGGCATTGCGTATTGAGTGGCAAAACTCAACGCCGCGCTTTGCCTCGACACCAGAGCGAAGAAATGGAAATATAAATTTAAGTAAATATTTCACTCCTCGAGTGGGGATCGAGCCCACAACCAGTCGGTTTTACAGTCACACTTTGTGCCACTGTGCCACGACCGCCCTCTATTATATATACTACTATATAGTATTATTATATTACAAAAGTATTATTAAATTTAAAATTTTATTATGTATCTAAATGTCCAATAAATTCGGGTCTAATTTATTTACTTTCTCGGCCCACAGTTTGAGTGCTTTGTATTATATTATTTACATATTTTTATTGACAGATATTTTCTTATCGAATAGTATCATTATATTAAAAAGGTCAAGGTTAATTATGAAGAATTATTATTACTTCAAGAATAATAAGCAAATATACATAAACTTTGCGTAAGTTTTGTCTTAGTGCTACCTGTGATTTGATGAAGTTAATTGATTGCACAAACTTGATGGTTATTAATATAATTATTTGGTTTCAACTGTCTTCCACGAATTTCTAGACTATATTACAATGATTTTTGTAGAAAAGCTTACTATAAAAACACCATTTACTGGCCTAGGGACACAAGCGTACGACTGATCAAAGATATTAATAATTTAATTTCCATGCTCTAGTAACGATACTAAGCGCGGCGTTGAGTTCCAACATTCAACACAAAATGCCACCAGAATTCGGCGGAAAGTGAGTACGAAAGTGTCCTAATGAAAAAGGAGTATTTTAACGCTAGGTTCCCGGGTTTCCTCCTACCCTGCTATGTGTGAGATACATTATGAAGCTAAAAAAAGTAGATAATATTTTTAACACGTCTTTATTAGGTCGACTTGTAACTATGCAATAAAACCTAAGAAATTGAATTTGACCCGCTTATAATAATTGTATCGTCATGAAACTTGGCAGTAGTTTCATCGAGCTGGTCTGACGATGGAACAAGATCCTGAATAGTAAAACTCTTTACACGTTGCTAATAATCTATTCGTGCTTAGTGTCTTACAATTTATGGTTCCGAGAATACTATACAGTTTTTCTAGCTAGCTAAACTAAATCTATAAAAAAAAACATATTATTCATACAATATTATCACAAAACCAAAATAAATGAATTTGACTATAAATTATAAGCGATGTTATTTAGAGATTGTAAGAAATTAGCTAAATATTTTTATCAGTACATTTTTGGGCGAGGTCGCCGGAGATTTATTTGACGGAAACACTTGTCACTACCGCGTGTAGTGACATCTTTATCGCACTAACACACACGTCACGCCCACTGTTACTAAAATAATGCTTTTTTGTAGAAAAAATGCAATTGGTACATTAAAATGCTGCTTACTTTATTTTATTACAATGAAATGCTACGTATTTATGAAATGAATTGGTTTTTTTTTAAGGTTTATAATTTCCTGCTTGGTTGTTTCTCAGTTTTGGAAACGCCGCATCAACGCCGCATATTGTCATATCCGAACTTTAAGTAACGCTTAATGTAAATAATTAATTATAAGAGCAACTATAGAGTTTCCTGCCAGTTCTTCTTAGTAGAACTGCCCTCCGAGCCGGTAGTAACGTTTCAAAGATGGCACTTCATTTAAAAGGACAAACACTCAAATCCACATTGCTTTTGCTCAGAGCAGCTCATCCTGCATCTCAAAGTTGAGTTCTGCCACTCAACACGCAATGCCTCCAGAATTCGGCTAAAACTTGTCTTAATACAAGGACTCTACCTACCCTGCTGTGTGCGGGATGCAGCGTGAAGCTGATTCGTATTTCTTTAATGAAAGACGTAATTTGGCACTTCTAGTTGAAAGCAGGTGTCACGCCCAAAATACAAACAATCATAAATACTGTAACCTAGTTTATATACAAAATATATATATAATTTAAAATACTTTTTTAACTACTTTTTTTCATAGGTAGTAAACTTGAAGATGATAAAAAGGAAATTGCACAAAATTTTTTACAACGGTCATTACGGGTATAAAAAGACTTTTTTGTTAAAATCAATCTTACGGTATTTGTTAACGTGACTGCTCTCGATATTGAAAATAAATATTATAATGCTGCTATTTTTTTTAGCTCCACGCTGTATCTGTCACGTTGCTGGGTAGGCAAAAGGAACCTGGGAACTTAGTGTTAAGACACTCCGTGGACATTAGGACAATTCTGTTCCCCCGTTTTTCGCAGAAAAACTCAACGACGCGCTTTGCTTGTTTATCAGAGGGAGGAAATGAAAATATTAAATATATTATTCCTTCAAATGGGAATCTAACCTACACACCATCGCGTTTACAATTGCACTCGTGTGTCCTTGCGCCATGAGGGCCTGTGCTGCGTCTCGTTAAAATAAATAAAGTATGACGCCATTGTGGCACAGTGGGACAGGACTGAATATCGATTTCTTAAACGCGATGTTTCTGGACTCGATGATCAGCTAGGGAAACAAATTATATACATTTTTCCACTGTCGTAAAGCAAAGCGGCGTTAATTTCCATATTAGTTAATATTCCATTCCATTAATAGTATAATGTCTCAAATTCCAGCGGAACGTGGATCGGAAAGCGAAGTATGTAAAACTAGTCTTTACTCTGTCTATTCTTATATACGGGATAATTAAATATCTTTTCTCTACGTAAGACAAATAAAGCATAGTTAATTATTTTATACGGAAAAAATACGATGCAGAACTATCAATAGGTACTCGAGTAGCCCTCACATTCGACCGGGCAAGTAGTTGTTGACGATGGAAGCACATAGTGCTCAAAGGTAAGACAGCAAGTTTGATATTTATTGTAAAAAACAGGCTAATTTGTTATAATTAGTATCACTACTTTTTTAAAGATGATAATAGCACAGATATTATTATAATCAGAGGCGACAGGTAGTGTCTTAATGGAAACGGAGAGTCTTGACACTAGGTTATCAGGTTTCCTCTGCCTACTCTGTTATATGTGGGATACACCGTAAAGCTAAAAGCAATTTATTATTAACCTATACATTTTTATGAATATGTTTGAGAACTGTAAACAGTCACCGTAATCCAGTTCTTTAATTTTATGATATTTACTACATATTAGTGAATAAAATACCAATGTTAAAATGGTCCAAAACGCAAGAAACAATTTGGAACAATTGTATGTAATAATTATTAATTATTTCGCATTCATATAATCGAAAGAAAGTAAATATAGAAAGTCACTTTGTGTTATGAATTCTTAACAATAGACAGTGTTAGTGTCTATTTATATACAACTATGTTTACATAATTCTATGGCGGTAGCAGGTTCAATTATATATTTTTTATTTATTGTCCGCTCCGATCTTTACGCGGCTTCGTTCGCCTACAGTTATTGTTATACTGTTGCTAAATTATACAAAGTTTTTACTTAAATTGCAGCCTGTGTTATTCTAATGTATAACATATATTATTCTATTTTTTTTATTTAAATCCGCTTAGCAGTTTTTGCGTGAAAGCGGAACAAATAAAAGTTTTCAAGCATTTTCAAGCCTTAAGAAAACTTCGCAGATGTGGATGGAATGTCTTGAATGGAATGTCTCAACACTAGGTTTTGTGCCGTGTGATCCCGGCCTAGAATAGGATCATCCTGGTACTGGTGGTGTCGTAAGAGGCGACTAAAGTACGTGTGGTAGAGTCACGTCGCCAGCAATGGCAACACGCATGGGCTCGACCGGATCATTACCCCCCCGGCATTGAAAACTGGCGTGAAGAAGTGGCTTTATGCCACTGCGTTTCGCATCAGGTAATGCCGGGCCCCGGCGCCCAACCCAGCTTCAAGGCCTGCAACGCACCTGTAGCTCCTCTGGGGTTGCACGGGGCCGTGGGCGGCGGTAATCACTTACCATCAGGTGACCCGCACGCTCGTTTGCCGTGTATTTTCCATAAAAAAAAAAGGTTTTTTTTGCCTACCGTAAAAAAAATGTTTTCTTCTAAATGAAATCAAATCAAATCAGTTTCACGCTGTATCCCGCACACAACATGAAATCGAGTGTTAAGACACTTCGTTCCCCACTTTTCGCGGAATTCTGGAGGTATTTCTTGTTGAGTGGTAGACTTTTTTTATTTCCTCAAGTAGGGATCGAACACAAAACCAGTCGCGTTTACAGTCACACTTTGTGCACTGCGCTACTACTGGCCAGGATTTACTTCTAAAATTAGAGTAAAACAACGTTACTACCACCTATTAAGTATAAATGAGAGTAGCTGATACGTTATCAGCACAAGTTAGGCAAGTCTCAAAGGCACAACAAGTGAAATAAACGTTCAAGTCGTACGTCATGATGTCACCCGATTAGTCATAAAGATAGTTCGGCCCAATCCACGATCACGTAGGTCATGTACATATTTGTAAATATTATGTTATACTTATTCGTTTGAGTATTAATGCGATGGTTGTAGATTCAACTCCCATTTGGAGGAATGCATAATTTACATTTCAAATTTTAAATGAAACTCTTTAACCGGATTAATTGCGTATATTTAGTACTATAAGAGTCCAGTACGAGTCGATTTTTACATCTTTTTTTTAAGTTTATATTTTTATTTTTCGCTCTAGTGTCGAGGCTATGCGCGGCGTTGAGTTTTGACACTCTATAATCTCCACAAATTTGTTCAGAATTCGAAGAACGAACGAAATGTCTTAACACTATTTTCTTTCTGCCTACCGCGATGTATGTGGGAATAAAGCTGATTTAATTTAATTAATAAAATTTTTGGAAACCCCAAAACTTTGCAGTAGTCGTGGTAACGGACACATTCGTTTAAGTGTAATTTAAAATGAGCAATAATCGCGAAAATCAAATATCTTATTATTTCCATTTTCTTGCTCTTACCATGTTCAATACTTGTCTTACAAAACTGCATTAACATTAAAAATAAACTATATCACCTAAAATATATCTAACTGCATCACTCTTCTATAGTTACGCTATGAAGAAAATATAGAAATATTGTCATGTTTATAAAAATATTTAAAAAATATCCACTCTAAGGGCTCGACTTGTCTGTGACCATCACACTAGGTACGAGTAATTATATCGAAACGATTAATATGTTGGAATTTTTATCATTAATCGATACTTTTCAAATCCAAAGATAATCTTTCAGTTGGAACCAGTAGTTCCTGAGATTAGCGCGTACAACCAAACAAATACGACAGCTTTATAAAATTAGTAGGTATACATAGATTCTTCAATACTTTTCGATTCATACAAAATATTCGCCAACACATCCACTGCTCATTATTATGCATTAAATTCAAATAATTTAGATAAGATACAAGTTGTTGTGGTTTTTTTCTTACTGTAGTAAAAAAATTGACTAGATAATAACATATTTGAAAATTGATTAATCATGCTAACATTATAAATTTTTACATTAAATTTGCTTGGAGTTAGATTACAAGTAAAAAATTGAAATGTAATTTAATTGATTCTACTTACAAACAGACAATTACAATTAAAATAATATATTTTCGTTCTTTTAAGAATTACGCTGTATCGCGCATTACCTATTACAGGGTTGGCAGATGGAACCTATTGTTAAGACACTCGGTTTCGCACGTCGCCAAATTTTCGACATATTGCTTAGTAAGCGTTGTAAATTATACGTCACACTTTGTCTTCTTGTCTCAGTGCGAATATGGAAATAATTCATTCATTTTACTGTAAATCGAACCGTCGCGTTTACAGTCAGACGTTATGAGCGTGACAGCGTCATTTTATACTTTAATATATTTTTTCCTCAGAAGAGGTCTTTGTAACGTTATTCCTAAATTAAAAGAATTTTAAACCTTTTTATAACATAAAATAAAAATTAAATTAAATTAGCTTCACGCTATATCCCGCACACAGCAGGGTAGGCAGAGGGAAACCTAGTGTTAAGACACTCCGTTCCCCACTTTCTGCCGAATTTTGGAGGCATTGCGTGTTAAGCGGCAGAACTCAACGCCGCGCTTTGCCTTGACACAAATAGAATTTTATAAAATGGAACTCGATAAAATAATAATCTATACCAAATGAAAATTTGGTTTTTTTTATTCTTCGTTTCGTTTTTCTATTATTTTCATAATCTAGATTTTATTTCTTGATCTTGATGTAGATCAAAACTTCGCGGAAGAATAAAAAAAACCTACAATAACTTATACAAACGCTAAGCAGAGCTGACAGTGAGATATTGTACGAACAAACATACCGAACTTAATCCTAAACAATCGATGACGGATATATATACAAATCTGTTCAAAACTGGTAAATATTTGCCTTTAAGAATATTTTTTATTTTTAAATATGTGATAAATTGCGGCAAAGGTAAGTGGGTGGTGGCCTTCCATACTCTACACTAGATGAACGAACTCGATATTTTTAAAAACAGTTTAAACACCTGCTCTGCTCGCAAACTGTAGGATAGGATAGGATTGTAGGACAGCTGATTTCTTGCAAATGATGTGAACCTACGTAGCGTTGCGCACGCGCAGGCACATTCCGCTGATATTAGTAAGGCACTTTTGTGTTTAGATTTTGATTGTGTTTAATATATTTTTGTGATTGCTTTTAATTTATTATGTTAAGTTTAATAAAATTTTGAATTAATAAAACATAATGTTTTATATTTATTTATAATGCAGTGTGGTAAGTAAAAATTTTTTTTTGTTTCAGATTCGTAGAAACTTCGTGGGACCAGCGCAACAAGAAGCGTTATCGTTATTTAAATTTAGAATTTAAATTATTTATATATATAAGATAGAAAAATTATAAACACAAAAAGATGTAGTTTAGTTTTTTTGTAACATTCACAAAAATATGAAAGGTGATGGAAACCAGAATATGGGTGTAGTTTCAGAGTGGCGGCTCTTTAACTACTTTCATTTGTTTGTATGGATATCGTATGGACTTTGAAAGAGTTTGTGGTGTTGTGAAAAAAGGAAACTCCGTTAAAAGTGTTGTATATTTATTTTACATTGTATTGTTTTATATTTATAGACAGAATTAATATTGTATAGTTTTATTTAGGGAAGAACTTGGCTCTTTTCTATATTTCCAATAACTATATAAAGTTCAAAATATACAGTATCAATTTAATATAAATTTAATAAATATCTTATAAAATTTCAGATACACGACGCCACAATCACTTTAAAGGTCTAAAAGTGATCAACTTCCGTTTCACTAATAAAGTACTTCAGAATGAAGTGGACGAAGCCATCCTTAATCTACATATACAAGAGCTAGAACCTAAGCATAATATTACTATAACAGAAGACCATTTCACTATAAATATCCAAGTGAACAGGGTCACACGGAACAGTCAAGGGAGTAAGGCATCAGTGCCTTACGCTGAGAGCGCAGTGAAGTTGTCTAGAAAAGATTTGAAAGTTGGTAAATGGGTTAAAGTGAATGTAACTAACATGGTAGCGGAGTTCTTCAGGTTGCCGAGGGACAACCTGGCGATAGTAGTGAGAGTACAAGACTCAAAGAATAGGATGAGTTTGGTGGTTCCACATCCGAGCTCAGAATCAAATAACGCGTTGGTAAGTTCATCTTGATGTCAATAGTAATGTATATCAACTAATATGATAAATCTGTAGAGTTTGTTTGGTAGATTGCGCTAATCTCGGGAAGTGTTCGTTCGAATAGAATAATGTTATTTGTGTTTTAATATTTATTATTTAATATTACTTTATATATATGTGACTACGATATTGATACTCAACGAACATTTTTTTTATAAATATAAATTGAAAATTGTACCTTAATTAAATAAATAACCTGTTAGTAACGCCGATAATGTTTTTATCAGAGATATTTTTTATGGTGATTAATCAATCTGCAAATCTACGAAAAGTAATAAAATTACGGAAATAGTTACGTTTAAAAGATTTTTTACTTATTGGCGGCACGTATACATATAATGTAAATAAAATAAAAAGAAAAATCTGCTTCACACTGCATCCCACACACAGCAGAGTAGGCAGAGGGAACCTAGAGTTAAGACACTCCGTTCCCCACTTTCAGCCGAGTTCTGGAGGCATTGCGTCAGGCAACTCAACGCCGCGCTTTGCCTCGACATCAGAGCGAAGAAAAATTAAAATAAATGTAGATAAATATTTTATTTCCTCGAGTGGGCATCGAACCCACAATCAGTCGATTTACACGTTGCGCATCGAGAATAATTGGAGTAGGGCTAGAATTATTCTCAATTTTCATTTTCCTTACACAAATACCTCTACGGTACCTCCAAGTTATATAATATCAATTGTTATTTGCTGTTAAAATTTATGAATCATTCCACATTCAATTCTCGGTAAATTTCAATTTCAATATTTTTTATACGATAATGACAATAAAAATGTCATAAATTACCTTTTTAAAGCTAACATAATTTTTAATATCTGCCCCCGTATATATCGAATTGACCCATTACCAGGTCAATATTTAGGTCAATCGACTTCATCTTCATGCTTCGCTTGAGTATTGATAAAAAAATGTATATTGTCAAATTTTGGTTCATGATTTTTAAGCAAATTTAGTTCATTTTACTATTTTTTTACAATGTTATGCCTTTTTTCCCATATAACTGCGTAGGCAGGGGGAACGGAGTGTTAAGACAGACATTACAAGATATTGCTTGTTGAACGGTGTTTCAACGCCGTGCTTTTTTAACAGAGCTCGAAAACGAAGTCAATTGATTTTCTCGAGTGGGGATTGAACCCACAATCATCAAATTGACTGTTCTCCCTGCCGTCCCACACACCAAACTATTGTATTAATTTCTAAGAATATTTAGATTGTTTATTGGTTTGCCAAGCTATTTATAACATTAGCTATAGGTACAAGTTTCTTTATTTCTTTATGCCAGTAATGTTAATAAATTGATACATTTAAGAATTGTTCGTCGCTATTGTCATTCTGTATACTCACGCAGGAGTGGGAAATACGTTCGATCTTATTCCATCATAATTATCGGTTTGTTTTTGAGGCCAGTCGTGGCGCAGAGGCACAAGGTGTGACTTTAAAATCGACTGATTGTGGGTTCGATCCCCACTTGAGGTAATGAAATATTATTTAAACGTACATTTTTTTAATTTATTTGTTTTGGTGCAACTCGCAATACTTCTAGAATTAGGCGGGAAATGGGGAACAAAGTGTCTTAACAATAGGTTCCCTGTGTGCCTACCCCGTGTGCTGGATACAACGTTAAACTGATTTATTTATTTTTTTAATTATCGTTTTTAAACATTTATAAAAATACAGATCTGTATAGTATTTCGTCTACAAAATACAGTTATTTGATTTAACATTTTATATGTAAAGATAAAGTATAATGTGAACATTATATCAATTACAATATTACTGCCAATAGCATATAAACTTAAGATAATCCTTCAAATTAAAGCGTATCAGGAAGTATTTTGGATGCCGTAAACTGTATGCGACATGCGACTGTTGCTAATTAGTAACAAAATTATAAACATAAAAAATTATCACTGATGACCTACATAGCAACCACGCGGAGTTGTCTTTACTATATCCAAGTTTCATTAACTTTAAAATTTTTGTTTCAGATGCCATACGTAGAAATAAGTCTAAGGGACAATTCACATAAAAGAACAAGAAGAATGATCGGAATGGATTGCACTGAAAACTCAAAAGAAGTCAGATGCTGTAGGTACCCGCTGTCTGTGAACTTCGAAGAGTTCGGCTGGGACTGGATCATAGCGCCGAAACAATACGACGCCAACTACTGCAGCGGCGAGTGTCCGTATAGTTTCATGCAGAAGTATCCTCACACTCATCTAGTTCATTTGGCCGCTCCTCAAGGAAGTGGAGGGCCTTGCTGCGCCCCCAGGCGTATGAGTAGCATCTCCATGCTATATTTCGATCACGATCTGAATATAATATATGGAACTATCCCTGGCATGGTAGTAGACAGTTGCGGCTGTTCATAGCAACCGCTCCAACAATTATTTAGATGATTAATTTACACTTTTGGTTCAAAAATGGTCTAACCTATCAAATTTTGGACTTAAAATTATGTAACATGAAGATTCAAGATCTGAGTTTCCTTTCTTCACTTGTGGCTTTAAGTGTAGTGTTCTTATTGTGATACATTCGGTTGAAGACTGCGGTGCGGACCCTTGTGGTGTGTGTGTGACTATGGACGTGATTACATTAGTTCTAGTTCGAATTTCATTTCATCACAGCGTTGGATTCATCCCAGTTTAGACCTTCCATTTACTACTTGAAAACTAAAACAAAGCAATAGTATCTACTTATATATCTCGCGTATTATTGTCGTTTAGATATCAGCATCGACAGCATTACTCTCATTCTTCTATTTTATATTTATCTCTATATAAATTTCTTTACATTATTTCTAAAATGGCATTTATTTTCGAAATTAGTTCTTAAAATTTAGTTTGTAAGTTATATTTTCAATTGTAAGTAGCTAAAATGTGACACAGGCACAGTGTTTGTTGTGATTTCAAATAAAATTTATCATTTAATCGATAGTGCGTTGAACTGCCAAGAAAATAACAATAGAGAATGTCAGAGGCTCATACATACAATGGCCACCTTAGAGAACCGCGAGGTTTTTGAACTATATTGTTAGATAAACAATAACTTAAATAATAAAAATTAATAATAATTTAAAATTGTAATAATTTAAAAAAATATGTTTTTTAATGTGTTTTATGAAAACAGTACTGTGCCTGTGATAACTGTCCTCAAGTCATCAAAAACTGTCATTTTAGTTAGATCAGTTTAGGAGTTAGCGCCTAAAAGTTTTTCTATGAAATTCTAATTTTAAGTAGATAGGTAGTTTATGTAATTTCGATGTATTTCTTTAAAATGTATTTGTGAAAAAAAAAAGTTCTTGACATCATTTGGATCTCGTGCAAAATTTCTATTTCTACTGTAGTTATAGCGGGTGGTGCTTAAACGTAGGACATTACTTGTTCGGTGCCTATCCTTTGAAAAAAAAACGTATTAAGTCGAAGATAATTTTTTTTTAGCTTTCGCATAAGTTTTAGAAAAGTTTCAGATTTAGATTTTCAAAATTAGATCTCATTTGGAGGTTCGTTTGTGTGCCTCGTGACAGATCTCCTTGCGTTTGAGGTGGTTTTTAATAGCGGTTTTGAAATGTTTCTTTACAAACATTATTGTAGTGTTAAGTGAGTTGTTCTATGTTTACCGTAACCGATGGATATTGTCGAAATTTTAACTAACAAATTTGTGTCATAAGATTAATGAAATAAATTTTTCAATTCATAATTTTTTTATGGTATTTTTATTTTATTTAATTACAAAATATTGCACGACTTTATCAATAAACATCTTTTCATCAACTAGAAATAAGCTGAAAATCTTCTAGCGGCTGAACATATAGCTACAATGTCACAGACAGATATAATTTACGTATACGTAAAGAAAAAGGCAAGCAAAGGGATGTGATGTAATAAAAGACACAAGTCCATCCGCGGTCATCCTTTCAGAACAGCCGCTCTTTATTTATATAAACTTTAAATTATTTACACATTCTGTTCGTTCTACTTTACATTAATATCAACGTTATTAAAATACAATTAAAACAAAAAAATAATAATATATAACAGAAACACACATACATGTACATGTACATACAATTAGTTACGAGAGTGGGAGAAATAGTCGGACTAGTATACCCAATTACAAAAAATAAGCCCCCCCACATTATATATGTATATATATTTTTTAATTTAATTTCCTCTAAAAAAGTATTTCATAAATGTTGGCGTTTAAAATATAAATTATTGTGTTTGAAAAAAGCCAACAGTTTATTAAACACTTCAGTCTAAGTATTGCTTAATCGATTCAAAATATACAAGAAAACAACGTTGCACCTGTATATAGGTAAGAAACAATTCCTTATGTTATTGTTGTACAAAAGGTCATGGCATTTAAAGACACGATCGACTCGTGTACAGTACGCTCGATGAGTCGTGGCCGCCCTGTAGTTAGATGCAGATAACTGCCAGATTTGATTTAGGATTTATCTTACTTTTGATGAGTTACTTCTCGAGTGAATAATGCGCAAAAGTACGGGAAGCCACGACTCTAACAACTTCAGGGCGGCCACAACTCGTCGACCGAACTGTACTCACCTAAATCCTAATTTACAGAGAGTGCACAACATCGAGTGGTGTCAGTCTATAATAAGTTGGATGGATTATTAAAATTTCTATAGCGTCAAGCGTAAAAAAAACTAAAATAAAAAATATCGGTATGGCAGTGTTTTCGTTGAAAACTTAACCTTACACGAAACATCACAGTTTTCAAACTTAAAATATTAACAAAAATCGAAGGAAACGCACATGAATGCCATGATCCGATAGAGTAGTAAGGTCACACAGGAGGTTACGCGAGTGTCTAACGCTAAGTATGTACAAGGCCGGCGCTCACGCGACTGAAACTTTGAGCCGTTATTTAAATAGGATCACAGTGGAAAAAGTGATTTAAAGATACGTTTACAATCTAATCTATAAATATATAACGTCCACATTATGGCAAGGTTCTACATAAACGCTATCACCGGTCAGTGACACTAAAC
Organism: Heliconius sara; assembly: GCA_917862395.2. Classification (NCBI taxonomy): domain Eukaryota; kingdom Metazoa; phylum Arthropoda; class Insecta; order Lepidoptera; family Nymphalidae; genus Heliconius; species Heliconius sara. Next base: position 17,503,877 of record OU860797.2, on the reverse strand, counting down.
TATGCCTACGTTTATAGTCATTTCGCTATCTGTACACAATCACGAGGCCGAGTGTATCGCACTTCCTTAGAAGCCTGGTTGAGGGGACAGTACTCTGCTCGACTAAGAGACAGTTTATTGTTTAGAAGATCAGCTGAGAGATACTTTTGTGTTTAGACTTCGGCTGCAAAACAGTTCTTCGTTTAGAAACTCGGCTGAGAAACAGTTCTCGGGTTAGTCTGTGGCTGGTAGGAATCGTATGGCGCGTGTGGTTCTAAATGGCAAACAACATTATTCTCTCCATTGAGGACGGCCGCCAACGCCCTCATATTGCTCTCTGGCTGGTGGTAGGGATGCATCAGTCTACCACTCTCATATCGTGGATCGTATGATCGATCTAGTGCATCCCATTTGCCGTATTTCCCGTAATGTTCCTCGTGATGGTGCCTGTCTCCAGGGCTATAGGAGATTAGTGGCCGATGGTCTCCGAAGAACTTGGAGCCGGACGACCCGTGGTGTCCAGGGTTCTGCCGGCAGTTATCCGGTCCGGAATTATCGTCGGACATATCCGACATAAGCGTCTCGTTTCTTTCGATCTCTTCATACACTGGGTCATCTTGTATTACTCGAAATTCTTCTGAACCCCGTCTGTATATCCTTCCTTGCTGGGAAGCTATTTCGGAGTACGTGTGATTCATATTTTGGCTGCCGTGGTGGTGATGATGTTTTCGTCGGTTGTCGTCTTTGTAGTGTTTCCGGAAAATCATCTCCTGACTTCCGGGCGAATGCTGAGACATGAACACGTGGGGATTCCTGAAGTCGTGGTTGTAGCTCCTGGTCGTTTGGTATCCTTGATGATGGAGTGGACTTTCCTCATCCTTGATCACGTGTCTAGGGGATCCGGGAGCAATTTGGCCATCACAGTCCGGGTATGGACTATGAATGTGGCTTTGTTGTGCCAGCTGACGAGAAAGCGTGTCGTGATGAGGTAGAGTCGAGGAGTTCACTGGATGATGCTTAGAAGAAGTGTTCTGTAAAAAAACAAAGTATATATAGTAATTTGTTTATAAGTTGCATGTTTTAATAAGTTAATAATCAAATCACACAATGATTTAAGCTAATGATAATTTACTGTAAAACAATTAAAGACAGCTCAAGTTTTTAAATTAATGCTAATACAGTTCTAAGTAGAGCTTATTAACTTTTGAAACATCTTCATATTAGTTATGATATCCTTAGCTTGTGCTATTTTAAAAAGAAGAAAAGAAAACTGATTACTTTTAATTTCCGTCAGATCGATGATTACAAAGTGACATATGAAATTTTCTCGAACAAAAACAAAACGAAAATAATAAATATAAAGGACCATAAAAATATATCACCAGTTTTTTTACCACAGATGCGAAACAACCTAATGATTTATTTGATGAGATTACTATTTAAAGCATTACTAGATTTAGAGATCTATAGTTTACCAAATTTCTACTAATAGACTCCATAACTTTCGTTTAATTATATGAAATTAGTTTTTTTTATCGATTTGACGGATGAGGAAAGTGTCTGCGATGTAATTAAAATTAGAAGGAGGTGGGATGGGCTACGTGTGCGTGGTTCATGCAATGTTAGGTCATGCAGTTAGGCTACGCTTAAGTAAGATCTCTAAACCATCACCTGAAAGATTTTAAAATATGAATACAAATAATACATAATAAAATAAAAATATATGTTTTCATTACTATACATTATTGAAGATAATCAGAATTATTACACTTGTGAGAATGTTTATTTCAATTGCGGCTATTTCTTTGGAGGATAAGGGTTTTATGACGAATTGTAGTACACAAAATAAAATGGAAATACTTCATCAATTTACAAATCATGAAAACCAAAAAAAAAAACAAATAAATCCGACGTAAATCCTTCCAGTGGCGAGATCTTACCAAAGCCGTCGAAAGCCCTCCCCTCACCTTCCATACATTCGTGTTCACAGTCCACTCGTTCCCGCCAATTGAGGCCGCCATTTTGTTTGAATAGCAAGATGGCGACCGCGATCGAAGGTTCTGGTAATCGCTGGGAACTTCTATATTATTCGTATTTCTGTAGCTATGCATTGACGCAATGCTTTGTGAATGGGAGCTACTGTGTGGTATTTGTGGGGGATTTCGCATTTCTTCGTTTGGTACGTATATTGGGGCGGTGGGACGGATCCATCTTGACGCTTCCGGTTGTAAGTTGTAACTCTGTTGTATATAATATAAATGTATATATTATGTCTGTATCAAAAAGTTGTATGTTTGGTTGCTTCATCTTTAGTGAATGAGCTTTCGAATTAATAATAAAATAGTATATAAAGTACATTTAGCATACAACATTTTGATAAGATAAGAATACAAATATAAATAATCTACGTACACATAATATAACATGATACGACCGTAAAGTTATTGAATTCTGAAAGAGCTACGAGAGTCATACGCATATAGAGATAGGATTTGGTATCGATAATGACCCATTAGATGCACTACCACCATTACTATATTAATTGTTAGTTATCTGTGAAGCATTAGTTAGTTGCTTAGAAAAAAAAATACAACTTACCGTTCTTACGTACACATAATCTTTACACAAGGTTAGTTTAATATTTAAGAAAAAAAACTGAGCTGTCTTTTAGTCACTGAAGCCAAAGTGTTTGGTGGTATATATATGTATATATTTTTTTATAATTTGGGTAATTTTGATAATCCTATCTCTATATATGCGTACGAACCTTGTTGGACATTCTGTCGATATCCCGACGGGTACCGGCCACTTCCTGAGTTAATTGGATTTCTTAAATGGGACATCGGAGCTGATTCCCTTTCCGGGATATTATGTGAAAAATTTGACGTAGCATTGAGAGTGGGACCGAAATTAGGTCCAAAATTTTGGATTATCTTGGGAATTTCTACGGTTTCTATGAGGATGATAGTTATGAGCGGCGGCGGCCGCCGCGAAGGACGCTACTGACGCGTTGTTGATAACATTGTTGTTATTATGATTGTTGTTATTAACAACAACGTTAAGAGTGTTGATCACGAGGTTGTTTGTTGTAGACGCTGATACGGACGTGCTCGCTGAGTTCTGTTCAGAATTTAATAACTTTTTAATTTAGTCTTTATATAAAATTATGTTGTATATATATGTATGTAAGTTAAAACCATGTGAAACCTTCCACCGTGTAAAATATTAACTTTTTATGATACTATAATTAAGAATATATGTGTAAACTACTAAACCATTTACTTTAAGCCTCTTGAGCACAATGATTAAACATTAAACATAAACATATCCCCGACCATTAACACACAGGACAGAATAATTCTCAAAATTATTATTAGATTTTTTTAGTTTTTGTTTTGCTTCACGCTATATCCCGTACCGCAGGATAGGCAGCAACCTAGATGTGTGTAATGTGTATGTATAATAAAAAGTAATTCATATACGATGCTATTATTTCTTATACCGCATTTTGACCTTATTATATACGGATACTAGAATTTCAATGAAGCTACAAAATGTTTTATCATGTTTGCGTACACATATGACTAAACATTCAAATCCCATTTAAAATTTAAACCACAATATAGTTAGATTTGTATCTTATAGTGACTAACGTAAAACTTTAAAACTTATTTGTGCTTTAACTACATATTATGTACCCTGTGTTAAATTACAAAAATATACATAAATAAATATATGTTTAAGGAAAGGGAAATAGATGGAAATATAAAAGTTTTAATATACAAAAGTTTAACGGGATCTGAACCTGCGATTCTTGGGAACCGTCGAAGCGCTCCTACCAGAGTGTGTATAATCCGCTTTTTGTAAATAATACTTACGGTAACATCACGGGGATCGACCACGTCGTCGTTGTCCGCCGTGCTCTGATTGTATCGGCGGCTCTTGACGGAGCCCTGGCGCGTGTCCGCGTGCGCGCTGGCGGCGGCGCGGCCGGCCAGCCTGAGGCAGCAGCCCAGCCAGGAGTACCGACGGCATACACGGATCAACTCTTTTTGGAACTGGGGGTTGTATATGTGCAGATATAAATTATATTCACTTTAAGTGACGATGTACATGTATGATGATTATTTTAAGATTAATTAAAAAGGAATGTTTCGCATTTAAAAAAAAAATAAAAAAGCAACTTTTCCTATTTTTACACACGACTGTGGTAATGAAAATATTTGATTAAATAATAAAACACAAATTTAACTTACAATTTCATTTTGCAGGCAATAAAAGATGAATATGAAGAGTCCTTGTAGCGAATTTAGTATAGTGAATACATATGCGAAGATGACTGTTTGTTCGTTGATGTAAAGTAGCCCAAAAGTCCAAGTTAGACCCAAAATGACTGCGAGTACTATTGAACTGTAGAGCCACACCCTGGAAATATAAAAATATAATATAAAATTCCCGACAAAACAAAGTAATTATTATTTTCATTTTAATTTAATATAAGAATATAATAATGTTTACGATGTAAAAAATATTTGAAATCAGCCCACAAATGACAGGGGAATCAACGAACAATCATAAAACTAACAAATATAGAAACCGTTTTTTAAAAAAGTAGTTTAACATTTTTTTTTAAATTTTAATAATTTTTTATTTACTAATGTAAAAAGAATTGATAATATACAGAAAATAAAACAAAAGCAATAGATTTGGAATCCTTTAAAAAATTCTTACTAAAATTCCATTCGGCTACGCCTAATACCCTTTCGCTAAGCATTTGAATAAATAACATCCAAATTTCCAAAGTAATATTTACCTTATTTTATATATTTTTGTATTGTCCTTCGATTTAATAGAGACCGTCGAATGGTGGCACATCATGTAACCGACTAAGCCTAAGCAGAACCAGTTAGCCTGAAAACGGAAATTCATAATTAGCTTTTCTATGTCATTTATTCTATTTTCTAGGACAGAGTTTTCCATTCGTTGGTTGAAAAAAAACTTTTGTAAATCTCTTGAGAAATGTCAAATTGCTGATTGTTAAAGATAATTATTTAGAAGAACACAATTATCTCCAATTTTTTTTTCATATTCACATAGTAGTATAGATTCACTCTTTCTGACGATTCTTAAGGCATTGCGTGTTCAGAAGCTGAACTCAACGCCGCATCAAAAAAACAGTTTTCTGTACAAGAAACGACTTACAGCAACAACAATAGCAGCTGGCCCAACGAAGCTCATGATCATCATGTTATCAGTTGACAGCCAGCAGTGGTTATCGGTGCCGTAGCCGCGGGGGTGTATCGCGGCCGATATCGATACCACGAGGAGGGGGGTGATGTACGCGCCGGCACAGTACCAGCGAGCTCGGGGACGTTCAGGTTCGAATACTTCTACTAACATGGCGTATAGATGGAAACCTGGAAAATTTTAAATAAAAAATGTGTTTAAAACTAGTGAGTGGCTATTACGGATTGATTTATGACGTCACGCTCTATCTCGTATTTAGCAGGAAACACAGTTCACTATGCTCGGAAAATATCGTCATATTCGACATACTCGTATTTCGTTCAAACCCACATAAATGGCCCAATAAATAGTAGAAACTAATAGGATTTTTTTGAAGATATTAATAATTTGTCAAGAAGGTGTACTTTCTAAAGTTTTATATGGAATAAAGAAGAAGTAAGAAGAAGAAAAAAAAAAAAACAATTTTAGTTCTCCAGAAGTTTCCAAAGGATTATAAAAGTCAAACTTTGATTTTTCACAACTAGGTTCCATTGTATGTTGTATATATAATTCACTCAGCTATTAAAAGAAGAGTTTATATAACATTAAGACACTTTACCTTCTAAAAACATCCAAGCAAAAGCTGCCAAAAAGAAATAATGCAGTAATCCGGCTATGACTCCGCACATGGTACTGTTTTGCGTCTTATCGATACCACACATGAAGACTATTTCAGCGATTAAGAGACAAAAACACAGGTTTTTGTGTATGAAGACTCGATCAGACTGGAAAAAATTATATCAATATTAATAATATTCATACATATTCATATATTTTTCATAGCATTAATAATACTATGAAAAAAATAATAGAGTTATTGCATATTTTATAAGAATTTATCATTTAAATTGAGTTAATATAATTGAATTACAAGAATATCTAAATTTTGAAAAAGAGGTGCGGGTACAGAGTTCGCAACAAATTCTTATATGTAATATAAGATACATACATTATATACCGATACATTTTTGTCATATTTAGTGAAGAATTTCTTTAATTTTTGTTAAACTCTAACTACAATCATCAATTATTATTTTCCTAATTATATTATCTAATTATATAATTAAAAAATCAATACTAATTATATAATTACATAATAAAAAAATCAATATACACTCACCTTCATATTCCTAACAAACTGGAACACAAATATGGCAATGACTAAAGCAACGATAGAAATGCTACAACCAATCGAAGTAATTAATCTTAATGCCATCTCGTGTGCGGAACTCAGAGGCACTCCATGCACGTCCATTAATATTGCGAAATTAGTTAAATGTGAACAAGCACAGCCTGTGTGGGTTCTGTTCGACCATTCTACCTGACAGCCTTCTGATGACCAGCCACTGAAAATTATAGATTTTTGTTGGTTACTTTTATGTAAAACCACCTATGGATTTGCCAGCTTAAACTTATTGTCATATAACAGCCAAATTATATGAAACCATTCCATAAGTTTTAAGATATATATTATTTTGTTGTACAAGATATGTTACTATAGTTTTATCTAAATCCGATCAGTAGTTTAGCGTAAAAATGAAACATACATCCATCCATTCTCACATTTGTAATATTATTTCGTAGGAAAAGTGGGTTTCATTATATGATATTTGGAATAGAAAAACAAATATTTTAAATAGAAGAGCTTGCGGTCATATAAAGTCCAAATATATTAGAAAAAGTCTTTGAAAAATTTTGAAATCTAAATAAAAGTATAAATTACTTACTGTAACGTATAGTCCCAGAACACACAAGCTGGGTTAGTTAAGTTTTCAGTCTTCAAATGTTTCATAGTTAATCGTACCATTTGTGACAGTTGTATGTGCCGCCCGTTGCCTAAACTTGCTGATATTACCTGAAAATAAGATAAATTCATAATATTAATTATACTTCAAGAGTTCTGAGTTTGAATATTTCTATGCTCTCCTTTTTTGTTATATATGGCAGTGTCAGCGGAGAAAATTTAGATTTAAGACACTAGTTTCGCAAATTATTCGCAAATGTATTGCTTTAAAGAAAATAAAATATTTCCATATGAAGTATATAAAGTAATATAATATATTGGTTTTCTCATCAAGAAGTCTATATATGCATATATTCCTTTTGTTGTTTATTGTGGTTAAAATAAAAAAAATCAAGCAAAAAGATCAAATAATTTGTAAAAACATATAAGAATTTTAATAGCACAAGCGCTTGGTTTCTAAGAGGCACAGGTTCAAAACTCGCAAAGTATTTTTTATACATCTCTAAGTATTTATATTTCTCTATTAATTACCTTAGAATTTAAAACTCTTGTAATATTCTTCTTTTCTCTTTCGGAGTTAAGGCTGGTCGAAGATCCATCAGTAGAATAAGCAGCGAATTCCGGATTTTTACCAAAAGTTGGTGGTAAAATCTGTTCTAAACCATCAAAGGCGAAGAACACTATCCTCACGAGGTCTACTTGATGATTTTCTGAAAGTAAAGGATTGCTTAGAAAAAACTTATTACTATTAACTAATAGTATTTATTAAGGAGGGAGAGGTGATAATAGGTTCCTTATTTTAGATGACTACACTTTATACAATTATTTTAAATTTTTTATATATATATATTTTTTGATATCGCAATTAAATTTAATATATCTGAATTTCTGCGCATTATATTTAAATATAAACCAATATTTTAGATAAGAAATTTAATTTGAAAGGTTTTAGAAGGTGCGAGTTCAAAAACACCGCTACGTTTAAATTATTATACTTTATCTAAACAAGTCTTTAATCATAAATTTACCTAGTAAAGCAGCTTTCGGTATAGTGATAGTGTCTTCAGAAGCTTTCCACTGTTCCTGCGCTATTAGAGATGGGAACGTTTCATCTTCAACATTCTTTACTTCTAAAACTCGCACTGATAGACCTAGAATAGATATATAAAATAATATACTAAAAAAATCTTGCATAAATACTATAAATTTGTAAGTTTAAACTAAGTAGAACTTGAGAATATAATATTTTTTTTATTTGTTTTAAACTGGAACAGTCCATTATTTACCCAAGGTTGTCACTAAGAAATTACTTGAAGCAATAAGACCACCTTTATATGTATTTTATATGCATATAAATTTTCGTTTTTCGTATTTTTCATATTTATATGAGTACAATAAACACAATTTTATTCTATTCTAAGTAATCTTTATAAAAATTATACTTGATATTTACTCCATTATTTTTAGTTTTAGATTTACTATTAGTATATTGAAAATGTAATAAATTCTTCTTATGCAATATTGTTATTATACATTTCCTGACCGTCAGTGCTAAAGTCATTTTTAACTATAAATAACAATTTATAATAGACATAAAATATGTACTTACATATATTTTTAACGGTTTGTAAAATCGTTTTTTCTGTTGTAATAGCATCGGCTAGTAAGAACGCGTTTTCTTCCAACTGTGTCAATAAAGCACTGGCCACTCTGTTTTGTGCATCTGCACTAAGATCTGACCAGCACGCTCTTTGGCTTTCTTCTAGAAGATTTGAGCCTAGGAAAGGAAATAGAATGTTAGTTAACAGAAAACAAATGTATAGCATGATTGGGCAGAGGATATAATTAAAAGGCTGTTTTTTATTTTTTTTACTAGTTTTTTTGCTAAGTATTTATATTATTTAAACTCAATTTACAGAGACAGATGACTATAGTAGTATAAAATTAAGTTAAACGACAATAAATATTATTGAATTTATATAATTGTTACTTAGGTTTAAAAACTTGAATATTATTAGAAAAAACATTCCTATTATGAATCTTACCAGTCTTAATAACTCCAAACAGCATATCCGTTACAATGGCTTCTTTTTGACTTGGATCGGTAAACGTTTGTAAATTTTGTGACATTCTTTGAGCCAGTTTCTTCATTATGTTGGTTGTGGTCATCATGTCGCCTCCGTAAAGGGTGTTCGAGGATGTCACCTTGAGAATTAACAGATTATTAATATGGATAAAGTAAATGTATTGTACTTTTTAGTTTTAGTTTTACAAAGTTGCTGTAATTAAATAGCTTGCTCTGTGTATTTTTAAGTTAAGAATTATTCTTAACGTATTTAAATTATCTTTTGAAGGACTTTATTGTTATTTACTAAATATTGATAGATTAAACAAAAAATATTTGATAAATTTTCTTTTTTATGTACAGGAATTATAAAAATGGCTTCTTTCCAAAATTATAAACCACAACTAGTAAGAAATAAAAAACGCAAATTGCAACGAAAATCACGATAATATAAATCACAACAAAATTACCTGAGCCAAATCATTACTAATGCTCAACAAAGATTCCCCTTCACGTACTCTCGCTTCGAGGCTGTTTAACCAAACTGATCTACATTCACTGAGATCTGGAGTAGTTCCATGCCATTCTGGTATTGTGTCCGCTGGAAAATTAGATTTTATTATGTATTATATATTATATTTAAATTTCTAAAATTGTAATAAAAATGTATTTTAAAAAATTGCTTCAGCTATAGGATATACGGGTTACTATTTTGGTAAAATATTTGCGACATTAAGTAAAAATTGGAAAGGCAAACAGCTTGCAAATAGTTTAGTATACGTTTATGACGAGAGTCCAACAACTATAACTGCTGATAATTTTATTACAAGAGTGAGGTTGATATGCGACGATTCGTTATTTATTATCAAATACTTTTTAGCGTCACGCTTAAATAATCGTTAAATGAAGGCAAAATTAATAAAACCTTAAAGAAACATGTCTAATTATAAAAATAAACAACTTACAATAAGAGATAATATCTCCACTGGAGATAAGATTGTGGCTGGCCTGAGCATCCGGCATGTTTGCTGTTCCTCGGTAGTCTATTAGGTGTTCTGGAGAATCGCCGTCGCGACCTATAAATAACATTGAACATATGTTGAAAAATAAATTGTATGCACTTTTTGGATATTCAGTTTAAAACAATGTAGCCATGTTCATAAGAGAGACCTATCTTATAGTTTTTATTTTACAAAAGGTTTTCATTAGCTTCACGCTGTATCCCGCACATAGATTAATGGGACAAAAGGAGGCCTTGGGATCTGAATGTTAATATACTCCATTTCCATTTCCGACAAATTCTAAGGCATTGCGTGTTGAGTGGGGGGGGGGGGGGGGGGGGTGGTGGGGGGGCTCAATGCCACACCATTAAAAAAAAATATTCAGCTGAAATAATATTTAAGGGTTCTTGTTGTTGGTCAAGGAACGTTAAAGAAAAAATGTCTTTGTTTTTTTTCAGTTTCGCGCAAAAAAGAATCTAGTATCAAAGTACACCCTTGTTCATAAAGATGTATTTTTAAGATATCTTAGTCATAAGAAAATATCCTTAGCATTATATTAATATTTTGTAATTGAATGTAAAAAAAAATTGAAATACCTTTCAATAACGCTTCAGATCCTAGTCGTCTAATCAATTGCATCTGCCTATCATTAGGCTGGTCTAGACCGAGATCGTGATAGTTTTCTCCAGATTGTAACCCAGAACTTCTCCGCCTTGGCCTTTCTTCTTCGATATAATGATGGTTAGTTAACGTGCATCTGAAATTTTTAGATAATTTTAGTCATATTTCTTCAGTAAAAAAGTTAATTATCCTATTCGAGGATGTAAGTAAATAACTTGTTTGTTTAAAAAAAAACATAAATAAACTTGATAACAACTATTGTTTATGTGATATTATACAATAAATGGTAACCAATTGTATTTATATATAAAATTTGGTAGGTTTTTAAACCTGAAAATTCGTTTGAAAATTCACAAATAAACATTAATAGTTTTTTTCTTAAATGAAATAGATATTTTGTGAAAAATAAACAGTCTATAAAAAAAATAAGTTACATAACACTCACTTCCAACGTGCCAAACCCGTTGCTCCTCCAGGGCAAGGTTGGACAGCATATGTACCAGCTAATGTCCAGTTCCAATGAAGTCCCCTCGCATTTATTTGTGGGCAGTACGCTCGTCTACCCATTGTAGGCGTTGACATTGTTGCTTTAAATGATATAATAACACATTATATCTACGCTATTATAAAATTAGTTATATTTTTTTAAGGAACTACTGAGGCCGTTGCGACGCAATGATGCCGCGGCACACTAGTTTACCTACACGACGTTTGTGGGTTCAACTCCTTTTGGGAGGAATGAATTATTTAAATTTTCTCTCTCTGGCAAGAAGACAACACAGATAGTGAGCAGAGAACGAAATACTGCGTTCTCTGAGAAGTGTCTTCTTGACGTTAGGTTAGGTTAGGTTCCCTCTGCTTTACTTGCTATGCAGGATATAGCGTAAAGCCAAAAAAAAATTAGTAAGTAGATAATAAAGTCTTAAGAATTAAAATACATTTTACTTTAATATTTTAGTATAAATTTTATTTGAAGTAGGAGGAACCTACTCTTTCTATTTTTATAACGAGAAATGCAAATTCCAAAAGATAAATATCTACACTTACAGAAAGTCTTTTCAAAATCATCAATAATATCAGGATTGGGCCGATTCTCTTTAGGTGGCATATGATGGACGGGTGATGTTGGGTCAGAATCTTCATCTCTTGACGCCCAATGAATAGTTTCGTCTGTAACCGTAGCTATGGAAAGATATGTATTGTATAATTTTATAACCTCAGATAATTCTATTTCTTATATTTTCTTTGAGTGATTTATTATTAAAATACTTACGACTTTCAATTTCTTTTGGTTTATCAATTTTAGGCGTTTCCGCTACAGCAGCTTTTGGTGTATCTTCCTTGACTTCTGGCATTTTATCGAGAGTACTTTGAGGTGGTTCCTTTTCTGATGATGAATCTGGTTGTTTTGTCGTTGTTTTCTAAAAAAATATATATATGTAAAAAGACGTTGGTTCGATTCCTACACGGGACAATAAATCATTGTCATATACTAGTTCTAGCGAAACTAAAATATAGAGTGGAGCTTCGTCACTAAGCAAGCAACATTTAGAATCTGGACGAAAAATGGAAAACTGAGTGTCTTGACTTCATATTGTCTTCGCAAATTTTGCTGTGCACAATAAAGTAACACAACGATTTTCACGTTAAGTACATTAATGTAGATTATATATTGGGTTTGCTTCGAATGCACTGAAGCACCTGAATATTCTATCGCATTAACGACCGCAACCACTAGCAAATTGTTAATAATTAGCAATTGCTCGCGGCTCTGCCTCTATACAGCCTGCACGTTGCACATTACTATTCAATCGATATGTCAAATTAATTATGCTACGTTGACTTATATAATTTCTTTAAATATTCTAATGTATGTTTAATAAAATAACCTTGGTTAGCTACTACTTATTGACTTTATCCCCAATTTTTTTAAATACAATATTCAAAATGTTCTTTTGACAAGCAGTCCACTCTTAGGTATGAAGATTCAATGAAATGAGTTTCGATTGAAAATAAATCCCTAAAAACTTGTAATAATGGGAAATGCATTAAAATAAAATAAAATATTATGTTTTCTTCAAGTGAAATTTTATGTCAGTGGCGCAGGGGCACAAAGTGTGACTGTAAAACCGACTGGTTGTGGGCTCGATCCCCACTCGAGGAGATGAAGTATTTGCTTAATTTTATTTTTCCATTTCTTCGCTATGGTGTCCAAGCAAAGCGCGGCGTTGAGTTCTGCCACTCAACACGCCATGCCAGAATTCGGCAGAAAGTGGGCAAAAGAGTGTCTTAACACTGGGTTCCCTCTGCCTACCCTGCTGAGCGCGGGATACAGCGTGAACCTGATAATGTTGTGATTGTTTAATTGATTCTAAGAATAATGGAAATCGATTCATATTTCTTAATAAAATATCAAAAGTATTTGTGATTATAAATTATTTCTTACCAAGTTTACTCTTTGCTCGTACTTATAATCTAAAACAAGTAAAGTGTTAAAAAACAAAACATTTTACCTTAGTAGCAATATTCCCAAGCTGCACTTCCGGAGGCAAGGTGATATGTGGTCTGAAGGTGGGTGGAGTGATAACAGTTGGTTTCTTCTTCTCTTGAGGAGTCAGCACTGGGCTCTTGGGTATTGGTGGTGCCGTAGACCTCCAGACAGTCGGTTGAGATGTTATCAACCAGGGTGGTGATGGCCTAGTTGTTGTACTGGTCGTAGATGCTGCAAGAGAAATGTGATTTTTTATTATTATATGTAGCCATATTATCTATGGCAGTGATAATTTAATTAGCATGTTAGTGGTTTAGCTTACATCATTTTCCATCTCAAAAGTGTTTATAATATAAAACCTAACATGTTATAGCATTTTAAATTAACAATATTGTGAAATGTACTTGGCTCAGAATAACTGAGTGACTTGACACCTAGCAATAAATTATGAAGTATCTTACCCGGTACACACTGGTAGTGAGCTTCTAAATATTTGAGTGTATTCGGACATGGGTCACCAAACATGTTCGTGCTTGCTAGTATACTGCAGTTTTGGTGCATGCTACATCTGTAAAGAGACGTGAAATAATGAAATAAGTAAAAAGAATACAATTTTCACATTTTTTTATTATCCTAGACATAAAAATAATGTGACTAGGACTAATAATATCCATTCCTTGTTCTATAGATTCACTTATAAGTCCTTAGTTCTACGCCAGGATATTAATACGAGCAATTCACTTGTTTGGTACCTAAAAACGATCCAGATCGAAATGTCAATTAAAATTGAAACTGACCAAAGTTTCCACAGAATGCAATCCCAATGAATAAATATGAAAAACAGATCAGCAAAACACAAATGGAAAGCTTTTCAGTTTATTTTACAGGTGAATGATTTTGTAATTCAAAAATAAACTTTGTACAGCATAATTACTGGACGCGTCATTTATCAACAATCAATTTAGGCGTCGCTTACACGAGAGGGGCACTTTATTGCCAATCTAGTAGTAATGCTATCGAGTAGGGGAACATTTAATTTTCGGGAGCGACGAAGTATCTGAGTTCCTATCATGACTTGTATGTTATAAGTAGAATTTTTGTATGTTATTTTTTTTTAATATTTTTCTATGCACGTTAATATTTACATAGAGTATATTATCTTTTTGAAACTATGTTCGTAGTCGTAATAAGATATACATATGTCTAGATGTCATCAATATCGTTTAGTAAAATGTAGTAAATAAAGCCTTCTTCATATAATCCCGTATATATCTTACTTATATTATTAAAATCTTCCGTTACTAAAGGATTGACATATAACTCAGAAACTACTGGACATCGTGAGATAATTGGCGGAAAGATTCAGGAGTGTAGGTTCAGGATTATAGTAAAGCACTAACAAAGGATTTCTTAAAATTAAGGCAATTAAAAAAACCGAGAATTTTATATTTTACATTTTAAAGATCATACAAACAAAGTTACCGGCGACAACTAGTGTACAAGTAGTTTTTTTAGGCCAACAGGATTCTAAGCATATAATATAACGTTTCTGCATAAATATGAGAAAGAAAAGTGACGTTTCTCAATACTATACTACCTTAAACAAAACATACAGTATAATTAATATAAGCTAGTATGTATTTTATAAATGTACATACATACATACATTTGACATCAACAAATGTCTAACAAATCATCACAATGTTTATACATATGCAAACTAACTGTACCATGTTCTAACAATTGAATGTATTATGTGAAATTAAACATGAATTATGTCGCGCTAACCATTGTGAATTTCATTGCAAACGTTATCAAATTTTCGAGTTTTGGATAAATGATTATAACGTATTATTAACAATTATAGTACCGAGTGATTATGTTGTATAACATGAGGACGCTAAACGTAAGAACACATTTATAGTTGTGTTAAATATTAAGTAGAGCTTTTCTTATATTTTAACATGGCTGTGACATATCAAAATCTTGACTAATAATCATTTTTTGTCTTCATTGTCATCTTACTGGAGAAAGGCAAACGAAATAACGAAATAGAGTATGAAATAGCAGTAGTTTGTAAATTGGGAGATGGTAAGAAATGAATATATTCTTATGACTTGGCAACAGTTCAGTTTTAATTCAAGAAATTGAGAGGCCAGTCATGGCGCAGGGGCTAGTTCTCCCTCTGCCTACCCTGCTGTGTGAAGCTAATTTATATTTAAAAACATCCATAGTTAGAAGCGGTTGAAGCGAAGGTTGAGCGCTTGGAGGTTGGTGAATTGGAGAGGATTTGTCCAGTAGTGGACGAGGTCAGGCTTAAATAAGTTCTTCTATATAAGATAGATAAGAACATAAAATAACAATTAACACATTAAAACTATAAGTTACACAGAAGTTATTAAGAATTTCGTTAATAATAACATAAATAATAATCATCGTGTGCGGTCAGGTTAACGCCGAATCTACACAGTACAATTTCATTACCACAATAATACCAACGTAACAAATTAAACCGCAATATAGACATTTAATACCGATATAGTTACAATTATTTTAGCTACATTCGCAATCCCCACTTGAATTTTGATTCGGTACATTTCGATTTACGTTGTTTCGAGTCTTGCGTTAATGGGATGTTGTATTTTCGATGCCAGAAGATTTTTGTTTGTTTTATACATATATTTATGATGAGGCCATCAGGGTTCGACTCCTGCTTAGGAGTGAATTTTATATTAAAAAAATCATAGACTATGTAATGGTAGGCAAAGTACGGCGTAGAGTTCCTGGACTAAGAGGTCCTGACATCATAGAATATAATAAAATTCATGACGTTTATGTTGTATATGTACGAGTTATTATTTACTTTTTCCATACTTAACCGAATTACACTTATACAATATGAAATAAATAAAAGTAAGTATTATTAGCAATAGTATTAATTAATTAACTGCAAACAATTGTCTTTTGTGTGTGTAACAAAGCTCATTCCAATAAAAGAACAAAGGACTTATCAGATTTTGATTAGAGACGTGAGATAAATGAGAAATATACTTAATGTATATTGGATTTTCATTGTACAAATTATAATAATAGATGCTTGAGTATATCATACGTACATATATAAGTGGTTTTTGAAATCTAACCTAATGTTATAAAACTAAAGTGTTTGTCTGGTTGAACGTGTCAATCTCAAATGCTACTTGTTGAAATTGTTTTTTTTTAAATAATTTATTCTAAATAGTGTCCATTCAAAATCTTATAGAAAACCAAGAAGAAAATATTGTTCCTTAACAAGATCTCATTATATTTTTTTAAATATGATGGTATTAGGTGGTTTAAATGTATGTATTATAGTACATCAAAAACTAACAAACCTGCTATGTAAAACCCGTAAGCTCCTCGTGCTCATACAGTTGACGCTCCAGTCGGTATTGCCATGGTCGTTACATATCGTTATAGAGAATCTACCATAGTTCGCCCTTATCAGATGGATCACTGAGCCTTCACTGCAACCAATCTTGAGGGTCTTCCCTTCGCACGCGTACGCTGTTTCGTATCTTGGTTCTGAAATAGAAAATGGTTGTATTAGTACGGCAAATATATAATTTTTGATAAGTTGTAATTTTTGTAAGAGTTAAATTAATTATATGCATTAATTTTTAAGGTTATATATAATAAGGTTATTATTTATTATTGTGAATACTTGAATAAGTTTTTCTATTTTATACAAGCCATAAACAGGTTAATTATGCATATTAAGCTTTGCCTCACTTTTGTCTTTAACATAACAGTAAGGCTATAGAATTTTTTTAATAAGTAAAAAAATAAAACAACTAAGTTTAAAAATAATTTTAGATTACTTCAATAAAATTGCTTGGTCGAAGCTCATTCAATTATCGTTTATCTCAGTTCAGTGAGATAAATACTTTTTGCGGTCAGTGGATTCAGCGCAAATAATCTATTACCTAACTACCCTCCAAAAACATGCCGCACCAAGCCATTTATCCATCGCTAAAAAACAAGGCACTAGAAGGTTCCCACCAAAAATAAATCCAATTAAACCTATCCGACGTTGTTCATCGGATCGTTACGTCCAGAAACCATTTACCAATTCAAAAGCAAACACCCAATGAAAGACAAAACGAAAAACTGTCGACTCAACGTTTCATAATCAATTTCTGGACGATTCAGTCCGACGCAAACAAGGGCGTGAAATATTTTCTCAACTAAAGCGCTTTACATCGACGTCAATACTCCCCGATTAGTTTTTAAACGGGAAATTTAAGATGCAATGGATGAGTTGCTCGGAAGATTTATTGCTAACTTCATAGCGGGTTAGGTGTGCATATTCTGGATAGGATATAATAAATCTGGGCAAATTAATGACGGCACCGACAGATCGTTTAAGCCGTTTTCGCTACGTCATACAACGAAATGAGGGCTCGAACAATACATAATGTACTGCAGTGAATCTTATAATAGGGTTGCCTCTGATGTAAATTAGAAAAGTGTCGATAAACCTAGGGCGGGCGCCTCGCGACAATTTCCTTTCGTACGTAGTCGCATTATAAAAACGGTAAAAGTCGTATTATTAATCCAAACTTTATAACTTAATGCGATAAAGCACTGATAAAGCTCAGCTATAAATTACCTTGACTTTTAAACATTAGTGGAACACGGCCGTAATCAAACTTTTCAAGTATAAGTTTCCTTTTTACCATAAATTATATTTAATAAAACAGTGGGGACGCCTGTGTGTGACTTATTTGAGAGTGAGACGTGTTTCACACACTATAGTCCATACTATCCATAGAGGTCAATTACCATGAAGTGACAATTATATTCAACATAACCAACCCTCGCTCAAAATTATGCAGTGTTAGGTTACGACGTATAATCCAATTGAATTGAGATCTGTATTCTTGAATAGAAAGTGAAAAAGAGTACACTAAATTATCTTTAACAATATTAATAAAAATACAAGATATATAACTACTAATGTAAATAGATAAAATACTAATACAAATAAAAGAGTAAGTAAAGGCACAAAGTAAGAAATTATAAAACAAAGTCCCTCCGTCTGTTTTCATCTAACTTGTCTTTATACGTTTACTTCTAAATCACGTAGCAGATTTCATTACACTTGAACTGTTTATACATTTTAGATTGAATTCTATTTTCTTTATACTAATTAAAATTTAGTTTTATAAAGAGTTTTTTATTTTGCTATGTTGTAAAGGGTATTTAAAACAAATCAATTGTACTGATGTAAGACACTCTGTTATCTGATTTCTATTCTAATTCGAGATATTGTATGTCGAGTAGCGGTGCTCAACGCTGTGCATGGTAATGAATATTATTAATATTCGTAATTATAATATCCATGTACATTATGTCACCACGAATATTAATTAGCATCAAAATAATAAATAACCGCACATAACCGGGTAGGCGGAGAGAACCTAAGACAACCCGTTCGCATTAAGCCACTTCTGCTGAATTCTGGAGGCATTGCATATTGAGCGAAGGAACTCAACAATCTGGTGTATTTAAAATATTTATGTAATTATTACACGATAAAATGTGTGAAGCCCCATCCGTATACATTTTTGAATACGTTATATCAGAAATTACACCGTATTTCTAAACCTTACTACTACATTGGGTACAATTAAATATTCCGTTATAGAAACAAATAATTATGGTCAGACTCAATTATTAAGTATTCAAACAAGTTCGTTTCGGTAATTATTTTTGTTATATATTTTTATTTTTTTATTTTTTCAAACTTATTTTTTACTATTTATTTTAATATTAATATAAAATATTATTATAACTTATTTAGAATGGCATAATTTTCAATAAATTGAATATTTATGTGATCGTACAATTCTTACATTAGTCAAAGTACAATTTGAAGTAGAACGAAAGCGGAGTGATTTATTAAACTTAAAAAAAAAACCTAGTATCGAGATATTATTTTCAAATTGAGACATTGCACGTTGAGTGGTAGCATAACTCAACGCTGCGCTTTATCTTATCAGAACCAAAAAAAAATGTGAAAATACACTTTGACTCTTTTAATGTGTAATATTAAGGAAATAAAGCTATTAGAATACCAACGCTAGTGCACGCGAAACTACAGTTTGTATCGATGAAAAGATAAGATCGATACGGCAGGTTATTTTATAAATCTTTTTGCTACCTCCATTCGTTGGCCCAAACTTATCAAATGGTTACCATCGGTACTTTGTTTTAGCTATTTTTAGTAGCGTTATAAGCTGTATGACTCACTCTGTCGAACGATTTTTCACTTCTATAAGTTGAGAAAATGTTAAATAGTTAATTTAAGTTTAAGTATTTGAGATTTTTTTAGCTTCACGCTGTTTCCCAAAGAGCTGGGTAGGCAGTGGAAACCTAGTGTTCGTATTTTGGAGGCATTGCGTCTTGAGTACATATACTAGCGGCGGAATTTAACGCCGCGCTTTGCCTCTACACCAGAGCGAATAAATAAAAATATAAAAAAATTCGTTATACTTATAGTTAACCTTAAGATATACATACATATTTACTTCAAAATGTACTGATAGTATAAAAAACACTTACCAGACAAAATTTCAAGTCACCCTAAGGGAGGTTTGTAATAAAGATGATTTATAGTCAATGTCCAGTTCTACCTGTTACGAGGGGTCGAAAACAATTTACGAGATTCTAAGGGTACAGGGTAATTATTTACAGTTTATGGCAAGTGTTTACAAGTTTTGCTATTAAAATTTCATTTTATCGTTGTAAAGAAAAAGTTTAAGTCGAGGTATTGAAGATTGTAGCGGGCTAAGAGGTTGTAATATATCAAAAGTACTCCGGTGTACTCCAGTTGGTACAATTTTTTATATTAAAAATTAGTGTTTACTTTAGAACCTGAGTAGAGATTAGTTTTGTTTTGCAAATTACTTTATTGTTATAGAATTTATAGATAGATGGTTGTAAGTTCAAGTTTCTATTGATGTGATTATTTTTAATTCAAAATGTTATCTGATTTAATTAGGCAAATTGCAGTGTTGGATTCTATCATCATATACAAAAAAGAACAGGTGGGGTTCCCAAAAATGTACAATATTTTAATGTTCTAAATTATACGCGATTAATCGAGCTAAAAAAGCAATCAAAACGTTTTTCTCTATCTAGGATCTAGACACACATAAAGATAAAAAATGTCAAATCGTCAAATCTCAATCAAAATAGCAAAGCTCCATTTCAAAACAAAAGTTTTTCTTGAAATAAAAATATCTCCAACAAACAAATGCATATTACAAAACGAAACACAAAAATATTCACCAGCACACGACTATAATCGCCCGCGGTATCCAATTCGAGCCACTAATCGTTGTGCCATTCGAAATATTTATTAATCCACCGAGTGTACTTCTGCACACGTAAAATTCTAATTACTTTCGCTTTTAAACAATTCCTTCATACTAACTACCCTCTGGTTATATTACAATTTTTTAATGCAACCCCTAAATCTCTTATTCTATTGGAATAAGGTACAAAATTCTGTGCCTTTAATGTATGTACATAATAAGCCCCTATCATGGAACTCGTTAGCGAATACATGAAAGTGTCATTTGATATCCAGCAGCCGAATAGCATAGACGTGTCTATTCTATTGTTATACGAAAATAAATGTTATATCACCGGTGTATGGTCCACATTGAAGTTTCAACGAATGTGGAAATTTAATTTGGAACGTTAACCACTATGGGATTAGGGAAAGTTAAAATATTTTATACATTTCGACGCTATGGCGTGAGTGTAATAGATTTGTGAATTGCAATTTTTGTTTCTCTCTGCCGGTTCCATATGAGACCTCGTTACGATGATGACGTTTTATTGCAGATGCGCCTAGTTTATAATATATGTCAAGCAGTTGAACCTTCGTTCGAAATTACTGCAATCTTCTAATTACGATTGCGAATGAAAATGATGATGCCATATTATTATGATATATTTTTTAATAGTAATGTGTTTTTAAGTTACTGGTTTGAGGTGTCCAAACAAGATAGTCCAAAAAATATCGTATAGATGGTCTGTAGCTTTTAAGTAGATTTTTTTATTTTATTTCTCAGCTGATCATTTTTCTGAGTAAAAATAAATTAATGACATTTCACTTCAATCTTTTGCCATAAATTAATTATGATATTTAATAAAGAATAAAACGAATTATAATAACTTGTAAGTATATAAATCGACATGACACCCTCTCAAGGGAAGTAAATTTCAATTATTTTAAAGTCTACAGCAGGAGGATACCATCGATCCATGTCACAGACATAAATTATAATGCCACTAAACCTATCTCCGTAAAGTGGCAAATTGAAAAAGAGTTTTTATAGTATATTTATGGGTTCCCGCAGGATCCATGTCACTTGATGTCAAGAAAAGATTTTTCCAAGCAATTTTTTCAGGTGACGTTGGAATTGAACGCTTTATGCTCCTTTTGGACCTTTCCGACAAGGGTTGTTGTGTTACGGGATACTACTTGTTTGATAAAACATTTTGATAAGAATTTGAATAAGCTTCACATGTGAAGGAAATATTATGATCCTGATATACTAACAGATGTTTCGTAGCTAAATATATATAGTGTCAGTGTTGTATTACTGCGTATGTCTACTAACGCTAAGTAAAGATATATTCTTTAACCAGATTTTTAATGGCGCCACGCTGTATCCCGCACGTAGCTGGGTAGGCACAGGGGACCGTAGTGTTAAGATAATTCTATTCGAATTCTAGAGTTATAGCGTGTTTAGTCACGGCACTCAACGCCGAGCCTTGCCTCGTTCCGTTTGCATGGGAATCAAACATACAACTGTCGCGCTTAACAGTTGCACACTCATGCAACAACGACACGGCGGCCTCGTTGTTTGCAAAAGGAAGAAACATGTGAACAGGTTGCCTTGTTACAAATTTTTCTCTACTTATCCCAGAAAAGGGCGAAATATATGAATACGAAAAAGCGTCAAAACGTAAAGTCTCGATTCGATTCGAATTCGGGAGAAAATCGTAGAACGGAGTGTCCTTACTAAAAAATATTTGTGTCCTCTTTGCGCTACGCGGGATAAAACGTAAAGTTAAAAATAAAATGTAACACATTTTATATTTTTTTGACACGTAACATATAACAGAATAAAAGTGACAATTTTGGACAGCAAATATACCCCTAGATTTAATTATTAAGGATTTGCATATTTTCCTCTGAAAACTGAAAGCGGTGTGTTCCGGTTGCGAGTTTGCATTTTATATTATGTTGTTTATTTTGAAAATGTACAAAACAGTAAACATAATATTAAAAGACTTAGTAAATAACTAAATTACAAAATGTACTTTCATGTAGTATGTATGTATGTTTAAATTTAGTATATATTTTATTTTTATTTTTTTTATAAAAAAAATACATAATAAAACATATATTAAACATAAGTCAAAGCACAGCGTCGAGTTTTGTCACTTAACAACCAATGTTTCGAATATTGAGTAGTTCGTGGAAATTGAAATATTTAAGACCTTGTTCCATCTGTGTGTCCACATCATCATATATGCGGGACAGCGTGAAGCTACAAAAGCATGTATCCAACAACATCATCACATTTTTTTAGCTTCACAATGTATCCCGTACAAAGAAGGTTAGGCCGGGAACCAAGTGTTAAGACATTTCGTTTCCATTAAGACACTTCCGTTCCTCACTTTCACAATTGAGACATTAGAGTTTAGGAAACAGTCCAACCCTATTTGTTTGTAAATATCATGTAATCTTAATAGAGCTAGGTTATAGCTTGTACAATGTTGTATAAAATGACATTAAATTCACCATTTATGTTACAGGAGACAAGATATGCTATAAAATAAAATCTTCTAAAGCAGTTACAAGGAAAGTTTTGAATATGATTACTATGTGCGCTTTAAATTTTGTAGTTATGGTACGTTTATAATAGAATTTGAGGTGATTGTAGTGAGTTCAATTCCTCACTTGGTACACCAACTTCAGATTATTTTTTATGACATTGCGTGAAATAAACGCCGAGGAATGAATATAATTATAAAAACTAATTCCGCAAAGAGGAGATCGAACCTACAACCATCCAGTTCACAGTCATTAAATTGTTACTGCGCCAAGATCTTGTTACATATTACCATTATCAAACATACTGGGCAAAACAAAATCACCAATCATGTTTTAATTATGTCCCGTTTTGGTCTTTATTCTTTTAAGAACATATCTTTGAAACGTAATACTAAAGGTTGGTTTATTTATCACAACACGTAATATTGTCATTCAAAGGAAAAATATGAAATTCAAACTCCAAACTATCCTTCAATCAGCTATCTAATACAATATTTTTTCTTTAATCCATAAAAAATACACGTTAATGCAAAAAAATATGCATAAACATATTTTTTAATTTACCACCAAGCAGACAGTATTTTATGCAGCTACATGCGCGTAAAGTACACTCGAAGGCCGAGTACGATCTTAACCCGTTCGATTTTATATCGACCGTCGACGGTGGAACGTCAGCTCGGATCTGTGTTATCTACCAGCACGGATTTACTGGCGGTTGAATCTTTTAAATTTTATATGTAGTTTGGTTTGGTGAATATTTTTATAGATTATACTTATATGTAGTGTGGTTTAGGGTTTTACTGATAATGTGATGGTTGTGGGTTCGATTGAAAGTAGAGAAAAGGATGAGATATATTTAATATTTTTTTTCATTATTCGTCTCTGCTAGACACAACGCGGTGTTTGCGGAGTTCTGCTACTCAATACGCAATATCTTAAAGATTAAAGAAATACCTTACTTTTGCGAATTAAATCTAGTATTAAGAGTTTTCACTATCCAATATAGTTTTGTTTATCTTTACATTTAAAACACCTATGTACATATATGATTTAAATTTAAATTTCTATACTTTAATAATAAAAAAAACAAATGCAATTTCTTACAACCATATTATTCTCAATTTCTCTCATAGAATAAGAAAATTCAAGTATTTCCACAACGCTATCAAGGGTGATCACGCGATCTAGTCATTAATTGCAAAGACATTGGATGCAGAAACTAAATATACCTACATAGCAAATTAGGTCGCTGGTTAAAATAGAAAGAGGAGAAAACTTGTTTGAACAGTATTAATGATTGTAGATGCTCGTCTGTTTTTTTTGTTTACTTCATTCGCGGATTTGATTGAAATATCTTTTCCTTTACTTCAAATAGGTCGGGTTTTACGTTGAGGAAATTTTGTTGTTTTTAAAATATATAAATGATAGATAAGCAACTTTTCATATAGTTTTGTTAATATATGTATCTATATAAGAATTTGTGTTAGTTCATATAAAATATAATGTTAATAACCATTGTCGACTTTTGCTGTAAATTGTCAAAAAAGATTTTAATATATTTGGAATATTAAAACCTGATCGCAAATTATTTCAAAACCGATTGCACTATAAGACAATAAAACTGGTCCTTCGAGCCGTTTTTTTTTGTATCACGTCACATTAATTATCAGTTGGTCCATTAAAACGATTTCATACATTATTTGATTTGGCATAAACAAAGCACGTGATTTTACGCACGTCTGCGTTAATGCGGATTGAGCTATCTATAACGGCGAGGGTTCCCATAGGTTACCTTTGATTGCCCAATAAGATTACTACGGTTGAATACGTTTATTGTACCTAAATAAGACGTCTACAGAATTCAATTAATAGGAAAATTGTTTGTTTAATCGAATCTTCTATGATAATTTTACTTTTAAGCGATAAAAGTTTTTTTATCGTTTTTGTAAACTTACTTACTTATAATATTGTTAATTTGTCACAGCTTTCGTTATAATAAATAAGGTTCTCCATAGGATTTTTTAAAGCTTTTAGCTGACATTTTAGCTTTATATGACACAAGTGGTAAGTAAGACCGGCCAATTTTCGAGACTGCATATTGTGTGGCGGGATTTAATGTGATTTGTCTTGTTACTGGACACAATAATTAAAATAATTAGTTACCAAAAATAAGAATTAAATTCCAAAACATTCTGTTTAAAGTCGTGCTTCTGCACCACGACGGACTTTTACGGGATTCCAGTAGATTTTTAATAGAAACTACGCCAAAAATTATATTACAAAGAATAATTTACCGAGAGAATTGCAATTTTTACAAAATAATAATCTCAAATAAGCACATAATATGTTAAAATAACATGATTTATTCCTAATAAAAAAATATTAAATGCAACAAATCAAAAAAAAGTTATCAGCGTTACGCTAAAAGGAAATACCGCATATAGACAACAATAAGGGGTCGACACGGAAAAGAACCCTTAGGGGTTTTTTAACAGTTTTCGGGCGATGTATGCACCCCAGGTCACGTCTCATATGAAGTAGCTTCCTGCATAACCATTTTCATTTTTCTTTCTATTTGCTCCTGTGATGGACTGTTTTTGACCATTATTTGGTTTTTGTAAAATCTAATTACGTTTAGTTTAATGTTTTGGAAAATTGAGTTTTGTTTTCGCTTTTCCGTGAAACGAAAATGTAAATTGTGGCCAATTTTGCTTAGATTTTGTTGAATATTTAATGAGCTGAATTATTTAGGAAGTTGAATCTAAATAAGGTGTAGGTAATACACGTATCTACTAGAAAATTATTCAATTATATATATACAAATTATTCTTATATATAGTAATATTAGCTATTAACCACAATCTAATGAATAGATATCCAAGAAAAATATAAAATATATATTTAATGCTCAAATTGTTTATTTTTTATCACATTAATTTATTATAAAATTAAGTCATTTAAAAAAAAATACACCAAACGTGGATTTTATCTTCGAAGCTTACTCAACAAAAAAGCTTATCTTCTTATCTATCAGTTATACCAATACAAATTAAAATAACGAAATGATCAAGTTTTCTCACGTACTACCTCTTGTGATACATTTATCAGAGTGCATTTCTACTTGCTATACATACTAATATATAGAGCCTATACGAGGGTGCGAATAGGCTGTCAAATAAGATTTTTTCCTCAATCGGGGGAGCCCCGGGCACTCATGTCCGGTTATACAATTTAGTGAGGGTTGCTTCTATTTAGTTGCGAGACTATATTGGGCTTATGCAGCGGTGAATCCCCTGTGACCGATTGATACGGTGAAATCTAACTTTGAAATGACCAATTTGTTTTGAGCATTATAAAGCATATATAAAGGATTATCTAAATGTAAATATGACATGTGTATATATGAGAAAAATCTGTTCTACTAAAAAGTGGTAACATATAAATATGAACAGATTTTGAAAAATGTTTATTTAGCAATATAAAACAATATATTATTATAAACAAAAATAAAACAATGTACATGGATTTTACTTCTAAAAATGAACAGCACAACTAAAATATATTAATATTTTGAGAAACAATTTTGTCTTACTCATCACATACCAAAGCTCTAAAAACTGAAAATCCACTTATGGAGCATTGAAACGGATATAAAGAGAAACACTCGAAACTTAGATAAATAAAAATATAGATCCGCATCACACCGGATGCATTATAGCCCTAGTCGGAACCCCACGGAACCTTTAACACTTCAAAAATAATTCAGCCTACAGGAGGGCGTGAACGAGCTATCTGTACTCGAAATAAGAGATATAAAAATTGAATTATATTGTGTGCTCTCTGCGAGGGGTTAGTTTAAGATGTTTCTTCAGTGTGTCGTAAATATTATAGTATTTCTAGTTATAATAATCATAGAAATATATGAATCGTGATATGCGATATAGTTGTGAGTTCGAATCTTAGGGGCACAAGCGTGCGCCTTACTAAAAGAAATATTGATTTATAGTATTGTATACGTAGTTTAATTTACTTACTTAACCTATGAAATCAATTGAGAAAAAAATATAAAATCCTTAAAAATTAAATTATAAACCTTAACGAGTTTTGTTTAAAGGAATGTTACTAAGGTTGCAAACCGAAGTGAAGGCATGCGAATACGAGATGTCCCGTTGCGGTTATTGAAACTCCTTGTTAGGTTTCTTAGTCAGCAGTAGCTGATGGTAATTTGTTAATGTGTTTTAGTTTAAATGTATATATTATTTATAATATGAGAATTGTGTGCTTGAAACATACATATATGATCAGTCAATACGAAGGCAGTCGTAGCGCGGGGGCACAGGCGTGAGACTGTTTGCAACAGGTTGTGGGTTCGATTCCCACACGAAAAAATAAAACACGAGTATTTTTAAACATTTTTAAAGTGTTATTCCAAACTTAGGAATGAAAAATTCTTATTTAGAAAACGAAAAGAAATACGAGTATATTATTTTTAATTTTCTCGCTCTGGTAACGAAGTGAAGCGCGGCGTTTAGTTTCGCCACTCAACACGTAATGCCTCCAGAATTCAGCGTAAAACAGGGAAGGGATGTGCGAGTATCTTTATGTGAACGGCGTGTGTTAACACTAGGTTCTCAGGTTCCCTCTGCCTTCTCTGCTATGTGTGGCATATAGCGAGAAGCTACAGAAATAATATAGGCAAATTTTTAAAGGGGCGACAATAAATTTTTAAAGGGGCAACAATAAATCGATATTGTTTTCATATGAATATTATGTGTATTTTTTATGACAGAGAAAATTTTGGGGCACTTGTTGAAACTTAAAATACAATAAAAATATAATAATCAAAACTGTACATTTTATTAACTATTTTTAAATCAATATAATTAGTAACGGTTCCAATATGCGCAGGTTCGAGTCCCGATATCTTTATTGTATTGTATATACATTTTTATATCAATTTTCCAACCATAATGTAAAACAACATTTTATAAAATGTTATAAAATATTAACATATATCAATTAACATGTTTTGTCACTTTCAAAATCACTTCGTCGAAGTCATACCTGCGCAGGGCTGGATCATGTTACGTGGTTGTAACTGTACCCCATAGGTACGTACGGCCGGGATTGTGCGGTCGATACGTGGATTGTGCTGTCTCGTGTAAAACGACACTTAGGAAAATTTTATATTGTTAATAATAATAATGATACCTAATAATGTCTTTAGGATGAAGCGAGGCGTTTAGTTCCGCGATTGAACATGCAATATTTCGATAATTGGGCGCAGCGTTGGGAATGGGTTGTCTGAATATTAGGGTCTGAACACACCCACCCTCTCTGTGTGCGAAAAGTTTTTGAGAGAATTCTTCCATTTAATTTTCAAATATTCCATATAAACTTTTTTATATGAACCCATACCTGTTCAGTCAAGCACATGTCAATTGAGCTACGATGGTGATATCTAATTCATTTTAGGATTTTGAAATTGGCAGGCATGTCAAATGATAAATTATGTACGCCTCGCGCTTGTGCTGGATGGGGTGCGAACATTTTCGGTTAAAAAAATCTTAAAATTTATTATATTTCTTGGTGTATTAGCAGATGAGAACAAAAGTATCACAAAAAAACGTATTATTTAATTAAATAATAATATGCTAATAAAAGAGCATTTCGAATTAATACTATGTTCAATATTGTATCTCCCTCTCACATATTCTTTTAGTTTCACTCTGTACCTTTACGATATTTATCAGGGCAGGCAGTCGGAGCCTAGTGTTAAAACTATCTGTTCCCCAGTTATCGTCAATTTCTGAGATGTTCCTTGGCGAGTGATAGAACTCAACGCTGCGCTTGGTTTTGTTACCAGAGGGAGGAAATGACAATTGATTCATTCATATGGAAATCGAACCCACATCCGTAGCGTTTACAAACGTTGTATCGCACATACATATTTAATTACCTAATAATAATAATATCTATAATAATAATAAAAAAACCCAATAATCTTAAACTAATCAAAAATATATTTAAATAAAACTACTCGGTGCTACCTCTATCTCTAACAGATAACAGCAATAGAATTTTAAAATAACCCTACATAAGCGACTGTCGTGAGTCTTTACGCCATCAAACGGCGATTCAAGTGTAAGCGATCATTACTGTTCCCGGGATTCACCGGGATTGCGGTAAAACAGACATCGGAGCGGTCATTATCTAGCTTTTTCTCACAAAGACTGCTATTTCTTAGATATGTTAGATATATTCTTTGGATAGCACTTGGTTTTTGAGCTACTATGTGTTAGTTATTATCACAGTTAGGTGATAGGTTTTGGGAATTTCTATAATAATTATGGACATATGAATGTATTATTACTTAGACTTCTGTGGCTTCCCCAGTAGTAATAAAATGTGAAGTTTAGGTAAAAACTACATTTATTTATGATTGTAATTCGAAATAAGAAACATTTCATTTTCTTCTTCATATTATTCAAAATGCAAATTGACTCCGAATAAAAAAGTATATATGAATATTCCATCATACATATATTTAAAGCTTCACAAAAAAAATGAATTCACGACCCGCAAAAACTCAATTTTGAAACTATTACAACGATCTTAATAGTACGTAATAAAAGCCTTATTTAAATCGAAAGGAAAATGCAATTCAACGGGAATAGCTCCAAAGCTTAGGAGTTATTTCCATGGCAGTCACGCCCAACGCGTAATATAGTGGTCACCATTAAAAAATAAACGAGTCCGTTCATATAAATTATTACGAATACCATTATAATTATAGCGGACTAAATTCCTCTTATCGCAATCGTATTTAATATAACTTGGCATTAGAAATAGAAAAAAATGTGTGATATATTCAAATAGTTAATTACATTAGGTTTATTTATATTAATAAGCAAATATGATCAAGTTGAAAAAGTAATGATATGTTAAAAGAAATTAGGCAGTATGATTGATTTTCTTTGAAAATGGCAAGTATTTACGAATTTTAATTTGTAGTACTATTAAGTAATGTTTTATGCCTCTATATAATAATGACAAAAAAACTAAAGTACTGAACTGAAACTGAACAAGTTAAAATTGACTGAAAAGTGAAAATTGACAAAAATAAATGTTACATTTTAAAAGCGTTAATTTTGTTTCCAAGACACCAACTTGTGTCTTTTTTCAGCTTCAGCTTTTCTATATTTTGCGTATAGTGGAGTAGGCATAGTGAAACTAGTGTGAAATTGTTATGGAACAGAACTCAATATCTTACCCTAAAACGTTTACCCTACCAAAGCAGGTGAATAAACCCACAACCATTGTGTTAAAAAGACACTGTACCATACGAATAATGTACGAATACGAATGGCAAGACAAGCAAAATAAGCAAGAAATTAAATACGGTAGAAAAATAAAGATGACGTGACGTGACGTGACATGTCGCGAAACGTCGATGGGGTCACGTATTTCTACACAAAATCTCGATTTGAATGGCTTTCATTTCCTTTCTGCGGAACGTTGTTTATTTTGCCGCGATTAAGCGTAAAAGATTTTGTTTTTTGTTTTCGTTTTCTATGTTTAGCTTATTTCCTATTTAGATATATGCTTTTTGTTTCGAAATATAACTTTTATATTTGTTTAAAACAAAAACCCTAGTACCTTTTGGTAGTAAATTAAATGGTCCAACCAAATTTGAGATACAGGGAGTTAGGTGGTGAAGCTTTAGGCTGCAATTGTCTTGTCAGAGTCGGAAAATGAAAATAATTTATTTTCTCGAGCACGAAATCGAACCCACGACTGTGTTATGGCCACGATGGCTCCAAATTGTTTTATATCTACAGATTTTTTTCTTTCTTTTTCGTTCTACGCTTTGTATTTGCCTCATCGACTGTTCTAAAACTCTTCATATATCCATATCCATCCATAATCTATTCTAAAGGTCTCCCTACCTGTCTAACTACTCATTCTTGCGTCTAAATCTCTTACCGTAGATACATACATAAATAACACTCACTTTTCATAGACGTCAATGATGATCAAGAGATAGAATATACACTTTATAGATACATAAAATGTCGCTCCCTAAAAATATAACGTTTGTCGTCACTCATTCAACGTGTGAAATAATATTTCGTAGCCGCCCGAGGCATGAGGTAGGACTCGATCCTGCGATCGGGTAATTCAATACAGGGTGCCCTCGGGGAAAGAAACATATATAAGTATTTTTATGTGTCTGATGTATATATGTATAATACATAGTAAGCAAAATAAGGAAAATATACTTATTTAGAAAACGTATAAATTGTTTAACGTTTTTGGATTTTTTTATATAAATATTTATACGTTTTTTTAATAAGTATTTTTCATTCCTAAGTGTGAAGTAATACTTTAAAAAATGTCAAAGAAAAATATATTTTTTAAATAATTATCAAATATCTATATGTTTCAGCAATTCAAATTTACTTTTGTTACACCAAAAAAATTAATTTTACTTAAATTTAATTTCTATTTAAGGTAGCTCAAAATGAGAATGAAACCTTTTTAAATTTTCAACATCTTATACGACGTATAAACAAACACATTGTCTTTCTGTTACATGATTTTTTTAATAAAGAGGTTTATTGTTATTATTTGCTTTCCTAAAACCTGTATTAGCCAATAGTTTGCTGTAAAGATGGGTGAAGGTGACAGTTTCCTTCGTCAACTGTCAATGGAGTCAATTTAGGTCACTAAATATATTTTGTACTGGCATAAATGAAGCTAACAATTTCGGAAAATATATTTCATTATGAAAAAAAAAAATAAAGAACACAGAAATACAAAAATCTTTAATTGTCCATCTATAAATATTGGCCTAAATACAAATTCATATTTATTTAATAAACATCATCGTTTAATCGATTACAATATTTAAAAAAAAAAAAATCTGTAAAACCTAATGCAAAAACGAAATAGCTTAAAAATCACTAAAAAAATAAATGCTCTATTAGCATGGACAGCTTCAATAGACAGATAAGGTGACAATTTGAGGGGATTTCCGTTCAGAAAATTTAAAGTACAATTCACAGAATGATTGCGAGATTAGTCTGTCCTTTCGTTGGAGTTGGAATACGAAAACTAGAATATATGGCACAAAAGAATTGGCGCGATATCGCGCTGTCATGTCCGCCATCTTGGTTTACACCAACCGTTTGGAAATCGTGCTTCACTCTAGGGATGTTTGAATCTTTTTAGATTTTTCGAATTTGTATTCGATTAATGGTTCTCTAGTCGTATTTATTTTAGTTATATTTGGCTTATATTATTTAAATAGTTATTATAATCTTATTCTAATACCTGATAAGGCTTTATAAATATGTAGGATTGGAAAGCTGGTTATGGGAAAGTGTCTGTTTGAAAGCCGGAAAAAGGCAGTTTAACGGATTAGTCGAAATATTTTAATATGTTCTAATTAAATCATAAATAATTTAGTTTTCGTTTAATTTTATTGCTGTCGTATAATTTTATTTGCTGTGAACTAAGTAAGAATAGCCCTATAATATTATCATAGTTAAATATTCTACAAACGATGTGCACCCTAAAATTCCACGAAATATGTGTACATATGGGTATACGTACAACCAACAAACGTAAGAATCCCTAACACATTAAATATGTATAAAACCTTGTCGTTTCATGGCTTTTGTAATTAAGCAACTGGAAACTAGCAATTAATGTACACCGAAACGTCAAATGTAATTTAATAAAACATATTTTGGCCGAAGTTCCAGTGGCCAATTAAATTGAACTTAACAGTAATGAATATTTTTGTTGGTGTTGGCGCGTTTGCTTTTTTTTTACTCTAATTTTTAAAATCTAGCATTTTTTTCTTTACGCAAAAATAATCAGGCGAAAGCCTCATGTCTTAAAACCGAAATTTCCGAAACATTTTGAGTGGTGGAGCTCTACATTTTGTGTCCTGTTATCGAGAGGCCTGTACTTAAGCAAATTAAATGAACAGAATCGCGTGTAGACTCTATACTAAAAAACTTTTTATTGTTGTAACTATTATAAAAACTGTTAAATAAACTTACAAAAAATAGTTATTACCGCAACAAATACAAGTTTGCTGAAAATTAATATTTACATTCTAATAGTTCCCTTATAATTGTTGTTGTTGTATAATTTTTAATATTTCTAATGCATATTTTAAAATAAATAAATAAGTGCGTAACAGAAAACTTATACTATTAGAGTATGATTTTAATCGGATCAAGTTAAATTAAATTAAATACATATTATTCCACAGGTTAACTAACAATACATATGTAAATTGAAACTTAACGTCTTGCCAAATAACAATATAAAAATTTCATCGAGTAACTTCGAACTGGCACTCACCGTATTCCTACCCACTGCAGTCCTAATGAATTCAAAATGATTTACTAACATACAAAATAGTAATAGGGTTGATAAAGCAAAAAAGGTTGTAATCAAACAACATTCCTAAGTCGTGTTTCGCTTGCGTGACTACACTGAATAAAAAAGTTGAACAAATTTGATACTTTAACGGGCACATCTTTATCTAAATAGCGGTATAAAAACACGTATACGACCTCACGTATGTATACGATATGTTATTTGATATCGCTATCCACGCTAATATATTGGTGAATGTGGGATTAAAGGCACAGTTGATTCGATATACGTATATGGTATTGAAAAGGTTGTTAATACAAATTATTATAATTATGTTAACTTAGAGTAAGAAGGATTCGTAATTAAAATTAGTAATTAAAACTAGTTGAATAACTAAAAAATATATTAATAACAATAACTATATTTATAATACGTAATGGTCATTAATATTAAAATAATTTGAAAGGAAAATGAAATGAAGCTTTTAATAGTAATAATTTTTTCTACCAAGAGCTAAGAGTTAGGGTTTCGACTATCAAATCTTTAAAAATGATATAATATTATATATACAATTATACTATTTTAATATCAACAGTAATGTTTCACATAAATCCTCAAAAAAAATTAATAAAGTGTAAGCCTATTTTGATGCCAGTAAAATATTTCACAAAGCGTATATTAAAAACTTCGTGACCAAGTCCATTTACAACGGAGTTCCATAATCCGTTGGAATAAGTGACTACACTTCCAGTTTTAGTAAAATTCAAAATGCCGCTAGCTTGATGACTACTGTTATTGAATTTTTACGTAAATTTCCTTTTGTTGGGCTCATTTGGTCGGATTATGGATGCTAATGTCGTATTCGGGGGTACAATTCCGTTGCGCCGATAAGCGGGCTCTTTGAGATTTTTTGGGTGTTAAATGCGTGTCAAAATGTATTTTGGCGGCAATCCTGCGGTTTATGGCCCGCCAAATTCACGTTACAATTTTATTAAGGTCAATCTCTATATAAATTAGGGTGGATTTATAGCGTCTTACAACTATTAACTTTATTTTAAAAAATAATAGTCACATTATGTTCACATTCTGAATGGTTCAATCTAAATTTAAAACGATTGTGGTGCTGTGGAAGTGGACAAAACAAGGGACAAAAACAGTAGTATTCGTAATACAAGGTAAACTGTTAAAGTTCTCTTTAGTTACGACATCACGCGATTTAAACGGTACAGTTACTCATATAATAGCCGATTGTCTCGTGCGTGAATAATCTGCATAAAAACAGGGACCCCGCCATCTCATCTCATCCACATTGTAGCTCACGATCGTCATTACTCTGCACACGTTCTTCAGTGTGAAAATGGGATATAATTTTGGGGAAATAATCAAAAACCGCTTCGCGTGCCCAATGGGCATTAGCGAAGCCCTACCCTCAGCGGGCATGTTAATGTTACCAGGTACAGGCTCTGTATGAACGTAATGAGACGAGGAAAATTGTGTTGCCATAAAAATAATTGTATTCTACCCTCCATTTCTTGTATACGTCGATTAGCTCGGGACTTACATTAGTTTTTGTTTGGTTCTTTTATGCGACCCCTCGTGGTGACTCGAAATTGAGGAAATTTGTACAAAATGAACGTTTTACTGTGAATATTTTTAAAATGAAACGTGGACGTCATTTGAAATAAAATAATAAAACGTGGGCGTCTTTTCAAACAAAAATATCAAAAGGTCATATTTTTATCCTATTGTTTATTTTAATTATAGATTTTTAAATAATAACATGAAAAGAATATTGACAAAATCAAAACTTCTAGTATACATCATACCAGGGCAAAAAATCACCGTGCCCAATAAACTCATCAGCCCTTTAGTAAGATTTAATCCTCAAGCCAGTCCAGTGGGTGGCAGTCAATAAATAAGGGGACTAATAAAACAATTAATGTTGGCAAACAACGTGTTAAGAACAATATTAGAGAATTCTTCAATTTATTTAAAAAACGGAAGAACGGAGTGATATACAAGATCTTGTGTTTATAAAGTCTCAAAAAAAAACAGAATAGTCTTCAAAATTCTTAAGAGTTGGTAGAAACCGTAAATATAACTTTAACACGATTTTAAAACGTTCGAACTCGATTGGATTTATGTATTTGACATCAGACTTTTATGCTCTGTACTGAGTACAAATACAAATGTTTACTTTGTTTATTTTTGTAGTTTGTATTAGACGCAGTTCACTTTTATAACCTTTATAATGATTGAAGACTGTTTAACTACCTCACATTCACTTTCATTGATTTTTTTTTTCTTTTTTGTTTTGTTTTGACAAATAACATCAAAAAAATGTTTCTTTCAAAATAGTTTCTGACACATCTCAAAATTTTAAATGACCAGTTTCTTAGGGAATAATAATTTCAAAAAGTGCTTGCTGAGTTAATAATATATTATAGTCAAAATTTGTGAAATAGTTTTTAATTTATTTTTAAATCATTTTAGTTTTTACTACTTGTTGTTATTTTAAAATTATAAACAGAAACAAACATAAATTTTGTTTATTTTCATAACTACTTACTTTAGACATACTCTAAATCAAAGTTTAACAACCCCTAGTTAAAAGCATACCATTTTAAGTTAAGGTAAATGCCCAATACTTGAAAATATACAGACACATTTTATGGGCTCTAAAGTTTTAAGGAGTATAGCACCGTATAGCGTATTTAGTTCATTATTAGTTTATATTTTTTGATTTAATATATGAAAGCGCTATTTTTAATTACAAACGATAATCTTCTAAATGTATTAAAACCAAAACTAAATATAGCCTAAGGAGTATTATTGATATATTATTATATTATAACTCTACCAGAGCGGGGAAATGGAGATGTTTGTTACTGAATACAAGCAACGGTTGTAGGTGCGATTACCACTTGGAAAAAGAACAGTAAGGAACAACAAGAGGCTCAAGATCTTATATCTATAGTAATAACCAACAAACATTAAGCGTCTACAGAAAAATTTAATTTTGTTCGCAATAAATTAATACGATCATCGAAAAATTACTGAACCGAACTGTATTGGGCTTAACGATATTACGCTTTGATGGAGTACTCTGTATTAACATCTTGTACAGAGTGATGATATTTCCCAAAATTCACCAAGACGACGAGATTTTATTAATATTTTTAATAAGCAATTTGATGGTTAAAAGCCTTAAGACTTCATTTTCTGTCATAATCTCATTTTATGGACGTATTTTAGTATTTACATGGTGCATATTCTTGTAAGAGGGAATGTGGAATAATTTGACCATCAGAGCGCTGTGGCACACTAGAAGAAATTATTATATTTTCATTTCATTACCGCGTACAGCTAAGATTCGCCACTCGATGTGCGAGTTGCACAAAGTAGGGGTGAACGCAGTGTCTCAGCACTAGGTTCCCCTCTGCCTAACCTCCTTCCTATGCGTGAAAATGAAGCTGCTATTTCCAACTAATACTTCTATAAATTGTAAACAAAGATAAGGCAGGTATGACAAACTTCATAAAATGCACAAAGAGACTAATGCACTTTGAACTTTTGCCTTTTAAATTTGAGAAAAGTGCAGAGTTAAAGAATCTTGAAAATAGTTTTGTTTTTTTTTCACTGAACATTGTGATTCGTATGACAACGAACTTTTCATCGCTATTGTTTTCTCATATTAACATAAAGTTTTGATTATATTTTCTTATGCTATTGTTTTTATATTTATCTAATTGAGTACCACCACCATATTATTAAACAGATACAATAATGAAAATTCAAATGATTATTGCCTTAAAAATATTTCATATACATAGATTGAAGATATAACAGTATTTACAAGTATAAATTGTCTATGTAGAAAATTTACGCAAACCAGAATTGATAACTATAACCATTTCTACTGATACTTACATAATCAATTGCCAACTACCTTACATGGATTATCGCTTTAAATGATATATATGGTTTAAATAAACCTCTAACCTCTAAACAGTCTCAGCTAAACACATTTCTAAGGTGACAATTCAAAACGTTTCATTGTATATAAAAGCAAGTCAACCCTATGCGTACTTAGAAACGATTACAACGACCCGGCGACGAGAATCTGCAATAACCGTAATAAATTACCATCCAATTCAACTTGGTCTAATAAGACTCGCCGGATTCAGTGTCCCAACCAGGACTTCTTAGGATGTAAGATAGTCATTAATTTAATTGAGTTTGGATACAGTTTAGGAAATTAATTGAAATAATGTCCCCGGTTAGAGGGTCAAGGGGAAATGTAAGAAATCAACTTAGTTTTGATTGTGGTTGATCGTGGAACTTGGTAATGGGATTTTCGTGACATAGTACCTGCTTCTGTTTAATTGTGATTTAGCTTCTGTTGCAAAGATGTAATTAGATTCATCATAGATCATTCTAAATGGAAAGATATTTTATTGTATTAAAATTTATACATGTACATAAATTTATTTATGGATTGTAATAAAATCTTAACAAACAAATTTTATTGTAGAAAATAGATGTTACAATTGTAAGATATACAGATATTTTCCATAATTTACTACAATGCTTTACAAAATTTTATTTTAATATTAAATTAAAATAGATTTTTAACGTAAGCCAACACTTTAAGCAAACACCATAGAATGTAATTACATATAACAGTATACATAGATCTCAAAAAAGTTGCAACTCACACGTTTACTATAAACATTATAAGAGCACTTTAAAATGCACAGTTTTGCTTCACGACAAAAACCATAGCACCTGCACACCATCTGTGCAATCGAAAACAAAGAAAAAGAAACACTCAAGCACAATTACGCGGAAATTATTCACGAATATTACATCATACGAAAAATTGTAGCCCTAAAAAACACTACCACATATACCAACTGTGGTGTATTGAAGCAGTGAAGGGGGAACTCAAGTAGGGGGGAGAAGGACTCAGACAGGGGGCATAATCCCGTAATTATCGGCTTAACTGTATATGACATTAGCAGGTGGAAACAGCTAGCGTTGGGATCAGGTGTACCCACGCAGGTATTTCAGTGTTACATTGACAAATGCTAATAATTGATTTATATGGGATTTTGTTTAATAGGTTTAGGTATAAAAATAGAGGGTGAGCTAAGAGATGAATTTGCTAGGGCGGTTTGTTACACGTCATTTTAATGCCTAGTTGGGTGAGTATTTCAATGTAATTAAGTTCTGTTTATTTTTTATTGAAACGGCTTTTTGTTATTAATGTTAGCTTTTGATGTTGAGGCTTTCAATTATTTTTTTAGATTTTTGAGTAGCGCTTGATTGTTTTACTAATGTTTTTTTTTAATTTCTTCTTTATTTTAACAAACTTGTATTATTATTAAAGAAAAATATGTAAATCATATTGTTTTTCAGAAATTACAATCTAAACATATTATCCTAGTAGAACAGTGATGAAATGCAGAGTCTACTTTGTAAAATGATATAGTTCATATAACATACAATTATCGATAAGTACAATAAACTTATTTATCCATGCAAATTATGTAAACAAAAGTACTATCTATATACCAAGTTGATCCCAGCTTTGCATACACTCAGCTAGCACTCGATACCAGCAAATATCTTTACCGGAAGCTACATTTACCTAAAATTTGCAACTACCCTCAAAAGCGTTGTTTGTATTTCATAATCGAGACTTGTGATTTATCCGGACTTGGTGCGGGGCTTTTCAAACTTTGCCTTAACCCGCTTTGAAAGCTATCCCGAATAAAGCGTTATTCATTGTTTTGATATTGTTAATGGACCTCGGTCGGAATGAATGGACTTGAAACTACTCAAATGCTATATTATTTCTTGTAACATTATGAAACAAACTATCATTTTGTATAACGTTCTGTTCTAGTCTGAAGGTTGCGTTTTTGTGAAGTCGAACAGTTCGAACAGATCTTTGATATGTATTATATTTATTTTTTGAATTAATTAAGCTGTGTCGTAAATAATCAAAAATAATATCAGATTTCATGCTGACTTTACACAAACTATTATGGTTCTAATCTAATCTTTTTACCTAGAAAAAAAATTGCTTTTAAATAGTGCTGTAATAGTGAAGTATAAAATAATAGTTTCCAGTAAAATTTTCATGTTGGTTCAGTGACAATAATCATAGTACTGCCAAAGATATGCAAATTAATTACAAAAGCCACAAATTAGGTTAAATAAAAGATCGCGAAACAGACATGACGCTCAGAAAAGCGCTGGTAGATAACAAAAGCAGCCTAACACTTGTACAATCACCTAGTAATAATAGCAAATATCGTTCAGATATTAATCGCTTATCCATAACAATCCAACCGAATCATTATCGAATGCACAGCTTAAAACGTTTCTCGTGTAGCCTATTGGATAACGTATGGTCTATCGAATTTTAATACCAGATTTGCCTAGTCTGTGGCAATATCTATCTAAAGCTAATACAAGGGACTTTAGCCTTTTAACCTGACTCCATATGGATGATATTACCTTGGCCAAAATATATAATGCCTGTCTTTGCACTATAAAAGGATGTGAATTTTATATTGCAAGTATCTACTGTTTTAGCAATTATGGTCTGATTACTATCTCGATTATGTGATTCTATAAAAGAATGTGAGATAAGCTTTTTATAAATCTACTTTTTATTGTGCAACTTCTATTTTTCGTATTTATTATATACTATATGCAGTCTTTGTATTGTATATATTTACATATACAATACAAAGACTGCATATAGTATTATGCATTATGCTTATGTTTATTGTACATACTTTTGGTCCAATGAAGAATGGAGATGCTTGACACACTGTGAGAAAACGTGTAAAGCTGTATTTAGGCTTCCGTGCCCATAGGGTGAAACAGGATCCTATTACTAAGACTCCGGTGTAAGTATGTTTGGCCATTCGCGACTCACACAGAGTTCATGACCAACTACGTGATGGCAGACGGACAGGCAGTTGAAATTTTACACTGAGTATGTATTTCTGTAGCTCCTATACACTAAAAAAAACTATTTACCGGGGACTTCTATACAACAGACATAATTTTTTGGCCGTTTTTATAGATAACTAGTCAGCGAGCGCGGCTTCGCCCAATTTTGCACCCTTAGGGGTGAATTATTTCTATTATATTTTTAATAGTCTAAATTTAATTTTTTATAAAAATCGGTGGCGATTTAAAGATTTTTCCATATAAACTTTCAACCCCTTATTTGAACCCTTAGGGGGTGAATTCTAATAAACTATGAAACACGTGTTCAATGAAATATTTTTAAGAATTTCAAATTTTATAAAAATTAGTGCCGATTAAAAAAAAATCCATACATCATTATTTCATCCCTTAGGGTTAAAATTTTTCAAAATCCCATCTTACTGAATTTCCAGATTATGAAAATAAACATCTGTCCAAATTTCACGTGTCTACCATCAGCGGTTACGGTTGTGCGTGCGTCTTACCTCAGTCATTCAGAACAAGTCCTTTTAAATATATAGATAGATGATACGGAACTCTTTTTGCGCGAGTCCATCTTACACA
Source organism: Heliconius sara (assembly GCA_917862395.2). Classification (NCBI taxonomy): domain Eukaryota; kingdom Metazoa; phylum Arthropoda; class Insecta; order Lepidoptera; family Nymphalidae; genus Heliconius; species Heliconius sara. Next base: position 17,462,816 of record OU860797.2, on the reverse strand, counting down.
TGACCGCCGTTTTTCCCTAAGTGCACTAAAACGGAAACTGTACGGTTTATTTACATTATTTAACATTTTACAACTACTACTAATACTATTAAACTAAAAACACGAGAATTACAAAAAATGCTTAAAAATATTTTTTATTATATTAAAAATATTATATGTAAAATATTATATTTTATTAAAAATATTATATGTACTTACGGTATTTCCATTCATAAGGTTGAACAAAGGCCAACGAATGTATGAAATAATCGAAAAGCACATCCATAGTTTCAGGAAAAGGGAATGGTAATTAAAATTACAGTAATGCATGGACCGTGTTTGACTCTCAGGCTTCATATAAATAAAAAGGGTTCAAAGGAGTAAATAAGGTTTAAATAAGGGGCGAAAATATGTATTGTCACTAGACATTTATTTTTTTACATCCGAGGCATACTTGACGGTATTAGTAATAACGAGATTGATTATGAGAAATAATTAAAGGTAAAAGGAGTAGTAAATTATTTTTGTTACAATATTGTAGTCTCTAGATAATCTCTGCCCAGAGAAAATGTAAGCGGAAAGTAAATAAAAAAAATGATGTATGTTTTTTTTTAACTTCCCATAGTATAAGCAATTCCTACTTTCCGTAGGGGCACAAACTTAAAAGAGGAAAATAAAAATATTACATATTTTTATCTCAACTCAACTCAACAACTCATCACGCAATGCCTCCAGAATTCAGGAAAAAGTGGAGAACGGAAGTATCTTAACACTAGGTTTCCAGGTTCCATCTGCCTACCCTGCTATGTGCGGCGTGACGCTAAAAATATATAATAATGAATGGTTTGTCACCACGTTATCGATCATTTTCTTTTCATAATCTTTTCACTCCAAAATATTTTTCATACCTGCAACAAAAAAAAATATATTATTTATTGTATTACATTTAAAAATATTTCTATTTTATTAATAATTTTAAAAAAGGCACCAATTTTTATTTTTAAATAAACAAAAAATGCCTTATGTCTATGTACATATACAAGATAATAAAACAAATACAATGAAAAGCAAACTAAAATTAAACATTTTAAGTTACATAATAAAACAAATACAAAAATTCCTTTACAGAAATTTGTAAAAAAATATTTAATCCAGATTAAGTCAGGGTATTCTATATATCAATTGAAGTGAATAGACCAAGCGGGCAGAACTATTTAACCGATAGAAAAGCAATGGACTACCCTAATGATGTCTCAATTACCGATTCTAAAAGGATTTTATTGAGTAAAATTATCTATATATTTAAGTATTTTGAACTAAATATTGGGGTCATCTTGTTGCAGTTAGACGCAGAATTGCAAACGCATTGGTTGCAGGTTCGATGCTCTTCAACGATAAATCAAATCAAATCCGCTTCACGCTATATTCCGCACACAGCAAATGGAAATATAAATTTAAGTAAATATTTCATCTCCTCGAGTGGGGATCGACACAACCAGTCGGCTTTTCAGTCACACTTCGTGCCGCTGCGACTGCACCACGACTGGCCTCTTTTATGATTATGTTTCACTTATTTTCATTTGCCCGGCTTCGATACACAAAGCGCAACGTTAAGTTCCTCCAATTAACACGCAAAATAAGCTTGAAAATAATGCGGGAGGTGGAATATTCTAACTTAAGGTTCCCTCTGCCTACACACGCGAGAAAAGCGTGAAGCTGCTTATATCATTAACCTAACTTTATAATTTCAAAACATTACCCAAGTCCCTATAATTACTATTAAATATGAAATTCAATTTATTAAATCCTTACGCTGTTTCTCACATATGGCAGGGTAGGCAGCGGGTCACTACGAACCTAGAGTTAAGACACTCCGTTCCTATTACAACACTTTCGTTCCCCACTTTCCGCTGAATTCTGAAGGGATTGCGTGTTGAGTGGCGGTACTCTACGCCGTGCTTTGCCTCTCTTTCAATACAAAAACATAACTAAAAATTACAGCAAAGTAATGTACTACTCAGTTTCAATTTTAATAACTCAAAACAATTAATAATTGTAATAAAATATGAAATATTTATAACACTTTTAGTACAAACGCTAATTGGAAAGCTCTTCGCGAACTTCATTTGTCATGTTACAAATGACAATGAGACGTCCGCCCTAATACATATTAATGATTTTCTTAAAACGAAACTAATTAAATTTCATACATACAGTATTTAGAAATGTGTCGGGCAAAATAATGGACGGCTTTGTGGTGTCATTTTTATATTATTTGTTAGGTAATTCTCTACAGGAGCAACGGGACTCGTATGTTACGGCTCAATCCTTTTTGGAGTAGGAGTTAATGTCCGGTACTCAAAAATGTGCAGTGTCTTGGATTTGAACTCTTACAGTATTATGTTCTCCATATGCATTAAATAGGCATTGAAAGTTTTAAAAAAAAATTGTAGCAGTTAATAAAAAACGTTACTAAATACTGATAATCAATTATAAAATTAAAATGACATTCGTGGAAAAGTGGGGAAAGGAAGTGTCTTAATGGGAACGGAATGTCTTTACTCTAGGTTCCCTTTGCATTTGAGGGATTGAACTTAAAGCTAAAAAAAGTGGTGTCTACCTACAGTATACGTATATCTACGAACCAACAAAGCCGCCTTAGCGATGGAACATTCCAATTTGTCTAAAAGCCGCATATCTGCACAAACGCTAGATCTGAAATATTTTTTTATTAATCATCGATCATTTTGAACGGACCTAAGTCGATGCCTTTTAAAGATATTACAGTTTTCGTTGTGATCGCAAAATGGCTTCTTTTTTATGTTTCTACAAAAAAGGAGTTTTTTGCGTACAACAAGTACTATGGTTTATTAGTTTTATAACGTTCTAAAAGTCTTCTGCATTTTAGGGGAAGTACAAAAAATTTTTCCTTCACCCTGTACCCTATGCCATAAAGTAGGGTAGACAGATGGAACTTTGTATTAAAATATTGCACCGTCTAATTTTATACCGAATGGCGGAACTAAACGCCGCGCTTTGTTTTACCAGTGCGGAAAAATGGCAATAGTTTTAAATGAACATTTTATATTAAAATTTTAAAATATCTCTCTAGTTTTCAAGAAACGAAGTCTATAAAGACAGTACTCTAGCAAACGTAATTTACATATACGTGCTTCTCTACAATTCTGTTAGATGGATGTAAGTCAGTTTACAGTAAAGTCATAGTTCATTTACCGATGGAGCTAAAAAAATATGTGTACATATTGTTTAATTTAAATCCAAAAGATTTTAAACTAAATACTTAAAATATTTTGAGCCATTTCTCGCATTACGTAGATTGTTGTGAAAAAGCGCGACGTTAGGTTCCGCCACACAATAAGAAATGTTTCCAAAATATAACGGAAAACGAAGTGTATTGTCACCAGGTTCCCTTTAATACGTGGCAGATGCGTAAAGTTAAAATAATATATAAAAAATCTGTATATACTCACTTTGAACTTCAAATAGACATATGAATATAATATACATATAATTCACCCCTTTGACCTAAATACGTAACGAAAATACTTCATTTAACAGGCCAGCTGACGCAGGTTCGACGCCCGAGTGAAATAGAGCATCCCTCCATCCTACCCGGGCGTAAACAATTAAGTTACGTCACGCCTATATAGGTGTTGCTTATTAGGTCAACACAGACATTAGATGAGTATTTTTTATGTTTTATTTTGCATTATAGTACAGCTAGGTTTACGTTTTTGTGCCAGAGTAGAGCAGTGTTGCACTGTATAGCACGATGGATTTGGGTTCGATTTCCACTCGGGGAAGCATTCATCATATTTCTTACAAATTTTGATATTTTTTTTGTCAAATAAGATACGTGGTAAATAATGGTTTCGATACATGGTTACATGGTAAGCATAATCATAAGACATCTAGATATGTATCTTGACACATTACATAAAAATAAATATTAATTATAATAATTCTATTGTAGGGTTCTATTCATACTCGAGAAAATGCAATATTTAATATTTTCACTTCTTCGTTCTAGTGTCGATGCAAAGCGCGGCGTTGAGTTCCGCCATTCAACACGCAATACCTCCAAAAACTGGCGGAAAGTCGGGAGCGGAGTGTCTTAACACTAGGCTCCCTCTGCCTACCCTGTCACAAGCGGAATACAGCGTGAAGCTAAAAAAAATCTTTAGGCTAGTAAAGGTCCTCTTAATCTCTACACACGTGCCTTATGTCTGTGCCAACTATAGGCTTATAAGCTTATGCGTTTTGGTGCATAATTTAGGGGCCAGATAAACGGATTTGAAATTGATATTAAGGTAATATATCAAATTAGATCAATTATTACAAATATTATATTTGGGTATAAATGTTAAAAGTGAATTTAGTTGTCGCAGGTTATAGCTTTTGAAAGGTTAAGGAAGTATTTTTATTATTATTTTAAAAGCTTATTGTTTTTCTAAACAAAATTAGCGTAGTTGCTCAATATTATTGAGTTTTGAAATAAAAAATAAATTCAACAGTGTTCAATTATTATTATATATTGGTTATCTGGATGATGGATTTTATACGGTTATTATAAAGCTCCTATCGAATTTCTCAATTATTTATTATAAAAATATGTTATGGTTAGGTTTTTTGTTTATTTAATAACTGAATAATATTGATATTTATAATGAAACATAAAAACGTATAAAACGTAATTTAAAAAACCTAACTTTTATGTCACAATGAATTTAAATTCTCTCTTAAGAAACAAGAAAAAAAGCGATTCCCATCATGTCTAAAATTTGGACGTAAGTAATTATGAAAGCGTGTTACGTTTTTTACGGGCGATGTGTCAAAAGTGATAAAGATTGACAAGATAACGTCAAACAATCACAAGTTTTCATTTGCATAAAAATATGAACGTGTACAGTAGCTTTAGATTTACATATAACGAAGATAAAAAACAATTAACACTCAAAAAGATAGATAAAAATGTTAATTAAATGCAATCATATGAATAACTAGATGCTGTTTTTGATATAAAACAAAAAAATCTACATGTACGTACAAATCAAATTTGGAATATCATTCTAAAGATAAAGTAGCTTACAAGTTTATTTTTAGAATTATACGTTATCAGACATCATTTTTCAATTTAGTTTCTATTGAAATTGCAATTTCATTACATTTAGTTCTGAACAGACGAAATAAACAAACAAGCATATTCCGATCTGACTCATTTATTTCTTTAACTCTATAAAGCATCACCATTTCCTAAGTTTAACCTAAAATATTTACATCTTAGTACACGACAAGGTAGCAGTAATTTACATAAACAAGAACTTTCGGCCATGCATCTTCGGGCCGGTCGGGATGAATGATGTGGAACCACTGATTTATTGGAGTTGGACCTGTTTCTACGTGACATACGGACAGAGTGTGTGATTTATGTTACATCATATGTTATGCTATATTTGTACGTAATAAGAGTTTTGTAAGTAACTATTATTATTTATTCTGATCTATAGAAATATTATAAAGATGTAGTTTGTTCAGTTGAACGCGCTAATCTCAGGTACTATTGGTTCGAATTGTAAAACTCATTTTGGTTTGGATAGCCGAGTTATCGAATGAGGTCATGGGCTATACTACACCACGTTAATCATTTCGATGTAACCCACTACATCTGTGGTTAGATTTATCTTCCGTTGCCGTTGTCTTGGGTCACATATACATAACTCTTAGTTATTTCCATTTTTCCCTCTTGAGAGCGAAGCCGCAGATAAAAACTAGTTATCGGAATAATCCTAATGCCTTAACTTTAATTTTTAACTTTATTTTGATATCAATTTGCTTTTTTAGTAAACTATAAAACAATATCTGCGTACGCCGATAGGAGAACTTTCTAAAAACCTGTTTAAAGCTTTTTTAGCTTTTTCGATTTTTCGTTTTAAAATTAACTTAACCTCCTCTCCCAATTTAATTCAGCTAACTCTTTGAATACATAATGCTGGCAGTAAACGCGTCATTTCCCTCATAAAATCTTCACGAGTCTAGAATAGAGGTTTGCTAGATTTCACAATAAGCAGTTGTGAGCTATAAAGTTTTTATAGCTGAATGAGAATAATGTTATCGCTTATATAGGCGTTATAAATCCCTGGATATAAGTATTTAAAATTGTAAGCCGAAATCGTATGATTAGTTAAAACAACAAAATCTGCTTCACAATTTATCCTAGCAGGAGGGAGGCAGGGAGAAAGTTGAAATTAAGACACTTTGTTCTCCTCTCACCACCGGAATTCAAGATATTGAGTGTTATATAGCGGAGTTCAATTTAAGACACTTTCGTCCACCACTTTCCGCCGGATTATGGATGTAGTTTAAGTGGAGAAGCTCAACGCAGCGCCATTATCTATTTCCTCGAGTGGGAATCAAACCTATGATAAAATAATAATTTCTTTAAGTAGCCGTGTGTATAATATTTTATGATATGTGTGGAGGACTTTAAGAGTGCTCGACAGTTATGAGTTTGATTATATTATTAATTGGAATGAAAATGCATAGGTTGTATTAAAAGAATGTTGAAAATAACAAATAAATATATAGATGACAAGGAAAATCAGTTTAAAAATATTCCGTTCTTCACTTACTGTTCTTATTTAGAATACGAAGAGTATTCTAAACCCTATTACTGACTTTAGAGTATTCTAAACCCTATTCCTGACTTTTTAATCTATAAGTTCGATTCCCACTCGGGGAAAATGAATTAATATTTATTATTTTTTTAATTTCTTCGCTCTAGTATCTAGACAAAAAGCACGGTGTTGAGTTATTCAACACGCAATGATCAAAAATTTGGCAAATGTAAGGAACAGTGTCTTATCACTAGGTTAGAGGTACAACATGAAGCTGAAAAAAAAATGACTTATAATCACTGTATGTACGTAGGTACATTAAGCAAATTCTTAGCTACACCGCAAAACTTTCCGTATGCCAATATATAGGGAATACATTCCATCGACTTACAACCATTTAAATCACCTAACAACGTTCAGGTGTAAAAGACGCTAATTGTCGATATTAATTATACAACAAAAGAGCAACGAATCACCGACTATTAAGAAGGAGACCAAACTTTGTACAATGCTGATTGAGCGAATGCGAGTGGCAGCAGGATTTATGAGCGTCGAACAAAAGGTTAGGCACGCCTCTGTTCCGCTGGAAGCCTTAATTTCCAGGAGGATTTGGCACTTGGCGTCGATGTTATTGAATCATTGCTGTTTGTAAGACGTTTTAGAGACTTTATAGATGGTGCCGCCTTGATTTTTGAAACGGATGTGTGTAGCGTGAAATACTTAGTCTATACGTATATATATATATATATTATATATATGTATATATATATATATATATATATATATATATATATTAGAAGAAATTAATTTTCTTTAATAATGTTTACTGGATACAATATTTTTTTTTTGCCTAAAATACTTACTAGTCCTAAGTCTTTTCATCTAAAAACAAAATAATCATAATTGGCTTGCGTTTGCAAAACAATCCTGAAACTAATACAGACGGAATAACAAACGAGTGATTTCATTTTGGGAGACTTTTATTTACTTCATTCTTTCTTAGGATAATTTGCTTTTTTACTTCCTTAATTTAATTTATTTACGTTAACTTCAATCTTTGTTCTGTATTTATCCTCTTTTCTGTTTTAATTAAATTAACAGTCGCCATGTAATATATTGGACTGTTTCTTTTAAACCTTAGTAGATTAAAAAACCAATATTATATAAAATATAAAGTATTTATTACATCAACTATATCATTTTTCAATTTCGTATAGTACAATTTAATACTACAAATCGTTAAAATCGTTCCAAAAACGTAAATTGCGTTAATAGTAGATATAACTATATAGATTGTGGAAAAGCAAAATCTGTTTAAATTTCTTTCCTTAACTTATCTTTGTTTTCCCGGATATAAGAACAGTTGAATTGTCTCCCGTCGATTAATCCGAAATCTGCTGAATCTACCGGCGAATGACCTCATTAAGACCCCAAAGACATTGTTAGGGCACGATCATATATAATATAAGAGTACGGCTTATTTATTATGTCCATTATTTGTAAGATTTGACGTTTTCATAACTTTATTACGTTTAATGTTGTATTTAATGTAAGTTGTTGTGTTTAAAATAATAGTACATGATGAATTTGTGTTAAATAGAATATATTCTGTTTCTATGTACTTTTTTTTTGCTTTTTCCCAAGTTGTACGGTAAAAAGTTAGAGTTGGGTTAAGACATTTCCTTCTCTACTTTCTAGCCGAACCGATAACATTGTATATTGAGTTTCATGACTCAACGTTGTCCCTTGTTTTGTTAGAATTTAAAAATGAAAAAAAAAACATTATTTTTTTCATAATTTTCATCATGATTGTAGTAATTAGTAAGTAAAGTAAAAAAAATAGTTTACATATAATTATAAGGTTAAAATATTCGTTTATGTGTATAATGTTGTTCACATGACGAAAACGATGTTCCTTTATTCATATATACATGTTTAATGTATTTATTATTATTATTATTAGACTACTATTATTATTATATTTGTATATATTTTCAATAATTGTAGCATATTTACCAGTGAGGCCAGTAGTGGCCCCAAAGTGTGACTGTAAATGTAACTAGTTGTGGGTTCGATCCCCACTCGAGGAAATGAAATATTTATTTAAATTTATATTTCTGTTTCTTCGCTCTGGGGTCGACGCAAAAGGCGGCATTGAATACGGCACTCAACACGCAATGCCTCCAGAATTCAATGGACAGTGGGAAACGGAGTATCTTAACACTAGGTTCCCTCTGCCTACCTTGCTGTGTGCGGGATACAGCGTGAAGATGATTTAATTTTAATATTTACCAGTTGTCTGACCTAAGGTCGATCCAAATCTGAGTCATTCAATGATATTATAAAAATAAAAATAAAAAAGAAACACAATTTCGAGAAACAAAATCCTTATCAGATAAGTTAATTGGAAATAATTCTTGTAAATAAAACCAAAGATAGCATCCGCTTTGAAAACCGCCTAAGGATGCAAGGGGTCCAAGTGATTGATTGCCAGTTCTTTCAAATATTTGTCAAAACATTTTCCGACTCAACTGGTCTTTTAATGATTTCCATTAGTTATCACTCCGCTATTTTTGTTTCAGTCTGTTAACTGTCAAGATTTTCTTAACTTGGATGATTAATTGTGCAAAAGCTTAACCTCAAAGCTTTAGGCTATATTAATTTGAGAAAAGAATATTTATTTATTAGTTAGCAATAATAGAAGACGAAAAGGCAAATTATACAATAATATTTGGAAAGTTTGATTACTTCACGAATTAGTGAAAGAGTGAAAGCTTGCGTTTTTAAAAATAACTCATATCACATTTTTGTCGAGATAAGAAATTTTGTAGAAAGGAAATATAAAAAATTGAGTAACGAATATACTTAACAAATACTTTTATTAAAAAATGGATACTAAAAAAGAAAATATACTCAACTCTAATGAACAACTGTAATGAAAACTGTAATGAAAATCCTACCAGGAATCATAATTTGATTTGATCAGACTTACTACTATCATTTTTGAAATACATTACCACATTAGCATTCTCATAAAAATAACTCAATTACCATTTAACTTAAAGAACTAAACAAAACACACCAATATATAACAGCATTATCCGAAACGTTTTAAACTAAAACAGGATCTAATCTAAAGTTTTAAATACCCGTTATCTATAGGAACATCTGGGCAGTGATTTATTGGAGCGAGGAAAAGGACACTTCAGGCACTGAAGATTTACTACAGCTGAAAAAGTACCTTCGTTTGCTAGTTTTTGTTTGAGTCTGGTGTAGGTGTTTTATATAATCTAATGTTGATTAACGATGTTAAGATATATCACCGGTTCGGTGGAAGAATGTCGTATTTGTAATTTATTTTTAAGAGTACTAGTAGTATTGCAAGAGATATCATCTAAGTTTGTATTGCAAGGGTTATTATCATTGTTATTTCGCATTCAATAACATATTTAAGGTACTTTAAAAAACAATGTGCAATTACGTCACTATGGCACCAAATGAAATGGTGGAAAATAGAGTACCTTTTTTTCAAGTCTTTTTATCTGCTCTATACTACCTAAATATGAAAGTAGAATACATAAAAAATATGAAAGAAAAGAGCGGAAAAAGGAAAATATCAGTACAATATAATATAGTAGAATAGTCTACACAATTAAAAAAAACAACTTAAAATAATTTCAAACTAGCCCTACATCTATAACAAGCCAGAATTAAACAATTAGTTAGAACAGAGCGCACTAAAAATCTTGAAAGCCTCTGAAATACGTCTTATTTAGTGTAGTGACACCTTAATTAAAGAAAGCACTTTTATTAGAGTTGGCCGGTAATTTACGGATTTGCTATCTTGATATTACGATTTAGGTATAAGTATTTTAAAAGCTTAAGTTGTTTTTGCAAGCTTAGTGTTTTATCTCTACGTCGCAAGGATGTGTTTAAGAGTGAAGATAGAGAACTAAGCGATCCGTTTCTCCGTTTTTTCTTTACTTTGTTTAATATAACAAAAAAAAAGTAATAAGTATTTATTTAGCTATATATTAGAGGCGCTTATTTAGCTATACATTATACCTAGCGCTGTTAATCGCTTTCAATTCTGAAACCGCATAAATATTCAGGTACTTACTATTCAAGTTTATATTACTACTACATTTTCCTTAAAAAGAAACAGGATACTTAATAATAATAAATTCAAATAAAATATACTTCAGCAAAAAAATTTTGAACTCACAACCCCACATTAGTCGGATATTTTCTAACTGGACTACCCTGACATCAATACAAAGGGGTTGTTTAATACCCATCCAGTTTTATATACCTCATAGGCAATTATGACAAGTGACCATTGACCTGTACCGGCCATGGCTCGTTGCTTTGTCCCAGTACAGGGGCAAGTGAAGATTATTCACCCGCTAAAAATAACTACAAAGCTACCAACTTCAAAGAACGTTAGATACAAATATGTTATATGTAGAGTCGTGTTTAATTTGAATTTGTGTTTAAACGTAATTTATGTTATGGTATGTGATTGAGTATTTTGCAATGTATGTATGTAAGAATGTTTTATTTGTAGGTTTGTAATGTTTTATTAAGATTATTGTGGTACAGAGAGACAGAGCCTGACTGTAGACTATAAAGATAAAGATAAGATATCGAAAGAGTAGTATATTTCGTGTTGTAATGGTTATATCATGTAAATTTTTAATATAGACACTATACAATTTTTATTATACCTAGGCAGAGGGGACCTAATGTTAAACCATTCCGTTTCCGTTGAGATACTTAACGGAACTCAACACATTGAATATTAAATTCCCCCGGGTGGAAATCGAATCTACAACCTTCGCGTTTACGCACGCTTGTGCATATACATAAACACAGACATGGAACAGAAATTCAGAAGTAATAAAGATCCAAATTTTTCCGTATCTTGGTTTTCATATGGTTTCTGAATAAAGTTGATTGAACACGGAGCGTTGTTTGCAATTCGAGCAACACAACGTATGAATATATAAATATTTTTATTCAAAATTATAAAACTCAAAGGGATTTTATTATATTACTTTTATATGGATTTTATTTTGATTTTTTTTCATTTCATATAAAATATTGTGAGAATTAATTTGGAATACAAAAAAGATTGGTTTTTTGCTGTTGCAGTTAGCAGCAATAATAAAAGTTTTATTGTATGTTTATACACGTACAGGTACTTAAGAAAATGTATATATAACATGTATGTATGTATGTATATATATATATATATATATATATATATATATAGAGTAGACATAATATTTATTTTATTCCTAAATATAATATAACTACATAGTATTTGTCAAATAAATATTTTTTATTTTAGCTATTTTTTTTTAACAATACCTTCCTTAGTACTTCCACTGTAAGTTTCATAGTACATCTTTTTATTAATATTCTATATTACTAATAGATTTAAAGCATTCTTTTGACAGCCTTTCTTCGATGGTCGAAATTATTACAAAACGTAATCATAACAAGGCAACATAACGTATATAATATAAATGTACCTAAACCAACCATCCAAAGCTTCTAAACCAAATTGAAACGCTCAAAATCTAAGCCAGATAACTGTTTTAAACAGACTAAAATTTATACCTCTTATTTGTGTTTGTCGCGTGTGATATATAGCAGTTCGTGGGAGCTGTAATAGGTCGCCATATATTATAGCAGCACCCTTATGTAGCCTGGTGACTGAGCAGCCATGTTAAATATAATATTATTTTATAATATACTAGTTTATACCTCAGGCTTCGTCCCCGTGGTCAAATGGAAACAATAAAGAATTGTGTATATCACCGACACATTCTTAGTGTCTAAGGTAACTCTAACCGCAGGTACAGTAGGTGACAAAGCAACATTAAAATCTATGTAATAGACTACTTCGTCAACCGACGCGTAATATTTTTTTCATTTTGAAACATTATAAGATATATATTTTAATAAACATTGTTAGTTTCTGCGAATTGTGCTTTTTACCAAATCAACTCTGGCTTTATAATAAGCAAAGGTAAAGATTTATTCTTATTTTTACCGAAACACACGACAAAAAAAAAAAGTAGTAATAAAGCTGCATGTAGGTTGTAACGCTATGTTAGATAAGCTGACAGGTTAGACCACAGTTTTAAGGTCTGATTAAAACCACCCTTATTGTAAGGGAAGAGGGCGCATACTTTCGAGTGCCTTTTGTTTATGTTTCTTATATGTAAGTTACTTAATTAACGTTGGAGTGTTCCAACAATATTATGTCAATTTCATAACATAATCTGTTTTCCTACTTACATTATGCTGAAAATATTGTGAAACAGAATAAGAAGTAGGTATGTACAAAATTTCTATTGCATATAGCAGGGTAAGGTCAAGATAGATGTAGACAAGCTAGTATAAAAGCACTGTATTCTCGACTTTTCATTTAAATTCGAGAAAAAACGCGAGCGGAACTCGACGCCGCGTTTTCTCTTAATAGAGGGGAGAAATGAAAATCAGTAGGAAGCGGACCCACAATCGTCGCGTTCCACTGCGCCCCAACGACATCAAAACAAAATAAGTGAACTCTACTCATCAATGATATAATCATATTTTCTTGTTACCTATTTGCATGAATATATACGCAATTATTTATTAATATCTTAATTTCAATAAATGTATTTATGGAAAATATAAAATCTATATGATTTAAATGACAATTTTCAAATTTTTATATTTTACACAAGCCCTCTAAGACTAATTTACATCACTTTTTCTATATTATTGTTTACTATTGATACTATAATAAAATAGCCCGTCTAATCTACGAAACCTAAACGTAGATTGACTTAAGCCTGAAAATTGTAATCAAAAAGAAAAAAAAACAACTTAAAACTCCTAGTTTATAGCTAACCAAATCAAAACAGAAACATAATATTCAATACTACGAAAGCTGAATACGCGATAGAGCTCTCAATATCTTCTGGCCACTCGACGTATTCAAAACAGACAATGCACGTCTAAATAAACCCGTGTTTCATACACGGCTTCAGTTTGAGATCTGCCTCTAATTAGAACTAGTCACCGCCTTATCCGCAATCAGTCCAACATCCACCTTGCCCTGAAATATAACATGTATGGTGCAAGAATTAGTTTAAAATATGCAAGAATATCAGTTTAATAAGCAAGAATTATTTAAAATACACAAGAATGATTTTAACATAAAAGTATAAGTTTTATATAAGTAGCGGTGTTTGCGATGCAAGATTCATTCAATTGTTATATATTCGCACGATAATATTGATTACAGTTATAATGTATTTTATAAGTACGCAGAGGTAACGTCATGTCAGAACACTCAAATGCCGATTGAACGCTTCATTTATTCACTAACAACAGTCATTGTTACCAGAGCGACCGATTTTTGTTAAAATACAAAAAAAAATGCCCTGTATTTTTTCCTATGTACCCTGTAATGTTAAAAATGTCGTGAATAAGATATGCCAACAAAAGAAAAAAACAAGAAATATATTAACTATAAAAAATAGATACATTTAAAAAAATACTAAAACGTTATATATTGTATAACTTTCTCTACATTTGAACACATACTCTACAAGCAGTGTATACAAAAAGAAGCTTAATCAAAAGCTTTGAACCTGTTTCCCTCAACGCTAATCAATTAAGGAAACATCTAATTAAATATAATTACCTTGTCACTTGCACCACAATCTCACGAGTGACGGAAAGGAAACATAGCTGTCCAAAGAAACTTGAGCTTTTACTATACATTCATCTTGTATTTCTATTTTAAATTATTCTAGAAGATGGCAGGTCTACTTAAATTGGTTGAAATATCTTTGATTATCGACATGGATTTTCATTGAACGGGTTGTTACTTTATATGAATTAGATATTGATTGAGTAATTCATTTAAGATATCTTTATTGCTTAGGTCTTATCTATTTAAGTTAAGATTTACAAATGGTTGACTAGAAATCTTTTACAAAAGACTTTGCCTTAATAAAATCAAGAAAAACGAAAAAAAAGACGAAAGACTTATCGATACTAATATTATAAAGCTGAAGAGTTCGTTTGGCTGAACGCGCCAATCTCGAGAAGAACCAAATTGAATGGATTGATTTGTGTTGGTTGGTTAGTTTGAAGGTAACCCAATGTACCTGCCACCATTATTATTCGTACTATCTGTGTCTTTGCACTGTGTTATTATTTCACACAATTAACGATATAGATATAGGAAATTTACTTTATTGCTTCCCCACTTTAGATAAAAGAGAAATAGTTTAATATTGTATTATACATATGTTCTCCAAGTGGGGATCGAATCTACAACTATTGCGTGACAGACGGTTCGCTACCGCACCACGACGGCTGGATATAAATTTACGTTTATTTAAGCGTAGACTCCATTTTGTGATAATATATTGGAAACCTTCACAAAATGTCGGACGCACATATGCTTAAAATGTCGTGATATTTCTGTAAAGGTCCCTGGGCGCCCAACCTACATAAAATCCTATTTGAACGTCGCCGTCCTAGAGCTGAGCTAATGCTTAACGCATTCTCAATTTTAAAATATATTTAGAATTAAAAAATACATGTAGATAAGGAAATAAAAATCAAAATATCTATGTTTTAAACTGATACAGCAGTGTCAATTCACACAGCTCTCCGCTCTCCACTCGATTTCTAATGTTTGTTATTTAAATGAAAATAATTATATAATAATATTATATAAATGAAAATAATCGTAACATTCTCCCGACTAAAAATCGAACCCACATTTCAATTAAAATCAGACCCAGCGGGGGCTACCACATCGGGAAAACCAATATAATGAATTTCCTTAGGTGGAAATCAAACTTACAACTATCGCGTTTGTATTCAGTTAATTTAGAATAAAAATATTTACTATAATGAGGAAATAAATAAACACACACGACAATAAAAAAAATAATGAAGTACTTTTTTCTAAATATGTACGAATTTTTATATATGGGAATAATCTGAAAAAAGCAAAAAACAAAAGATGAAACTCGAATATTTTTATACAGATAGCACTCATGTCACAAGTCTGCCGAAAATATAATGAGTAAACTTTTCCAATTATTATAGTTAGTGATAGTGGAAAAAACTGTAGCAGAGTTGCGATCTACCTTTACTTGGATATATACCTTATGGTATAGACATTACAGTATAGTAAACAGGAAATTGATAGCATCGTTGTGGATTCGATTTAACGATTGAAAATTATCTCTAAATATATAATTTATATAGGGCATATTAGTTGTTAGGTGTAAAAAGGAAAAAGTAGGAAATCAAATTTATAATATTACCAACTTCTATCTGTAATATAAAAAAATATGCAATAATGATCCACAATTCATGAAACTCTCATGATCAACAATCCCACGACAATCTAAACTACGAATAGTTCCAACAACCAAAAACGAATGTTAATTCGCATTTGCACTTTAAAACTACTTTAGAAGATCCCCCATGAAGTTGCCAAGTTCGACAACCGGAATTAGTGCAAATTAATATTCCAAACAGCGGGACTGTCGTTACAATTTAAATTATATTCAAAATATAACTAACTATACAGATACGAAAGATCAATGTTATGCACAGATAAAATATACAGTGGCAGAAGGGAACAGAGTAAAAATTGCTATGGCACTTTTTTATTCTGACAAAATTGGTTGATTGTTAAGAAAAACACACGGGGTAGTTGGTCGGGGTTTGTAATGCAATTAATATCACTTTGTGAGTTCGAGGGGGCCTATATTTTATTGTGCCGTCAGCGGTAATGTAATTTAATTTATTTGTGTTGAGCGTTCATTTTAAAAGGTTTTATTATCTGTCGCTAGCGGGGCTATGAAATTATTTTTCAAGAATATTTCGTTATTGTCGGCCCCAATATTCGATAAATACGTTATTTTGTTGATGTTATCAGGTCGCTGCAAATTACATTCGGTTGCTTTACGTATAAAATATAACACCATTATACCTACAATTCTGCTATTATTATTTAACATATGTATATTTTTGTTATTCTTTTTTTAATTTCAATATATACCCATGTCCATATGTCATATGTCCATAAAAATAATAAATCGAATATTAAAATACTTGTTAAAACATAGGAAAAAACTAAAGCTGTACTTTCAAATTCAAACTTATAATACAAAGTAACATAATTTCCTCAAAAAGAATAAACTATCCAAATTTCTTTACTCAACAAAATAACCAAAAAATTGCCAAAAAACCTCACTAGCTAATAAAAAAACAAAGTATAATTAACAAAACATACAGAAATGAACCGAGAAGAAGTGCGGTGGCGGAATCTAATTATTTCTGCCTCTATGACAGCCCGCACTTTGGTGCGTCCAACATGGCGGCCCAAAATGAACCACAGATAATATAGCCAGAGAGGACGTAAATGGATGGTATTGTGGAAAAAAAATACGTTAGCTATGTATATAACGTGAATAAAGTCATCTATATTTATGGGCCCTATTGCAATATAATATTGGTACTAGTATAAAACCTAATAATTTTTTTTTTTTACATATTGCTTACGTACCTGTAATGTCTAATTTTAAAAATATTGAATATATATATTTCAAGAATCAAACATTATATCAGAGAAAATACTTAGAGATTAGCAAAATAAAACTTTTAATTTTAATTTAACAAATAAAGAGGATTTATCAATTATTTTAAAGTTTAAAATCTCATTTCGAAACCGATCTAAAATTATGATGGATTAGAAAGCACTACTATTTAACAACGCTCCAATATAACATGAGCTTCTCCCCTATTTAAAAAAGAAAAAGTTTACAAAATTTCAACTTTCCAATAAAAACTTCCTACAGCTCGTCTGCTCTATGCACATTAAGTCTATGGAGCGATGTCAACACAATATTATGAAGCGACACAAACGTCGACCGACGGTAAGCCTTCGTTCTCTTATTTATATTTAGACAAGAAATGTAGCACCAGGAAATTAATTTTCATTTTTTCCACCCTGAATATTGTTCGAAATTTTTTTACGACGCGCCGGTATTTTATACGTTTAGAGAAATATTTCAGAAAAATAAGGGCAATGGTTTTATAAAGTGACACGTATAATGGTGAAAAAGTTTCATTAAACACTTTTAATGTGAGAATATAAATTGAATTATATTCTTAATTTTATATTACATTCTTACCATTTAATACTAGCGACCCACACGGCGCTTCGCCTGTGCAAGTTATTGTTATATTATAGACAAATAATACAAAATCTTCACATAAATTATAGCCTATGTGTTACTTAGATGTATAAGCTATATTGCTGTATAATTTTAACTCTTCTTTAGCTTTCGTGCGAAAGGGGAACAGACATTCATACTTACAAACTGACATCTTTATAAAATTAATTATTGGTTGGAAGTTTAGATATGAGTAGAAATTTTACTTGTAATTATGTCGTTTTATATTTACAATGGCTATATAAAGTTAAAAACGAAACCTCTAAAAAGGCGGAAGGAGAAAAACGCAGTGACAATATCTACAACTTCCCCTTCAAAACCCCCATATTGTACTCATATTGTTTGTTTAAATAAAAAATGGTAAAGAACCCGAAAGCCTGTAATGTAAACATGTAAACACGTTCATTTTTCATAACACTTGTCTGCCTTTATTGAACGTTTAAACATACTGGCGAAGTCACTCAATATGCCACCGTCAACCATTAATATGTATAAGCGTCACTACCTATCACCTTAACTTGCTTTCGAATTTATAATTTATGGCGGAGAATAAGCGATGAAGGGCTATAGCTCAGTGGATTCAGTATATATTAGTGAATTAGATTAGAGAATAAGATTCAAATATATCATATTAATGGATATTTAGTTATAGGATCAACCAACGCTTGGGATTGATATATTTGCACTTTCTTACTATAGAGCCAACAATATTATATTGACTTTTTAGGTGAGATTTAGGAAATTTTTTACGTTTTTTATATATCTGTGAGAGTTTTTTGAGAGACAGATTATAAGAACCTTAACATTACCGTTGCGTTTTATTGCCCATTTTAGACACTACTTAGTAGTCTTTACTTATCGGTTTGGTTTTATTCTAGCTAACCCAAATTACATCGTAGTTTGGGTTAGCTAGAATAAAACCAAACCGATAAATAAAGAATCTTGT
Source organism: Heliconius sara (assembly GCA_917862395.2). Taxonomy (NCBI): domain Eukaryota; kingdom Metazoa; phylum Arthropoda; class Insecta; order Lepidoptera; family Nymphalidae; genus Heliconius; species Heliconius sara. The sequence goes on along the minus strand of OU860797.2, from coordinate 17,443,986 downwards.
TTTAGTTTATAAAAAGTATAACCAAAGAAATACGAGTACAACACAATCTTAATACATATAAAACAAAAGAAAACAAAACTAAATAAAATAAACAGGATATCCGAAAAAAAAAATAATTTAAAAATTCAGCGTTAACTTGCAAATTGAATTGTTTTGCCCAAAAAACGTTTCGAGTGAGATGTTCTAGGCAGTGGCCAAACAGAAGTCGTTTGTAAGCGGGGCACGGCTAAATATTTGTTAACATTCAGAAATGGGAACAACAGGGTATTTGTATCTTCTGAGTTCAGGTTAATGCCGTTACATTAGTATTCCGTCTACCGTTCATTTGGTACGGAATCTAGGGAAGATGGATCGCCGAATTAGGTTTAAATTTTTGAGTTTAGATCGTTGAGTTTTGTATCAACGATGGTTGAATGTTTATTTTTGATTGTTAATCAACTTTGGTAATATAATTATAGTTAAATAGTTTTTCAGAAAACGTATACAAATTTGAAAGCGGTATTTAGACGGTTTCCAAGAGGCACAGGTTCAAATCCCGCTACGTTATAATTTTTATACGTTTTCGTATTGAATTGAGTATGTAAAGTGCTTTATTTTATTGGTAATAAGGAGAAGACAATAAAGATAAATTTATTTAATTATACTGTCTGTCTTTATTTTTTAAAAATTTAGAACAAACTTAAATAATTTATGTATATAATAATTACTAATTCTGATTTCTTAACAGGTAATGAAATATTGTAAATAAATAACTCTGAAAGATTGAGAGATTGAGACAAAATAACAATATTAATTTAATAAGCCCTTCGTAATTGAAAGGTGACTTATTGTAACTTATTGATAACATTATGCAAATATTGTTAGAAAACTATTACAAAATTAAAGTTTCAAGTTACGAAAAGATTCAGGATATAAAAAGAAACTCTATAAAGCCAATTAAGGCGACAGATGTATTGTATTTTATGATAAACGGTATAGCAACTAACTAAATCAATAACGATCACTTAAACCAAGGTGTAACACTGAATGCAGTAATGTAGCGGGTCACTCTATCGAGGGTCGGGGGTTGAAAACGTCCATTAGTAGACTGCATTTTACTAACTAATTATAGGGGGTGAGATTTAAGGGAGGCTCGGATCGGAATTTTTCTTTGTTACCGTATCAAATGCATTAGCATTGGTGTAGTGTTACAGTGTGTTTTCGTGGTCTCTTTGATAGGATTTTAGGTTTATATTATGTACAACAGAATATAACTTATATAGTTAGATGATTGAATATAATGAAAGTGGTTGCTAGTTCACATCCGGTTTATGTAAATCTATATCACTTTATACACTTTAAATCAACTACTAGTTAATTGTTATACTATTTCATTCATTTTCAATAGTTAATTTTACGACAAAGTTAAATTCAAATTAACTGTAAATAAAGTCATATTATTCACTTAATTTCGTCATAAAATATATTTTAAAAACTATAACGATACGATTCCTTTCAATTCAATATAAATATTCTAAGTACAGTTCGCAATCTGCTTGCGTGGTTTATGTAATGATCAATTCGTACTATTTTAATAAAAAAAATAAGAAATACATTTTTTCTTACTCTAATAGAAATTTTGGAGAATTTTTCTCTCACTTCTTAAGAAAAATACCTACCTTTCACCTTTAAAATATTATTTACAGTAACCAAATTATATAAAATATTGTTTTACTTAGCTTACATATAAACCTCCAAGAAACATAAGCCAAATGAACCTTTAAAGCAGTACAAAGTACAAACTTATTTAATAAAGCCAGCCCTTCGCATTCTCGAATAGTGCTCATTCTGAAGAATTAAATTAACGCCTGCTTCCACTTGACTTACGACTCCGAAGTATTGACGTGCGACGCAAAATATTACTTTGTAAATTATATACTGCTACTATATATGTATATATAAATATTAAAGGTTAAGAGCTGGTTTGGTTGAAGTGCGTTAATTTTAGGTTTGAATTCAAGAATTATACTTGTGTTGGATTGTCAGTTTATCAAGGATTACTATATATAGGTCTATATAACGTTAGTTAGTCCATAAGCAGGTACTGGAATATACTATGACATAGTTTCAATATACCTACTATGTCATAGTATATTCTAGTACCTGCTTTTAAAACATTTTTGTTCCTCAGGCACTTAGATTGTGTCATGTGTCACGAAAAATCCTAGCTATTTCCTTTTGACCATTTATTTTTCAGTAGGCATCACCATTAATTACTAAAATAAGTGATTTTGAATTTGTGTTCCCACACACACATTATATATATACAATTTTATTTTTATATTTTACAAAAACTTAATTTTTAAAATACATCTAACTCTGCAAGTCCCAAAAGACGCCACAAAAATAATTACGATCCTCCTCCAGTCCAAATGCCTATCAAAGCCAAAGGTCATTTGATAAAACCAATAAGCCTAAATAAACAAACCCCTATTTGATTACTGAGCAATCACTTTAAATAAGCAAGTATTGCTAAGTTATTTTAGTGTTGTTTTTAGTGAAAACTAACTAGTTATTTAATACTTGTGATTTGAACTGAATACTTTCTTAGTTTCAAGATTTTTTTAAAAAAAATATTTAGAAATAAACCTACCGTTGTTGACTTACTATTAATTTTATCTATCTTAAATGGTTTTTATGTGCAATAAAGAATATAGGTTTAGATATCTTAGTTTTTATTAAAATCAGCTTCACGCTATATCTCGCACACAGCAGGGTAGGCAGAGGGAACCTATTGTTAAGACACTCCGTTCCCCACTTTCTGCCGACTTCTGGAGGCATTGCGTGTTGAGTGGCAGAACTCAACGCCGCGCTTAGCCTCGACACCAGAGTGAAGAAAGGGAAATATAAACTTAAGTAAATATTTAATCTCCTCGAGTGGGAATCGAACCCACTACCAGTCGGTTTTACAGTCATACATGCCACTGCACCACGACTGGCGATTTTATAACTATTATTAATATTACATATCCATTTTCAATAATGTGATGTATATTTCTAGATGTTTTTTTATCAGTGTCACGTTTTGTCCCGCATATAGCAAGATAGGCAGAGAGAATCTAATGGTAAGACACTCCGTTCTCCGCTTGACCGATCGAGACTTGGCGTTTTTGCCAATACTACGACAGCCTAACAATAATAGTAATGTTAGAGTATAAACAAAATTTAGAATTTTATTAAATTAAAAACAAAGCGGATATCTCTTTTACAAATCATCCTCAGTTAGAAAACCAATCAAAATTAGTAATAAGGTATAATCTATGTAAGCGTGTGGCATCTGTCCTGTCCTGTACGTACTTGATTAATGAATGCCCACCCTATCAGATTGTTACAAGCGGGGTTCAACTCCCACTTGATGTCGGTTTTCAAATTTCCTTAATTATAAGGCAACGTTTTGACACCCTAGTTTGGGGATCTACTTCGTTAGGAGAATGAACGTAATTTCTCTGAGCAAACTGTAGGTGAAGGATATTCGTCACCTCTGATTGTGCGTTCTGCCTAAATAACCTCTTATTGACTGTTTGAAATGGATTCACAAATCAAATGTATACTGTAATTATTGGAATGTGGTTGAGATTAAATGTCAAGGTTGAAGATTGATTTAGCTTGAGATTGGAGATTTGTTTAATTTGGTAAAATGGTTATTAGTTTGTCCTTTCCTTATGGTTTTCAAATAATTGTAATTACATGAATATAATCACTCTTTAGAACGAACCCAATTACAAATTTCGCAGGCTATATATTTTTTCTTCTCTTTTAAATGTAGACGATTCAATTGGATTGTATTTTTCACGTACAAGTGTAAAAAATTGTATTTCTAATAAAAGCTGTTCTTAATATAAGATATAAGTTTCATGAGCCAGCATATTTATTTCCACGTTGATTTAGACTCTTAAAAGCGTTCAGATTTTCCGATCTTCGCTTTCTAATGGTGAAACTTAGAGCCCTAACTGTAAATATTTACTCCAAAAGTAAGATCGAATAAAAAACCATGTATACTCGTACTTCCCAACGTGCTAAAGCACCTCCCCTAGTTTTAAAGTAAAAATCTAATCAAAATTAAGTACAATAAGTTATCCTCTAGTACAATCATAGCAAAGATAGCCAGAACTCCTGATTTATCCGTCTGCGCAGTTTTACCCGACCTAATGTGATTATAACCTGCAATCACCGCTCCCATGTGCTCCCTCCAGTCCCAATCCCAAATGAATTGTTCTAACGATGTCGTTAGTATGGGAGTTTGATTAAAAATAAAGTGGTGTTAAATGTACCCACGATTCTTAAATTTCTTTCGATTTCTTATTTAATTGTTTTTTCTTATGTCTAGTGCTAGTTGTGTTTTCGTAATAATTATGAACTGTAGAAAATTAAGAGATTAATATATCAATAACATTTGATTGAGGCCAGTCGTGGCGCAGCGGCACAAAGTGCTCATTTCTTTGCTCTGGTACGCAGTGTTGAGTTTCGCCACTCAACACGCTATTCCTTCCAGAATTCGGCGGAAAGTGGGGAACGGAGTGTCTTAACACTAGGGTCTCCCTGCCTACCATGTCGTGTGCAGGATACAAGCGTGAAGCTGATTTAAAAACACTCTAAATATATTTGCAAAAAATATATATATTATAATCATTTAAGCGTTAATCTTAAAAAACATTCTATTAACGTTAACGCCGAAGTAAAATAATTGGACAAATTAAAAATAATAAGCACAAATAAGTACTTCTTATAATAACTACCACGTTAACCGACATAACAAATCGAAATATTAAAACGTAAACAAAATGGCGACACAGGAAGTGTCAACCGGATATTGGTTGCATTGAATATTCTATTTTATATCTACGTTAATTATCTTTTGAATACGCTCCATTGCGTGTACTCTTGTTTTTGTTATAATTCAACTGTTTCAGGTTGGTTGGTTTATTTCGTTCGTGTAAAGCAAATATGTGGTGTAAATTGAATTTGCGCTAAGATAAAATAATGGTGTTAGGTACAGTACAGTATGAGGAAGTGCGACAGTGTAAATAAAATAACTTTAAAGTAACTAAATAGTGTTCGTGTATTGTTTGTAGGGTAGAGAAATATAGTACAAGTTTATATGATTTTCGTTGTGAAGTTTGGTGACAGTTGTGGATTTATAACTCACTCAATAAATAATATTATTATAGCTCTTTACCTATTTCGGTCAGTCATCAAAACAAGCTTTCGAGATTTTTTATGGGCTATTGTATTTTACAAATCAATTATTTGACAACGGCGGCTGTTTTGGATTAACAAGATATCGATTATATGAAATTTCATTGTAATCAAAACTAACAGAACGTTATCAAAATGTTAGCTCAAGCTGACAATGAGATGTGTCAAATTGCTTGCCAGTATGCCAGATTTCACATACACTAACAAAGTATGTCAAATAAAAGCGAATGTGAAAAACACGTTTTTAATTTTACACGTAAATATAATATGAAAAACATACATGCATACATATAAAAGGCATGTAAATACGGTCTTATTGCTCCCAAGCAATCTCTTATCTACAACCCTTAGTAAATAATAGACCAGTTGTCAAAAATATATGTAAAGTACAAGCAAAGCCACAAGCTGATTTAATAAGCTAAAATTTCAAATTATATCATTATTCCTTATTTCTATTAAAAATAACATAAAAACTGATAATAATTAAACAATGTTATTTACTTTTAACAGAAAGCTGAATAATTGTATAGAATCTAGAATTCAGTTCAATTTTCCATATTATATCGTTATACAGATACGATGTTATCTATCTTTTAATTAAGAACCGTGATACAAATAGAATTAAATATAAATGTGAATTGGTTGTGGGAAACAAAGAATAATCGTATAATTAAATACTTTTTGTTATTGACTTTATTGTATTAATGAATAACTTAGCTTTACCTATCGTCAATTATATTGTGTGTCCGGCCATTATATTATATGGATTCGCCTATTTTTTTGGTTGTACCACTCCTATTTTTGTGTTAGGTTCATTACTTCTCGTCTAATACGAAAATCTTGTGAGTAAAGTAGCGGAACTTAACGCTGTGTTTTGCCTTACCATAAAGTAAATACAATTGTATTACCCTCAAACTCTACCTGAAGCTGGTAACAAGCATTAAATATTATTTCTGTTATCTATCATCAAGGATTACGTGTACAGTCAGAAATAGCCCCACTGCATCTATTGAGGTGCAGTGGGAGCGTTTCAGTTGCTACTGAGGTTGCTAATATTAAATTATATATACTTCAATCGAATCCACTACTAAATTACTGAAATTACTAAGTGCTGTACCACAGTGCAGTTTACCACCCACGTAAACCCGCATGTATGCAACGGTTACAAACCACAACATAATTTTTATAGCTTCTTAGCGGTGTCAAATTGCTCTACACTTGGTTTTTTTGCTATTGTAATGAATTTATGTGTCACACAATAATAATAATGACTTTAGAAGTAGAAATACTAGGCTCTCTATTTATTTCTCTGAATGTGAGAGATTTGTCAGTGTAGAGCTAATAACTATAAAACTTTAATATTTTTTTATTTGTTATGTTGTTTATAATAATTAACGTTTTTTGTATTGATAAAGGTAAAAAAAGCCACCCATACTTATATATAAATTATTATTGAAATTTTATTTCGACAGCAAAATTACTAAAACTTTACATTGTATTTGCTCAAGTAAAGATATATTCTCTTCATAACAAAATTAATCTCATAAAAGCTAAATCAAGTCACTTCAGCCGTAGAAGAGTCTAGGAGATTAAATGAAGAAAGAAAGGAAAACACGGTGCATTTTTATATCTTCAGTACACATATTGGTTTACTCGCATAGTCCCTCCGGTTTGCTGATATCTTTTTTATTAGGAAGTATTTTAAAAATCGGGAAATGTTAGTGGTGGTAAGTTATGAACGGGGAAGTAAGCTCAATTGCCGCGATTAGGAATCGAACCCACAGTTATTTCGTTTACAAACAGACACTGTTTAGAAAAAGCCTACTAACGCTTCGACGGCCCCTAATGTAGTCGAGGAATTCTGAGCTTGTTAAAATTAAGTTCAAAATGTTTACTACCGATAAAATATTGTAATATATGTTTTCGATTGATCCCTTTAAATACTCAAGTATTTAGCTCTCTGTTTACGATTTCGTGATAAAATGCATGAAAGGGGGATTACTTTAAAGCACTTTAAAATATTCTAAGATTTTAATATGTATTATAAATTTTAATTAAAATCTTTATTTACAAGGGTTATACTTTACCACAGTGATAAAACTTACAACGCAATGAGACTGCTATTTCGAAAGATACATTTATTAAATCAGATATTTGTTTAAATTATTAAGACTAGACGGCCTTTGCTTAACTTAACGCGTTTACTTCAGTTTCAATTACATTTTGGAAAAAAAATATATTATAGACGTAAGCATCTGATCAATTCATCTTATAATAATAAACTTTGGTTATACATAGAAAAAGAGATTTTATATTTTAGTTTTATTTATTCCCTTTTCTGTCATTTTTTTAAATAAAACATTAGCATATAAAAGAGTATGTACAATTCAATAAATAATTCAATAACAGAAAATAACATACAATTCAATAAATAATTTTACTATCATACTTAGAATATTAGACATTTCCTAGGAATTGTGTCGAATGGCGGAACTCAACGCCGCATTTCATCATTAAATATTTACTATAATTGTAACCAACCCCAAAAACATATCCAATATAGTTTCAGTCACGTAATTAGGTCAACACAACTAATTATATTTACCAAAATATACGGTAAAGTACATTTTGCGTACAAACGCGATGTGTCGAAGTCAGATTTCCGTTCTCCGCACACCGGAAATGGCTCGATGTATCGGCTCCATAAATCTCACCTTGCTTTAATGCCGGTGTAAACGCTATGGAAATTGTGAATGTCTTTTCATGTTTTCGTGTTATTTTTTTGGTGTAAAATTATTATTTTGTATGAACATCATACACATCTTTACAAAATAGCTATAGGTAGATGTCGCAGTGGTACAGTGTGTTTGTATACGTGATGCTAGTGAGTTAGATCCCCACTCGTCAGAATTAATTATTTTCATTTTCTCGCTCTGGTCGAGGCATAGTGCTTTGATTTTCATTATTACACTAAAATTCTTATAAGTATGTTATCTACTTGCCACAAAAATTAACTTAGCACAGCAGCATCTAGATTCAATCGCTAGTTATACTAACGAAGTATGTGTACAATCTGTACAATCTGTACAATCTGTTGGATTAAATTTAAAATTTACTAGAAATTGAGACAAAAACAAACAACAAACTAAAAAAAAATGCAAAATTCCTAAAAACAATAAAACTCCCAAAATATACCAAAATCATATTTTCCACACAATCTGCTATAAAACAATGAGTACAAATCAACGTCCATACATTATGTACACATTGTTCCCATAAGGTGCGTTTAATATCTAATTATTTGATGACAATTCCCTCTTTCCAGGCCAAGCGATAGTCGACTCTTATACAAGTAGTTAAGGCAGTTTTAGACATAAAGGCACTAACAGACTTTCGGTTAACGTAGCAATTCGATTCGCATATGGCCTAAAGATTAGTGTCACATGTGTTCATATGAGCTGCACATTAGAATTGTATTATACGATCATTAATAGAATATGTAACTGTAATAATGAATGACTAGTTTTGTTATTTAATTCCGTCTGTAAGTCAAATTTTGAAATTACGAAATCATCTTCATCATCGAAAGCCGCTGAGGCGCAGGCAGCAGCACAGCATTTGACGCGACGGTTGTAGAATCGTTTCCCACTCGGAGAAATAAATCATTAACACATTTTTTGTCTAATTATGCATAAGAGATGCATAATTAGACAAAAAATGTAGTAGATACCACATTTTTTGTCGCGTTGCGATTTATTAAATTTTCCTATAGTATTCTATTTGATTTCATATTTACCTCGTTAATTATTTCACAAAATTGAAACATTAATAAATTTCATTCAAACAACGCACCTAATAAGGACACCAACATACATACAACATTCAATATGAATATGTATGGATTAAGAATGTCAACATTAATACAAGCCAATATATTACAGTACAGTGATCTCAACCTAACGAAGTTGTGGTGTGTTCGTCAAAGCAATTCTAATTTGCTATAAATTGTTCAAACGTATATTATATTGTCGTATTATAATTAACATTTCTATTTATCTATTAATTATAATAATCAAGAATTTTGTTAGGTGAATCTTATTTATATATTCACATTATTTGTTTATTGTGGTCGTGTAATGTATTTATTTATAATATTGTGCCGTTGTGAGTTTGATTCTCACTCTTGATTGATTCTCGGGAGAATGAATTATTATTATTTTTAATTATAAAAATGTACGTTATTGGACGTACATTTTTTATTGGTTATTGTTTAAGCTTTAAAGTTTTATAATTGTTATCTTATTTATATCATAGTCTTTTTATTTCTTTAAGTAAACTTAAAAAATAAATAAAATAATATTACCCATCAAATTAATGTGATGACGTCTCCCAGCGCTTGAGCGAATACGGGGTCCTGGGTTCAAATATAGTTTGTGGGAATGATATATTCATTTCAAATATAATTTTTTAGACTAAATCGAATGGGTTTTCTTAATCGATAGAAATCTAAGAACAAAGTTACTTATTACTGAAAAAAAAATTTAAAATATTTAAAAACAGATTTGAAATAAAACTAAATACATTCATATCAACTAAAACGTAGTTGTATTACTAGAATATTCAATCATTAAAAAATCTTCGTATACTATTTATAAATTTTCCAAATTAAAGGGAAAAATAATGATAAGTTCCACAACCAAAGCGAGATAAACCGGAAATTACATCAAATAACGCATGTCACTCGGAAATATAAGAAAAAAAAACATAAATTTTTGACATAAATATACATCTGTGTGTGACGTGTATACTTTTTAAGGAAATTAAATGTCTTGTATGAAGACAAGACGAGCTACACTATAACAGCCATACATTTTGATGGCCCTAAAAGATTCAGTAAAATGTTATTTGCGAATTGTAAATAATATAACATTAGTTAATTTTCAAGATATTACCTATCTATAATAGGTTTTAGAGATCGTGGAACAGCGAGAGAACATCTAACTGAAAACGCGATGGTTATAGGTTCGATTTTTAGTCTATTGTCCTATGTACGGTAGACAACGTGCGGCGTTCGAGTTACGAAATTGAACACGACAATGAATTCATGAGGAAGGTGAAGAACAGCACTGCGTTGTTGTGTTAAAGTACACACTTTTGTTCACATAATTTTTTTTTATATGAAAATTCAGTAATTGCTAGATTTGTTTGATATATTATCTAGATTTTTGATAAGATTAATAATATTCGTTGACACATTATCTAGATTTTTTGTAAGAAACTAGAAATTTAAAAAATATTTTTAAAATTTAATAACTCAAATCAATATTCCATACAAAACACCAATCATATTGAAAAATATCGTATGACAAACATTTAATAAATCCAAGTAATTGATTTTATTATTCAAACTCTGCTTGGATTTAATAATGTTCTATTGTTCTAAGTCTCAGTGAATTTCTATGATCGATGACTTTTTATTAGAAAAAATAATAGATCTGATTCTTTTGTTAGTAATAAAGGGTATAATGAAGGGAATAAATAAAGAATGTAGAACAATAAAACATAAACAGCATAGTGGTGCATTTCAGAAGTGCCTGGCAACGAATTGGTCGTTAGTTCAAAAGCTTATATACTATATATCTTTCCATTATTTTTTTTTTTTGTTTTGTGGAGAATCTCAACCCCACAAATTAGTTCAAAACGAATTTAATCTGAAATGTAAATTTCCAAACAAGGAAAAGAAATAAGAAGACAGGAATGAGAACCATTATACACTTATTTATACAATAGACGCGATTAAATTGCAGGGCTCTCCTTCCGAAGAGATGTGATTGATTACATTTGAATTTTACATTGAAGCTAAAAATGAAACCAAAGTCAATGTTTTGACAGTAATTGTCATAGAGACATCGTTATTAACTTAGAAAGTTCAGATATAACTTGAAATAAATGACAACTTCTAAAAGACTTTCATTATAATTATACTAAGAACTCTACATAATTTGAGACGTTCTGTTTTTAATAAGACCAAATGAAAATGTTAAATATTTAATTTCCTCGAGTAGGAATCCAACCCACAACCTATCGTGTTTACAGTCGCACGCTAGTGCGACGACGAAGAATTCGTATTAAATAAACATAGAATTTAAAAAAATGTACACTAAGAATTTAAGTAATTATAAACGCATCTAATTAAAATATTCTTCATATTTAAGGCGTAGTTTGCTTTCCTTATTTTTTAAAATAAACTCTTTTTTAAATGTTTCTATAAAAGCAGGCCTTGGCTTTGTTACCAATACTAGTCGAATCTGAACGTGGAAGCTATCAATCATAACCAATGTCTCCCACGATTTATCTTCTAACCCGTATATTAAAGGGAAACGAATTTACAGGCTACCACTCACGCGAACTACCCTTGAAATTTACACAAAAATAAATCTTGTAATATTGTCCTAAATACTAAAATAGCTTGGACTTTTATAAAAGTTTTATATGGTTCAACACAAAACCTGGTGGCTAGTGTACGAATAATTCATATTATGATACAAGGCAGAAGAATATTTTTGTTGTGTTTATTAAGATTTTTTTCAGATTAGTTGATGTCGGACTGTCAGTAGATTGTGCGCTGAAACCATTAAGCAAAAGTGTTAATTTTGTTTAAAATTTGCAGCGAAATTAAGATGCAAGTTTGTGAGTTTCATGTTTGAATGAGTTGTAAGCTTAACTAGGGCTGACAGTTTATTCTTATGATATAGTTATTTAAGTGACATTGACAAAACTTTTAAATTAAACCAAAAGAGTTTTATATGTTCTTATACATTTCCCAATATATAAACAAAATGATAACCCTATTAATATTCCGAATACATCTAGTATTATAAAACGTCGAATAAATATAAAACATTCAGCAGACAAAGGTACTAAAACGGCGCAGACATCTAAAAAAGTTGAAAAATCTGAAACCGCTAAAACAAAACAATAATCTGGTTTATTCATTTATGCGCGCCCGTACCATTTCCGTTAAGGGATAGACGCAAAAACGAAACAATAGAAATCTAAATTGAACTCCGATCCGTGACAGCGTGGCCACAGTTCAGAGGCATTTATTGGACTATCAATCAAATTCGTCTGCACTCAACATTCATCTTCCCCTTAAATTGTAGGGGGCCGCAATCATTTATTCGAATCCAGTACGAGACGATTGTGTGACAGACGTCGATTACTGCGATACTTTTATGAGCGATAATTAATATTAATTTAATTTAATTACTCCTTAATACTTCAATATTGTCATGAATGATGATGGTGAGGTATATTTTTGATCTTATATGCGGAAATTCAGTCAGAAATTATGAAATTTATTTTTGAACCGTATTAAAATTAATAATTATCACTAAGACCATTTAACATATTTATAAGTTAGGTAGTAACAAATTTATGTAAAAGGAACGTAATTCATCAGTTGAGCAAATATAAGAGTAGCAGACAGACACAACACACATTTTCCTACAAATTTGATATCAATATGACGTGAAGGCATTTGTTTGTGTCATAAAATTGGAACCGTATCGATTGATACGCATTCGCAATTCAATTTCGATTCGAATGGGACATAGAATTATTGATGTTGAATAGATTACGTCGAAAGGTCTTCGGCCACATGACTGTATTTTGAAATCTGCCATCGACACAACATACAAATAAAAAAAACGTTATTAGAATTGTTGCAGTGCTTGCTTAGTACAAAATTTACTCTTCATTTAAAAAAAAAATAGCTTCACGCTGTCTGTGCATACAATAGGTAAGCATAGGGAATCTACAGTAGGTAAGACACTCCGATCCTCATTTTCCGTCCAATTCTGGATGCGTGTTGAGAAACATAAAAATTTTATCATTTAAAGTTTAAATTATGTAATAAATTCTTAAGAAAAAAAATTTTCAGACATAATAGATACGTCAAAAAATGTCAGCGTTTTCGTACAAAAAATTGCACAGTTATATTATATTCATGGTATTCTCCCTTTAAAATTACCATTCGTAAACGAACATTCTACTTCTAAAGCTATATTTTACTTTCAAAAGTAATTTCACAATAAAAACTCGAGGAATGTATGCAAATTAGGATTCACAATCCTTTATCAAACGAAACGAGAACGAATTCATATACTGTAGAAGTATAGAAGTAGGTTTCATCCAACTGCACTGTTAGATGCAACCCGCATACTTAATGATCAATTTACATATGATTATTGTGTATTACTCGGAAGCTAAGACGGCAAGCAGTTTAAGGTGGGGTACCTCTTGATTAAATTAGTTTAGAGCTGACAAATAACGCGGTTCAGAACTAACTAACTTTATAGTAGAATTATGGAGTATTTGATATAGTTAATAATCCATATAAGATTATAACATTTATGCTGTCCGTACATAAGTTTACGATGAAACTGTCATTGCATATTTTGGTACTTTTTCATTGATATTGCTTATTTCAGTTTTCTAGTTACGTGTATGTGTATACGTTCACGTAACTGCTGAAGTTAAATGCATTTCTGTATATAGATCCCTGTCTCGAAGAAATATATAAAATTGATGTATTTATCAAAAGCTTTGGACAAACTCTGCCTAAAGATGTTTTTATAGAAAAGGCGCCAAATTGCAAATTCTGGTAACGTTAGTTGAAGTAGAAAGGCAATTTTCAGCCTTTTATTAAGTAAAGTTTATTTTCATTAAGTGACAAACGTCGCAAGTTTATTGCAGAAAATCTGTAATATAAAAATATGTTATTGCTCCTGATGACAAGAATTATAATAAATAAGTATAATTCTTATAATTTATCCTTTATTATATGTTTATACGTCACTCTAATTCTAATATTAGCAATTCTATTATTAGTTTTCTTTTGATTTTGCATATTTTGTACATATTTGGGGTACAAATTCAAAAATTCAGGGTAATGTAAGATTAAATATTTTTAATTACTCGCTATGGTAACGAGTCGCTATGGTAGCGAGACGTTGAGTTCGCAAAAAATGTTTTATACGTAAAAGAATAGGTAGAATGAAGCTTGCGTTAAAATACTCTCCACTTTCTATCTCAATCAATCGCCCTAACACAACGCCATTATTTTAAATGTTAAGTGGGATTTAAAATTTCAATCAACTAGGCAGATTCCAACTATTGTACAACAGCGTCATAATATTCGAAAAGAACAAAAATACATTCAGAATTAAATATACCGTTTATATTCTGACAATAAACACATTAGTGTCGTCGGTATTAATGTGGCGTGTCGTAACATGACTTAGTGCCCGTTTGTATACACGACGCTGCCTATAAACCTGTCTTGGATCTAAATTCTGCTTACATTCAAATACAAGGCCTTGCAGGACCATCGTGCCTTGCATTTTCTAAGAATTTCCAATTTACTGTTAGCATTGCATTTGGTTACGTTTCCGCAAGCCTGAGTAACACCTGAATGTAAAAATTTATTTATTTTCAAGGGAATGATTATTTATTATTTTTAAATTAATTAACTAGTGAACATTATATCGGTCTAACTTATTCTGATGTTAGTATAGTTTATAACTTATAATATGTTTTAAGTGTTATCATAAAAATATGTATAATCGATAAAATATATTTTGAATTAAAATTTAATCAAACTAAAAGCAACTAGCTCGAAAGATAAGCATCTTAATAATAAATATCAATTTTAAAGATCTAATTTAACACGATGAAGCTGTTGATGCTGTAAGAGTTAGCGCTTCGCCGCGCCACTGTGACTATATATTATTTGAAGTGCAGACAATTCATTTTTCAAACCGGCCGCGGTCGGAGTTGCTAGGACTTTAGAACTTTTAGCAAAGTTGCCGTAAAGTTTTGATATTCGCATCCGTTCGACCGATCCCGTCTCGGTTAAATTCCATAATTTTACCGTAGGTTCGTAACTTCATATATCTTTACGACTTACCGAATTTCGAGAACTGTTAGATGTGTTTCTAAATTTCAGTATAGATTACATTTTATGGATATACTTAAAGATATTGGAAATGTTACCGTTATTTTTTTGCTATATTTGTGTAATCCTTACAGAATCGCAATTATATATGAGGATTACAGTGGAAACTATTATTTTTGATTAGCGTTTGTATTCTCATTACAGAGGATTAAATTTGTATTATCGGTTATTATAATTAATATCTTAGTATTACAGATTTATAGTATAAAAATAAATGATAAAACTTTAATAAATATCACAAATAGCATCACCAGAAAGAAAAGGGAACAGAAATGACTATGTGCGGTAAAATGCACAGAGTCAGCCAAAGTATAAAACGTCTAAGAAGTTTTCAAGTCAGTATGATAATGTGATTACGAGACTTCACGTCGTCATCTTGACATGTTCGTCTCGATACCGCTGCAGACTGTAATTTAATCCCAGGGAATGTATCTCAGACCGCAGTGGCGACGGAACTCGGTGGGGTAAGCAGTGTCTAGCGGTTAAGGCGTCTCACAGGGAGGTATTTTGGGCCCCATATTGTTCTTTTGTGACTCTTTGTTTGCGAGTTGATTGTGCAATCAAACTGTATGTAAGGTTTTTTTTCTCATTAATGGGTACATGCTAATATATTTTGCAGACATATAGTGTATACTATTGCATTAACTTTTGTTCTGTTACATTTTTCTTGTAATGTGATACAGCTGAAAATGAATTAATTTTGTTAAGGACGTTACGTTCATTATATGCGTCCTTTGAAGATCACACGTCTAATTACTGTATAGTAATTAATTTACGCTCTGCTGGTTTCTGTAGCAACTTGGTATGTGAATTCAAGTGAATAACATCTGCTCCTTGCTCTATTTAGAGGTTGTTCTAGTTTTTAATTCAAGTTTATTTTCATTTTATATTTTAAATTTACTTTAGGTTTGAATTTTTAACAGACGTTAAATATTATATAATTAAATATATAATCATAATCATAGTTACAGTATACATGAATTAAACAAAATCATACGTTAAGGGTGAATCCACGAGGTGTTAGAAATTTAAAATACTTTCTGGTTCACTAGCGTTACCCACATATGGCGCTCTTTGTTGAATAATGGAATAAGCTCTAGCGAATATTCTCCTAGGATTTTGAATTTACTCAGATCCGACGATATTAGATTTAGGTAAACAGAAATATTATTTACATGAAACTTTGTTAAAACGTTGGAAGAGTATGGTTTACATTTGTTGATTTCAACTTACATTTATTATTGCTATATACGTTTATATTTATATACAAAAATAAAATAAAAGAAAATAATAAAATAACGAATTCACTAAAAACATATTTGATAAAAATTATGATTGTTTTAATAAGTAGAATTTGATAATTAAATTATAAATACACAAATAGCACATTTCTTTCAGTGATAATAGGCTACGGAAGTGTCTCAATCATCACGGAGTGTCTTAACACTACGTTCCTTGTTCCCATCTGCCTACTCCATT
This sequence comes from Heliconius sara, assembly GCA_917862395.2. Lineage (NCBI taxonomy): Eukaryota > Metazoa > Arthropoda > Insecta > Lepidoptera > Nymphalidae > Heliconius > Heliconius sara. The sequence goes on along the minus strand of OU860797.2, from coordinate 17,427,254 downwards.
ATATGCTGGATACGGTGTTAAGCTAAAAAAAATAAAGAACTTTTTAATATTATATAATAAATTTACATAGTCTTATTTACGTACCTTAATAAGAAAAGTTTTTTCGATAATAGAGTGTCAAGAGGGTGGAGTTAAGAACAAGGCGTTTCAAAACAAACACAATATAGGCCGGTAAGGAGTGGAATAATTCGAAAGCGAAATTATTATGGAATGAGGTTTGTCGAACTGTTTATTTTACAACATTTCATATTGTAAATTTATATATGACGATTCTGAGATTTATTCAAATATATATGTAACTGTATAAATGTATTTGTGTTAGTAGTCTTACGTTTCTCCTAATTTTGTATGATAGATTCTTTATATTTAAGTCTCAATATACAAATTAAACTATAAAAATTACTAAAGACATTAATATATTCATTTAATTGAGCTTATTGTATGGTACTACTAAATATATATGAAATCAGTCAAACGCTTTTTTCCACTGAGAGAATCCAATGTCAAAACACTCCAATTTACACTCACCGCCCTTGTGCATTCAATTGCAGTGACGCTTCTTGCCGAGAGCCCGAAAATGGAAATAATTCATTCCTCCGAGTGGAAATGCAACCCACAACCACCTTGTTTACACAGTCCCATTGAGCCATACTCATATGAAAACTAATACAAAATAGATACTCGAACGACGTAACTTTATTCAAACTATATTTGAGCTTTAACATGGCAAAATATTTCATATATCATGATTTCGACTTCGGCAGTCCTTTAAAGACGTCGTATTTACTGTCCTTTCGCATGGAAATCATGTTTTAGAGGAGAATGCGGTGTATATTCACTTTATATTTGAATAAATATTTCTGTAGCTCCGCGGGCAGACTTTGAGATGGCTTGCTTTTTATTAATTCTTATATAATTATAAGTATGTACTAAATATATTACTAAATTTTACTTCTTGTACACATACTTGTATCTGTATGAACTAAATAGTGGCGTGAAGACAAACAATTTAATGATAATGTTACTTATAAATTCAATCTGTAATCACAAATATAAAATAAAAAAAATACAATTCACTTTAACTCGCTAGCATAGCTTAATTTTAGATGATTACTTAATCGAAGTAGAGTATAGATTCCCTTTACCTTGTAAAAAAATAAAAATAAAAATGTACATTAAAAACAAAGCTTAATAAGGGTATTGAATTAAATAATTCACAACAACTGCAACGACAGACAACGCCTATTTCAACTGAAAAACGCACTTAAAATAACTTCAACGCGCACCTATTATTTTAAACAAGTGCTTGTTTGAGATCTGGTTCTAATTCACTACAGTAGTTTATAGTGCTCGTCACCCCAGCCTCTTTGTCTCTGTAAGGGATATCCCTTCTACAAAGCGACGGATGCGAAGACGTATTTGTTAGCGTTTGCTCGGTTACAATATACAGACATAGTCATAGGTATGCAGTAGGTAAGTGAGTGGTGAATCTGAATGACCTGCTTGTTATAAATCTTTGGGAATTAAGTCTATGAACTTGTTGCTTCTTGGGTTTGTGGTTGTGATGTTGGTTTGTGATTTTATGGATTTGAATTTTGTAAGGCTTTTTGGGAAAGTCTTTCGTAGCTAAAATAATAAGTAAAAAAAACGTCATATTTTTACCTTTTATTATATTATATTTATTATCTCTAAATTAATAATGCAACCAGTGTTTGCTTTAGATTCATTTCTGAAATAAATGACCATATAAAACGATATAATATTTAAGATCATTCATCATAATGGACATATATACAGTTATGGACCTTGTAAACTAATTAAAGATATAATATATTAATAAAGATAAAACATACATGCATACTGTATCAGTATGTACGCATTAACACAAAACCTCCTGTCGGTTATCAAGTAAAAGTATCTCTGTTTTCATACAAATATAATATCACGGAGATTGATCCTCCCGATTTATTATATTCATTGTAGCGGCAAACATTTGATAGTTTTTTATCGCTGAAGCAATAAATTTCCCGTAACTGCATACTTTCAGTACGATAAATTAAACGGATTCGATCGGTTAACAAAGTAAATAAATTGATATTTCCATCAGCATTCCATCGCATCCGTGTGGTAATAAGGATTTGGTGAATATAGTTCTTTTGAATATTATATATAAATAACTGCATATAATTTTTATACATTCTTCGGAAAAAATAAGTTTAATATATAAATTTTACTCATAAGGGACAATTTAGTTCCATATTATTTCGTCATTAGATTCAGTTCGTCGAATAAACCTATTAGTTTAGGTACGTGATGTTACTTCTTGTCTACATTATGTACTTAATCTAAATTTATATTTGCATACAACGCTGAGAGGAGAGCATTTATTATAGTTTACCAATATCACAAGAAACAAGAACAAGTTTCTAAATCAGCGTAACCATGCGCGTAACTTTGCCGGACTAATCCGGTTTCTATTCCAATTCAGACCGGTTGTAATCCGGTTTCAGGCGGTTTGAACCGGCTCGAGGCGCCTTAGTTCTAAGTGTATGCTTAATTTAAAAACTATGTAAGTAATTTTAAAACTTTATGAGAATTACTAACTAATTGATAGCATGACAATTAGTTTAACAATTCAATACAAGCCTGTATAGGTAATACTAAAAAATATCCAGGTATAGGAATACATGGTGTAGCCGTAAACAAGACAATTCAATATAATCCACGCTGTTTCGTGAGTTTAATATGTGTAAATTAACAAAAGCATAAAAGCAAAATAAAATTTCTTGAAGTTGATACTTACGTAAGTATGAAAAATGTTAAAAGCGTAAAATGTATAAAATAATTTTTACAATAAATATAATTCTAGAAGTATATATACTTTATAATTTATATATCATTGTTTCATATTCAGTGGCCAATATTCAAAATTATAACCGAGTAGTTATAGTTTCTGGGCTATCTGCTGGAAATTTGACTGTGATAAATTAACTGTTCTGACAGTTGATGTTTATACAATACACTTGAGTTTAACTTTGGATTCAGATAAAATATAGTTTGTGCAATGTTGTTTGTATTTTGTTGTTAGTTATTTTCGATTTTAGTCATAGCGCAGTGATAATTTTTTTAAAGAAATTTGTTTATTTCATGCATTGGTAGCGGATTTGAGTCTTAGATACTGATCACTAAGAAACCAATTCATGATAAAAACGCGACACAACTTTTTTTACTTTAAATGAAAAATATTTAAAAAGTACCTCAAACCTCAACTATTTATATTCTAGTTTTTCAGAATTTCCAACGATTTCGATGACAATCTCGTTTTAAAAATAGCCCACTTATCATAGTACCAGTTTAATAATATTCTATAATATCATAAAAAGAAAAAGAAATATGTCATATGCAGCCACTCGTCCAGTTGTGAGCTTCAAGGTAACTTAACCGATAAAATCGTTATTGCTACAGGTGTTTCATTATATTAATAGTACTTTTGAACATATCATTATTTGCAACTTAGTATAATTATCAGTTTTTTTTAAATTATCATTGACTTTAAAGAGCTTAAAATGATAATGATTTTAAATTTATTACTATTATTACCCGACTTAAAAAAGGAAGATTCTATGTTGGAGGCCTATATTTTCTTACACAATATAATAAATGGATAATTAGACATATTAGAGTTGTCTGTCATTTATGTTTTGATTTCAAAAAAAATATATAAAGAAATAATTTGATTATAAAGTTATTTTGGCACTAAATCTAAAAATAACGAATTTAAGAAATAGTTAGATACATACGAGTATACAGGTATCAAAAAAATTATTTATTGTTTTTCAATTTTCTTTCATTTAAAGCAATTAAATAAATATTCTCCACTTTTGAGTTTTGATTAAGATTTTATTAGACTTTTTTTCTTCTTTTCTAAATATTTTGTTTAATACATAATTAAATTTATAAAATATATAATTGAAATTGTCTGAAATAATACTAGGTTGATTTTGATTTCGATTTTCAATAATTATTTTCATTTCTATCTTCCTCCTAGTAAAATGAACTTTTTTCAATTTTATTTTTTGTAGCAATTCTTAGTATTTAGTACATTATGATAGATTGGAAAGAAGTAATGTAAGGACACTCTGTCCTGAAACGTAACGCTTCAAATACTAATTAACATATGTATAAGCGGTTATACTATTAAATCTAAGAACGATCGTACACTGGCCTTTCAAGATACCGTCTCAAGTGTAGCTATTAAATTTGAAACTATAATCTTAGCAAGTTCACGTCGTAGTGCAGAAACTGCCAACTAATTGGTTTATACCATATAATTTATAAATACAGCGACTACAATCCTACTAGGATAATTATCTTCCACTTTGTAATGGTTGAAGTCATTTTTTTTACTATAATAATACGTTTTATATATATGCATTTCCTGTTTCATCTTTCATTTTGTAAGTGAAAAATAATGTAAATTATTATATTTAGCTCTAAAAGCCTTAATCTGTAGACTTTTTATTTGTTGTGCAACAATATTATATTATTGCAATCCAAAACAATTTATATTTGTTAATGAAATTTGATATTTAAAATAAATAAAAGGTAAGTAGAACAGGATCGTAATAATAATCTTGATTTGAATTAAAAATATTGAGAAACTTTCCTTTAACGCGTCTTTTCTTGATGATTAATCGATAAATATCAGTTTTTTTACATCACGCAACATCAGCATATGGTAGGGGATAGAGGGAACCGTCTCCTTTTCATACAAACCAGTATTTTTACCTACATAAGAGGATATCTCTTTAGTTAATTAAATGCTAAAATAAAAAAGTGTAATGAAAAATCATTCCATTTTCACTTATTTATAACTTTCTTTTTCAAAAAAATCTTTAGATTTTGTTTTACAATTTAAGTTTATATCTCACAATCGCCTATAAAGATTTCATTGCAATAAAACTTTGGCGGAGAAAGAAAATTAAAGGTTACAATTCTGTTTACTGCCGAACATTTTGGTTATTTCATAAACTCGTACAAACGAAGTTTCACGTAATCGCGTACATAAAACGAGTGGAATTATTTACGAAAGCATCTACTTGCTGATGCAGATTTGATTTTATTAGTAATAGTGTCTATTCTTGATATTTGTTGGTTGGTTTTATAGTTTTCTGTAAGTTATATTATTTGTCTAGTCTCTAGTATAGCACGCGATAGATATGGGTTCTTATAAGTTGTTCTACATATAGCAACATAGGCTCCCCCCTGCCTATACAATACAGTGTCAAAACACTCCGTTCTAGCTGTTGAGTGGTGAAATTCAATGGCACGATTGGTTTTATTAGATCAAGGAAATAAAAATAACTTAATTCCACAAGTAAACGTTAACATTATGGCACCTAGTGTTAAGACACTCCGATTCCCACGTTCCATCCAATTTTTAAGACATTGCGTGTTGAGTGGTGGAACTCAACGCCGCACAGCCTTTATACCAGAGCGAGGAAATGAATAAAATTCTTACCTCAAGTGTAAATCGAACTCACAACCGTTGCCTTTCCCACAACAGTCAGAGGCTGTCACAATATTTTAACGCCCACAACTATAAAATGAAACAACTTTATTTTTAAATGCACTATAATGAATCAACGTATCATGTAAGACACCATAATTAGTACCTCTAGTTCCTAAGGACCTATAGTAAGTTGTTCGTCGTATAGGTATATAGCGAGTGATTGATAAGATACATTTACCTGTTAGTATTTTAACACGCCTAATTCATTATTTAATGGAATGGAAAACTTATGTCATATCGGGAGCTTATGTCGTGTCATGTTTTATATTAACTTTCTTACTATATATTAGTGTAGGTGTTTTAGAGAATACGAAACTTTAATCAAAACTTATGGCGTCATTATAAGTGTTTTTTTATAATAAAGTTCATGTACTTTGTAATAGAAAATAGATTATTTTATCACGCTTCTATCGTTGCATGTGATCGTCGATCGTCGTCAACTAATAGTCGTGTAATAGATATAATATATCAATTCAATGCAAAAACAAACCTAGTATAATATACTAGTATTTAATAAAATTTAAAACATAAAACCAACGAAAACTACCGAAAATGCATTTTGTAAAGCTTACTAAATATGCTTTTAAAAGTACCTACGTACACTGAAGAAGTAAAAATGCAGGCGGATTTTATCCAGCAATTCTACAATTGCACTGAAACACTTTTATTAAGCTCCATACGTTACTGTCACAACAAAGTAAGCGATGGCCGCAGAGAAACCAAGATGTAGGATACGAGTCCCTACCATCGATTCTGTTATATATTATTTATTGTACTACACAGTCGTACTATATTATAAATAATTTTATAAAATAAATGGCTAAATTCTGGTTAAAATTGTAGGTGATAAGCAATTATTGCAAAATTGTATATTCATAAAATTGTCAATGAATACCGTCGTCCCTAATAATGATTTGGCCTAAAATTTAACTATTTAGTAGAAATTATATTATTTTACGCCGAATATGAATTGGTATTTATATTAAGTATAGATTATATGTATAAACATTTAATGCAATAAATAAAACAACACATTGTAGCTCAATTATAATTACAGAAACCAATAACGACATAGGATTGAAAACTTAATTTAAACTTAACCAAATAAGATGTGAAAATAAAGAATAGATTACGATGTAGAAAATCAATTTTATTTAAATACTAACGATTTATGTCTTTAGATTACCAAATCAACCAACAACAGTACAGCGCAATCTTAAAAAGACATCCGAATGTTAAACGACGTTTCACAGAGGTATATTGTTCCCTCGCCGCCGCCGTGGATCTGGGACGTGCTGCTATTCCAACAAAATCAATAGGCGAGACATTTGAGCCCAAACCAGCATCCAAATTCGCGAATAACATTCAACGTCAGTAAACATGGCGTCGCGAACGAGTCGCTTGAAAAGTAGCTGTAAAATATTTTTGGTAAGAATATGCGTCAATTTTTAAAGTAAGAAGTTTAATTTTTTTTATTATTTATAGTTACTTAAGTTAGATATATATTTTAAAATATAATCTTTTAGAAAATCCATAAAAATTTTACCATAACGGATTGACTAACAAAAAGATAACTTGTAGATGGGGCATCCCTAGTTCTGTATTGAAATATTTTAGGTTGAAATCCTGAGTTTGTGTGGGTCTTGTTTACCCAACTAGTGACGTTCGGTCCAGTGCAAACATTTCAGTAAGCCATAAAGTAATGTATTGGAAGCAAACCTAAATTTGGTTTTAGTCGTCTTAGTTGACATACCTAGTATTGGATATTCGTATTTTTTATAAATAACTAACTCCATTAATATTCTTATATATAAATAACTTTTCGAGGCATTGCGTTTTGAGTGGTAGAATTCAACGCCGGGCTTGGCCTTGGTGCCAGAGCAAGAAATGAAAACATTAATAAATAATAATTAATTTCCTAGACGACCTCAAAATACACAATACAATCAGTAAATATGTATAATACAAAATATAATTGATTATTTAATTAAAAAATGTAAAAAAAAATTTAAAAAGAACAACGAACAGGTATTCTAATGTTAAATGCAATTGAAATATCTAATCATGATTGAATGTATTTGTTTTTAAAAACTTAGTTAATTAACATTTTAAAAATAAGTTGAATATTTTTCTATTAAACTAGCTCTATATTTATTTATTAAAGTATAGAGCTACGGAGCACGTTCCTTATTTTTTTGTATCTCCACACCGTATTTTGCGAACCTACAACCATCGCGCTTATTAGTCATATTGCTGTTCCATTGCGCCAGGACGTATCATTTATTTTAGATTAAATTATTGTAGCAGTCGCTTATTCGACCTTATTAAATATGAATATATTTTATAATTTACATTACCAGGTTGAATTATTAAGTTTGAATTCAGATTTAGACTATATTTTTTGGAGAAATATGGAATTTCTTGTTCGTAAATAGCGGACAGTAAAGGAATGTAAATGGATGTCGCAAAATCTATTATTAAGTTATTTATTTTCCTAAATGGCAGAGCTTTTAAAAAAAATTAAATAATCGAACTCACAACTATCAATTTTTATATGCTATCCCACTGCGTCACAATAGCCTGTTAAGTTACTACGACAAAACTTCCAAAAGCTCTTAAGTTCTAGTTTAAAAAAATCAAAAATTATAAAACAAGTATGCAGCAAAAAATAATATCAGTATATTTTTTTAAAACAAGTTTATAACACACGGTCATTTGTATGGCAAATTGATTGCAAAATTAATGAGCAAAGTCAAACCCTTATTACAATATTTAAACATTATCATTTCACTAATTTATAGCGCCTATTAAATAAATGTTCAATAGCTGTTTTAAAAACTCACGTTAATCTGCATTATCGTGAAATGGCTTCAGAAATCGCTTTTATGTTTGTTTGTTTTAAAATATTTATAAATAAATGTAAATATCGCGGTAGATTGTCGGATTTATGCGCGTGATAGGTTTGGGTTCAATTCGAGGTAATGATTATATTAAAATGAAAATATTCATTTTTCTACTTTTTAATCCGTAGGTAATAACTGAGGTTGGATTAACCAATCATCATGTTAACAAAATTTTTGAATATATTTGAACCGGATCCATTCTAAAGATTTATTTTAAATAAGAAAATACATTTTTACATCATCCCTGTTATCTTACTGTTTTACACCAATCTTACGTAAAAAAAGCACACCATCTAAACACTAAATTAATCTTAGTTCTAAATCTGAGCTTTTTAAAAAGTCTACAACAAAGTTGAACACAATAATTCATTCCAAATAATTCATTAAGGCTTATATAACGTGAGCTTTCAGGCTTACTAATTTTTAATTTATATAAAAATTCTTGCAATTTTAACAAGGTTTTCGAGCATGTACGTTGTACGTACAAGTTACCCTCGTGTGTATGTTAACAAGTAGGCTGTGTCATATCCATTCTGATTAATGTTCTGCGATCGCGTGTTTTCACGCTAAACTAAACAGACAGACGGACAGGACGGCTAAATACCTAATGTTAATATTATTTAACTGGTAGAGGAAAAGCTTTGAATTTATTATATTCGCACGTAAATTGGACGGACAGGCGAAAGCTGGTGTATTGTTGAATAGTAGTCAATTTCCATTTACACCAGGAAATAAGATTTAAAATGAGATTTTTCGTTGCGCGAATGAAGGAGGAATATTTTTTACATGTGATATATTTTTGTTCTTAGTTCTTTTTGTTTGTTGATTTATTAAAAATTCTTGCATTTCTTTTATTATATATATTTGCTTTAATAGGTTTGTAATAAAAAGTACATCACCAATTATAGTATACACAATGATAGATTTTGACGCGTAAGCGTTTTGTATAAAAAAATATTATATCCTATATTTATTATATATATACCGATCACAATTTAGTTTAATTTTAACAAAGAAATGAAACAGAACGCGCGGTAATGACTTACGGCAATCAATATACAATGTCTCGAATTTGAGAGAAAATAAGTGTCTTAGTACCAGAATTTTTCTGCCTACCCTGCTATGCTGGCTAAAAGGGAAACCCTTCGCCCACAGTCGTCAACCTTTGCATACATGCGAGCTATTTGAAACTGCGAATATCGCGTGCCCCATTTTGAAAGCTATTTGGTTTATTATAAGTTTAAATTAAATTTACTAAAAAAATCTTATAAGAAACAATTTAAAATAAAATTCCTTATTAATCAAAATCAAAAGAAAATAATAATTGATCACATAAATACTTAACTTTAAGCGTTACTTACATTGTTGTACAAAAAAAATATAACTATTACTTATAAGCTGTAGGTAATAACCCAAGGCAAAGCAATTTATTTAAGATTAACGACCATAATTAGTTTTAATGTGTAACGAAAAGTTTTTCATTCACAATTCTTGTCCAAGAAAATCACCACCGCATTTACCATCATTTTTCTATAATAAGTTCGTCGTATATTAACATTATGTTTAGTAATAAGCGGTAGCGTGGCTGTATTTCGATTGACATTATTGCAATTTATTAATATATGTTTATTTTATAGACATATAATAAGATTTGAACATATGACCAACCAAGCCAAGTCCAAACAACGAACAATATTTTGAAGAAAAAACACCATTTATAATGAAATATACTACATTTTACAATTTCGGTGACTTTCTAGATTAGTGGGATAGCGCCTAACTGTAAACGTGATGATTCTGAGTTCGTTCCCCACTCGATTGAAGGAACTATGTATATTAATTTACCCGTTCTAACCTAAAAGTACAAAGTTTTATCCCTAAGTGCCCTTACTCCTTTACCATGCTGAATGCGGGATACAGCGTGAAAATAAAAAAAAATCCAAACATCACCAACAATGAACGACTAAATTAAGACTGAACTTTATTTCATTAGTTCACAAATCGCTATCACCTATAACTTCACGTTAGTACTAGTTTCTAATTTTATTCTTCGAGTTTTGTTATTAATGTGCATTTAGCGTGCCGCTTTGGCACGGTTACACCGAGATTACACGGACCAACATAAATACACAGTGTGAATATATTTCATAAACTTATGCTCCAACATTGAATAGAAATTGGATTTAAAGGAATATTTCAGCTGAAACTAGAACTTAGTATGGTTGTAGTTGAAAATTTTATCGTGTAATTTGAACAAAGTGTTATTATTAGAATTTTAGTTGGATATACTATATATATATGTATGTATGTACGTACCTATATTTATTTTCTTTTAGTTGTAGAGTTTTGAGCGATATAAAGAATTAAACATAATAAATTGTTTTAACGCTGTATAGGCAGAGAAAACTTGGAAACCTACACTAGGTTAAGGTAAGATACTCCATTCCCATTAAGAAATTAATTCGGCGGAAAGTGGAGAGCGGAAGTGTCTTAAATTGAACGGCTCAGGCTGCCTCAGCCTACCCTACAATGTACGGAATGAATGCGAAAAGCTCAAAAAAAATTAAACTACATTTACTAAAGAATTAACTGCATTATAAGATAAATAAATTCAAATTACAACCGACACTTCCTAAATACATCTAACACAGTAAATTAATAATGAAAACAACTTAAAATCTCAAGCATTAATTACTAAATTGGTAACATCACTAATAGATAATTGAAACGAGTTATATTTTAGGGGTCTGTGCTAGTACGTCTGGGGCTCATCCTTAACCCCGTACCTTCATAATAAGTGTTAATCTCGACCAATTTCTACCCCTTTAATTACATCTTATTCTAACGTGGCCTAAGGCGATAGATAATATGAATTTTAATTGCTATCTCTCCCTTCCTGGCTCTTCTTATAAGGTTCATAAATATTATTGTAAACATTAAGCGTCAGCGTTATGAAATATAGATAGATTTGTCAGTTCTCTATTTGCTTATTTATTTTTTTGACACCATAAGCATTATAACTAAGCATTATAACTAGGAAGACAAAGCGCGGCGTTGAGCTCTGCCATTCAATCTGAAATGTCTTGAAAATTTGGTGGAAACTTTAGCTTCATGCTTTATCCCTAGCGGCGTAATCAGAGAGTACGGAGCGCCAAGCGCTACGGAGAGTTCAATCAATCAATAAAAAAAACTATAACTCGCTTCAGTTTCCGCTTTCGCTCTAACATGGAACAGCCGAATGATCACGAAATTGTCTTATTTGCTTGTAAATTGGTGTCTGCAAGCTATGAGATATGATTTGGAGGCGAGTAGGTTGTAGATAGGAATATAGGATGCCTTTGTACTGAATCTTATATTGCCTTTCAATAAAACCTATCAATGTTAAAATGGATTTTCGAGTACGCTGTTATATTAATTTATAATATTCTAATTTATTTTGGCGGATACGTAATTTGTCCAGTATTATTGGTGGGTGGTAAATATATATATTTTATTTTGGAGTTTTTTTCGCATATTATTTCAAGGTTAGAGAGAGAAACTAGTCCAATTTTCGGGCAAAGGCAACACTATTATTCTTTATAATGATAGCTCCCTTAGAGACTAAATAAAAGTTTTCTTGTAAAGGTGCTAACAACAAAAGTTGTAATAACAGTATAGGAATTTGAACTCCTCGTGATGTGAATAGTTTGACTCGCTAGAACGTTTGCACTCTATCCGAGAAGTACGAGTTTAAATCCTATAGAATGTTATTTTTATACAAGTACCCCCAATAATCATCTAAATAAATTATTACATAAACCATTAACATAACAGAGCACTGTGAAAAATATAACGTTATATCCAAACACAGTACAAAAGCTGAAAATAAAACAAATAAGCTTTGAAATGAAATAAAGGAAAGCCTGAAAAAAAGCTATAGCATCGCTAATATATCAAACGAATACAAAAGTCCATTGCGATGTGGATGAAAAATGCAAGTTTAGATTACGGCTAGGTGAAGGTGGCTCGGAACGTAATAATGTGAAAAAATATACAACGTGAAATACAACTGGGTATAATTTAAAATATACCCATTAATTCAGCTTGTATATGCGACTGTCAAACGATGCACTTTAGTTCACAGAGTGGATAGACAAATCTGTATGGTAAAAGATTTATTTGTTTGGGTATAGTGTGTGTTATTGTAATGCAAGGATAAATTTGGTTTTATTTAAATGAAAATATATCATTTACTTTATTTTTTTTATATATGCTTATAAAACATATATTTTTAAATTACTATATAATTGAATACTAGTATATTCACCGTGACCTCTATTAAAAAAATAACATTATTTTTACACAAAATAAAAAATAAGCGATTTGAACTTTAATCAATATACAAGTGTCGGTTACACACATTAAACTGCCCTAAAGCGTTTTACACAAGAGATAAAATAAAAAAAATGTAATTCTCATAGAAGATAGTCATAAATCTCAACTAAATTAGTTTAGGGTGGATCGAAAGGGTGCGAGAGATCGCGATAAGATTTTAATATAATAAAAAGTAAATCAAATATAAATCTCATCACGATTATTTAGGAGGAAAGTGAATTTATTTGAACTAGTGGATGGTCCTGGTTTTGCCTGATATCTGATATTATTATTTCATTTAAGGTTTAATTTAAAGTTCATTAATGACTTCATGCTGTGTCTCGTGACTCGTCGTCGTCGTTAGTGTCAAAAATCAACCCTCCGTTCTCCGCCGTATAGAGTAGATTATAATCTCATATAATAAAAACTTTATGAAATATGTGGTATTGTTTTATTTTGAGATTGAATGTTTTGTAAAATTTGAAACAATGTACAAATAAGCACATTCTTTTTCTTTTTAATATTGAGTTATGAATAGGGTTTATCTTCGGATCATTAAAATAATATCAACTTATTCGGCATATATGTATACATTTTTAGTCGAATTTGAGCTCCATTCCATTGTAATTAAACCTATATAATATTAATCAGCTCGTCAGTCAGTTAGTCACTTATTCCATATAGAAACAACACAACATAACTAATATACGAAACAGATCATAGCAAGACGTCGCGTCGTAAACATTAAAACCGACAGTGGCAGTCTCGTACAAGACGAGTTTATAGCCCTTATAAAGAGGACGCTAAAAGCCTGTCACTAATGCCTATATTGGCAGGATTCTAATATTAAAAGTACTGTCGCCACGTATTTTAGTGGTATTTTGAACTTTGTACTTTCAGATACTTTTATTTCTATTTAAAGTTTTACAAAAATACTAATGTCCAACGCGCGACTTCACCCGCTTTAAAACTTTTTTGTATATTACAGCCAGATTATAAGATATCTTTAAATAAATGGTATACTAATGTATAAGCTATATTACTGTAAAATTCTATTTAGATACGTTAAGTAGTTTTTGCCTGAAATCAGAACCAATATCCATACTCATCATTTTTCACATTTATATTATAAGTAGAGTTAGTCGTAAAAATGGTAAAGAATATAAAAATTAAAAAATTAGCTTCACGCTATATCCCGCACACAGCAGGGTAGGCAGAGGGAACCTAGTGTTAAGACACTCCGTTCCCCACTTTCTGCCGATTTTGAAGGCGTTGCGTGTTGAGTGGCAGAATTGTCAAGGCAAAGCGCGGTAAAGAATATATAAATATCATATAGGTACTCTAGATATTTTTAGAACTATAGAGCTATAATGTTTTATCAGAATGTTATTCTGAACGGGATTTTGTATCTAGTCTATTTTTAAAGTCTATTTTTTATTATAACATAACAAGCGATAAAAAAATACGCAATTTTTATTCTATCCTTACAAAATAAAGCTATATTAATAGAAGATCGGAGATACGCTTTGTCTTTTCGCAGATACCTACTCGTCTCACGAATTTAATAGAAAATTTAAACAAGCCTCGCGGTACTTGCTCTGATTAAAACGACTACATTTCACCCGCTTGGTAAATTAAAATCTTAGGACGCGTGGTTTATGTGATACACTGCTATGTTGAATTGACGACGATTAATTAGGTTATTTTTCATGTAGATTGCCTTTTTTTTGTATAATTTTGTTATATATTTTGTAGGTTTGTCTTTTTTTTTTTTTGGCTATCGACGTGACCACTGTCTATGGAAAAACTGTGAAGCTGGTTTTTTGTTATACCGCTAGTTGTAGGTTCAAATCCTTTTTTCTTATTTTCTGGATTCCAGTTTTTGAAACAAATGCAAATATATTATATATGTACCTAAAAATAAAAGTATGGTTATAATTTTAATGATTTAACAAAAAAATATTTTAGACAATTTATCATACAAAGTAATAAGATGACTGACTGACTGACTGCATTTCTATTTGAGATTTGAACTCACACTATCGTAAGCTATTAAACAGGACATAGTTGAGCCCGAACAACAGTAAATATATCAAAGTATTTACCTTATATGTTATTCGAATCCCAAAAACACAGTTTAATTGCAAACAACACGCACTATACAAATTATTTACATAGAAACTTTTAATTAATTTGCACACTTTTCATATTAAAAGAAATTACAGTGGGACAGTCGAAATTTACCTGAAACATTAAGGACTTCTAATCTCTTTCGAAAGCAATAATCTTTCGAAATATGCAGTACAGTTACACTACTCGCATACGACATTCAAATACCCGTTTTAAGAGGAATGTAGAAAAATGAGTGATTTTTCACTATTTTCTATGTTTATTCTGTATTGATTGAAATTGTTTATCGGCTTAAGGTTTATTCCGCTTAGCAGGGATAGTCTGAGAAAAACTAGTGTTAAGAAACACAACTATCCTTCTACCACAATTCAACACAATACAAGTTACTAAAACTAAGCGCCACTTTCTTATAAAAGTAGCAAATTTAAAACAATTTAAATATAAACTAATGTGCGTGATTCAAACCCACAACCCCCGCTTTTACGGTCCAATAAATGATAAATATTTAAATAGTAGGCCCGTCACAGCTACCGTGTGTCACATACGCACATAGCATTATCAGATTACGAATATGTTAGATCGTTAAAACGAAATTCTTGCGGCGTCACCGTCAATTTCAAGTTTAGAGGATTCCTTGACACTTGATTTATTATCTCACACGTTAAATTAGCGGCAGTGATCATAAAATTTTGCACTTCTATTATGTAGATATAGTAGTGTGTGTATGTGTGTGTGTAATTTTAAATCAGAATTATTTATAAATATATCGACTTCGTAAGGGTTAAAGTTTTGTTTCAAGGATTTTTACACCATCATGGTGGTAGTGGCGAGAAGATACCATTCGAAATTTACTCGGTAATATCCCGTTATAATATAGTTTAAAGTTGAAATCTAATGTTTTTTAGCTTGAATCCTTGTAACGTATACAACAGGACAGAAAGAGATCTCTAGAGACTCAAGGCCGTGTTTTATCTTGTCGCAAGAGCGAAGAAGTGAAAATAATTAATTCCTTCGAATGGGACTCGAACCCGTAACCGTTGCGTCTATAATCAAATGCCGCGCCGCTGCGCTACGACGGCCTCATTAATCTTACCTCCGGTTTGATTTTCAGATATTCTATTGTTTTTATTTGTATTACAAAGTGCGATACAAAAAAATGAGGAACTTTACATATAATGTACATATATAGATATTAAAAACTTACGGTGTTTTCTTTCAGCAGCGACGTCATACTTGTGTATAATTAAGTCACTTATTTTTAAATAACGTAATAAAAATATTCATACCTGAAAGAAAAGAAACAACACATGATTATTATTTTTAATTATATTGTCCCATACAAACAATAATAAATAATATAAGTATACCATAAGTTGTGGGTTCGATTCTAGTTCTATATTTCATTCAGAACTCTTGGAGTTGAGAAAAAAAATGAAGCTTCTAACTTAACGCAATCAAAAGATACGAGTATTAATGGATTGTTTTTACTCAATTTTGCATGAATTTCGCCGCATCATCAAAAATAAAGTTTTAGAGGTAACTTCCAATACATATAGTAATGAAATTTGATATGAAGTGAGAACAATATAAACAAATAAAAAAATCCAAAATGTGAAAATTGCTTAGAAAAAAAAACAATATATCCATTAACACATAAAAGTCAGTATTGTCTGTCTTACATCAGCCACTTAATATCAACAAGCAACATATTAATAACAACATATTTATAGAAGTTGATATTAAGTGGCTAATGGTATTTCTAGCGAGGAAGAATTATTATTAGAAGAAGAAATTCACTTCATATTCAATATATTTCACGAAATAATATTTAATATTTCGAATTTTCATATGTTTTTTGGTAAAAATACGAACGTGTAAAACTCTATTCAACTCACTTTAACGACCGTAAATCAGCGGCAAAGGAGAAATGGCGCGATATTTTTACTATATTACTGTGGATGGCACATAAGGGATTTAATACATTCATATGGAAAACGCTAAGCAAAGCGGAACGATCTGTGAAACGGCGTATTATATATAATTGTTTCAGTTATTTGTTAAGAAATGAAGCCAGCTGTGGCACACAAAGGGGCACACGTGTGTGTTATGTGTGTGTGATTCGATTCCCACTCGAGGAAATGAAATATTTAGTATTTTCATTTCGCTCTGGTTTGAGGAAAAACGTTGACTTTCGGCAGTCAACACGCGATGCATTCAGAAAAGTGAAAAATAGCGAAAAATGAGAAATGGAAGTGTCGTGTTCCCAGGAATCCTCTGTCTACCCTGCTATGTGTGGGACACAGGGTAAGGATGAAGAAAAATCTGCAATTTATACACCATGCATATAAATTAAAATTAAATTAGCTTCACACTGTATCCCGTACACAGCAGGACAGGCAGAGGGAACCTAGTGTTAAGACACTCCATTCCCCACTTTCTGCCGAATTTTTGGAGGCATTGCGTGTTGAGTACGCCATACATTGTTATTTAAAATATAATAATAATACTCGCTCCTTTATTAAGCCTTCGTGGCGCAACTTCACAGTCTATCTGTAAGCGTCAAGGTTCGAATTCCACTCGAGGAGCTTTTTATTTTTATTTCATTACTATGATAAATAAAACATTGCATCCAGTTCCGCCACTCACTAGGCAATGTCTCAAAATTTTAACGGCAACAGAGTGACCTAACACTACTTATCCTATTACGCGTCAAAGAACGTGAAGCTAATGATGTGTAGTCATAAAAAAAATATATTTACTATAACTAGATAGAGTTATTTCACTTCAAAATAAAAAAAAGACAACAAAGCCGTATAGACTTTGGCAACTAAACCCCTATTTATTAAACTACCGGACATACACACACACATCCGAACTCGAGTCCCTCTTGTCACGTAGTCAGCAGACAATTGTTTATTAATTATTCTAGGACTTCGAGTCTACTTTATTACAATGGGAATTTAGAGTTAGAGGTTACTTTTTTAGTTTTTTTTTGAATGAGTGAATAATATTTTTGGTTTATAGTTATTATATATAGGGTTAGACTGTGAAGAAGACACTTGCGGGTTCAATTCCCAATTATGAATAATTATTTTCATTTCTTCGCTCTGGTAACAATACAAGGCGAAAGAAACAAAAGGGTGTTGAGTGGCGAAAACCAACGCCGGTTTTCGCCACTCAACACCCGTTGTTTCGAAAAGTGAGTAGTAAGTGAGGACAGAGTGTCTTAGTGACAACCTCAGATCACAATTTTCATTTCAGACAAAACTAAAAACAACAAAATTGTGTACCTAAAACAATTTAATTATTATTCATACGTACATTAAGAACTAAGAAAGAAGACAATAAAGGTGATGACTAAGAGCCCATCATTAAAACGAATCGTTCCGGAGTTTCCATTAATATTTACGAGTCTACTTCTAAAACGTGCAATTTGGTAAATGTGAACTTTATGCACTGTGCAATCTGACTTTTGAACGATGCCACTTCACAAGACCATCTAGTGTTATTGCTAGATGTTATCTTCATTCTAGATTCTACTATATATATGTTGAAGTAAAGCTTGGCTATTCAAGAAAATGATGATTTTTTTCCGCATTTTTTATTTTACCAGAGTGAGGAAATGAGAATTCATTACCTAGAGATTGGATCGAACCTACTAACTCCTTAATATATTATAAAAATATAAAAAATATATGAAAAAAAAACCAACATCTTTTTTTTCAGGCCAAGGGAATCTACTGTGAAAAATCTCTAAGAATAAAAATAAACCAGCTTCACGCTGTATCCCGCACACAGCAGGGTAGTCAGAGGGAACCTAGTGTTAAGACACTCCGTTCCCCACTTTCTGCCGAATTCTGGAGGCATTGCGTGTTGAGTGGCAGAACTCAACGCCGCGCTATATTTCATCGGGGATCGAACCCACAACTAGTCGGTTTTACAGTCACACCTCGTGCCGCTGCGCCACGACTGACCTCAAAAATATCTATTTTCGGAATTATCGAGTATAGGCAATCAACACTAAGCTTTGTCATAACAAGAGCGAAGAAAACATGAGTATCCCATTCCCTCGACTGAGAATCGAACCCACAACGTTCACCATCACTATGCTACGACCTCAACTAATATCTTCTTCTTCCTGGCATTAATCCCGGCTATTTGCCAGGGTCTGCCTTCCTGCTCAACCTACTCCACTTTGCACGGTCTTTAGCGTCCTCGGTGGTTAGACCATTGGCTCTCATGTCCTGCTTCACGACATCCAACCAGCGCTTCCTTGGGCGTCCGAGAGGTCTCACTCCAGGGACTGACATAGCAAGGCACTTGCATCCGACATAGTTCTCAGGCCGGCGCGTAACGTGACCAAACCATCTCAGGCGACGCTCTTGGAGCTTATCCGCTACGTCACGGACTCCAAGACTACCTCGAATGAATGTGTTGCGTATGCGGTCAGACCGCGTTACGCCGCACATCCACCTCAGCATCTTCATTTCCGTGACATGAAGCTCCTGAGTGTGCCGAGATAGTGCCGGCCAACATTCGCTGCCGTATAAAAGAACCGGTCGGATGATGCTCTTGTATATCAGACCCTTAAGTTTGGGCGGTATCCTGCGGTCGCAGACCACACCAGTGACCTCCCGCCATTTGGTCCAAGCAGCGCTTATCCGGCTATAGACATCGTGATCGATGCCTCCAGACTCGTGCATAACGGATCCAAGGTACCTGAACTTTTCCGACTTAACGGCTGGTTCAGGACCTATAAGGATAGTGCTCGAGTCCGGGCTCCCGCAGGCCATGTACTCGGTCTTCGACACGTTAAGTTTAAGACCGCTGTTCTCAAGCGTACCCTTCCACAGGTTCAATTTACGCTCCAGCATCAGTCGGTTCTCATCAATGAGTGCTATATCATCGGCATACATCATCAGCCATGGAGGCTGGTCTTGGATGTGAGCCGAGACAGTATCGAGCACCACATTGAATAAGAACGGACTAAGAGCCGAGCCCTGGTGAACCCCTACTGTAATGTGGAAGGGTTTAGTATCGCCAACAGCAGTCCTAACCATAGAAGCAGAATCGTGGTACATGTCTCTGATAATCTCAATATAGGCCTCAGGGATCCCTTTGGATCGCAATGCCCACCAGATGCACTGACGAGGCACACAGTCAAAGGCCTTCTGCAGATCTAAAAAGGCCACATGCAGAGCTCTCCTTTTTTTTTTCCCTGTATGCCTCCATCAATGTTCTGAGGGCGAAAACGGCGTCCATAGTGCCCGATCCTGGCTGAAATCCATATTGAGACTCAGAGACAGTACACTCGCGGCGGAGCCTGAGGTCGATCATGCGCTCGAAGAGCTTCATGGTATGACTCATAAGCTTAATGCCCCTATAACTACCACAATCTTGAACACTGCCCCTTCCCTTGTAAATAGGGGTAATAAAGCTAAGCCGCCACTGGTGTGGCATCTTTCCAGTGTTCAAGATATGGTTAAAAAGGGCAGTAAGCATGAGCACACCAAGAGAGCCCAACGATTTCCACGCTTCGATCGGAATGTCGTCAGGTCCCACCGCTTTTCCGTTCTTCATGCGTCGAAGGCAATTACGAGTTTCGTCAAGGGTTATCGGGGCAATAAGTCCGAGGTTAGGGGGTGGGTCGTGATGAAGACTGCATGGATGCTGAGTATTCAGCAACTCCTGAAAGTAGCTTCTCCACCTCTCCTTCACAGAGGCATGACTACAGAGCAGCGTGCCCTGAGAACGACGACCTCAACTAATATATGTATAATTAACAACAATATAAAAAAATAAGAAAACAACAAAAAATAAACCATGAATAAAAAAAATCTCATAAGCGATTCCAAACATTATTTATTATATTTTATTTAACAGTGACCCACAAAGACGCGTCACTACTGTCCAGGAGTACGGTTGACGTATGAATCTTTTATAAACAAACGGTCTAAGTCATAGGAGCTGTTGACGAGTAAATTGCTGTAATTGAAATATGTATACAACTTTATACATCAAAGAGAATTATTGTTTTTCAATAACACTGTTTGTACTAGCCTAGTAAGTGAATAAGAAATGAAGAACTTCTGATGGTTTAAAGGTAAACTGATTTTAATATGATTTTAGATTGTGTAATAGTTATGTAAATAAAATGTATAGTTTTAAGCTGTTTAAGGAAACAGTATCAAAAATAGAAGATTTTAGATAATCAGAAATAATATAATAGTATATCACTGCGCCATTTAATATGATTTTTTTGGTTTGTCTTCCGCTGTATTCCGTATATAGCAAGAAACCTAGTATCATTTCATACAAATGGGACTCTATAACTAATAATAAAATAATTTTTGGTGACTCCAACGTTTCAAAAATTTTGCAGTAGTCTGTGGTCACGGGTAGACTGAAGTGACATCAATTTTTTTTAATTAAACAACTAGAAAAAAAAATTTAGTTCTACAATCTGCGATTGTAGGTCCAATCCCGATCCATAGTCATATTCATAGCTCTAGCTTATACACCTATCTACCAATATCAAGAACGGAGACCCAAATCACTGCGCTCTCTACTTTCCCACGAATTACTAAATAATAATGAAAATACACACACATATAACTAAAACGGACGTAACATCCATTAGAGTGATTGGTTCACTCGTAACTTGCAAACGTGAAGTAAAAGACTACTAAGGTACTTAAATATTTAGCGTTTTTCCCGGAACGACGGGTGCAGTTGACAGTGATTGCTATTAGAATTTATAGAAAACTATTCTTGTAGGTACTTGTTTTATAAGTTTAAATTTTATATGAGGATCGATGGTTTGTGGTATTTTTTTTTATGTTTTGTACTAGTCGTCGCCGGCAAGTTTGTCCCCTTGGACTTTTAGTAGAAAACACATTAAGCAAGCAAACCAATAGGAATATAGGACAATTATTTTCTCTATTAATGCTCTACCAACACTACCTGGTTTTAATATTGTGTGATAGAGATTCACGATTCACTTATTGAAAGACTAAGTATCATTGATTCTTATAAAACATATGCAGATTTAATCCAACGGATTACTTAAGTAGTTAAGTTTAAAAATTTAAAACATTCAACTTCCACAATAAAAAAAAAGCTAAATTGGCAGTAACGTCACTTGGATTTAAAATTCACGCAAAACGCGGCGCGGTTACGACGCGATGTTCTTAATGAGGGGCGATTAAAACGGAATGTTGATAGCAACGAATTATTATTTTTTTTTTTGTAAAAATTAATTTTCGCTACCGCTATTTGAGCGTTTCGATATTACGTTATATGTATATTTAATGACAGTACTAGTCATTTCTGTAGATGTTCAAAAAAGGAAGCCTTAAGTAGACTTTTAAGGGAATAACAATTGTACTGTATTGTAATGTATTGTAAATATACAATGAGTTATTGAGAGAGAAAGGAGACAATTAGTTGGTAAGGATAACAAAGGATGCAAGTATAATATAATAAAAAACGTTATTTTTAAAGGAAAGTGGGAAACAGAGTGTCTTGAGCACTAGGTTCACAGGTCCCTCTGCCTAATCTGTGTGCGGGATATAGATTGAAGCTAAAAAAAAAAGATTTTGAGTTTTCTCTCTTATGACGAGAACGCGACATCTGGCACTTTTTAAGGCAGGTGCATACCGTGGCAGAAACTATAAAGATATAAAAAACATTAAAAAATATATATCTCACATTCTTGTGTAATGTAATTTATTATGACAGATAGAAAGCTAGTGATAAAATAAACATTTATTAAAGAACAAGCTTTTAATGAATCGGTTTCATTTGAACGATAAGATACAGGAATCAATAAGGGAATTAATAAAATGGTCACAATAAAATAATAATTATAAATAGATGGTCCAAGGCAAACAGGTGTATTATTTTTTGTTAAAAAGCGTTTATAATTTATAGAGATTTTACTATGTGGCAGCGGTTTAAACCATCGTGGCGCAGCGGCACAGCGAGTTATAGTAAATGCGAAGGTTTCTGGGTTTGATTCCTACTCGGGGGATTGAATTATTTTTATAGCATGGTTTTGGTAACAAGTAAAGGAAATACAGTAATCCTCGAATAAATTGTAAATATAAAAAATGAGACGGAACTCAACACCAAACACTCTTATGCCAGAGCACAGAAATTAAATTAATTCAAATCGACTAGGGATAGAATCCACAAACATCGCAATTTACAGGCAGAACTCAACGCCGCGCTTTGCCTCGACACCAGAGCGAAGAAATGGAAATATATTATTTACTTAAGTAAATATTTCCTCTCCTCGATTGGGGATCGAACCCACAACCAGTCGATTTACAGTCACACTTTGTGCCCATTTCTAATTATAATTTACAAATAAACACTTTCTAATTAAAGTAATATTGTATAATGTAGTATATAACACAATAAATCATTAGAGCCGTTACACTGGTCGTATTAAATTAAATAAACTCATCAGATGGGTATTAAAATTTGAATAAAAATGAAAAGAGTCGTCGTCTCATAAATCTTTGTGTGGGTGCAAGATTGATAGCTCAATATGAAATATACGCCAGCCATACAACGTTGTATGGCTTATGGATGTGGCAATTAAATTATAAATATTATTAATGTTATACCAGGGGACCATCTGCGCCTGTAATACATCTAACTGTAAACGGGACAGTTCTGAGTTCGATTCCCACACGAGTGAATAAATTATTTTCATTTTTTCGCTCTAGTAAGAAGACAAAGTATGACGATGTATATCCACTACTCATGATGTGTGGGGAATGGAGTGTCTTAACACTAATTTACCTCTGCTTATCAGTTGCAATGTATTTGAGTGAAGGTGTATCCTCAGTAGAATATGGATTCAAATCCAACGACGAGATATTTATATTGATTACAAACGTAAGTGTTCTATCAATACGACGTTTAGATCTCTTTTTAAGAACATAATAATAAAAAGACAATTTGCAATATACCAAATGACAATAATAGAATATTAATTAATTATATATATAATTAATTAATAGAAAAATAATCTATTTACCTAAGCTCCAAATTGAACCTACCACCTCGACCTAATATCCAACTCCACACCAATAAACCTTATCCACTTAAGAGCTCTAAGTCCAATATAAATGAAATTCCTCTCATGATTTAGATTATGACGTGCGTCTTAAGACTATTAATTAAACTGACCGGGTGGTCTTAAATTTATAGAACTTTATAATGTCATATTTAATTCTTAAGCAAACCAATGAAATTAATTTTGAAATGCATCAAGCTATAATTCTTCATTTTGTTGTATCGATGTAAAACACGATTTTTATTACCTTTCTAATAGCAAATGCTTGTTTTTCTTATATTATTGTTTAGATATAAAATAATAATTTACGATGAACCGAGAAAATTTATAAAATTGACTAATGGTTTAAAAATTAGTGAAATCTGTAGGTAAGTGGAAACACAATATTCGAGTAACGCACATGAAAAACTAGTATATATTTTTGGTACATCTTTCATAATAATAAAAAACTACATTTTATCAGTCAGTTATTTTAACACATAAAATAATATACTTCAAGCATTGAAGTATATTATTTTATGTGTTATGCCTACGCAGGTATGATAGTTATGAGTTCAATTCCCACTTGTATAATATTGTGTACTGGTCTGGTCACAACGGTGTTAAAATAACTGACTGATAAAATGTAGTTTTTTATTATTATGAAAGATGTACCAAAAATATATACTAGTTTTTCATGTGCGTTACTCGAATATTGTGTTATTTTAATTTTCATTAAAATTCAAAAGTTTTGTATGTCCCACAACTTTCATATATTAAAGAATTAATCAACTTTATCCAGTAATTACTCTAGAAATAGATGATGGATGGTCATATCGCATGATATGATACAATTTAATAATTTGATTTTAGAAGGCTTAAAAGCAAAATGGGTAAGTGAGAATAGAAATTTAACTTTTTAAGTATTTGTGTCATTTTTGACATATATTGTAAGTTATGATATGTAGATGTTACTTTACATTTATATCAATAAAATTTATAAAAATACCATAATATACTTTCTAGAATAGTTTAGGCATATAGATAAAGAAGAAAAAATAGAAGAAAATATCTATATTTCCCAACTTCTTATAATGATATCATAAAGCTGGAGAGTTTGTTTGGTTGGACGTTCTAATCTCAGAAAGTAGTGTTTCAAGTAGAGAAATGAGCGTCTGTTTGCGTTGGATAGTACATCGACATCAAGGAAGGCTATATTAAATCACTTTAATCGTCTTGATATAAACCAGGAAAGACTCATGGTAAAAAAAATTGCTATTAAAAGCGATCGTAAGATAAGAAGAAGAATTAATTTTATATCATTTTCTAAAGAATTCATAGTAAAAGTACGCCTCAAATTGCCTCCAATAACAGCTTGGGGCAAAGTTTCGAAATAACACTGAACTAAGAGCCAAAACGTGTAGTGGCTATTTTGATAGGCCTGTGAAGTATTAGACCGTTAGCGACTAGTTTTCTTCACTTTACGTGTAATTAAAACTTTTCAATTTGGAAATTGTAACTTTTTTGCAATGTTTTATATATTTCATATGCAGGGTAATGTCTGGCTGAACGCGATGGTCGTAGATTCAATTCTCACTCGTTATCATTTACAAATGTTAGTAATAACAACTAATACATGAGTAATGTGTACGGTACAAAAATTTATACCTACTGTATAATTCGTATATACATACAGCCTATGTATAATATGTTGATAAAGTGTATATATAGTAGTAGTCTTTTCACATTAAGCTTCACATGTGTCTATTGAATAAAAACTTTAAATTACAAAAAATATATAAGTTTTGGTTCAGAAACAACAAACAAAATAACAAATTAACTAACTACTACTTGAGAACAAAGAAAATATTAACTCATATGCCTCTAAAACCTAAAAAGCTTTTGAATTAAAACTTTCACTTTCAAAGTCACTAATAACTATACAAATTTTCTCTATATGTGAATACGATAGCACTAATAACATGAAACCTAGTTCTTGATAAAGAAGAACCATTACAATACCCAAGTGCCAGACCATTTCAGCCATTCGTGGCATCCATTATTTTCGTACCAACGCGTTCCTGTCCTACGCAATGTAGAGTAATAAAACCAGAGAATATCAATTACTTAATTTATTTGTTCAATTTTTTTATATTGACTTTATTTTTTTTAAAATATTGAAGACGTATATTTTAAATTAAGGAATTGTAACTAATATAATTTTTAATTATTTTTATAGCATATTAAAATTATAATTGTAGTATTCATAATTATTATTAATACATTTTTATCATAGGTTAATAGTAATTTTCAGCTATTAAATTTATTAACTTCATTCAGAAACAACGTCCTTATGTCAAAACGTAATATGAATTTAAAATATCAACATTTTTCATTTATTCAAAATAAAGTTATTAAGTTTAATCAAGAAGAAGTATCGTGGCAATATTTCACTCCCACAATGTTATTGAAAGCTGGCGATATGACAGTTATGATAATCACTGGCATAATGTAAAATGACTTATATCCTTTTGCGGTGACAAGATAATAATAAAATCTTTTGTTTTGTCGCCTCCATTTCAAAAGGTAGGAAGAGTAGGTAATTTTACAATAATAGTTCTCCGCTTCCTATAAAAAACATTTTTATGTCACTCTGACCGCAGCTTACAATGGCTTTCATTGAATCGATTAAAGTAATGTTAAAAATGCCTGTATATAGCCTTCTTCGATAATTGTGTCCAATATAAAAACCGTTTTTACTTCGAGTTACTGAGATTAACGCGTTCAACCAAACAATAATAGTTATACATTACTTAATAGAGTTAGAACTAAAACATATTAAAGTTTGGCAACATATCACATATATTAATACATACATATTTGGTTAATAACTTTTCGCAATACAATAATTTACTTTCAATCACAAGTTACTCTGTATCTACTGAATTAAGTTCACTGGCGATCATAGCACGTGAGAACTCACCAATGGTTCTGACTAAGCATAATACAAATTAACCTCCACCTACTAAGCTTGTTATATAAAAGTACGTGTATTCTATGACAAAGGTTTGGGGTTCGATGAAAATACTATTTATAGATTAGACTAAAATATTCGTATTCAGTAATACAAAAACTAAATGTATTTTTTTTTTGGTAGATTTGAATAAAAAATGTAAAATGATAAATGGTTTTTGCTTGGTTTATCTCTTCATCGTTATATCTCGCCTACATCAGAATACCCACTCAGAGTGTCTAGTATTAGGGCACACCGTTTCCCATTTACCGCCCAATTTTCAAGACATTGAATTCTCCTTGAACCAAACTTTTAACCGTAGCGTTTACATTCTCACAATGGTCACCACTGCACCATGACCGCCTTTATGTTTTTATTTTTTTAATTTGATAAATTAAGTCGTTTTGTTTTCTACTCTCACAGATTACACGGCAACAAATAGAGAGACCACGTTGAAAGTAATGTTACAGGGTAGGTTCAGCTAGTTGGTCCCATGAGGTACATTGCCGACTCGACAGGGAACGGTTGGTCAGAATATAGCAATGATTGTATAGCTCTTGTTTTATGGCTACAGCTTGATGCTATACGTGATTTGGTTTAGGGAAAAACACTTTTTTGAAGAACAGTTTAGTGGTGGAAATCTTGGATCGATTAGAGGCAGGGGTTCAAATCTCGCTACGATATATTTTTTATACGTTTTCTAAAAAAAAGCATAAACTCTTTCATACTTAGATTTTTTTATGTTTATAATATAAAAGAAAGCTTAGTAAAACTTTTTTGGAAAGTTTAGTACCTTGAAATATGTGGCAAAGCATTGTAAAGTTTTTTTGAAATTTCCGAGGAAACGGGAAAAAATGGTTTTATGTATGGTTTTTATGTAATATATATTGCATTTAATATAATTCAAGAAAACCAAATTGCTTCTCTCTTGTATTTACCAGAGAAAAGATCACGAAGATTTATCCTTATAGATCCTTGAATATTTACACTTACTTTGTAAGTAAATGCATTGAACTTATTCAACGATGCGCCCATAGGTAGCATAAAGTTGTGAGAGCAATTTGCGATCAACTTCCTTTACTACACGGGGGCGTGAACGTATAAAAATCTATACAAGTGACCCTCTCTTGAGATCTATAAGAACGATATCTCATGCAAATAAACACAAGAATAAAATACTTTTATTTATAGGTCAAGTATCGATAAATAAATAGGTGACCTATAAATAAAGCAGTTTTTATAAAATTATGTAGAGCTATAAAATTTTTTTTATTACATATGTGTCTTCAATTTTGAATTACGTAACTGAACGCCGAACCTAATCTGACTGCACCAAAGAAATTGATATTTCGGATTTATATTTGAACCCAGTACTATTTCACAATATAACATAATATAAATAATATAATAGTATTATACATTTTTGAAGTGTTATTCCACACTTAGGAAAGAAAAATACTTATTTAGAAAACGTATAAAAATTTTAACGTGGCGGGACTCGAACCCGCGCCTCCTAGTCCTGGTCCTCCTAATATTATACATTTTATTATAACTTTCAATATCCTTTCATATTATCGTTATGACTCTGTCATCTCTTATAACCTATTGTCCTAAACTCAGCTTTATACAAAGCTATAAATTATACTTCAGCCATCTCATGCTATATAATAAACCTTATTACAAGGACATAAAGTCTCAAATACAATACACAATAGATCATTACCGGCAATTTTCAATTACGTCCACCTGAAAGGGCTATGTTGTCATCTTTAAAATGATATCTAAGTTGTTAGTTTTTAACAGGAGAAAGGAAACTTGATATGTTTTATTTATTAAAAAAAGGGAAGAAAGTCTTCGTTGCATAGTTTGAAAGGGTATATAGTTTGAAAGGGTAGGCTGAACATGGCGGTTGTAAGTTCGATATCCAGTCAAAAGATCCTTTCATATAATGAATAATCCTACATTTATTTAAGACATAATCGACATTTTTTTTAAACATTTAAATACAATAAATAGCCGAAGTGTATAATACATACATATGCATACATAAGAGAAACAGTAATAAAGGTAGTGTGTTAAATTTTTTTTAGATTTACGCTTCCGAGCACAGCAGGGAACCTAGCGACAGGTGAGACACTACGTTCCCCATTAATACACTTCTTTTCCCCACTTTCTGTCGAATTCTTGAGACTAGAGCGAAGAAATTGAAAATATTAAACATCAAACCCACAATAGTCGCATTTAAAGCCAAACGCTTGTGCCTCTGCGCAACGACACTTAATTTTAATAAAAAAATATCTTATCTGATACAGTTTTTACAATATTAGCCAAACTTATTTAGAAAACGCATAGAGAATACCCTCAATTAAACCGCAAATCGAACCAGAAATTTTTCCTCCGGTTTCAGCAGTTTCTTATGCGTACCCAGCTTAAACCTTCAAATGTAAAATAAATAAAAAAAAGACTAGATACATTCTATCCAGGACACTGAAAGGACCGGAATGATATATAGCAACCGATTTCCATACAATTCCGTGTAATTAAAACACCTATCATATTATAAGGGCTCGATTATCCCTTTAGGCGCGCGGGACAATCGGAAATAATAAATTTGCTGGGTTCATACCAATGGACGGTGGCACAGAGGAAGTGCTGATTTGAATAAATAACAAATGGTTGTATTGTGTATATAAAGTGAATATTAGTTACAACTATGTCGAAATAGGTGCCAGATCTAGTTATATTCTTAGATTACTACTTTATTATATTAAAAAGAATGGTTTTTAAAAATACTTTCTGTATGTATTTATTTTATTCATTTACTAATTTAAAAAACAGTGTCACGTCTTCTAAACAGCAAAAAAATAACACGCATGTTGACAACGTGTCAATTATCCAATTAAAGTAGTTAAAAAAACAACACATTTCGTGCCCCGCACTACCCTGGCCTCAGCCAATATTAATAAAAGATACATAATCACCATACATAACCCTCTTCCTTCACAGTTGAGTAAAAAGCATCTGCACACAAATGAACCGCATTAAGCTTCAGTAACATTTCGTTATGCAATATCAATTTAGAGGCTGATTCTTTTCAGGAGTACTTGCCATAATGGAATATTGGCTTTGTGCCAAATTTTATTAATTTCGCTTCGTATTTCAGTGCGTGGTCTCTCGTTACATCAAGAAGTTATTACTAGTCTAGTCGCTAGTTATTATTGTAGGAGGATTGTAGTGCTTTTTCGGAGTGATTAAAGTTTTTTTGTTCGTATGTCGGCGGAAGCTTACAGCGTTAATAGATATTCAAAGTGCGGCGTTTAGTTGCGCTCCTTATTACGAAATGTATCGAAAGTCAGGCTGAATGTAGGGATTGTATTCCCTCTATCGACTTTTCTATATGCGAGACATAACGTGAAGCAAAAAATGTAGTTGTCCAATAATAAAAAAATGGTTTATCACTCACTGTTATCAATTTTCTCGTCTTTTAAGACATTAATTGCTAGTTGAATAGATGCCAAGAAATCGAAACACAATAATCAAAGAAATAAACTTAAATATATTTAAGTTTGAAAGTAATTTGATCTTGCAATTATCCAGCTGTAGGTAGTGTTTAACGATAATGTAATCAAGGGGTTGAAATGTACAAGCTCCTTACCGTCATCCGCCCTTTATCTAATTTTAAGTATCTCTCAGTACTAAAAAGGATTGGATAAAATTAATATCTCTTTATTGTTAGGCCCTGAACGTTGGTGACTAATGTAAAAAAAACTGCAAGTTTCTTCCCGCATAGCAGGTAAAGATTACCATGATTACATGCTATTCTCTGATTTCGTTGTAAATTTCGGGACGCTGTCTATTAATTGGTTGGAACTTAACTCCGCGTATAGTCTATAGGTGGGAAATAAAAGTTAAACATACTCATTTTTTCGAGTGTAGATGGGACCAGTACCCGCAGGCCCACTGCGCCACGACGGCTTAAACTATTATGATTGTAAAAATATGAATACAAAATAATACAATGGCAAAGTTTTATTAATAAAAATCCTTTTAAGCTCCAAATTTTTAACACGACATGAAAATTGAAAAGTTTTAACGTGCATATTTATGCAAATTGAAAATCTTTTTATAGCATATTTTTTATTATCATTTATCTTATGTTTGATATAAATATTTAAGACTTGGATATGAAGAGCAGAAGAAGTAGAAGGTTTCATACTTTATCGATACATCGATAATGAAATCGATTCTAAATTCTGGGAACATAATAAATGTCACTAAATATATTTTCTATCTCTGATACCAAGACATACCGCGCCGTTAAGTTCCGCCGCTCAAAACGGGATGTCCCGAAAATTTGGCTGAAAATGGGGAATGGAGGTTGTTAACTACTATCACTAGGTTCTCTCTTCCTTAATATGTGGGATACAGAATACAGCCCAAAACAGACTTAAAATAGTACAAAGTCAGATAGCTGATAGTAGGTAGGGCTTGGACGTTTTTGAAGTTAATTTGATGATGCCGAACAGACGTCTACATTCATTTGCACTGATTGCAATTCTCGTTTGATAAGCGGAACCTTTCACAAATGAGATCTTTATAAGATATGTATGTAGAGTTTTTTCGTCTTTTTCGACTGATACCGTAGCGTTTTGTTTCCCCGTGGATACAAACAACGTATACGTAAAATCAGTACTAAATACTAGTTTCTCAATAAGAGTAGGTTTATGTATTGCTTAATATTATTACATGTCGGTGGATAGTTGTTCGATTTCCTATAAAATACTTAGATTAAATTATAATAATTTTAAGGAAGCGTCAGTACAATACTGTAATAAAAAACCAAATCATTGCCATTTTTAGTCAATATTAGAAAAAAAGGTAAAAAATTGTCCCAATTTTAATTTCAACCTAACTCAAGTGATATCAGTTATCTATTAAAATAATTATTTAAATATCCAAACAACGGTAAAAAATGAGCCTTTACCGAAAATCCAATTCGGAAATACATTTCTAACGAAAGGCACTCAATATTTGACAAGAATCGCTATAAATCCTTACAATTCAATTACGAAAGAAAAAAGCGTTGCCGCCCAAAAACATGCCCAGTAATTTAATTAAAGGACGCTTATAATGGAGTTGGTCTATATGATACGGCAAAGTGATTTTTACAGATTATATTAGCGTGGTCATATATAGAAATATTCATTCAGGGGGCCTGGACTTTAGGTTTGAGCAAATATGTTTGTGTATTGTTTTTATTTTTTATTTTTGAGGGTTAATTATTTTTTTTGGGATGGGTAGAAGTTAAAAATTAAAGTAGTGGATTAATTAGTAAGGTTACGAATTTTTTATATTAGCAGTTTACATTTCCTTCATTCTGACTATAACAATACAAGATATATGAACATATAAGTATAATTTTATTTAATTTTACCCATGTCAAATAGCAGAGTAGATTTTTCGATTAGTAGAGTTAAGAGGCTCAACTCAACGCAATGCTTTACCAGAGAGGGAAAGGAAATAAGAAATAAACGTAATTATTCCCCCGTGTTACCAACAATATCCAGATTAGACTCAGATGCTATCTTAGTGCGCCACAACAGCTTTAGTATATTTTGTTCTAAGTTGAGTAAAAATAACGTGAAAAATGTAGTGTCTTAACAATAGGTTTCTTCTGCCTACCAAACTATATGCGAGATAGACTAGAAATTTAAAAAAACTTAACCATATATCTAAAACGAAAACTTCACAGAACTCAACAACCATCTACGCCCCACTAAATACTGCAAGTCAAATACAGAACCTCGAACAAAAACCAATTTCAATTTGAATGTTATTTAGAACTTGCATCAGTCTTAGAACTCGCGAAGATTTGGTTTTGAACTAACGTTATTGCAATGAATTACATTTTGATGACAATTTAACAGAATTATGATATAATATCATATTGTGTGAAATATGAACTATATTTCATATTTCTATATAAAAAACATCATATTCATTTCAGAAAATGAGAAATATTTTTTACATTGTTTTCCACTTTTTATATACAGTATTTGTGTGTAATCTAAACCTTCACGCATTTTCCTACATAACTGAGTAATAGAAGGCACCTAGAGATTAGGCACTCCGTCCTCCAATTTCTGCTTAGTTTTCGAGTTATTGCTTGTCCTAATTTTCTAAAAGTCAACGCCATATTTTTAACTAGCAAGCAAAGTTTAAATCGGGTTAAAGCAAAAACTGATCATAGTATACGATTAGATCCTTCTATTCCATTGTGGGGTCTCTAAATTAAAAAAAAATGTCACATGGCAATAACCTATATTGCTATTCGACATTATTATTACATACTATAAAAAATAATGATCATAAAAATAAACTACAATACTGACGAATATATTTATAAAAAATCAAAACTGCGTCAATGCCACAGGCCAAATGACTAACAATGACGTTTCAATACATCGCCTAGAGATGGCGCTGTCTGTATGAATGAATTGAAAGTTAGATTACACAATTTAAATTCCCCCTTCATGCAAAACAGGGATGGCAAGATGAGGGGTGCGGAATATATTATACTTGGGGGTGCGGGGGTGAAATATTTACCTCGCGGGACTTTGGAAGTGCGTTCGACGAAGCGTAGGAAAATCTTAATGGATTATGGTATGATTGGACTTCTCGGTTTACCTCATATTTTGGAGGTTCTTTTTCCTTTGCAATCTGTTTTCTATGAGGATTAAACGGTTATGCCATACCAGTTCAAGCAATTAAGGGATACTGTTTTAATTTTTTCATCTCGGTTTGTTTTTTCAATTTTTTTTTCATCGTTGATCGTTCAGCTCGTATTCGCAATCTAAATGATTAGTTAAGTGGCTCAGTGTGTGTATTGTTTTCGATACTTCAATCAATCGGTTTAACTT
The DNA here is from genome assembly GCA_917862395.2 of Heliconius sara. Lineage (NCBI taxonomy): Eukaryota > Metazoa > Arthropoda > Insecta > Lepidoptera > Nymphalidae > Heliconius > Heliconius sara. The sequence goes on along the minus strand of OU860797.2, from coordinate 17,393,296 downwards.
TTTCGGAATTTAGGATTTATTACGTGAAATGCTTTACAAGCTTTGAGCTTTTCATTTTAAATGTTATATGAAAGTAACGTTTTTCTACTTAAAAGGATATTCGTGTTTATTTTAACTATGAGTTGTGACAATAATATGGCATAATTTAGGTACATATTCCTGCTCAAAAAGTAAATATTTGACATTATATGAAAACGATTCATGATCTAATATAGCATACATATAATCGATAAAAGGACCATCCAAAATATATTTTGTCAATTCCAATCAGTAGTTCTCTAGATTAGCACATTCAACCAACCAACCTATTTCACTCACATAAACTCAACATTTTCTGTTTTTTTTCAACATTATAATTCCGGCATAAATTCTTTTGAATTTAAATGAAAACCCCAAAATCAAAAAGGAATTGTCTTATCCCAAAGATATCTCTGACCAACAAACAAAAAATCAACATAATAACATATAATACTTAACACCAACACAAGGTAAACAGACCGAAATCGTACTACAATAGTGGATTCGTTACAAAGTTAAACTAGCAAGTTTCCCAGCCTACAGTTTCATCCAAGTTAGTAGCTAGTGGTGTTTTCTTGACAGGTGACGTACATTACGAGGTACCTTGTGTTTGACGTAAGGTCTTATCATATTTTAGTTTTAGTTTAGTTTAGGTACACCATAAATTTCATAAAATGTTACAATAGTATAAGCTTTTAGCATTGTGTTCATTTTAAAAGTAATTTTCTGTTTTGTTATGTCATAAATTTAAAAAGTTTGAGATTACCAACATAACTTTATATAAATAGTAAATAGTTGAAAGTTGTTTATTTTTAAGGCGCATACCAAAGTAGTTCTAATATTTCGTAATGTCAAAATTCAAATTTTCGCTTAAATTTATTAATTTACAGTACCAAAAATGTACACAACAATCCAAAAATGACATAGAAAAAGAAATAACACATATCTACAATGTTATAAAGTTCGGAACGAACGGTTCTACGAGCATCATATCGAATTGAATATAAAAATAACTCCATTTGAAATGCAGTCGATTTCTCAAAATAACATGACTGTGAAAAATAGCACACATTTCTAAATTAGTGCTAAAATCGATGTAAATCAGTAGGTTTCGTACAAAAACAACAGCGTTATATGTTTCGCTAGGACACGTTAATTGAGACATACCGTTAAGCTTTAAGCTAAAAGTCTTGTATTGAATATTGTATTACAATTTCTCCTGCCTACGTAATATTTTTTAGTTGTTTATATGATATTGTTTAGAATTATATATATATATATATATATATATATATATATATATATATATATATATATATATATATATATATATATATATATATATAAAATTATGACCATGCATTAATATATATTTAACCAATAAACCAAAACTGAAACAGATGTTTCTATTTAATTATATTAACATAATTTATTTATGTAGTAGTATATAATGTACATATGTGTTAAACGTCGTCTTGTATCATACAACATATATTTGGTATTTATTTTTAGACATTCGCCAGTGAACGGCTTTTTGCCTAACGAAGGCCTTTGAAGAGATTTGCAAATTTAACGTCGTTGATATTTCTAAATACAGTCTGAGTACTGGTTATTATGCTTCGTAAATAAATACGTATGTCCATATGTAACTAGATAGACACCGCACATAGCAGGGTAGACAGAGGGAATCTGGGAAATCTAGTGATAAAACACTTGTCATTATGACATTTCCATTCCCCACTTTCGCCACAATAGATATACTCATAGGTGCAATAATATTTATGAATCGCAGAGTGAATCGAAATTAAAGACATTCATTTTTTTTAGCTTCACGGTGTATCCCGCACATAGCGGGGTAGACAAAGGGAGGTGTTAAGACACTCCATTCAAATTGCAATCACACTACATTTAATAACAATATTATATTGCTTTAATATAAAAAATATCTTCTATATTTGTATAGTATTATAATATGGAACATTAAACAAAGACGGCGCAAAAAAACATTGTTTCCGTTACTATTTCTTAGAGTAGCTAAGACCGTCTTAAGCACTTGTTGAGAACTGGTAACGATTTATGTATGCTTACAGCCCGTTTGTGAGGTAAATTATTGCTGCTCTCTTAGAAATTTTTCTTTAATTTTCTATTAAAAGTGTGGGTACTTACTTATAGATGGGCTTTTAAAGTGATTTAAAATAATGTTTCTACATTTGTTGTTTACACAATTTAAAGTGAAACTTTGTTAATTAAGGATTGGTTTATTCGTTTTTTTGTCATTTTATATAATAGATATTATTGATAACATTATTTAGTGTTAATATAACAATAATATAATATAATTCAATTATTTTTCGCGTATAGCAAGAACCCAATGTCAATACGCTATGTTATATTTCATCTAAATAAACGAAGTATACTACAAACTTCTTATACTCTTGTATAAATTAAAAAAAATATGTTAAAATCAGTTTAATACTGTATCCCGCACACAGTTGGATAGGCAGAAGGAACATAGTATTAAGACACTCTGTTCCCCATTTTCCGCCAAAATCTGGAGGCATTGCGTGTTATTTAAATAGCGGAATTCAACGCCGCGCTTTGCATCGACACTGAAGCGAAGAAATGAAAATATAAATTTAAATAAATATTTAATTTCTAAATGAATGTTTTATCGCAAAATTATCTATAACTTCTGAAAATTATGATTCACAGTTTATCCGCGGCTATTTAATTTGTGCAGTTTAAACAAAAGTTTAACATATTAAGTAAATACCTCCTACAACATAAAGAACCATATACATATGACTAAGCGCTTAACAGTTAGAATTACATTTATCGTAATGTGTCAAAGTTAGTCATAAAAATATGTTTCATGAATAAAACCGCAATTGTTTACAATGAGTTAGGCAGAATTTTTAAACAATAGATTTTTTTTGGTTTTTTCTCTTTTCTGAATAAATGTTTTTGGGTACTATTCCGTTTCTGACTGATGGAAATCATCTATTATAAACGTACATTATTGATTTAAAATAGAAGTAAAATAATTTTAAAATAAACCATATAAAGAATAACCTACCCGTAAAATAACGAACGATATATTGAGCAGATTAAAATTATGATGTATTTTTTAATTCTTATTATCATAGTTTTAATCTAGTTAACAATTTTATAACTAAGCTTAATTTTTTATAATAAAAATTAAATATGATACGTACCTGCTGGACTTCTCGCCTCCACTTGCAGTCTTGTATCAACGAAGATGGCCACTAATAACAAAAACACTAAAGTTTTAAGTCTACAGCACCGCCCTCTACCTCTACACCTCATATTATTGCTTTCACTAAAAGTTGTGTCGTAACTAAAACTATTTAAGTAGTTCACACTATTGCTAGTAATTTTATCCTTTTCAAAGACACTACGTTTAAAACCGTGTGTACTAGAATGAATAACGCCTCCTCTGTCTTCTAGAAGTGATTTTAGATCTAGAAGACTGTTCCTCTTGTTCTTTATGACCTTTTCTAAAGGTTCTGTAACCGTTTCTAGTTTCCCAATCATAGTTGGTTGGTTTTTTGTTTGGATGTTAATATGTACATTCATTTATGATGTAATCAAATTGTTGCACCATCTTGCGTTGGCATCTGAAACAAAAGAAAGTTTATTTAGTAAAGTTATTGAATAATGGGGAAATACAATAGATTAAGATCATCGTGGCGTAGTTGGATAGTATCTGACTGTAAACGCAACTGTTGTGGTTTCGTTTCCTTGCTTTGGTAGACAAAGCGCGGCGTTGAGCTACACCTAATTTGAAAAAATGGAGATGATTAAACAATGATTAAACAATGATTCTTATAACATGTCGCTGTGCAAGCCTAACTAAAAAGAGTATCAGAGATGAGTCATTACTCCATAACGTGCCATAGTACGTGAATTCAACGTAGGTCAAATGAATAGTCTGATTCACCACTTGGTTTTTTTGTCAAATATCGAGTGGTTACTTATTATATAAAAATCATGTGATTACTTAGTCTTATAGAAATTTTTAAAATATTAATCCCTAATAAATAACACTTAGTAAAATTGACAGTTATTCTTTCGTAGGAGTAAAGGAAAAAATGACATTTTAATAGGATAAGTCTATAAATACGCAAGATAACAATATTGGTTACAAGTAACATTTTATATGAATAGAAAAAAATTAAGATAAAGATATTATTAATCCATGGTGGCATAGTTTGATTGATATGCATCTTCAGTTAATTGTCGTTTTATTTGAAATTTAGAATTCGAATTATGAACGTCATAGTTGCGAGTTTGATTTCTAGACTTGACTCGAGGGAATAAATTATTTAATAAAATTTCACATACAAGTTTTGCTTCAAATTTAAAAAATATACAAACATAGTATTAAATTTGAAGGTTATTTTTTTACCATATGAATAAAATATGTCACTTTATTCACCCACCAAAATAATAATTTTCCCCTTCAAACCTCTAAGTAATGGATACCAGTATCTCATTTCTATTAAAAATGTGCGATCTAATAAGCAATTCATCAGCTTGTGACAGTGTTATCGAGGGCTAAGGGGTGTAAGGGGATTCACACCTGCGACTTTGATAAGAGTGAATGAGACGAACTTGTTCTTGGATTAACGATCGTCTAGACTAGGGGTTTCCACTTTCAATCGGTGCGAATTGAGTGTTCCACTGTCAAACTGCCAACTTTTGACATCCGCAAATTGGGTATATGTGACAGGTTCAATTTTAGCGGCATGCGATTGTAAATCTACAATTTGTAGTTAGTTTCTTTAATGTAATTAAAAAATATATACTAAGAAATGAAAATCTATTTTGCAAAAATAAGTTGTTGCATTAACTTATTGTTAACTTACAAGATAGAGTTGAAGCTAGAGTAACTTAGTGGTACGTTACTCCGTTTCACAATATGCTTATTTAGAAACATAGTGTTATAAGTAACATTAACAGACATATGGAGTAAAATAACTTTAAATTAAGTAAATTATTTTTTTTGCCATTATTACGGCAAACAATAGCAATAAAAAACAAAATTTGGACTTTTTTTTTTTTTTTATGGAAATGACACGGCAAACGAGCGTGCGGGTCACCTGATGGTAAGTGATTACCGCCGCCCACGACCCCGTGCAACCCCAGAGGAGCTACAGGTGCGTTGCCGGCCTTTAAGATGGGTTGGGCGCCGTGGCCCGGCATTACCTGATGCGAAACGCAGTGGCATAAAGCCACTACTTCACGCCGGTTTTAAATGCCGGGGGTGGTAATGATCCGGTCGAGTCTGCCCATGCGTGTTGCCATTGCTGGCGACGTGACTCTACCACACGTACTTTAGTCGCCTCTTACGACACCACCAGTACCAGGATGATCCTATTCTAGGCCGGGATCACACGGCACAAGGACTATTATAAAATATATAAATATGCGAAAATATCTACGAGTTTGCAAAATTTTTACCATATTTATTAAGGAATTATTTCATTCGTACTAACTACAAATTATATTATCATAGTACCTACTTCAAATGATTGATAAGTATATTCAACGTTACATCTAAAGTAAAAATTCTGAATTTATTTCTTACTTAAAAAAACTAAAGCCTTCGAAGAAAAATTAAAAACTAGTCTTAAAATCGAGCCAAATTCATATGCACTTGCACTTGGGCTGCATTTGCGAGCCGTAGTTTTGAGTCCGCTGGTCTAGACTTACACTAACGAGTTTTTGTTGGAAGCTCGTTATTTTTGATCGATTGTGCTTGCGAATGACCGGCACGGTTTGGAGTGTAAAATATTTCAACTAGGATGCTTTATTGCGGATATTTATTTTATACTGTTTTTTCCACTTCCTAGTAATAACATTGAAATTGTAGTGTTTTTTTTGTTTGTTTGTATGTGAAATATCATTTTTTTATAGTTGAAATGTTTAGATACTATCAAGGTGTAGTGGTAACGCTTATAGTTTTTTATAGCATTCAATTGCTCGTATTTGATGTATTTCAATTTATATTAATTAATATTATTTTATTTTCATAAAAATGTAAGAATATAGATATGTATGTTTATATTTGCAGCAAATAGTGGGGAATGGTAGTATTTTAACCTGTTAGGGAATGGTTCTTATGTTCCCTCTGCCTATCCTGCTATGTGATAGAGCATGAGGCTGAAAAAAAATCTATAATTAATATTATAAAGCAGAAAAGTTTTTAGTCTACTTGCTGGCGCTTTTATCAGGAACAGCTGGTTCAAATGAAAAATTCCGTTTTGTAAAGAAACATCCACCTTTCGACATTCGATTCGTTTTATCATCGAGGAAAGCCAGAATTGCGGCCAAATTTACTATGGACATATCGTGGAGATATCGTGCCACACATGCCATATCAAATTTTTGTTTAATGTCATCTTTTAGTTCTCATCCGTTTGACCACGCGGACGAAGCTACGGTAATGGCTAGTATATAAGTATAAAAAAATGTTACTTTTCATAAAAAAAACATCAAAATATAGAATAACGCTTAAAATATCCGAATCCATATAAAACAGGAACACTAAAACACTCGTATCTTCCAACCGGCTGGCCTCAGGTGCGGATGCAGTACGTCATCAATCTAGTTCTTATCCCAGTACATTAGATGGATGCTGTAGCTGCAGATGAGTTATCTTAAAAGATAATGGGATGTTTTAATTTGTAACGAGATAACAGTTCTGTTAATTGTTTTCTAAGCTCCGTATTCATATATAATTCTATGATAGTATTTTTATTTCTAATGAACGTTTAAAATTTGAATTTAAATATTTTATTTGTTGTTAAAATGGATGAACAATATAAATAATCGTTTTTTTAAATGTGGTTAATTAAAACACTCACACACTCAAAAAACATGAATGTACCTATATTTTAGGATTTGAATCCACATGTTTTGTACAACCAATGACAATCGTTTAATATCTGTAATTAGTAAAATTGTGTGTGTGTACATGAAAGTGAAATATGTAACACTAAATTCTCTATCCTTACCGCTTCTTGATACGTGAATAAAAAAATACAATTTCAGTATCTGAGCGCGCGACTATGATCTCGACAGGTTGTAAGTTCGATTCTCATTCGTGGAAAAGAAATATTTAATATTATTTATTAAGTCATTTTAGCATTCAACACACATGCCTCCAGAATTCGGCGAAAATGGGAAATGGAAGAATCGTAATTGGAACGTAGTGTCTAACCACTAGGTATCTAGATTCCCTCTGACTACCTTGCTAAGCGGGATACAGCGTGAAGCTATAAAACAGTGTAATCTGTAGCCCTATATAAAAACTAAATTAACTACACACAAAGCGAGTAAATACGCTATCTTTGTAAAAAATTAGAGCACAGTAGTTCTCCCACAGCCTCAGGTGCAGATCGCGCTCGGTCATTAATCTTTCCCTGTTATCCCCAGTACGCTGCATATGGGTACATTTGGTCAGCTTAGCTAAGTGTAGTATATCAATTACTGAAATTAGTTTCTATTTTGGGTATTTTTTATGTTATTATTTTTAAATGTTAGTTTTGGATTTTAAGGCTTTTTTAGATTAGATATGATACGTACTTAGAAATCTATGTATTTGTATTGACAGTAGTGTCTTAATGACAATTGAGAAGAAGAATAAAGGTGTTAATTATTATATAATTATTATAACATTTCACACACTTGGACTCTAATCTTATCATTTATTTCTTCACATACATTCAACATATTAACGTACAAGCTTTAAAACATATTTTCAAATGGAAGCGTTGAACCCAGAACGATCATCATAAAAGTGATACAGCATCTACTACATCAAAGGAGAAATGAGAAACGAGAAATCGCGAAAATTCCAAAAACCATTACAGAAAGCTCAATAAACATCCACTCTTATATTGTCGCTATTCCCAAACTATTTCAAGTAATAGCAGAGTTGGTGCAATACAATAACTCATAGCACCTGCAAAAGGTCTCAAGCCCCGGAATTTCTGAACCTCTCCCTGGTGAGTTCTAACAATTTTCAGTTACGATCTTTTTATTGTGACACCGAACAAATTTTCTTTTTCATAGTTAGATGTGGAAATATCGCGTGGACGTGATCTTTTGTTTCCAATGGTTGTTTTATCTTCATTTATTATGGGTTGCTCGAATTTTCTTTCTTTTTTACAGAAACACTTGGCAGACAGGTTGGTAGGCCTAGATTTTTTTTTAGAAGTGTCCCAGCAGTGGGCTAAAAGGCTGAGATAATAATGATAAGATGATGAGTATCTAGATATACAAATGTATAAAGATGATTATGTATATATTGTGCAAATATTTGTATTAAAGGTAGTGTTCACTTGGAATGTTAAGGCAACGGCTGTGGGTTCGAATCCAGCCATGGGAATGATTATACTTAAATTATGCTGATCCTCTCCTCTCTGGTAGACCAAGTGGGCTGGCTATGTTTTCCTCACCGAACACAAAACGTCTTGAAAATTGAGTAGAAACGAAATGCGACGAATCTTATCGCAAGGTTCCCTCCGTCTACAATACTATACGTGAAAAATTGATAAACATTGCCATATAAAGATATTGGTATATAACGTTATATATAACGTTTTAAGACTGCCTCAAGCATATAAACATTGTATTGTCAAATAACCTGTGCTCGCTGGGAATTATTAATTTAACGCGTTAAATGAATATGCAAAGAATTAATACCGACATGAAAACTTTACACAGGTTTTTTTTATATACTGCGCTTTTCACAAAGCGATTCAATATTTACAAACACAATTTTAAATTGTTCTTTAAAATCCATTCTCGGTTTTGTGGAAAAAAATGCAATAGTAGTTGTGCCAGATATAGTATAGAAATAAGAACAGTTATTTAATTAGAAGCTTTCTGCTTTTGTTTAAGTATTGAGTTCTTTTTTTTATGAAAGTTGTACTGCTGGTCTATTTTATGGGTTTAATGGCACCTTGTTATATTTTTGTTAATTAACTAGCTGAAGGTAGTGCTGTAACATATGTTAAAGAAATGATTACTACTGTAAGTGATAAGCGATCGTTTTTATTAAAAGACAAAATGGCAATCTATGTCCAAAACCCAAGTATAGGTTCAATGCTTAATACTAGATTTCCTCTACTTACCCTGTATGTGAAATACAGCGTGAAGCTTAAAAAAGCTCTTATATTTTTATTAAACATTGCGTGGTATATGAAGCTACAACCACCGCTTATGAAATCTAATATCGTTTTACTTCATATGTTAAGTAGGCTATTTAGATGTTATTTATCTAAAAACTGATATTCTCATAAATATTTTATTCTTGGTATATCTTTAAAGTTAATATTCTCAAACGATCACAAGTGACTAGATCACATAGAAATATCAGTAGCGCAATTTCTATAGAAAAAACACTTAAACTGATAAAAGCCAGAAGAAATTCAACAGTTGCTTATTCTCTTATATACTAATGTAAAATAAAGATAATATTTTAAAATATAAACAAATACTTAAAATAAGCAAACCTAATGATTTTATAATCCTTCAAGCTAGATCCACTTGGCTTCTAACTAAATTAACCATTTGCAACAACCCGTTGACAGACGAGGGGGGCTAAGACTTGCATAGTAATTTGTCCTCGCAATCCCTAGACCCAGAGCAGGTGCACGCTTGACGAATCGTTTGTTTTATCTTGGTTTCGCAAGTTTTTTGCTAAACTTACATTTTCCTACAGCAGAAAAGCTAAACGTCAGTGTCAGCTTGGAACAAATTTATTGTACAAATTAATTCTAGTGCTTAGTTGGCTATGTCCTTTTATTTTGGGACTTAGTCTTGTTTATGTGTAAGGGATTTTGTATGGGATGGGAATTATTTTGATTTATATATAAAATATATGTATTGTGTGCATATCATTATGTTTTCGTTCACTGCGAACATAGTTAACTTACAGCGATCGATACTTTTCTTTTAGATATAAAACTATCTCAGGTCAAAAAAATAAAATAATTTATTGTACCCATTCGAACAACTAAGGATTGAACCCATAACCATCGTGTTTGCAGTCAATCATCGTCCCTAGTTAAAGAAATTGTTATACCATCTAAATAGATATATCGTGATTTATAGGCAGGACGCATGTCTATTTCAGTATCGAGTATTGAATCCAAAAAAAGTCATTGGACAGCAAGCTCTACTATTTGTAGAAATGTTTGTTTTGTATCTATGTACATATGTACCTATGTGAAACATTTTATGTTTCCACTGTATGCAATATTTCATAGCTCACATAAAATCTAGACTAAAATCTAGGATCGAAATGCAAAATATTACGTACTATCTTATTTCACTTTTCATTGGAAACAAACGTGAATACCACTTTTAGTTTTTTTATATAGCTACGTACACAAATATGTTTTTGTTTGATTTGACGAGTTTCTTGACTTCGATTTTTAGAAACAGACTATTAAAAAACAGTACATAAGTTAACAATTACGTGTAATTTTGGGAGACAATATAAAAAATAATTAAAATACTAAAATACTAAGCTGCTCAGTCTATTAAGATAAAGCTCGGCATCAGGTTACACCACCCAATACGTTATACTCAATATGGGACAAAGCAAAAAAACATAGTGATTTGTCACTTATTTTTCTCTACATATTGAACATATAGTTAAACCCAGAAATTAGAAATTTAAAATAAGGCTCCAACACATCATATTCTCTTTTTTATTCTAATTATAAATAACAAGCACTAGGAGCTATCCTCTATAATGCAAGCTACCTCGTACCTACTGAGCCCGCGTTAATCTTTAAAAGGAACGTGGTTATATGAAGGCTATATTTAGAAATGCCTGGTTCGTACTTTCGATCTAATGATATAAGGAATGTTGAATCTATACTTTATTCAAGATATTAGATTTGTTCAAAATTGGATACCACTATTATTACTAAGTACAGTTATAGTTAGTGATAAATCACTCTGCTATATCAAAGTGGACACTCACTGCGATATGTGACAAGTATTATTTTTCCATTTTAATAATATTTACATTTATTTATAAAGTATCCATAAAAATAACAACTATAAAAAATAAATACTATCGTGTATGCTTTTGTTTTCTGAAAAGAAAAACGTTACAACGTAGTAAAGGAAGCTTCAATAATAAATAAATATAGCAAAATCATTGCACAATTTCTTGCACAATATTAACAAGAATTTACTACAACTTCATTACTATATATTGTACAAGTATTGGGAATACTATTTAAAATATTGTGAAATCAGGTAGGGTATCGTTATTTCCCTAGCCGATAAGCATCTATAGAATCTAGGTAAGCCATTTCCTGGCGCAGGCGAGTTACGAATAACTAAGGTGGAATGTTAGAGGTTTAACATAGAATTTTAATTTTAAACCATACTTGGGATTAGTTTTTTTAAATATATTTTTATAATTTTTTTCTCTAAAATATAGAAAGAGACTTCGATAAGAATAATAAACAATATTTGCAACTATAAAATTTATATTGAGTATTCGGAATTGACACGCTTTTTATTTTTAAAACTATCAATATGTACTAATGTAAAGAAACTTGATTACAAATAACTTCGTTATTTTATTTATTTATTTATTTATTTACGATTGTCACATGAAAAATATGCAACATGCTTAAATGACGTTTCACTGCCTTGACTAAAAGCATCTCAAGCAGCAATTATATAAAATAGCATAGTAGTAAGTAATAGATTACATTCCTAATGCAAAATTGATGTTTTAATAAAAAAAAGTACTCGTGTTTATATATGGCGTAATTAAACACCGCACTTCGACCCACAACCGTTAACCGTCAGACACAGAAACATACACATTTTTAACTATTACAAAGGGTTCAAGATGTACTAATACTAACATAATAAAAGAAGAAATAATAAAAACATTTTACACGTTTAACTTAGATAAAACGTCATTTTTCTATTCTCACTATACAATTTATTGAGTGCAGTGGTTACTAAATCGCCTTTCAGCTATTGAGTGCATTTTCATAGCCGGAGTGGCCGCTCGGCCACTTGTTAAGGAAATGTATTGGTACGGAAATCATGAGAAAATCGTTATCTTCCATAGTTACGGGACGTTTTCAATATAAAATGATGGTAGAATTTCGTAAGTTACCTGATAGGTACCTATTTTGTGGGTTTATTCATTTTTAGTTTAGGTTCCTTTATCGTGTTATTTTATAGCCTACGGGTAACCTAATTGATTAGCCATTAGGCTGTCCTTGTAAGGTCAATTATAAAATCCACGAGAAGGCTCTAAATGTTAAAACAATTATAAATCTACTGGATTTTTATTAAAACGGCCAGGCAATAAAGTTAGTTAAATATCAACTTAATTTACACTTTAATTCTTGTTATAACTAGCGAAAGCGAGTTTAAAGCATTTACTATTAAAAATACTTATAGATTTTTTGCTTACAACATTTAAATCGAGCTAACATCAGGAACTAATAGTTCAAAGAGAAAAATATTTTTGTATGGAATATGTCTGTTTATCGTATCGATGTAAGCCACCGGGACTGCAGTCAGAGTTACCTTGGCCATTTAGAATGTGTCATGTATCATACACAACCCTTACTTATTTCTATTTAGTTTAGCAAGGCCGCAGTCAAAATCTAGTAGTTATTTTAGAAACAAAAAACCATAAGCAGATATTAACAACTCCAAAACTGCTGTAAATAATAAGAAACTGTTTGAAATGTTAAAAACGAACGCATACTCAATTATACAAAAAGCAAATAAAAGTTGAAGTTTAGAGCGCTAAAGAGATCTCCAGCCACTTTTACACACTTAAATTCACGTAATTACTTTAAAATTACACCTGAGCCGAAACGAGTTGAACTCATTTGCTAAGAACCCTAATGAGATTTGATGGAATGAAAAAAAGGGCAATTGCACGTGTTGGGCTAAGATTTTGTGTAAATTCTTTGAAATTTCTTGATATGAACCATAAAAAGATTTTTTGTAGGTTTCTTTTCTAAGTTGCTTTATTTACTATACTATACTTTACTGAAATCAATGGGGAATGATGTGACTTATCCCTAGTTTCTCTCCTGCTATGCAAGAAGTGTGAAACAATTTTCTCAAAATAGTAAAGTTGCCAGTCAGTTGACTATCGTCGCGCCCGAGGCATGTTGTACATACATACATGAATAAACGTGATGGTTAAGTATTCGAATACCACTAAGGGAACATTTATACCATGTAGCTTTCCTGTTTCGCCATAACAGTAACTTTTTCTGCTCTTCTGCTTACATAAGACTAATACTTATTTAAAGTGAAATAACACTTTCAAAGTAAAAAATATATAAGACTACCTCCGTTTACGATTAAATATATTTGACAACAAAAAATTCAGCAGTAGCTCATGTTAACAATGATTGTGGAATGATGTGCGATATTTCTTTTAATACAAAGAAAAATCTGAATATAAAACTCTAGAACAACACATTTATATTTGTTTTATATAGGTCCATCAATAACCTGGACCTAAAAACAAAGAAAACATACTAAAAGCCCCGATTTATACGCTATTCTTTTATTTGTATTCCCAAAGATTTAGATAAAACTAAATAATAATAAATGTATGGACCAATTCAATCTAGATGGCATCGTGTGTACATTTCATGGAGATTGCTTCGGTATGTGAAGCGTGAAAATGGTTGAAACGAAGACTTCTTTTTACTAGACTATAGCCCCCGGTTTTGTCTTTTTTCTAATGTTCAATACATTTACATATATATTTCTTTTGTGTCAAAATGTAACTGTATAGTCTAGCACGTATAGTTCTCAATCATGGTACAGATATAAAAGGTGTGGACTCGCATTTAATTACATAAGTCATTCTGAAATCATTATTTTTGTAATAAGATTTATTAAGAGTAAAGTTGAAAAGAATTAAGTCTCATACATACGCTTAATTTTTTATAGCAACACCGTGGACGTTGCACGCAAATTGTATTTTTTATTATTTTATGTCTTAACAAAAAGCTAAATGCAAAGACATTTTCTCCTCTCATCTTAAAAAACGCACTTCTTTGAATGCAAAAAAATATATCAGATTTATTTAAGCCTCTCTCTCGCATATAGCACGATCAGAAAAAGTGTGAAGGCCCAGAAGAGAACCTACTGTAGGTACATCCTCTACAAAATACATGTATGTATACACATACAATAAGACACATAAAATAATATATAAATAAAATAGTCTATACGCCTGTTACTAAGGCGTTTGTCCCATAAACTGATGTCTGTGATTAGCAGTGACAAGAGGAACGACAGCACACCTGGCGCTATGTTTACGGCGACGACCTAAGGAACGCTCGTTCAGCTTTATTGTAAACGTAACAGTAAAAATTGCGTTTAAGTCTTTTATCCGTAAGGTCTTTTAGGAATTGCTATAGGTTTTGTTTTAGTAGAATGTGTCTTTATATATTTTTTCTATACATATGTATATTTCGCAAGTTAAAAGCCTTTAAATTTGTGTAGTTAAATCAAACATATGCAAAATAAATCAGTTTTACGCTATATCCCGCGCAGCAGGGAAGGTAGAGGGAACCTAATGGTAAGTGGCGCGGAGTGTCCGTTACCCATTTTCAGCCTAATATTAATATATGTGTACAGGTGTACCTACACAAAATTTACGCTCTCAGTAAACAATATTACTAAATGCATTTGTAAAATTTTTGAAGTGCCATTATAATCCTTTTAGAGCAGGACTTTAAACGGTTTTTTAAAACAGGATTTTAAGAACAATGAAATAAAAAAAATCCAGTCATCGTTACAGTCAGTCATAAAATATTCAACAGAGCTTCCCCGATGAATTTATAACTACTTTTTTCTTGCGGCTCCGGTCCAAATTCTTGATATTTTTTATGTAAACAGTACTCGCCTTCCTTTTAGTCGCAGTTGGAGTTTTGAAATACTATTAACACTTTACTGTGAAAATTTATACGTTGTGTTTGTTACTTAATGATGCGAAAGTGATTCGAATGATTTTTGAGTAAATTTTCAAAAAGGATTTAGTTATGAATGAACATTTATTTTTAAAATCGAATACATTTTATCGAATGTTAAATGTATGTAAAATATTTATTATGTATAATTTATCTACAAAACAAGATTAATTAAGATTCCTATTATTCTTGCATCCATAGTAGATCCATAGTATTTCTAGAAGAACTGTCTAAGTTCTCCTCCCAAGGAACCAATATGCCAAAATTCACGATTGTCCGCCACGTGGTTCTGGTTGTGAACTCAGTAACTGAACTGTATAGATGGTGTCTACTTTTATATATCATAATATTAAACTATTATTTATTTTATTAGTAAAGAGAGTATAATAAAGATTATATGAACGGAAAAACACGTTTCGTTCGTATTATAATGTCACAAACAATTGATGTGTCAAGCGACGATCAATGAGAGCAGTGAGCCGTGATAGCGTACACAGACAGACCTTTTGAATACAAATATTAGTTTTTAATATATTATTTTATTTATTTATCGCGGACCATGCTGTATATATTATTGAGGCAACGTGGCGTAGTAGTACTTTATTGTAAACGCGACGGTTGTGGGTTCAATCTCACTCGAGAGAATAAATTATTACAAAACGCGACATTGAGTATTCACTCAACACGCAATGTCTTAAAAAAAGGAGGATTTCTTTAACAAAAACTAAGATATTAGCGAAAATTCAATATCTCTTTTTTCGACCAATCTATAGATATAACATAACATTATCGCGCTATCTTTACAAAACGGGAAATACGTAAACATTTTCATGTTGGTACAAAACTTGCTCCAAATGCCGATAGACCTCATAAACAATTTATATTTTGGTATATACCATATGTACACACGAAGTGTCTCCACTTCTGGCAGATTACTTTTAAGTTTTCAAGCATTTCTTTCGAGGTGAACTTATAAAAATGGCCGATTATTCACTAAGTTAACAATCAAACAGCGTAGAACGCCGAAATTTGGTGTAACACTGCATACCATGTGAAGTTTACCGTACGATTTTTTATCTTTAAGTCCACACAATCAAAGATGCGGGCGACGACTAGTTTAATACGACATTTTAAATAACTTTCTCACAAATGGTAAAATATAAAGAAAAGTGACGACATACAAATAACAATGATGGCATTGCACCTGGTGCTCTGTTTACGATCCGCTCCCCACTGTACTTAGAGTTTATTGTTAGCGTTACAACAAAAACCATCCATTACGCTTTTCAGTTTATATCTATATGTTATGCTAAAATTTGGTAATACCAGCCGTGACGCAGCGGTACGAAGTGTGACTGTAAACCGACTGGTTGTGGGTTCGATCCCCACTCGAGGAGATGAAATATTTACTTAAATTTATATTTCCATTTCTTCGCTCTGGTGTTGAGGCAAATCGCGGCGTTGAGTTCTGCCACTCAACACGGCGAATCCAGTATTCGGCAGGAAGTGGTGAACGGAGTGCCTGAACAGTAGGTTCCCTCTGCCTACCTTGCTATGTGCGGGATATTAGTAATAATATTACTCGGTATTCAGGCCGTCGTGATGCAGCGGCACAGCATCTGACTGTAAACGCGACGGTTGTGGGGTCAGTTTCTACTCAGAGGAATGAGTTATTTCATCATTTCCTTTCTCTGGTTACAAAATAAAGCGCGATAAAAGTGGGGAAGGGAATGTCTTAACACTGAAGATAAAACATGGAACTAAAACTAAAAAAAAATATATTTTTAACTTGTCGGTGTCTAGCACATCGCAGGGTATAGAGAGCGAATCTGGGAACCCTGTGTTAACACTCTCCGTTCCCCACTTTTGCACGCCTTGTTCTATTTGACCGCTAATAGATAAACAAACCGAATTTACCGAGTACTTGAAAAGCCAATCCCACTGTATACGAATATATGTAGGTAGAAAGAAAATGAATCCAAATACTGCACATTCAATATTTTCCACTCACAGCCATGGCATAAAGTTCCACGACGAGATATTACGCAGATAAAAACTAGAATTTATGCCTCTGCATCACACTTAACCGTTGTTCCACTAAAATTTAGAAAAGCTAGACGAGGAAAGGTATTTCGAGACCGGTCTTGTCTAAATTTCGTGTTATATAGAGACGCATATGAATATGACGCATGAAAATATGTTCTAAATTAACAATATTAGATACATAACATTATACGTATGTTTACAGAGGCAGTAATAATGAAATTATTAATATAGTTGAAAGTTGTATTTTTGTGTTTATTTAAAATAAGTTTCGTGCTGTGAGTAGTTAGTACTTGTGCAATAAAAGTACACATTTATAATATAATTTTAAAATAAAATTAGATATTGAATCAACTAAATTTTTTTTATATTAGATGCTACTTTCAAAAAATATACTTTAAAAACTATTCCATAAACTCCATCTAACCACAAACTATCAAATTACCACTAAAGTAAATCTTCAAAACTTATAAATCACCCTACACTGATACAAAGTATACATAGTTTACCTAATATTTAGTTTAGCATAAACCAACAAACTCAATATAAAATATACGAAAAAGATTTATTGCATCAACACATTTCTATGCCAACACGAGGATAGCTCATTTAAATATGTATAAAGCTATAAACAACCTGTATTATTTTCTGGGTCCGTAACTTCGAGGATATTACACATTCGCTGATCTAAGATATTGTATTCTTATTTTTTTTTTGTTTTTATTTTTCTCTGTCGGGTACAGCTGAAGGATCCTAATTCGATACGCTCGTTTGAGTAATATTTTTAGAGGAATAGGAGTTTTTATATATGAAAAATTGTGTGAACGATGTTTGAATCGATCTTTATGAAAGCTAAATAGGAAATTTATTTGGAAATGGCTTTTCTTTAGCTTTGTCTCTCAAAAGAGTCAAGATACATCATCTACCTATTACCGCATCAATTCGAGTCGCGGAATTCAACACCGAGTTTTGTCTTGCCAGTACGGGGATTGCATGATGGGAGATGCATTGCCGTCGTGACTGATTATTATTTTCATTTCATCGCAATGGTAAAAGTGCGACAATGAGTTATGCCAACAGCAACGGCAACTAAGTGCCTTAACACAAGGTTCCCTCTGCCTACCCTGTAATATGCGGAATACAGCGTAAATGCGTCTCATTAGAAAAAAAAAAACAGAAATAAAAACAATTATACACACAATATGTCAAGTACATTCTGCTAGATATACAAAGGCAGCATTCACTATTTGCTTTCATTAAATATGCTTCAACGACTTTATGATGAGGCATGTCATGTCATTTCATTACAGGCAAAGCCAATATGTGTGTTTGTCCATC
Organism: Heliconius sara; assembly: GCA_917862395.2. Lineage (NCBI taxonomy): Eukaryota > Metazoa > Arthropoda > Insecta > Lepidoptera > Nymphalidae > Heliconius > Heliconius sara. The sequence continues at coordinate 17,374,868 of OU860797.2, read as the reverse complement.
TTTGAAAAAACAAGTTTTTGTTTGCCACGAGCCGGTGGTAAACAAGCAAAATTGCTTTCTGTTAACCAAGATGGCCGATTGTATTACCTATATTAATATTTAAAATGTAAATGTTATTGTTATATTGAATTTCAATTTATAATATAACACTGTCTATGGTGTCTAGAGGCCAGTCGTGGCACAAAGTGTGACTGTAAACCAACTGGTTGTGGGTTCGATCCCCACTCGAGGAGATGAAATATTTACTTAAATTTATATTTCCATTTCTTCGCTCTGGTGTCGAGGCAAAAGCGCGGCGTTGAGTTCTGCCACTTAACACGCAATGCCTCCGAAATTCGGCAGAAAGCGGGGAACGGAGTGTCTTTCACTACGTTCCCTCTGCCTACCCTGCAGTGTGCGGGATACAGCGTGAAGCTGATTTAATATGGTAATTAATAACCCCAAAAAATAACAATCTGCATCAGCAAAACATCAAGGGTCAAGTTATAACATAAATATATGAAATCTTAAATCTTAGCCAGATAAAATCGCCCTTGTAAGATAGCAATCGTATCTTCAATTTGTCGGAGCGGTACACGCGCAATAACCGTTCGTATGCAAATGCAATACAAGTTTTAATCGTTCCGAACCGAACCTCGAGGCATACTTTCAGATGGTCTAACAAAATTTTACATTGGTTTCGGGTTTTTTGTTAAAATTATGATTATATTTCTTTTTTTTTTTTTTTAAAAAGCAGTATCACGCTTTATAGCAATTTAGGTAGAGGGAACCTTTTTAAAACACATATTCCCACTTTCTGTTTAATTTTTGGAAACGTGGAGCGGAACGCAATGCTTTGTTTATCAGAAAGGGGAAAAATAATTTAAATATTATCACTCCCCCGAATGAGGATTGAACCCAAAACCGTTACTTTTACAATCAGACGCTACTTGACTGCACAACAATCTCGTTTTTTATTACTTTTGACTTCTGCCCACTGAGATATAAGATCGTAACTAATATATAAAACTCCTAAAAGCTAAAAAAAACAAATAAAGCAAAATTCTCAAAATCCTAATTACTTAATTTTCAGTTAAGTTTCGAACAGCAAATCACAAAAAACAGAAACAACAAAAGACAATTTGTTGCCAGCCATCTAAGAAATATGGGAATATAAAGTTCACTTTTTATTTATGCGAGAACATTTGTTTTGTAAATAGTCTTTTAAAATGCAAACTCGATTTAAGCTGTATTCACGAGGTTCCTTACTTCCAAATTTTAAATAATATAATATTATCTCCATGAACACTTTTCATACCTTTCATAATATAAAAAATTGTTTATGGCGGTGCAGTTTAAGAAAATTTGCATCAAGCAATTTAGTCGTATCTATATTTCTTTTTCACAAGGACACTTAAATGGAAACGAATTAAACAACTAAAAAGATTGAGATCTTTATGTTTATCGTTATCATTTCTTGTTTGTGGTGCTATAAAAAATAAGATTTTTAATATTATCCTTAATAAAGATTTTTTTAATTTAACTCAATTTCTTAAGTTAAAGGGATGAGACCCCATCGTGATGGAATATGCAAATATATTACTTAAGTAGTTGTGACTTAAAATATCACTCGAGGAATGTTTGTATTATATAGCGGCGGTATTTTTTGATGGTTCTGTATTATTTAATACTTACTTAGAAAACGTATAAAAGATTCGAACGTTGTGGGCTATCTGTATACCATTAAGATCTTTTTTACATTTCCTGGTAAAATATTCAGCATAAGCAATCAATCCCTTATCAAGTACTAAAAATTTGCCTAAAAATTTCACATTTTCTGTTAAATCAATAGATGAATTATCACACAAAATATTAAAATTTGGAATTAGTCTCTTTTTTATAAACACTACCGCTTGACATTTAGCTACAGATAAAGCCAGGCCATCATCGGAGAGCCAATGGTTAAGATAGTGCAAGGCAGTATTTAAACGATAAGTTGTGTCTTGCACAGAATTTGAGGTATAAATGAGGACGATCTCATCAGCATACTGAAGGATGTTACAAAATTATTTACAGAAATGATGAGTGTAAATATTATACAATAGTGAACTTAAGAGTTGAGCCTTGAGACAGACCTTTCCAGACAAGTCTAGGAGGTATAGTAAGAAGCGGATGCTTTACAGATCTACCGTTCTACCGGTCAGCAAATCACATATGTATGTATAATGGAATAAAATTAATTAAAGATGAAAATATTGGAAATAACCAATTTCGAGCTTACCAAACGCTCGTAAATATAACTTAACCACAACATATATTCAGAGCAAAATACTTTAACAATTATAATATAACGTGAAACAGCTCTCATTTAACTTTAAAAACTTAAAATTTGTGAAACTCAAGCCCATTAGAAACCAGGTCAACACCCACAACTCACTTAACTTACAATGGATTAAATACTTAGTACCTGCGCTAAATTAAAAAAAGTTATGCCTAATTTAAAAAGCTACATTGTCTATGGCAAAGAGCAAAAACACTCATCCCATTCACGTAACGTTGGTATAACGTAATGACAGCCCTAACACGACAATTCCATTCACACAGGGCTGTCACTCATTAGCATATGTACATAAAGAGTCGCTCATTGGCCGCCATGTTTGGATTGCAGACATTTTGTGACGCCATTTTTATTAATTAAAAACTCTGCGCTTTTTTTTGCAACATAATTGTTTTGAAAATGTTTGTACGGATTTTACGCGGCAATTTCTGGGCAAGTGTCATTTTAATCGTTTGTTTATTTGTTAAGGTTGAGCGAAATTAGGTTATCAAAATTTTTATTTAAAATTGCTTCAAATTTTGCATGTTCCACATACCGTAACGACTTGAACGTGCTCATGCAAAATATAATGCATAAATCAAACTTTTTTACTGCATTGTTCCATAGATATTAATATTATTTGCTTTATTTACATTTCAGAACTCTTCATTTTAAGTACTTTAAATGTGATGCAGTGTATATAATACATATAAACGCCAAAATTAAAGAAATATATATATATATATATATATATATATATATATATATATATATATATATATATATATATATATATATATATATATATAGTTCAACAGTTTACGACATATGGACAGGCTTATGATGATAGTGAAAAGTTAACGAGGTGTGTATGTTGGTCTTAAAATGTAATTTTTTTTTAAATAAACAACGTGTAGTTTCAACCACTACGCAAACACAAGTTATCTAGAAACTAACCTTATCACAATATAAAAATAAAAGCGCAATGAAATGTAAATTTGACTAAATATAGTATTCCGATTTCGTCTTGTATCCGCAAGACCTAGTCGAGAAAGCTTCTCGAGTAAATAAAAATACGAATATATTGAACACCCGAGGGATGGCCAATATCTCCTGGATTCGTGTCTGTGTACGTATGTAAATGCACCGTTTAGTTTATCGATGTCGGTATTTAGAACATCACTAGTTATAATTTTAAATAAGGTAGCTTATAGCATATTTAAATTTAAGGCTATAAAAGTTTTATGAATCATTTCCTCAGTCGTCCATAAGTTGACTTAAACATAAATATTTATTTAATTGATCAAAATATTGTAGTGGTTGAATATCTTCTATTTTTTCAACATATTTTTCGTGACACTATAAAAATAGTTCTAGAACAAAAATAAAAAATATTTATTAAAAACAGAAAATAAAGATAACTATAATTTCGTTAGTTCCAAACTAATAAATGATCACAAAGATCAATACTATAACACCAATTTTGTGCACCATCTAACAATTTCCTATCGATAAAAATGCTAATGCACATCTCTCGTTCAGGGAATGATTGGGTTGCCTCGAAACTCGTCTTGGGACTGTAAGTAGGTTCTACACAGTTTACCTAAATTCATGGCTTCTGTGACCAGGGGATAAGGTTCAAAATGGATGGGAACGCGTCTTTGTGGCCACACCTAAAGCACAATGCTTTTCCTCTTGACTTTATCTCAAATTTCGGATTTGAAACGCTAAATTTTTAGAATTCACATTTACACTTACTCTAAATGGAGTTTGTTTAAATTTATTATGCAAAAGTACTGTGCGTTTGTTTAATTTTAACTTTAAATTAAAATTTTGAAGGTAAAACTATTGGATCTCTCTTACAAATATTTTCACGGGACATTATACTGATGTGATTAATAGATCAACGTATATATTGCAGGTTGAATGTTCTCTCATATTTGTTTTTTAGTCAAAATGATATCTTGTATCAAACTTCAGCATTAGTACTGTAAATTATGTAAAAATCTAAAAAATCTATAAATTAAAGGCTCTACTAAATTTTGACTAAAATATCACCAATCCAAACACCAACATTTTCAGTGTTACATATCTTTACAATCGTGATACATAGCTGTAAACAAGCAGGGTGGTCCTGCGATCCGCAACTAAGCCAGGATTACGCGATAAGGCGGATTCAAACTTATGATAATTTGCTCCCTTTTTACCCGGAATCTACAAGTATACATATAACTTTCATTATACATAGGTAAGTATGAAAATACAATTATTCAGTGATACAATTAAACAATTTCGTATTATGACTCTTGTATAAGATATTTTAAAAAAATACCACATAGTAAAAAACAGAGGCCATCGCAGCGCAGTGCCACACTGTATAACTAAAAGCGCTACAGTTGTAGGTCATTTTTCCGGGGGAAAATGTTAAGTTCCTCATTGTAGTACTATACAAATTACGAAATATTGATTTTAAAGTAAATTTTGAAAAACATTTTGTGTAAAATAATTCGAATATAATCATTACATCGATGTGCAAATCAAAAGTAATCAACCAAATGTACAACAACGTGGTCCAAAACATAAGCATTTATTATGAAACACCTATTTAAAACGATATGGTTTTCAATGCAGGTAATAGAAGTTTTGTTTTCGCGAAACGATTTCTATAGCACTTAAGCCACTGATATATAGCGTAAGTTCTGGGATAAGCACATCCCTTTATTGCTGTTATGCCTGTTTTTGTAGGAACTTCTGAAATTATGTGGCGAGAATCAGTGTTTCTGATATCGGGCTGGATAAATTAAGGTTCTTTTACAATCATTTTCAAAATTAAAACATTTAACGTGCGCTCAACGTGCTTCCCACCAATTCAAAAGCTAAGATGTTTTTCCCTCATGCCAATTTTTTTCTTTTTATTACAAGTAAACAGTCAAAATAGTGAATAAACCGTCGAAATGGCGAAAAACATAATATTACTGTTTCTATAAATTATATCATAATCAATATTATTACTTCAATACATCAAGAAGTGTGGTGTTATTACGAAATCCTAAACAGAAGCACAACAAAGCAAGTACCAATATTTATTGTTATCTATCTGGAATTCTGATCAAAATGGCTTGTCATAGATTTCGGTCAATCGTATGTATATCCCTCGAAGGCGAGGATTACTTTAATACTTTAGGGATTATTCGGAACACAAAGACGGTTGAACGGGTATGACTGATAGATACCGTTAGTGACATTTACTACACTGTACTTGTATATAGATTATACACGAGTAATAAGAAATATTGTGGGTCTTGTAGGTGCAATAGTTTGAGAAACTATCCGTTAACATCGAGGTCGTGGGTTCATACTGTTTAGATCAAATGTTCGTCCGATAAGTATGCCTGACTATTTACCTTGTGCCTCTTAGTTAATTTATATATTAGTGAAATTTATTAGTTTTTGTTAATTTAGAACTCCTATAAGCTGAAGTTATGAAATCAAGATTAAGCCCTTTCAAACGTAAGTACTATACATATGTAATAGTATGTATACATTGTACAACGAAAACGTTATGTTTTATGTTATTTTCAAATGCCATCCTTATTTTGGCTTTTACCTACAAACAATTTTCATACATACTTACACAAAATATTCTTCCTTTTACCTTGTGAATTACTTACAAAGCCCAATACATAGTAGCCCTATATATTTAAATAACAAAAGGTATATCCCAAACAAAAGCTATTTTAGAATTTTCGCTTCAGCTAATTTTCTTTGATTCTAACGTTCACCCTTGACCTATCATTTGTTATTATTAACCATAACTACCACACGAAAGTAGAATGTTGCAACCGAAATCCAGAGTTATGTAAATTACAATGTTATAGCTATCGCTATAAGGTGCAATTTTCTTTAAAAAAAATAAGTTATTAGCCGTTTTGGAGGTAGTTGTATGTTGCTGGTCTAATTTAATGCTAACAAAATGTTAGGATTGCGTGTTACAAGCTACTTTTGTTTTGCATATATTACCAATTGGTATGCATAATGTTATAAGTTTAACTCGAAATATTTCTGATATTGCAAATCAAGTTTGATAACTCACAATCAAGTTTCATTATTATAGCTTGTGTTTGTATTTTGTATGTCGTTTGTCATATGTAGTGAATATATTGTTGGTCTTTTTATATTCGTATCAGTTTGTTCGCGCTACCAGCAAAAATATTTTACGAGTGTAATCTTTAGAAAATTATAGACCTACTTTAATAATGTTATAATACTTGTTTGTGATTATGATGAGGAAAAGTATTCAAATCAGCTTCACGCTGTATCCCGCACTTAGCTGGGTAGGCAGAGGGAACGTAGTGTTAAGACACTACGCTACTCATTTGCCACCGAGTTCTGGAGACATTGCGTGTTGAGTGGCAAATCTCAATGCCGTGCTTTACTAATCTAATATTTTTTAAATTTAATCAAAAAATATTTTAACTTCGTAAATATATATAATATATATAATATTGTTTTCATTGACATCATCAAAAATAGTTTTCATCCGTATTAAGAAGGAAAGTTAAATAAGTGAAGAATGCTGTACTAAAATAGATTCTCTTGATGCTATTTTAAATATGTACCAGAAGATATTTGATCTACTATTCTATTTGGAATTGATGGAGGTCTAGAAATTGAAAAATATTAATTTGAACGAGATTGTTCGAGTAAGTACGTAAGTTGTGGTACAAAGAACGAGGTTTTTAGTTAGGTGTTGAGTCGCTTCAGTAAAATTGAGTAATACTTCCATAGAAGTAATGTAATGATCATAATCATTAGAGTATTCAAGCCATTATGTCACAGTAAAACGTCGGATTGTAAGCGCAATGGTTGTCAGTTCTATCTCCAATCGGAGCAATTAATTATTTTTGTCACTTAATACGCAATGTGTTCCATCTTTCTGTAAGGCAAAAAGCTAAGAACAGAGTGATGTCAGAAGGTTCTCGCTGCTTACACTACTATGCGAAAAAAAATATGAAGCTCCTTAGTCAATCTTAGTAAATCACAGTATAGCTCAATATGTAGAATAAATTACAATATTATTTTGAAAAATATAATTAATTGACGTTTTATTGATAATATTATCAAATCAGCAGCAAGTCTTGACAAATTGATAGAGAGAGGGCTCAGAAAGGCAATTTGATACAAGAACTAACTTTAATTATAAATTTTGTGGATAGAATTACTTGTGAAGACAACAAATGAAATGTATTTAATTGATAAAGTTTATACGCAGATCGTGTTTTAGATTGAAAAGCTTTGAATATAAAATGACAGTGATATCAATCTGATCAGTCAGGAAAGAAATAGTGTCCAATTTTCATTGTTTGACAAAATTTAGGCCATCGTGGGCCAATGAGAGCGTTTGACGGTAAACAATGGTTGTGGGTTCGATTTTCACTGGAGGGAATAGACTATTTTCATATGTCCCCTCTAGTAAGCAAAGAAGGGATATCGAGTTTACCATTCAACACTCTATTTAATCAGTAAAAAATAAAATCAAGATAGGAATTAGTAAATACTAATTTACATGGCTAAAATTGTACCAGTTTAATATTTAAATTGAAAATAACGTTAAAAGAAAAAAAACTGGTCACGTGCGAGCCGGGTTCTCTTACAAACAAACTCAAGTTCGCGAGTGTATTGCACTCATTTTCTAAGATATATAACTATCAACAAATATAACTTTGTATTGAAATCTCTTAGTGTCAAATTCATTCAATTCGTGATTGAATATAGTTTTTATTTTAAATGCAGCAAAAAAGATGCATAGACGCTCGTATATTTTGATTGACTTAAAACTAGATTTTTTCGAGATAAATCGTTGACCTGAATGTTTAATATTAATTTCAGGTATATGATATGATATCTCAACGCAATCACGGAATAATTGGTTTTGACAGATGAGCAGCCAACAAAGAGATCCTATAAGGATTAGTATTCTCCTTTTCGTAAATATAGAATAGAATAAAAAAATCTTAAATCTTACAATAATTTTATTATAATTAGGCAATGCTAGACTAAAACAGTTAACGAATTTTCAAAGCGATCAAACTTTATGGAACTGAAAATTTCTTGAGAAGAAGAAACATTTCTCTGCCTTATAACTTTAGAAGATATTTTTAAGATTATTACTTAGATAAATTGGGTGGTGCAGTAGCGTGTATAAACATGATTGTTGTAGGTTCTATCACCACCCAGAGAAATAATAAAATTTTCTATTTCTAGTTCTGGTAAGACAAATCGGCATTTTGTGCTTTATCACTTAACATGGGGCTATCGTGTGGTGCAGGGGCACAAGCGTGCGACTGTCAACGGGACGGTTATGGGTTGGATTCCTACTTGCGGGAATAAAATAATAATGAATTTATTTCCTGGCTCTGGTAACGAGGCAAAATATAGCATTGAGTTCCGCCAGTCAACACGCAATGCCTTAAGAATTCGACGAAAAGGGGAAGTGGAGTGACTTAATCCAAAGTTCTTAAGTTCGTCCAGCCCACCTTGCTAAGTGCGGGATACAGCGTAAATCCAAAAAGCCTTTCTTGGTTCTGTCACAAACTTAGACGAATGCGGAAAACGGAGTCAACAGTAGGTTTCCTCTGCCTAATCTGATAAAAAATGTGGAATATTGACAATGCTGTAAATGCACGTCAAGGTTCTGTGACTTTACTAAAGAGATAGTTGAAACCAGTTCTATTAGGCATAAATTGGACTTGAAAGTTATTTACTAAAAGTATAGTGTAGTGGTATTGGGTTCCGTTACTCTATTATATATATATTTCAAATAGTGATGTGCCAAATGCATAAAATTTATAATAAATTGTTTGACTTTTTCTTCCAAAGTTTAAATTTAAAAATCATATTCATAAAACTAATATTTTGCTATAAATATTAGAAGTTTTGATATAACACGTAATATTTTATACGAGAATTTAAATTTAAATTAAATTATATTGTGTAGCCAAAGTTAGGGGGAAGGCCTCAACGTCACCACTGACATTTCAGAACTAATTTACTTTCATAAATTGTCCTTATAAATCTTTTAAATTAAAGTATATTACATTAAATTATTAAATAATAACGAAAAAAAGTTTTAAAAAATTGTCACTAGTTCTGAATTCATATACACCTACCATTACTTCATGAAAACGAATTTAATGGTCGTGAAAGTTACCGAGTGAAAGGTATTGTTTTCTTTATAAAAATTATTTTTTATTTTAAATTATTTAGAAAATTGCATGTATGATATAAGAACGCAATGGTAGTTCTTTGCGTTTTGTAAGAAACATTAAAAATGCTACGCAATCTCGTCTGTCGTCAAATTCTAGTTCAATAAAACTCTTCCTTTACTGAGTGACTCACAAAACACGAACAGAGACGGCGTAGAACGTTGAAATTTGTCATGTAGGTTGCTTGGGTGAGTATAGGAGAGCAATAAGACTAAAAATAAAACAACTTTCATAGAGCCAGTATTAACATTATATGATGGTACAGCACCAGCAAAGCATGTGCAAGTAAAAATGTAATATTTACCTCAGTTGTGCATACAAATAAAGCAAAATTAAATTTATGATTGTAACGTTACTCCGACCACATGTACAATATGGGCAGTACAGTGCCGCGAATAATATATTTATATGAGTTAAAAATACAAGACGGACGTATCGCAGTTGTGATACTGTTTTATTGGATAAACTGTTATGATATATGTAGATATTGCATATATAAATATTTACAATATTTATATAGTAAATAACCGTTCTAGTAAAGATACTTTATTTGTGTTTGAAATTAACCGTTTTCGGTTACCGGAAGGGAGTTTTTATATTAAAATATAGCTTAAGAACTTGAATAGGTATAATCAGGTTTTGAGATCCTATAGGAGAGTAGGCAGAGAGAGCCCAATTCCATTCCGCTCCCTACTTTTAACTAAACTTCGGAAACTCCGTGTTGAGTGACGTAACTCAACATCACGCTCCATTACCACAGCGGAAAGTAACAATCTATTGTATATTTCATAGATATATTATCTAAACAGCAAGAACTCCATCTTTTACCTCCAGCGACATGACTTAAAGCCACACGTACATACATACATAAAATATATTGTAACTTATTGTATACGAACAAAGCTTTGCACTCAAGCTTGCACCAGGCAGAAGGCATACGTTACAACTAACTCGCCGTTTTGACCTCACCGAGACCTTACCGTTACAGTACATTTGAATCGATCCTTAATAAGCTATTTCTTACTTATCCAAAGTTGATATGATAGTCACGTTTTGATACCTGCAAAGAAAAATATTCATAATGTTATTATGGAAATTGTACCTTGGAAGTGGTTTTTTGATGTTTTGAATTACAAATCGTGACGTAGTGTTGTTATTTTGATATTGATAACTTGATAAAGCCAATTTAGTTCGATCTACCGTTACAGTACATTGCCAAATATGTATGTATTGCATTGTGCAAGTAATACGAACGTACTTTACGCGATAGTTGTGGGTTCTATAATTTTCAATTCACAATCCGACTCCATTCCATAAAATTTATGTAATTTTTTCACGCTTTGACACGCATAACAGGCCAGATGTAGAAAACATAGTACTTATCAGGACCCTGCTAAACACTTTCCACTTAATTCAAGATTTGTGTTGAATATCGGATTTAAACACCGAGGTTTGTTCGACCGGAGTAAAGAAATAAATATATTTTAAGTATAATAATTTTCCGGCCGGTCGTGGCGCAGCGGCACAAGGTGTGACTGTAAACCGACTGGTTGTGGGTTCGATCCCCACTCGAGGAGATGAAATATTTACTTAAATTTATATTTCCATTTCTTCGCTCTGGTGTCGAGGCAAAGCGCGGCGTTGAGTTCTGCCACTTAACACGCAATGCCTCCGGAATACGGCAGAAAGTGGGGAACGGAGTGTCTTTCACTACGTTCCCTCTGCCTACCCTGCAGTGTGCGGGATACAGCGTGAAGCTGAATAATTTTCCGGTCAGGTGTAGGGCACAAGCGTCCGATGGGAAACAGGTTGTGGGTTCGATTCTTACTCGAGAAAATGAAATGAAATATTTCACATCCATTCCGCCATTCAACATGCAATGCAAGTGTTAGAGAGGCGTGTCTTAATGGGAACGGAGTGTCATTATATTCCCAGGTTCCCTCTGTCTACCAAACAGACTTTAAAACTTTGCAGTTACAGTTAAACTCATGTAAATATTACCAACATAATAAAAAAAAACCATTTTAATTAATTTCTCCCTTAAAACAGAAATTTGTACAAGAACGGTTTATCAGTATACCATCAGTGCATAATTTCAGGTGCAACTCATTTATTTCTTAAGGAACCCAAAGCGGCGCTATATTTAACCAGATCGAGGAAGCGTCAGTATTTTAAGTACAAATATTTCCTCGAAGGGAATTTGTGACCATTATCATCGAATGCAGTCATACACGTTCCGCAATGACGACGTTTTAGATCGTTCACAAGCTTTTATAGCGTGTAATTTAAAGTTTTTATTTAATTTAATTAAGACCCGTCGTTGTGCAGTGGGCTAGTCTCTTACTAAATATAATTTTAAGTTCGAATTTTATTAACAAACCTTACATTTTTTAGATCATCAAATTTGTGGGCAAAGTAGATGTTACGTTTAGGTTTCGTCACTTACTCCCGAAGTCCATAGAAGAATTTTCTTCATCTTTTCCATTAGTTGTGCAAAATACAATAAGAGAACAAAATATTAAAAAAATATATTTGTTAAAATAAATTATATGACAGACATAAACACAAGAAACAGCTTCATGGCTAAGCACGAAAAACAGAGAAAAGTTAAGTTAGATTTAAGAAGAGAGGACACTCCATAGCCTCGAATTCGACACATTACGTGTCGAGTAGCGGATCTCAACGCCATATTGTATTTGCCAGAGTGGAGAAACGAAATCGAATCTGTATCGAACCCACAACCATCAATGGTGTTCCACTGTGCCATCAAGTTAGTAGATTTAAATTGCAAAACGTATAACTTAATCACTATTTACACTAATGTTTGCGACATACCTATATATAATTATCGACCATTTGTACCCTTTATAGGTTGGTAATCAAAACACTCAAACTTCCATATTAAACGGCCAAATTAAAAAGTTGTAAGTAATTAGAACCAATATTGACAAGGGTATGCATGTTTATTTTGTCCTCGTTTAAATAACTTTAAAACTGAATAATTATTTAGGTAGCCCTGTGGCATCGTATTATAGCATACGGCTGTCTTTGATGTAACGATGGCGGACAATAAAGGAATAAGTCAATATTATTTTATACTTTATGTATATTATATATTAGTAATATATATATATATATACTTAAGTTTTTTTTTACTATACAAAAGAAAGTATGTGAATTATTATTACTTTTTATTATTTATTTTTTACTAGCGATCCACCCCCCAAATTGAATATATAGAAATTATGTAAAAATCAGTTGTGACAAAAATCTCCAATCTATTTGTACTATCAATTTTCTGTAATAAAATGTAATATCAAATATATTTTAAGTTAAAAGTCAACGGCATAAATAATACACTTCGTTGTAGAGCATGTCTGCGTCTCCAGGGTCTAGGTTTTAGTTATTGTTTTACCAGTCCGCTATGATAAATCTACTTAGCATCCAGTCTTTTTTATTTTCATCTTATATTTATAAGATTTATTTAATTTATTTATTTATACTTAGCAGAAAAGAAGTGTTCGTTTTTCTTATATTTATTTGCTTAGCATCTTTTATATTAGATTTCTTCTAAAAAATATGTAAAATGACTACGAAAGCTGTATGTTTTTAACGAAAGCACTGGAAAAGTATACAATAAGTGCAGCGTACTCTACTGAGAAGAATTAAAACCTTTTACGATAGCGCGTAAGTAATGGCTGAAATAGTATAATTTGTTAATAAAAAAGAGGATAAATAAACGTATATAAAACAACATGGTCATTAAAAACTGAAGCGTGACATATTCGCATCGGTAATAACCCCATTGCACTATAATTAAATACATAAGGCCTTTAATCCTAAAAGAAATCCACCAGAATTCCAAATCGAGGGTCTTTTGAACAACTTCAAAGTTAAGTAACCCCTATGTATCGTAATATTAATATTATGTCATATTATACTCTAGCTCTTCAATAATAGGAGTCATTTTGGTAAAACACCTCCCACAATCTAAGAAACAAATGTTCAGAAGTTCAATTTAGACTGTATTTCCGGCAACACGAGTTACATTTTAAGTTAACAAATATTTAAATTTATTCATTGGACAATACAATCCAAAGTGAGCCCTAAATCTGTCACATTGAGTGTGAATTAAAACGGTCAGGCATCGCCAGGGGTGCCCAGGCCGCGATTTTTTCACCGCGTTTCGCTGAATGACGCCTGTATATTCTACTAGTTAAGTGACAGATGGATAAAGGCTACAAACTATTTATTGTGCCATTACAGTTTGGTTGCCAAATGCCGCTCAGTGCTTGGGGTTGACAGTTGAAAATTGCGCTCTTATCCAAACGAGTGTGCTTTGTACAGCAGATTATTATACCATTGTATAAATGTATCTATTTGGAAAGTTATCGAGAGGTTATTGTCGTTTTATACGTTACGTATTGACGTCCCATAAAACGGGACGAAAAGCAATTTGTTTTTATTGTCTCAACCCTGATATAAATTTCAATCTATTTATGATGGTTATAAATAAAAAATGTTTCTATTTCGATTGAGGATACAACTTTTGATCTGATTTTTGCATAAGTTGAAGCTTTTTATTGCGGGAAAGTGGGTCATCATTGAGACGTAAAGCTGCCAGATAATGTTCAGCATATTTGTAGCCGGCATAAAGTACCTACTTCTGATAGCCTCAAAGTTAAAAAATATGTGAACTCTTGATATGAATTTTATGTTATTCGATATTTTCTGAAAATACAATTCAAATGTTATGGTAGGCAATACATATGTCTTGCTTTTGAATAATGTTTTATTTTTTTTTGACATATTCTTGTTAAGTATCTAAACTAAGTAACCAAAACAGGTCAAGCCAGATTGTCACGTGACGGTCACCTTTAACATATAAGGAATCACAACTTTAAATTTCAATTACTTATATAAAATCTCAACATAGAATCTAATATTACTCAAACTATATTTTAAAGAGCTAAAATCAGATATCAATATTACAGGACCATATCAGCATTATAAAAATATGAATTGATTAAGAAAAATTTACACCCCACGAGACAATTGAGTCACCGCTAGCCCGAATTGACAGTCATGATAGTTAAGTGCTTACGGTGCCAATAAATTTTACACCATTTAATAAATGTCACCTCCCATGCGGGTATGGCGTCGTATTTCATGTATATTCACATATTATGAAGCACTTAATATGTAGAGACTTGAGATATTTCGAATAATAATCTCAACTGAGAATCGGTTTTAGTTATTGTCTATGGAATTGAATCAGGTATCACTTCAGACCTCAGATTACTTAGTTAGAAATTCAGTAAATTAGTATTTGAAATTTTGAAAATTTTACTGTCAATAGTTTAATGACCATAAAGAAGGAAAAGGAGTAAGCTAAAGACTTTACTAGGGTTCGATGACAATAAATAATTTATTTATTGTCAATATAGTCTAATAAGCGAAAAATGTAGTGTTTTTTGTAAGGCTAGTAACACAGCTGTTGTTTGAATATAGGATGAAATTATATTTATAATTAGTAGCCTGTATCTAGGAAACGGAGCGAATGGGTCACTAAGATTCTCCAGTCTCACTCAAATAAAATTAGAAAGCCGAACGATATAAAACAATTATTGTCATTATTGAATGAAATTGTATACAATGTTGTATGAACAGCGTCATAAAAACCAAAGCAATCGCCCCACTTAGAGCCTATTCAAATAATAGTCAGCAAATTTCCTTTTCACTGACACAGTCAATTTATTGTTCTGATAGAAATGTATTATAGAATCATTTTGATTTAGCATGTATCTATATATAGCATAGCAACGCAGGAAACACTGATAAAAAATATTATAGAAACAAGAAACATTGAGGCCAGTCTTAGCATCAGGTTCCCTCTGCCTACCCTGCTGTATGCGGGATACAGCGTGAAGCTATTTTTTTTATAAATTGCACCACATAAGAATCAACCTATAACATCCAAAGAATAAGTGAAAGCAATACCAAAACCTCTGCGCTACAAGGAATTTCAAACTTTAGCGCGAGGAAATAAGCGTGGTTAATACCAGTTATCACTTCCAAGAGGCTGAGCCACAAAGTCGTTACTATGCGATATTGACTGTCGTTAGTTTGTCTATGACAGTCGTTAGAATGTCCTGGCATTATTTCTGCATCATTTAAGGTCAGTCAATGCCGGTTTCGGGATGTTATTAATTGATATCAGTGTTGGTGTACATTTGTTAATATTTAGCAAATAAATTTTGAGTAGAATGATATTTTTTTTATTTTTTGTCTAAATTTTTTTTTTAAATGTATGAACTAAAACATATTAACATTTTGCTAATTTAATTATCGTAAAAAAGTGTTAAAAAAATCTTAATCTGTGTTTCATTAAATAAGTTATTATGTAAAGAGTTATAAATCATAACTATCGCCCTAGATATATACATAATTGAATGAAAAATTTCACAATTAAAAATATTCCAATCTAGAAAATGATTTAATATTTATAATTTACGATCCCCTCAAACCAGAAATTGAAGTTGCAAATGATGAATGAGGTATTTTGTAATAGCTACCAATAAATACTGATACTGCAGAGACAAATATCCAACTGTCAAATAACAAAACGTAAACATTAATTAGAGTGCGATGACAGCCATTCTCATCAGAAACAAGAAATGAAATCACGATATCTCTAGACCGTCTATTCATACGATTTGAAAACAAGTAGTGGTGTTATTCAAATTGCTGGCCTATAATAAATCAAACTACTCAAGGGTTAAATCAGATTTATGAGCCGCGTTCAGACAAATTCCGCTTTTGTGTGTTTTCTGGAGTATTAATGTGATGGCATTTAGGTAAATCTTATTAAAATGATAAGCGGTTTTTATTAAAATTTAAAGTAAAAGTATAATGCGTTATTTAAGGCAAATGAGAAACTTAGGTATAAGTCCCTCTATTCTCAACTTCATAAACATTGAATAGACCAACTAACTATTCAATGTTTTTGAAACATAACAATATTTTTTATCTAACCGAATTCCAAATAACATATTGTTATTAAAAGTACATATAAATCGAACTACAATTTAAAACCTCATACTACTAAAATAACAAATGAAAAATATAATAATATTTTATTCGTTATCAAGTACAGAATACTACATGCAAATTTTTAACAGTAAATATTCCAAAGGAGAAGCAAAAACGTCCTCACCTCGAGGGATGCGCCTGAAGATAATTATGACATTGTAAAAGAAGCGAGACTGAAGAACTTTAAATATATTGTAACATAATTATTTTGTTGCGAGTTTTTTATGGACTTTAATAAAAATACTATAAGTATTTTATATAATAAATAAAAATTTTAATGTAGTTTTCAAAAACCCAACGTCCTTTGTCTTGTGTCGCGTAATTGTTCTTCATTTATCTTTCTCCGACATTTTGACCCTTTGTTTTATGACTTTTTCATACGCAGCTCCGATGTAATCTTCAAGTGACGTTCTTTTTTGTGTCAAGAGATTTAAAAAGCTTATTCTGAACACATAGTAATGCTCATTTAAGGACTTTGAAATCAAATTAAAATCAAGTCATCGAAGTGGAAACGATAGACGCCAAATCTTACGGCCGTCTCCCTTCTGCGAACGTACAACCAATCAGGCGCACCGAACACCAAATGCATACAGATTATAACAAACTTATACTAGCTGTGTACATAGACTTTAATCAGTTGTGATAGAATTGATTTTAATTTGAATATAGCTGATTTTGTTTAGCGCGGCGGTTTACAAAGAATAAGCGTTTAGACTCGGCATTGTTCATTTTGATAAGAATCTAAATGTATTGACCGAAGAGAAAAGTGTACGGTTGAACGTTTTTGGGATATTTATGGGTTTCTTATTCACTGAGCATTAAAATGGTAATAATAGAATTAATGTCATTAGTTGGTATTCGACCTATGATACTTAGCTATTTTTGAATTTAGCGATACGCGTAGGCCGCGCAGGTCAAGAATTAATTTTTGTTTTATGTGTTTTAAAATCTGCATACAATGAACAATGCACCGGCCAATAACGATGGAAGCTGCATATTTTATTTTGAAAATGTAAATTGTTAATGTCCTTGTTACTGTCGTCATAGACGCGGTGAAAGAGGAAATTCAACAAAATCTTTGCTGCAATTTTTAACAGGATGAAGACAAAGAAAAATCTTACATGAAATTATTTTAAAAGTAAAGTCTATGCATTTTTTAGACCAAATAATTGAAGTTAAATTTTGAAAGTAATTCACAAAAAAAAAGATTATGTAATTTTGTTATGAAATTTTGGGAGAACATAAAAAAATACAAAATAAATAATGTAACGTATGCTTATTTAAAAAGTATTCGAACTATGTGTGATTTTAATAAACTTGGAGCGATACATGACTTTCATCTTTTCCAAATCCCTTCTGTTGCAATCCAGTCTATGCCATTCCATCCCTTGGGATTTTGCATTACGAGGGAGTGTAGTTAAGCGTAGGGGAAATAATTTCGTGCTTATATTTTTAATGTATCCAGACATCAATAGAAATATTACTATTTGGTCTATTGTTAAACAAAGTATTATTTGAGAAGGGTTGGACAGTGGACTGCACATCTACTGTGCAAAGTCGTATATGTTCATACATTATCTTTTAAAAGAATGACGAATGGGTTTGTAAATCATACATCAAAATGGGGTTTATATTTAGATACCATAAATAACAATACTGTGACTCTCAAAAAGTATAAACACAATATACCTCGTCTTTGAATTTGAGACTTTTGCAGAAAATTTAATGAAGTCTCCTGATTTTTGAATTTTACATTGAAACGGGCCTAGAAGCCTGCATGTTTTAACGGAGGGTCATAAAAGTCCTTTCCGGGCGCCATGTTTCAATTAACTACGCACGTGGATTCGTTCGAATCAGCTTCCGGTTTGTTATCGTGTAAATGCTTCGGTACCAAGTGATCGTTCGCAGTTATCGAATTCCCTAAAATTAGCTTTGGTTCGAAAATGGTATACATCATCTCTTTCGAAAACGTATTTGTTACAATATACATGAGTATAATTTAACATTCTTTCAAACATGAAGTGTTTTACACATTTTCAATAGATTTATAAGTTAGATTAATTTTTAATTCAAAATAAAGCAAGAAATTTAATTACAAGAGCTGCAATAACATCTGGCAGGATAACAAAACGACATACCCTTAAAAGCTTTTAAACAAAGTAGTTCTAACGAATGATGTTCGGCGAAAATTTATTTCATTTAAATCTACACAAATAGCAACTGCCTCTACAAGTCGACACCATCAATAAGCTCCTAAAGTACCTGAATTATAAAGTAAAATCTAAACAACTCGGTTATACTAAACTGAACTGAATCTTCTTGGAGATTATTACGTTAACAATGGATATGAGAACTTTGTTATATGCTTGAGATCCGTCAGTCGCTATCTCGTAATGTAATGCTAATGTAGAGATCAATCTACAATTCTGGAAGTCTAGACTTAGTGTCAGACAATCTGACTGATACAAATAAATCCTACTTGAAGTTCTCAGTGAGATGGGATTGCATTACAGCTAAGTAATCCTAATACATTTGGCTGTGATTTGAGTCGCATAGCAAATTAACCTATTTCGTGCTGGTCCTTGCAAATTAGGTATTGCACAAGCGAATATCGTCACTTTGCTAATTTGTTTACTTTCGCTAGCTTTCTTCTTTTAAATTGCTATATCAGCTTTTGTTTTCTTTTTAAAATAAAGTTTTTACTAAGAATCAAAATTTGCTTCACGCTTTATCAATAAAGCATATAGTGTAGAAAAAGAGGGAACCTAGTGATAAGACAATCCGTTCCCTACTTTCCGCTGAATTCTAAAGGCATTGCGTGTTGAGTGGTGCAACTCAACGCCGCGCTTTGCCTCGACACCAGAGCGAAGAAATGGAAATATAAATTGAAATAAATATTTAGTTTTTTTGAGTGGTAATCGAACCCATAACCAGTCGCTTTTACAGTCACACTTTGTGCCCCTGCACTGCGAATGGCCTCTTCTACTTTTACCAAGAAAAGGCTCCAATATTTCGATTACACATTACATTAATCTCAACAACAGAGGTACACCATAGAATTATATTTAGTATTTAGTACTATATAATTTGATAAACTTAAATACAATCTATATTGTTTGAATTACTGTTCACCGCTTCACACCTCTCAAACAAGAGGCCGTTGAACCCACAACCCCACAAGGGTGCTCGCTATTGTTCCAGCCTTTAATATTTGTAAGGTGTTAAAATTACAAAGCATCGTCTCTGAATGAAATTTACTTTACATTTGGTTTGATGTTACACTCATCGTAAGTGCCGCCTTATCATTTGTATAGTAGTATTATTTCTTGGTAAGAAAGGGCTTATTTCTAAGACAAATATAGCTACAATTTTGTAATATAGTGTGTGTGATGATTTTATATGTGACATAGAATATCTACAGTTGAAAGTGTTGTTGAAAGTAAGGATCTGTTCAGTTTGTTTTCTAATTTTCAATAATTTATGATTATCATTTGGTTCGTGAATGACCCCTACATTGTACTTTACCATCTTTGTTTTGTAGCCCGAAAAATTATTTTAAAAAAATCTACACTTGATATTTCAAATAGCTGTCATGCTTTTTAATTTTTTTTCAATAAAATCAGTTTCATCGATTAATAAAAAAATATACATACATTAAGTTTACTTCGTTAAATAAGTACATATATTTATATTAGTTTTGTCAAAGAAACATGTGTAATATTTCATTATAAGTAAATATTTAGCAAATAAATTATTAACAAGATGTCATTTAATATTATATATTCGTGGTATATAAGGAGCAAATGTAATAAATTTATAATCACAACGTGAGGGAGATATTTTGAATAGCTCTGATTCTTAATATATGTAAATAATCACGCTTCAATTTCATGTTCTGTATATTTGATTTGTACAAGAGGTCCTTTGATTTCAAAAGTTTTGATATTACATTAAAAGTTCTTTGGAGAGTAGCGATTGTAATAAATTATTCTATATACATATAGTTATAATATAATCAATCACTATTTCTCTCACTGAACTTTCCAAAGGGCCCGTTGTGGTGCAGAAGCACAGCGTCTGGCGCAACGGTAGGGAATTTGGCCCCACTTGTTGGAATAAATAATTTTTATTCCTTTGCTCCAGTAAGACCGTAGTCTTATATCAGTTTGACCACTCAACATGCATTATGGCTAAATTTATTTATATTTATTTTATATTTATTAATTAGCGGACAATGGGGAACGGAGTGTCTTGGCATTACGTTCTCTACCTAGTGTGCTATACAAGGGGGTATGCTATAGATATACAGGTTAATATTCTATAAAGTATTATTTTTTTAATAAATGCGTGTAAGCTAAAGAAATTAATAAATACTTAGTTTCAGTACTAACAGAAACAAAAGCGCAGTTCTATGTTGCAAAGCTTAAGTTAAGAAGAAAGTAATCACAAGTCGTTGTCCAGTTTAAACCTCTATCGTATCGTGATTAACGAAAGTTTAACGTAATCCTGCAGAAGTACGGAGTTCGGTTGGAACTTAAAATCTATTATTTAGTTTGTATTCAACCGCCCGATTGTACGTTTAACTGACATTGTGGATTATTCATGGAATATAATAAGATATATTCGATATCAAATCTTTATTTTGACATTCTTTATTTGATTACTGAATAAAAGTTTTGATTTTTTAATATATTTTTCACTATTAGAGAGTTGATGATTATAGGCGCTATAAAGAATTATCTATACAAAATTGAATAACGAATCTGATTAATAAAATATTCTCGACACAGTCCTTCAAATAACTACTTAATAAGGCTTATTAGTATTTTTCTATATTAAAACAAATCACTGAGTACTTTGAAGAGAAGCAAACCCACGACCACTCATATAAATATCTCTTCCCACTCATATATAACCTACATGGGGAGACGCACCTATAATTTTCAATTGTTCTATTCAAATTCTGATATTGCGGGAAGATAAATAGATGTTGATTATACCGATGCCCTTATTGTAATACACAGTAGTTACTGCCTCGGGCCGCAATTACTGCTAGGCAAATTTCCTCTTGCAGACCTGCTAGGCTTATTTCGATTATTGGTAATCCGTTTTCATTTGCGTCTACGTTTTTTTTTCGATTTGAGTTAGTTTTACTATTGAATGTATTTGTTTGGTGTTTTAAGGAATTATGAACTTAACGACACTTATTTCTTTACTAATTGTTGAAATAGGGTTATTTTGAGTTTGATGTCGTATAGAAGAGTAAAGAACTTACCTATTACTCGCTAGTATCGACATATCTCTTCATTGCGGATTGTTATAGAAGTCAATTTATATTCTTAAACAATATTAAACGATCAATTATTACATTATTTTCAAAGCCTAAACCAGAAATGAAAAAGTATATTTTTCGAAAATATATTGCTTATCACAAATTTTTATATCAATATGGCCTACTTTAATACATTTTCCATACAGTCCATACGAACAATCCAGAGATATATGAAATATTTTTAGAAATGCCTGTTCCACAGAACAAGCTAAACATTCCTGGATATCATTCCCAATACTGTTTTGAGGACACTTTGAATAGCATCGAATAGCGCGTATGGAACATCTGGCTAAATATTTGTCGTTTCGACCGAAGCATACCAGATAGCTGCTGTTTCCCGGGAATCCTAATTATAACATCGTACTGTATAATTTATGTGATTTTATAGTCTTCACTATATGTAGAATGAAAATGGATGTTGTGGGTTCATATTTAAGTGATTCACGCTGTATCTCGTATGTAGTACCATAGGGACCGAGTGATAAGATACTCTTTTCCTCACGTACCATAGAATATTGCACATTTGTTCAGTTACCAGAGCGAATAATTGACAATAATTAATTCTTCTGTGTGGGAATTGAATCCACAACCGTCGCGCTTACAATTAACCATTGGAGAGAATTTAGTTTTCTATAGAGACACTCGATTCGAGTCGGTTTTCGGGCACTGTATTTGTTCAATATATCACTGTCGAGCATATTTATCAGCTATCACTTCAGCTACAACTATCAGTTTAAAACTATCTTTTAGAAATTCGGCGTATAAAGCAATCAACAAACAACACCACACTTTTAGACATATCGAAAGAACGAAAATATTTAACATATAATATTTTCAGCGATTGGGAATCGAACCCACAACCATGTCGACATAGTGTGTTCTTATTACTATTTTAAAAACTTATCTGTAAATCATTTTTACATTCATATTTTATAACGAAAACAAAACAATTTATTTCATTTCACAAAATAAATTCAAAATTTTAAATGTAACATAGTGGGTACAATAAAATCAATATGAACCCCAGTGATTGGCGGCGACAGTGCGGCGGCTTTGAACTCTAATAAGAGGTAGGGGTACGAACGCGTACATTTGTTTTACTTTTTAAGCCTCTCTAATTCCATATATATATATATATATATATATATATATATATATATATATATATATATATATATATATATATATATATATATATATATATATATATATATATATATATATATATATATACACATACAAATATATATACACACATATATAAATACATTTATATACATTCATTATAGAGCGGCAACGTGAAGTGTGAAACGAATTTTTGTTACGTTTGAAAGGTTTTTTCTAAAATAATTAACCCTTTGATGTTTAAAAACGGGCGAAAGATCAAAAATATACCTTTTCATTTAAAAAAACCAGCGAAACGTATGCTTCCTTCATAGCATAATTGACAGAGGGAACTAGTGTTAAAACACTCCGTTTCCCATTTTCTATTTAATTTTTTAAAAAATTGCGTGTTGAATGGCGAAACTCAACGCCGCGCTGTGCCTTGATCACTAGAGCGAAGAAACGGAAATATAAATTTAATTAAATATTTCATTTTCTCGAGTGGGGATCGAACCCATAACCAGTCACTTTTTCAGTTACACTTTGTGCCCCTGCGCCACGACTAGTCTTTTATAAATTATTACAATTTAAATGTCATCAGTATTGGCAGTCGTAAATTATACTATATTCGTTATTTTTTTATATTATTTCAATTAATAACGTTTTGTTTGCGATGTAATGATTTTGGGTTTATATTCAACTTAGAAAACATGTGTTTCTCTAAGTTCAATATAAACCCAAAATCATTACATAAAATTTTTGACGCTTAATAAATTTACCTATATATTATTCAATAAAGAATATTTATTTATATTTTATATAAAAATAGACAAATACGTAAGAAATATGAAATATTGAATATAAATACCATCATTACTTTGAAACAGTCGGAACCCTGGATAGAGCCGGATTTGCGTTGCTATTACAACAGTGAATTTGTTGCCAAATTGCTAGAATAAGGCTGACCGTATAATATATATTCAAATGTTTATTTGGACTATTATTACTAAGTATTTAAAGAGCACGTGTATAAATATATTTCTTTACTAGCGACCCTAGAGAGGCTTCGCCTGCTTAAACGTATTGTTATATCAGCCAAATTATACGGAACGTTTATATATAATGTACCTGCGTTAGCCCGATCTATAAGCTATATGCTTGTGTTTATTATATAATATAGTTTCATCTAAATTCGT
Source organism: Heliconius sara (assembly GCA_917862395.2). NCBI lineage: Eukaryota > Metazoa > Arthropoda > Insecta > Lepidoptera > Nymphalidae > Heliconius > Heliconius sara. The sequence continues at coordinate 17,350,583 of OU860797.2, read as the reverse complement.
TCAGTAGTTTTTGAGTAAAAATGGAACAAACATCCATCCTAACAAACTTTATAATACTAATATACATATGTATAAGTAGGAATATACGCTTAGTATTAAAACTTTTATATTTTTAGTAGCTTTTAATCGTATTTAGCAAAAAGTTTGAGATAAAATTTATCCAATTCGCATAAGTTATATTTTATTAATCTGTAAACAAAAGAAAAGAGTACATAAATTCATCAGAAAATCCTTCATTTTCTGCAATAAAGTACGCAACTAAATTATTTTAAATTCACAAAAAAATCAATCGAAAGACATAATTAAGTAAGAAAGCTTAATGAGCTCTTCTCGTATGAAATATAAAAAGGGGAACAAAAAGCACAATCCACTGTACTGCCCGTTTTTTAGTTTAAAAATAATTTCTTAGGGACTACGCCACGCCATTAAACGCCATTGAATGTTATTTATAGTAAGAATCAACGTCTTTCTGTCCGTATTAAATTAGTCGAGACGTTTCAGAGACACATAGTTTAAAATTTACTTGATTCTATAAAATAGTTCCTAACACTATTGTAATAAGGTTGATTCTAAGACAATGCATCAAAGAAAAGGGTAAATTATTGATATATTGCTTGTTTTATATCATCAATTTCAAGATCGTATCTATATATGTACATTTATAATATCCGAGTACAGTCACTGTGACTGTTACGTATGAAAAAAAAGAAAAAATAAAAAAAAAACAAAAAGGAAGTTAAAGTAATATCGTTTGTAGCAACAGATTATGATTTAATGATAAATAAGTTTTGCATTTTCATTTAGTGATGCGGATCAGAGAATATGTCAAATAAATACATTTTATATGAAATTAATTCCAATCAAGGAGCATTCACTCATATGTTCACTTCAAAATAAAAAAATAACTTTTATTAATGCATGCCCAACCACAATTTAGCGTATACCTATAAAAATATTTTCTTTTTCAACTCAATGTTCTTTATTCCGCTATGCGAGCTGATAGCGAGTAAGTTCACGAAATTAAAATAACGAAGTGAAGTGGTAAAATTAATACAATTCATTGCTTCAAGTGACCGAACCCACAACCATCACTATTGCAGATATACGCTGACCCATTGTACAACGATGACGTACTAAGTATTACATATACTTACTACGTTGTAACTTATGTTAACTTAATACTCTAGTCTTAGTAAGACTATTGTTTGTCAACTGTTAAAATAATGCAGGATTCAAAGCTTCACAATCCAAAAAAAAACAGAAAAATCTAGGCAACGAGTATTTCTGTTAAAAAGTAAAAAAAAGGCTCGTATGTTAGAAAAGAGCTTCGCACATAACAGGAACAAAAGGCGAAGTATGTACAAAGCAGGAGATTTGTCAAAGAAAACAAAATTCAAATATTAAAGTTCCTTCGTTGGATATTTATATAGTGTTTATTCGCTTGATTTGGGTTCATAAGATATCGGAAATACTCGCACGGTTTATACCGTCTTGACAAGTATGACAGGGATTACGTGTTCAGTTTCATGCACGAATAAATATGAGAATAAGCTTAGATTTTGGTAAAAAATATCTATATGTTTGTATGAGTGTATTATTAATAGTTGTGTGTTTTGATGAAATTATTTTATATGCGATGGTCGTGGGATCTAATTTGATGGTTGAAGCTATTTCGATATATATTTATCGCAATGGTTGGTTTAAATATCTAAGATTTTTATTGATTTGATAAAGAATTATTCACGAAAACGAAACGAAAGGAAAAGGGTTTTTTTATTTTTGTTAATGTATAAACAATTGTAAAAAAATTTGAACCAGTGCCTCTTGGATGGTTTCCAAGAAGTGCAAGATCAAATTGAATGTTCAGATTTTTATAAGTTTTCAAAATAAATACATATTTTATTATTTTTTTTCAGTATGCTTAAGCTATTTCTGAAAAACGATTTAACGTTCCTACCTAAATAGTGATCCTATGTAATATTAATAGATTTGGGATCGATTCAATTTAATCTGAAATACGATCTTCAGATTTATCAAAAAGCTCCGATCTGGCCTTTTTAGTATCAAATCACTTAATTTCTTTAGAAATGTAGATTTTTTTAGAATTTTCCTCCTACAGACGTTACTTATATATTTTATTAATAAATATACTATACGTTTAAGAGTAAAATAAATCAAGGAAATAACATATATAGCTACTTCAACAAGCAAGTATGATAATTTAATAAGATTTTAAGTACGTACAAAAAAATACTAGAAAAATATCTATATTGGATCATGCATGCCCTAAAATTTGATCCTCTCTCGAGGATGTACAAAGCATGCTGTTTACTCAATATAAAATATAATTTATATACTTTTATTCTCCATGAAGAGAGAAAATACATTATTTTTTACAAAAATTAAATAAAAAAATAAAATAAAAACGCGTGCGTATAGGCACAAGCGTGTAACTAAACGCGATTGGTTGTCGGTTTGATTCCTACTTCGACTACTACACTAGCAAATGATTTATATATGTTCTTTCCTTGCTATAGTAACATTCGAAATAGATAAAATAAGAACTTATCCTAAAAGAACGTGTAACAAAACAAAATTTCTACTAATAATGGTTCTAACATACTTTATACGGAACTGTTTTAAATGAACCTGTATTTGTAAGTTATTTAAGTTACTTGTAATAGTCGGCTTTAACAAAGTCATTCACGCAATTAGTTCTACTTGTTGATGATTTTCACGCCGGCATCACCTGGTAAATTAACTTGGAGACGCATGAGTTCAAATAACTAAAAGGCGTACAGTTTTTATTGACTCTGGCTTTATACACGTATACAATATTAATATCAAAAGGGTTATTATTAAAGATTTGATCGCAATAGTAGTAAATTACTAAAATTAGTAATAATACTACACTAAAATAACGAAAAATCTTTTCTTTTCATCAAAGTACTTAATTTAAATATAATTATTGGAAACATTTTTACCTTTTATAGTAATTTTGGTATGAATATTTATATAATTAACATAAACAACAAAAAAAGTAAGAATATTCTAATAGTAGATATTGGAAATTTAAAAAAAAAATTGTAGAATTCAAGCGAGTAATCTCCTATTAAGCAGTAATGTAGTGGAATACGTACTCGTATGTAGCAATATTAAATAACTCCAGACATTCTATTTTAAAGCGATTAATTGGAATATTATATGTGTTCTAATTGTATGGGACTTGCGGCTTCGTTCTTCATATTTCTATCGCGGTACGCAGATATTTCGCCAATTATTAACATTTGGTAATTGATATTTTAGTAATGTAAAGTTTTACTGAAATCTTATTCTACTTCCAATAACATATTTTTAAAAACAATAAATTTGATGTATTCAAAAAGCAATCTGAGATAATAAATCCTGTATTATTTATAATATATGTATCAAAGGAGCGACTATAGCGTAATGATTAATACTAATAATTGGATTTAGGTATTATTTTTCATATCATATGTTTATCTTTTGCATACAACATTGTCATATAACATTACACATCTCATACAAAATGTGTATAACATTGTCTACGACAGCTTATTTACTTCTATTCTTTTTGAAAATCTATTTAAATAATGCAACAAATTCCACAAAATAAATTAACTTACGTACACTGGAGAAAGCCTTCTTATTATTTACAGTAATTTTTCAATACTGATAAAAAAGAACTATATTTAATTATTAAAGTTATATATCTCGTGTGTGACAAAAACAGCTAAATCCATAAGTTGTCACAATACAAGGTCACGTTCCACAAATGTATGGGGGTCAATATTAGAAAATATTGCTTTTACGTTGGAATAATTGATATAAATGCCATAGCTTCATGGCAGAAGGTTAATTCAAGAACAAAATATAACAACAGTAACGCAGGTGGCTTGGCCCGCTTGGAGCGTTTTACCCTATTACGGTTATTTCTTTAATCCAACGGTGATGAAGTAGTAAAGAAACCAGTACTATTAAAATCGTTTATATCATGGGACAGTCGATGCTAAATAAATTTAACACTTACATGTATTGTACGTTTAAGCCTCCCCTTTGAATCATTTTTTGATTGAAAATTGCATTTAAATCCGTTGCGTACTATGAAAGTAGGTAAATTAACGAAAAGCAACTGTGTTTTATATCATATTTATCTTATTTACAAAATATAATTATTTTAACTCAATAAGCTGTATTAGTATGTTGTAGTGATTAATCACTCATTTCGTGTAAGCAACGTCAAAATTAATTAATTAAAACTCTCATTTCATTAACTATTAGATATTAAACACCAAGAAAATGAAATTTTTGATTCCAATGAAAAATGACTTCGCGGGCTAATTTAATTCAATAACGAAAGCCAGGGGCGGGAAACCTTTGTCCTCTATACAATATTAAATTAATGTTATAATAAACTTTAATTTCGCACCTGTCGGTCTGTCACGGCCACGAAAATGTTTGGGGCATTTCCATTTCCGATAATATTTTGTTATTCCACCTGAATGGTACAGTAGTACAGATGGTTTGAGTAGTAAATTGATTTTCGTTCATCATTAAAATCAGTTGCCGCCTGCAATTTCACATCGGCTTAATACGAGACTGTATTGTACAAAATTAATAAGTCCCTCTTTCATACATACCTACGTGTAAGATATTATACAGAATGATGATGGTGTTGATGGTTTACCTGCGAATAAATAAAAAACAATTAATAAGCATAATATGCAAAACAAAAATACATACATGAGTACATTAGTGCACTGTGGTGTAGTTGAGTCATAAGTGACTTGGTTTTGTTGTAGATTCAAATCACACTGAATGAAATAATACTAAGACTAACTATGAGCTAAGCTTGAACGTCTTTATTGCCATAAATAAGCTTGCATATTTTAAAAGATCCATCATATAAAATATTAAAAGGTCTGTTATATTGACTCTAAACTCAGATATTCTTGTTATTAGGATAGCGTAACGTATATGGTATATACAGAATATATGGTAATATACAGAAAATACCTACAGCAGATGTTTAAAAAAATACTATAGGAGAGGAACCAACTAACATAATTAGTTAATATCTCGCTACAACGATAAAAAATATACAAGTTTATATAGGAAAAAAACAATGGAATCGCCGGTCCTAATTTTTTTTTATAGAATTAAAAAGTTGAAATGACATCTGTTAAACACATTACTACTAGTTACTACAGCACTGTGTGTACATAAATTACAAAGACTTACACGGTGCCCTCACGTAATAACGTTATCAACATATAAGTTTCGGTATTATAGTATTTAGAGGTAATGCGTTACACCGTTCTAAGCCACGCCCATTGCCGCCAGCTTGAAAATACATTATGCATGAAATGTGAATTAAATGAACTTATGCGCTATAATAAAATGGTATCATTAAAAATGTTTATTATTACTGACGCCGACCGGTTTTAATTGATCACTAGTTTATATAATAAAGATTACTACTATACTTGGAAAATGTGAATTTGTACTAAAGTTTACAAAAAAATACGCGACGTATAAATAATATTGAAAATAAACTAATTAATGGAGATAAAACGAAATTTGGATGTATTTATTGCTTGAGATTGAAATTTTGTTTTAAAAAAACCTGTGAAAGTTATATTTTTAATAGGTAAAAGGGTTTTAAAATAGGTTTTCACTTTATACCTCTGGTAACGCCGCCAGCTGTGGCACAGGGGCACAAATTGTGACTGTAAAACCGACTGGTTGTGGGTTCGATCTACACTCTAATTTTATTTCTTCGCTCTAGTGTCTAGGCAAAGCGCGGCATTGAGTTTCGCCCCTCAACACGCAATACTTCCAGAATTCGGCAGGGAGTGGGAAACAGTGTCTTAACACAGTTCACTCACACACACCTACCCTGCTGTGTGCGGGATACAGCGTGAAGCTCTTGTAACACGGCAAAGCTTGCGTAAAAAGTTGGAAACGGAGTGTCAAGCACTAAGTCCTTCTCTCCCTACTAATACTCTACACTATATTACCCCACTAATACAGTGTAAGCCTGAAAAAAAGGTAAAAATGGATACAACAAATTAAGCGCAGTTTAAAAATTATTTTTGTTAGTTTGGCTAGTTGCATCAGCAGGAATCAAACCTGCTAACATCTAACACTACCTTATATAACTTTAAATAATACATATTAATAAAACAACTTATAAGAACTTACTCAGTACAATATAGGTACAATGCACAGGCAAAACAAAAATAAATTCCACATCTATTATTTAAAGAGATCCCAACGTAGATTAACGTGTCACAAAACGATTTACTTTAGCTCTCTTCGATTGGCCATAAATCCCATTCTACCTACAATGCTATATCATTTACATCGTTTCAAACAAATGTAGTACGAGAGCTTTAAGAAGCGGTGAAATGAGAATTTATGTATATGTAGTATATAAAATTTAAAGTCAAAGCCATAGTGGCTCAGCGGCACAGCATTATAATTATAAGCATGTTTAGTGTCACGCTGTATCCCTCATATAGCAAGAAAGGCAGAGATACACCCGGGAACTTAGTGTAAGACTCTCCGTTCTTATTTATTATGACACTTCCGTTCCCCATTTTACGCCGCAATCTCGAGGTATTGCCTGTTGAATTACGAAACTCAACGCAACGCTTTGCCTGCTTTATTATTTTTCTCGAGTGGGAATCGAATCCGCCACCTGTCGCGTTTACAGTCGCACGCTTGTGGACCTGCACCAAGACTAGTCTTAGATCTGTAGGTATTCTATTTGTATAGCCCCTACCTACACCGCCACAGTCTCCACATGGTATATTTAGCCTCCAGTTCTATCATAGACTAAATCAAATCAATACTTGTTACTCAATCAACTCTATGAGGTTGAACAAACCGACTGAAATTTTGGATGGACGTCACACAACTAGTCTGGAATGAAGGGTTTAACTGGTAATAAAATTAATGTTAGCTTCAAAGCTATTTTTTATTAATAAATCGTAAATAAATATAGTTTAAGTTGATTATTTAATTGAAATAAAATTCCATATTCACTTAAAACATGAATTATAGGCAAGAGTATACAATCTTTAAATTATTGTAGCGAGGATACAAACGACGTATTACTACTAGGGCACTTCGTCATACTACATATACAAAAATATTAGATATAGAAATATTTGCTTTTCGCTGAATTTTTAACATTGCATATTTACCGGCGCAACTCAACACCGCGAAAACATAACATCAGATTTGTAATCAAAAATACAAAAACAACACATCCACATAAGCAACACAGACAAGACAATTCAACATAACCACGTACTACCTACGGTACATTAAGCCGCAGGTATTCCACAGATATACGAATCAAAGTTCCGGCTATCCATCATACGTATTCCTGAACGTAATCTGTAATGAAGCACTGACGATCAATGTTCTGCCGCTGGTGATATTTGAATAGCATTGAGTATTTGTGTTCGCGGCTTAATAAATGGCTTAGTTCTTGAATTGTGGCATCATGTGTAGTGAAATTTGTGATTGCTTCAATGTTTTTTGGTGGCATTTTATTCTGTATGTGAAGGGATAGATATAAATAATCTAATGTTAATACATTTCGTTTTTCAGTTTCGTTGGGGCGTTGTTACGTGGTACAACTCAACGATTCATCTTGTTGGAGCGTGGAAATGTAAATAAATATTTTTTTCAAGTAGTAATCAAATCCACTAATCAATTCGTTTCTAGTTTCTGTTGTGCTACGACGTTTATAAATAGTAATAAGTTTAATAATAAAAGCTGTGCTTGCATTTGTTTGATAATTATGGATAATTAAAAATTAAGACATTACATCAATTCATAAATTCTTGATTTCCTAGACAGATTGTTTTGAATATTTTTCCTAAAATGTAAAAGCTACTCATCTCACCTGTAATGTCTTAATTACCAATTCAGACATTTACATAAACAAATAGAATCCCAACATTGTATACCAAATAAACCGGACAAAGGTCACGTTAGATTTACGACATCAGTTAATTAACATGCAAACCTCTCGGTGGAAACGGAAGATGATTTGGATGAACGGTAGCACTTGATTGATGATTGAGACTTCCGCAACAGCATAAATGTGCATGAATTATGTATTAATGATGCTAATTATGTTGTTTGTTGTTTATAGATCAATTGTTATGAAATAATGAAGACATGAGTAAATTATGATAATAGGGTAACTGGGAAAATGGATTTAATTTTTTTATTAGGTACACTTCTAATAATAATATAATATAATTTAATAATATAAGCTTTTCTTTTAAAATATAAACTATTAGTAGAATTATAAAAATTTGATCACTTAAATCTTACAATTGTGAGGAGTATATTTTCCTTGTCGTTATACTTTCTTCAGTCACCATATTTTGTTAATGTGCTCTAACGAGTAACTTCAATTTTATAAAAAATTAAAATGTGTGTATTCAAATCCTGGTTATACATCAGGATTTGAATACAATCACTTTGATGGACAATTCAACATCACTGCGCCTCAAAACTATCGTTACTTCAAACATAAAAAACTAAATTAAACTTAATTTCAATAATTGAATACTAACTAAAGTTAATAGCAATGACGCGGACGGATAAGCGTACAAGTCATTTATCTATTGATGATTCGAGATGAGATAATGCGAGATTTCACATAGAAATTTGTATAGGTGTTAATTCTTAGTACAATGCCACGTTACAATGCATTTTTATAATGACAATGATTTAAGTATTAATATTTAAGGCCATATTATTCCTCTTGAATATGTAATAAATGTCTGAATGTTTGTTTGTTTTAGCTTCAAGCTGTATTCCGCACACAGCACGGTAGGTAGAGGGAACCTAGTGTTAAGACACTTTTTCTGGAGGCATTACGTCCAGGCTTACAGTCTAAAGGGGATAAATAAAAATATTTAATATTTCATTTCCTCAAGTGGGAATCGAATCCAAAACCTGTCGCGTTTACAGTCACACTTTGTGCACCAGCGCCAGGACTTGCCCCCGGAACGCATGTTTTAGATGACTTCAAATCATTCGTAGTTTGCAATCAAAATATTCGATTGAGGTAGCGCAAAACATGGTGTTGAGTTAAGTTATTTAACAACTACTACTACTATTTACTTTGACGGTATATAAATGAAAAAATGTATTATAATTTGAATATAAAATTACTCATTTGAATATTAAATTAATCATTAAAACTATTATAATATCGGAATTGCTCGTTGAATATTTTTTCTCATAGCGACGACAAAGCTATTAAAATTCTTTGAAATAGGCTTCCCCTTAAACAAAACATCTAAGCTGATTTGCAGTTATTATAAAAGAATTGATGGACTTAATAAAGAAGATATTCATATAATTATGCTCTATTACTATCAAAGGGATGGTGTTGCCTTAATTGGTTGTTATTAACTTTTTGAGCGTATCTTAAAAAGCTTTTATTAAAATAATTTAATATCTCATCCCTTTGATAATCTTCAATTGACACATTTGAGAAATACCTGGTAGGTAGGAGCTGCCAGGCGTGGGAATGTTTATACCTTAAATATGACTGTATCTTTTGTCAAAAATGGACAAAATAAGAAGAATTGAACTGACTTAATGGGTAAATACATTAAAGATGCTATTCCTCCAAAACGACACTGAAGACGTCACGTTTTAGGAATAACATCCTGTATGTTCTTATATTTAAAACTAATCCTCTTGTGAGTTTAAATCAAGATATCGCATAGTCTAACATAGTTTTAAACCATCCAATATTATAGTATATATCCATAATACAATGTTAATATAATAACTTATATCAAGAGTATAATACCTCAAAGTTTTAAGTAAACTGTCATTGTTTATCCATCCAGGGCTAAGGAATTACTATAAGCCAAACTTTAGGTGTAGCTGTACATCCTTATATCGTAATTTATATACTCACATATATAGACTGATGGTGAGTTTGTCTTTGTATGTGTAATGTATTTTTTTTTACTAATTTTTATATTGGCGTTGAGTTCCGAGACTCAACATGCAATGCCTCCGGAATTCGGCGGAAATTATGAAATGGGAGTAGAGTGAACAGAAGTGGAAAGTAATAATGGGAACGAAGTGTCTTAATACTAGGTTCCCTCTGCTTACTCTTCTGTATACAGGATACAGCATAAAGCTAAAAATATGAAAAGCCATCGTGCAGCTTAGAATCTTACTGTAAACGCTGTAGCTTTACGTTCGATCTCTATCCGAGGGTATGAATTATTTTCATTTCTTCACTCTAGCTCGGTTTTCCACACATATCAAATATATCTCATATTCTAATATAAAAATAACGCAAGTGAGGTGTTCAAATATTAATTATGTAAATATAATACCGTCCATCTGTTTATATCGGACCTCACTTAGGCGGGGAATAAGAATATTTAATTAACGCAACCCTCTCACGTAGTGACGTTATGGGCTAATGACGCAGTACTTAGCCTCAGGAGTGCTGGTCTGATGAATAATTTGTATTTTAAAACAATGTGCCTTTGATATTAATGGTATCTTTATGGTGTTGATTTTATATATATGGTTAAAGGTTCATTTACTATTAAGAAAAATATTTAAATATGTAACATTGTAAGTTTGTAAATACAAACAACAAACGCTATTATCTATATCTTATAATAAATAATTTTGTTTGTTTAATATAATATTTTTTATAAAAAAGCATCTAGAAGTCTACCATATAATGATTGTTGGTTCAAATTTAAGGAAATAAATTTATGAAAATATACTGCCAAACGTTTTTCCGGATTTCGCGAGCTTCGATTTGAATAATAATAACAATAATAATACTTTAACATCTTTTTTTTTTTTTACATTAATATATGTAAAAATTACATTTTTATATAAAAATTATATTATTATTTATACTAAAACATCTAATGTAAATAAGTTAAAGCCCACATAGCCGTGGCGTCGGTTGGCGCAGGTGACACCACTTAGCCTTCCATACTAACTTATCTTTGTATGCTACCCTATTTACATTATTAATGAGTTATACATATATGTATGTATGTTTGTGTATTAATGAAAACTCAGTTTCAGGTATTTCGTATTATATAAGGGACATGTTTTATTTTCTATACAAAGTCAATAAGTAGATATTATTTAGGGAGGAGGATAATTTTGAAAATTCTCACAGTAAATTCAGATTTTAGTATTGATATACTACAGATATTCTCTAGCATAAGATTTGAACCCTTTTACATTTTACATTAACAATAATTTCGCCATGATGGTGATAGCTTTTTAAAAAAGCTTTTTTTTTTCTTTGCCGTGTGATCCCGGCCTAGAATAGGATCATCCTGGTACTGGTGGTGTCGTAAGAGGCGACTAAAGTACGTGTGGTAGAGTCACGTCGCCAGCAATGGCAACACGCATGGGCAGACTCGACCGGATCATTACCACCCCCGGCATTTAAAACCGGCGTGAAGTAGTGGCTTTATGCCACTGCGTTTCGCATCAGGTAATGCCGGGCCCCGGCGCCCAACCCATCTTAAAGGCCGGCAACGCACCTGTAGCTCCTCTGGGGTTGCACGGGGTCGTGGGCGGCCGTAATCACTTACCATCAGGTGACCCGCACGCTCGTTTGCCGTGTCTTTTCCATAAAAGAAAAAAACATACTTTCCACTCAATTTTCTAGATATGTATGTTTAATAATCACTCTTCTTCATAATAATCACTCTTCCGAATGGGTATCGAACCCACATACATCGTGTTGACAGACAAAAGCTGCACAATCTAATTTTCTTGGAAAACAATTTTAAGCACAAAATAATATTTAACAAAAAATACCGTTGGAAAGTAATAAAGCCACCGTACACTTAACTAGCGAATCCAATTTGACTAAATGGACGTTAGATCAGCAAACAAATTTGTTAACTAATTATTCATTAAGCAGAGTGAACATAAAACTGTGAAAATTAAGGCCACGACGAAAAATCTTCGCTATTAAGAAAACCGCGAGTCATTGAGGTCAAATAATTCACTTGGATAAATGCAACGGAAATATTGTGCTATATTAAAATAAAATTTATCTTTTGCTACTGTTTATACGGACTTTAGAAAATATTAATTATCAGTTTGTAGTTTGAACTTTCTCGTTCCTAAAATAATAAAGTGACTTATCACCAATACAATACGTACCTACGAAATTCTTCAAGCAACATTTTAATGCAGTTGTTACTTGTCACACAAAAAATAGAGTTCTTCAAGAGGAATATACACATGCATATAAAATCTTACAAACCTCGGTTTAACTCTCGTCATTAACTCTCTCACAAATCTTTGTTCTTATATTAACCTAACTCTATAAATGTTAAATTTGAAATGCTATGTTCAATAAATAAAAAAAAAGGTTTTTTTTAAATATAGGTCCTTGAGTTATTTAACTTAATAAAAGAGTATCGAATAGTGCAAATTAAATTGTTGTTTGACGTACACTATTCGAAATTTTAAAGACATCTGGAATAATAAGGCAGCATTTTCATAAAAATTAAAAAAAAGTTTAATTAAGAAAATGTTAGTGAAAGTAGAAAATCAAGCGCTAAGCTAAGCAGAAACAGACTGATAAAACATAATTAAAACCTTTTAAATATTTATGTAAATTGTGTGATTATTAAATAGTTTTCTTAATTCGTAACTGTACCGTAATTAGCAGTATATGATAATCGGCAGGTGTTTTTAGTTTGATTGCGGCATACTTGTTGATATCAAATATGATGAAATTCTTAATTAGGTATACCTATCGTACGTTTGATCTTATAATAAAACCTCAAATGTAACTCATAAAAAAATATATTTATCAACATAAACAACGTAGAAACTTGTGAAAAGAAACCCATAAACTGGACGTCTATACAATAACTTAACTACAACAGTTATATACATACAAGTATTCAAGGTCCATTCCAGTGTTAGAGACGCATCAATTTATAGTCATCAGCTATCTACTTAATTTACAGTTATTGTAATGTATCTATCGATCATTAGATATGTAATAGTCTAAGAGGCCAGGATGTCAAGGCATGCGTGTAAAAGCCCCATCTTGACAATGAAGCGTGGTTTATGTTTCTTGAGAAAGCGGATTTTCTTTTTTAAGGATAAAATTATAAAATTGCTTCATAGTACCTAATTGAATTAAAATTGTGGATGGAAACAGTTTTATAGTTTTACTATTTTGGAAAATCTAATTAAAATATATTTTGTATCAGATCGTAAGAGTTTTAATGTACCTAATAAAATATGATCAGATTTTTCTGTCTGATTATGATTATGGGAAGTTTATTATTTAATGTTTCGAACATCTACCTGTATGTTTAGTAATTATTTTGACAACAAGTTGTAAATATAAATATATATGTGTGCTAGGTTCTAAAAATATTTCAACCGAACATAAATCACATATTTTATAAAAATATTTAAAGAAAATCGCTAAACGCTACCGCTTGTCACTGCCTCTAGAACCTAGCGGTATAAAACATTTCCTGCAGATTCATAACGGTAACCCTTTGTGCCCATACTGTATTTTCTTCATAAAATATTTACGCTGTGCGTGAAAATAGCTGTAGTGACATATACGACTCCATTACTTATTATACACATGTGTATAATACAATATGGTTTCTATGGGAGAAACAAATATGAATACATATGTACATACAAAACAAAATCTACTTCACGCTGTTTCCCGTACAGCAGAGGCATAAGGTGCGCTGAATTCTGGAAATAGTGCGTGTTGAGCGGCGAAACTAAACGCCGCCCTTTGCCTCGATACCAGAACGAAAAAGTGAAAATATAAATTTAAATAAAATAAACTTAATAAATATTTGAATAAGATTTTGAAAAAATGGCGATGTGTCACCCACCAATATTGCTGCACATATTAAATGTGCAGCAATATTGGTGGGTGACACATATTATTTATAAATTATATCAATATTATCCATAAAGCATATATTAGCTATAAATTTACAAAAAAATAATTACAAAACTCTTCATAAAAAGTGTAAAGCCTACTAAAACTTTATCCCAGTACGATCCCGAGACATAAACGTTAAGACAAAGTAAAAGGCCTCTCTATTGTACCAGCAATAAATCACTTCAAGTATATAGAGGATAATATTAAGTATTTATTTAAGACACAAAATACAGGCTCGAAGGAAACGCGTAAACAAGAACCTTCACGGAGTTTTATAGCGAAATTAAAGCCCCCCATTCGGTATAATAGCAAAAGTTTTGTTTCGGTATAGGTGTGCCCATTTCATATTGTTAAATACGAATGGTTACTTTTCAATGTGTTTTGTTGATTGTAATTGCTTTATTATATTTGTTTGTGAGATTGAATTATATATTTTATAAGTCAGTGGAAATATGTAGAGGCCCGTCGTGGTGTAGGGGTACAAGTGTGTCATTGTAAAAGTGGCTGGTTGTGGGTTCAGTCGCCACTCAAGAAAATTAAATATTTATTTAAATGTATATTTTCATTTCTTCGCTCTGGCGTCGAAGCAAAGCGCGGCGTTGAGTTACGCTACTCCAAGCAATGCCTCTAGAATTCGGCGGAAAGTGGGAATCACATCACTCTGCTTACCCTGTTCTGTAAAGGTCAAAAACAGATATTGAAAAAATAAAATTCTGTAAAAATATAAATTCTAACAGCAAATGTTATTATTAAAAATCTAAGTAGCACTATAAAATTGTGAGTAAAAAGTGCTTCGTAAGTCGTAAATTTAAAAACTTTTATTTGAAACATCCGTCTCTTTTTGACTGGGAGAAATATCTGTGAAGTTTTATTGAATAGAATTTTAAGTACGTTGCGGACTTCTTGGCGATATTTTTATAATTCTTAGGTAACTTGTCGGTGTAAAAATAAGCTGTTTCCTTGGATGATATAAGTAATGTATTCTAAAGCCTTCTTACTTCACTCTTCTCAATTTTAACGTATTTTTTTAAATTATATAACAACTGCACAAACTAATATTAAAAAAGTTTCACTATAAGAATGTTCTAAGTTACAAATTCGAAATAAATTTTAATACGAAATTTTAAGTTTTTAAACTAATTTTAGTAATTTAATACGATTATTTTGTTATGCAATTTTTTCAGCTTTCTGAGTATGTATAGGCAGAGGGAACCTAACACTCCGTCCCCAAATTTTGTTTTTTATTAATCTAAGCTAACCATTGCTTCCTTTAACAGGTAACGGAGGGCGGGCGTTAAAAACGCTGGTCCCTTAAACAATTCTAAAGACACCCATTAGTATGCATGTCACACAATAATATTAAATAATTACTTTAAAACGACCTCTAAGCAAGGTATTAAAATATTCTATTCGCAATTTCAAAGAATTTAACTTTGCATAATGAAGCTAGGGGAGTACTCGATTATGAAATTATTATTTTTATAAAATAAAGTAGTTGTTAGTCATTAAATAAAAGGATAAATTTATGTTGTTACTGTAAAAAAACTTTTGTAAATCATGTTATTATTAAATCGCTTATCTATACATAATTTTACACACAATTCATGAAGAAATCTACTGGTATTAAAAAAAATTAGTTAGCCTATCGGTTTGTTAGGGACGTAGGTAGGTACGGGAGTGAAAGCAGGTACCTACCTAGTGTAGTGTAGGTAGTAAGGGAGAGTAAGGGATGCCCCCTTAACACAGAATTTTTCGAAAATCATGTAGAAACAGAAAAAACCGAAATTTTCGGTGACAACTATTATTCAATTAAATAATACAGCATATTTTTTAAGCCCGACATTTGAAAGATACTTTAAGCCGTTGTAACGGACGAACGATCTACTATACCTATACGTTGAAAAAATATTTTTTTAGCTTTATGCAGCATCCCGCATATACCAGTGTAGACTGAGGGAACCTGGGAGCCTAGTGTTAAGACACTCCGTTGTCATAAAGACACTTCAGTTCCTCTCTTTCCACCGAATTCTGAAGGCGTTACGTGTTGAGCGGCAGAACTTAACACCGCAATATTTATCTACATATTTTCCATATTTTCTAACTCTTCACATTGCTACAATTTAAAACACATTTCTGTATAAACAAGTTTCAATATCGTGAATTTTGTTAGTCATACTAAAAAAGTTATATATCAAAAAAGTGTGCGAGTATTCTGACTTCTAGGCACGGAATATGCGGTCGGCATGAAAATAGTACGCGGAGCGGCGACAACGTTAGACAGACACACATACATACCTATTTTTATTTTTACCAGGTGCAATATTAAATGCGATTTGTTTGACTTGTGTTGTTGATTTGTTTCGAGATATGGCCGGTTACATTTTAAAATTTCGATTGGATTGCAATGTTCGTTCTCGCTATCTGAAAAACATTGTTGTATGAAAAATTAATATTTCGGTTTCATTCAGAATATGTGGTTCAGAAGATGCGTAATGATCTTTTTTATTGCTTAGTAATATTTTTTTGCTGCGGGTTCTGTTTCCCTCTTTTTGACCGACTCTCGAGGCATTGCAAGTTAAGTGGCGGAACTAAACGCCGCGCTTTGACTTTAACTGAGCTAGGAAATAATAATATTAATACTATTTAACATTTCATTTACTAGAATGAGAACCGAACCCACAACCGAAGTCACTTACGACTGACCTCAATAATACGTTTTTCTAACATAATCACTTATTTTATACATTGTAAATTAGAACAACACGATTAAGAAAAGAAAACCTCTATAAAACATGCATTCTCATACATTCTTTACACCTCTAAGCCCTGTTAACCATGTCAAGCTATAAAGCGTAAGCAATTTAAAGCATAATGTATTCTAGTGCACGTGATAAAACCCTATAGTTAAGACCGGTTTAAAACTAAACGACAAACGCAATTATTATGATCCGTATAACAAAGTAACTTCTGCAATGAATACGTTGTTCGTTCCTGTGCTGCCATAGATTATGAAGACTGGTTCGTGTATTCGTTATTTTGATGTAATATTATATGTTTGTTCGTTTATTAATTAATAAATAGGGAAATACATTATTTTTTATATCATAGTTATAACGATGTAAGCAAAAGACGTTTGAAAGAACATAGATAAGGATAATTAACAATTTTTTTTCTATGGAGTGGAGAATTTAATAGGTGCGTTTTCAACATTTTGTTTTATAAAATGTTATTCCATACTATAGATTGTTAAATATCGACTATTTCAAAGATACGCGGTACGCTACGTTATAGTTTTATATGTATGTTTCTTACAATATTTTTCGACGGGAGACTATAATATTTTAATAGTTGATTCGCACGTATTGTCAAATAACAATAATAACTATTAATAACTAATAATACAACCATAACCTAGTATATATAGACAATACATACATACATAACGTAAATAATTTACAAAACACTTGTGCACTATGTTTCTAACTATCGCTGGTTCGTTACAGAGCAGATTAATATTTCGACGCAGTAAATACGTTATGCGGACACTGTCCGAACTTGTCCGAGTAAATTGGCGAAGTTGCCAACCCCATGGGACGGGAGGGGTTTTAAGGGTTGATCGTGGAATTTTCAAAATTATAGACGTAAATATGCGATTTCTTTAAGCTTCACGCTGGATTTACCGCGTAGCGGGGTGGGATTAGGGAACCTGGGAGCCTAGTGTTAAGACACTCCGTTTACATCAATTCCTCCGTTTCAATAAACTAATCCCATTTCCCATATGCAATTTTAAGTTTTGCATTTTTTGTACATGTACCTCTGATATAAGTATATGAATAAATGAATGGTTTAAGTGGAATTTTACAGTGTATTTTAATATACTTTATTTAAAGTATACTCAATAAAGCTAAAGCTGGCTTTTTTGTGAATCGATATTAAAAATCATAATAAATGATATGTGCTTAACACACAAAAATAAATAGAAAAATGAAAATAATTAATTTTACTGAAAGGAAATCGAACCCACAACCGTTGTGTTAACATTCAGAAGTTCCGAATTTCTGTGCCGACTGTGCTACAATAAAATCTTTTGATTGAAACAACAAAATCAATTTATCATTCTAAAAATTCCGTATTTTGTGAATTTATATTATGATTTTACATATTTCGTGATTAATTTATAAATTCGATTATGTTTACACGCCGACTTTTCATTAATGTTCAAATGATTACATTTTAATTACTTTTATTTTCCTCTTGTATGAAATACTGGGATGTATAATCCAATTCTATATGAGGCTTGTTACCGTTTACTTAAATAAAATATCAATTAAGCTATATTACACGTTACTAAAAAAATATATTATATTTTAATTTATACATTTATTAATTACTCCCTTAAAAGTTTTAATACCAGGTATGGTAGGTAAAGAAAGGTATGGTAGGTAGTGAGAAGAGAAAGTCGCGTGTTGAGTAGCGGAACTCAACATCTCGCTTTGGCTAAACAGATAAATAGTGATAATAATTTTCTAAAAAAAAGTCACACGATTGTAATTCTTTTTCTATATTGCAGACATATATATACAAGGAGATAAAGTAGTAACACAAAATTGTACACTTAAATCAATACTTATTAAATATAAAAAAAAATAAGAAGGATTTGAACTCAATATTATTACGACCACATTACAAAATTTAACCAATTTTATCATATATTTCAAAACAAAATATACTTATATACGTTACCTTTTTCATAATAAATAATTGAAATTGTATTCGATTCGTCCATATTTATTAAAACAACGCAATATAATCACGATCAATGATGAAGGGGCAATGTTTAATTAAACCGTACAACAAGTATTTCAATAAAGTTGACACGCGACAGCCCTAATTATATCGAGCTTATGCGTAACTGTTGCACACTGTGGATTAAAACGCTTGGATTTCTTTTTTTTTTTGTAAGAGTTTTTCACAGGTAGTTCGTTCGTCTTATATGCGGTTTATTATATTTGAATACATTGTTAGATAGATTCCTATCTGTGGACTTCTTAATTAAGTTTTTCTCTTTTACATTTTTGTTATTATATATTAGATTTGCTTTTAAATAAAAAATCTGTTTATTTTTGTATGCATTTCAGTGAGTACCTATATAAATTGTAAGGAAAGAAAAATGCTGAATATTGATTGGTAGTCTTAAAGAATGATAATGTATATTTATACTTCATCATTCTTTATATCTTTGTATATTTAACTCTTCTTTGTAGTTGCTATCCTAGTCTCTGAAAAATGTTATAGAACAGTATAAGCCATAATATTGAAGCCAGTCGTGGCGAACAACCATGCAACATTAAACACGATAAGTTGTGTGTTCGATGCCCACTCGAGGAATTGAATGAAATTAAATAGGTATTTAATATTTTCATTTCAACGATCTGGGACCGAGACAAAGCGCGACGCTGAGTCTTCCACACAACAGGCAATGCCTCCAGAATTAGGCAAAAAGTGGGGAACGGAAGTGTTTTAATGGAAACGGAGCGTCTTAGCACTAGGTTCCCAGCTTCCCTCTGCCTACCCTGCTATTTGCAGAGAGAACCTAGAAATAAACTTACTACCTATAGCATTCTAAATGAAACGGGTATCATCTCTATTTGTTCATTATGTTTTATCATTTAGGACTGTCAATGATACAAATCTCATTGAAGCCTTTTAAACGCAAATGTGTGGTGTTTCTAATGTCGAATGTTGATACTCAATTAATTCAGGTAAATCGCCACTTCCAAAATATTGTACAATGTACGAAATTTCATTAATTATTAGACTGAAGCTCTGCTTGTGGCACTAAACATTTTGCCTTTAGATTGTACGGGTGATTGGGGTTTAGTAAGTTGATGTTATTAAGTGTATGTAACTTTTTCTACAGGATTTTTAGAGGATTTTTATTTTGTATATTTTTTCCAAAAAACCATTGCGTTTATCATTTGGTTTTTCAATGTCCGTATGTAACACTAGTATATTTTTTTATGGCACTACATTTTTCCGGTTAGGACACTAGAGTTCCCGCCGCCCAATTTTTATTACAATGTATATTTAGTGGCGGCACTCGAAGCTGTGTTTTTTTCCACCAGGGACATGGAAATGAAAAAAAAAACCTTGTCCTCAAGCAGCGTTCGAACTCACACTGTAATAAGGGAAATTTCTAAACAGGATTTTAAAACAAAAATAGCACAATATGTGTACATAAATATAATTAGGTGCTTCTTTAAGTTACACTTTTAAAGTTTTATTATACGTTATTGCAAAAACTATTATTATATACACATATTTACATGGCATATGTAAATATATTTATAGGGAGAGTAACAAGATCCTATGGGATAATAGCTTTTCGTGAAAGATCGTACGTGCCTTCTAACTTATTTATACAAAGTAGGTTCTAACATATAATAGTGGTAGTATGTAACATAAGCTGTAGCTAAGTTAAAAGTAAAGTAACGAGAGTGTTTATGGATTTTTCTTTATTTTTCTTTTAAGGTCATAAAAAAAATCTCACACTCGATTATTGGGCATTGTAGGGGCAGCTTATGAAAGATTGGCAAATGATTACCATCGAGCTGATTTAATAAAGTATGACAAAACGCTGTTTACGCTGTTATAATTACGCTGTGGCTCCTACAGAGATTCTAGGGTTCAAAAGCTTTGTTCCCCACTTTCCATCTAACGCAAGAAAATAGAAATAATTCATTATTAAGTGGTGATCGAACCCATAATAATCGCGTTTACAATAAGACAGAATAAGACATCCCATTGGCCATTGCGTCACGACGACCGCTTCTAGCTTAGCTAATTTAAATACATACAATTTAAAATTTCAAATTACCTCTAATTCAATATTAAATACAAAGTGTAATCATTATATTTCACAAGATCACTATTCCTTATAAAACAATGCTCGTTCCACTAATTATATAAACATGGTTTGGGTTTACGTAGGTTTGTTTATAGGAACAGTTGATCGCTGTATAAGAATAAATTACAGTTTATCAATTAATAAGTTATACATTTATTTATATTTTACACGCCCATATTTTGTACAGAAATTATTTGTGCAATAACTACCATATATTGTTAGATTCAAATTTTACTTAATTAAGTGCTGGAGTATGCAATAAAAATATATATAATCAGTATATCATAAGGTGCGTTATCTCCGTAAAAATGCGGCGTTGAGTTCTGTCATTCAACACGCGATGTCTTCAGCGATTGGATAGAAAATGGAATTGGGGAACGGAGTGTGTTAAATAGGTTTCCCCTGTCTACCCTGGCAAAAAGAGTAAAGCAGTTTGTTGTTTGTTTTTTATAATTTAGTTGTAAACAAGAGCTCGTGACCATCGCATATACATACATTCCAACTACACCAAAACGTTGCAATCAACAATATTATATCTACACTATAGAAGTCACATTAGATATTTTATCTATTAAGCCAGTATACAGATTTATGCCGGCGTGGGCGTGTATTAGGAGATTATTTAACTAATTTATAATCAAATTCGTGTTGAACATTCATATTCATTGAGTCCGTGTATGAATTAAATTATAATTTTGACACGGCGGCTCACTTTGATGTAACGAACAAATATGATGTATTACCATCATTACTTGGTAATATACTTTTCTTTTGTACTTTGTTAATGATTACTATGATATTAGGGAGTTGTTAACTAAAAACTGTGAATGCTACCTTTTTTGTTTAATAATTATTGTAGTTGACTTGTCGTTGAATACTTTTAAACTCATTTTTATGTTTAAGAATATTTTAATAGATCTTTTTATACTTTGTACATATACATAAGCATTTACATATACACAAGTATAAAATATATACTATAATGTAATTAAAAAAATAAAAGAGGACAGGGAACTAAGAATGTAACAAACAAAGGATTTCGATCATAAAAAGAAGTCTTTAGACTACTTTTTATGTTCTAAATAGTAAATAATTACTAAACAGTACCGAAATTATTATATAGTATAATTTTTTGTTGTCAAAAGTCATTGCTTCAGTCGTTTTTCCATAAAGAATTTACTAAGATGGAACTTAAATAGCAGTTCAATAGGTTAATGAGATGGCAAAGATCAACATTTATAAGTAGATATCTACGCCATGTGAGAAAAAAATAAAGAAATGGTTAATTTAATTAGAATTTATTGGTTTTGGCAATAGAAAACGGAAACATAAATTAAATTAATAAAATACTTATCAGTTTTCTTTGTCTTTATAAAAAGAAATAAAACATAATATTTCATTTAAAATTTAAAAAAAACACAGGGAATATAGCAATTTTCCATTTAAAAATTTACACAAAAAATGTAAATGCATTACACAAATGCATAATGGAAATTGAAAATCGGATAGAAGAACAATGTGAAAGGGTAAATGGTAGTAACGAACAGGCATACCTGGCCGAGTACATTAGCGATAAAATTATGAAATATGGCCGGGACAGGGGAAGTAGAGCCAGCAGACGTTCTGTTTAATATAGGACAACGACATAAAAATACTTTTTTCGATATAAAAATTTTATCGTAATAAAATTTAAAGTGCTTGTGAAGGTTTGGGCACGTTGAGAATGTGTGATGGAAGGAAGGCAAAAATATTTATGCAGCCAGAGTGTAACAGTTAGAGAGAAAAGATGAGATCTCCCTTTCTATCGGTAACAGTATATGTCGTAATAATACTGATCATTGATACTGTTTACAAGGGTTAAGCGAAGTCTCCTGCCTCTCTTACCTCTCACTCTTGGCCACCGGGGGTCCTGTTTATTACGAATTTGTTATGGAGACATCGTATGAATGATACACTGTGAAGCTAAAAGAAATAAATTAAGGATCTTACTTATAGATATGTATGGTGCGAATTTTATGTACATCTGAATAAGTACACGCAATGCCTCCAGAATTCGACGGAAAATGGAGAACGGAGTGTCTTAACACTAGGTTTCCTCTTGTGTGAAACTATTTTTTTTTTAATTCTAAACATGATTTATTATTTATTACTTTAATTATATATTTAAATCAGCTTCACGCTGTATCTCGCACACAGCAGGGTAGGCAGAGGGAATATATTTAAAAATATTTAATATTTTTAAATATTAAGAAATTCGACGTAATGATTACAATCATTAGTCATTACGTAAAATTTTAGTAATGAATTTTGAACGCCATTGCTAAGGCCAAACAATAAATATAATAAAAGTTTTTCGTAAATTAGGACACTTTCAACTTTGTGAAATAACACAAATAAAAAAATAAACATGTCTAACAAGAAACAATTGTTTTTTTTTCTATTTCTTTTAAAAATGCTGTAGCTGTACTATCTCACAAAGAACCTAAATCATGGCAGCGATCCCAAAAGAACGGAATGCATAACGTTACATACCCAATGTAGTTCTGTTTTATTCTTGTATACCTCATGTACTTCCGATAGGAATTTTCAACAGTGTATGTAAAAGTTTAAATTGTGAAGTTAGTAAAATTATACTTAGGTCTAAGTAGAAAAAAAATATAAGTAAGATAAAAATTTAAAATATATCTTTTTTTTCTAGCTGCTACCTTCCTTCTTGAGTGAGAAAAAAGAATTAATTATAAATATATAGTCTATGAATGCCAAAGAGTTGAATTTAAGTCAAAAGTCTGTCCATACAGATAGTGAGATAGTGTCAGCTGCATTATAAGTACTTATGATACTGTAAAAAACAAACGTGTAAAATATTAACGTGGCAATTTTTTTCAATTTATTTTCCCACAAATTAAAAAAGATACAATTCTATTATTTACCAATAGAAACTACCAACATAAACTAACTAAATAATAAACAATATCAGTAGCTTTATTTCTATACGCAAATAATTCACTGGAAATGTACATGTGTCATATCGAAACAACAACTTCATTTAAATCTAATTTCGAAACACTTCGGAATATTTTCCAATTCGCGAAATTTCTAACAAAGCAGATTGAATTCCTAAATATATGTATTTTCATTGAACAGTCGACATTTCACGAAATGGCGTATGCAGATTAAACGGGGACAAATTGTATTGGCTCGAAAATTCTGGAGCTAATTATGTATGGAATGCGAATTTAGTGAAGTGTACGAACGATTTAAAAAATACTGTAAATGTTGATTTTTTTAGTGTTTAACTTGTCATTGTGCTTTTGTTTAGTTTAAATATTAGTATGTTACTTTCTAGTTATGATTTTTATTTAATACAGTATTTAGTGAGTGCACAGATTTTTTTTTTCTATTTTTATATTGTTTTTATTCCGCTTAGCGAGGCAGAGAGATCTAAAAATCAAGATACACCGTTTTTAATTTTGTGTCTGAACTGCAGATATTTTATATGGAGTAATGAAATTCAATACTATGCTTTGCGACGGATCGAACCCATAAGCACACGCACATTTACAACCAGACTATTTCCCACTGCATGTACACAAAGCTCTTTTCGTATTAGCTGACGTCGTATTTATTTTTCTATATAACATTACGAAAAGGATTGGTTTTGCTACCACAAACATAGCTTAAAGTTTTTATTAGTAGTAAACTTGATTTTTAATGGCTATAGGAATCAAACTCGCATTCCATTAGTGGAATTGGCATTGAGCCAACGGGGCTTTCGTAAGCTTTATAGCTAAACCTCATCTTGAGATTTCACATTTATGTAGTACTAACTATAAAAAAATACTTAGACTTTAATGTACCTATTGAATAAACAAATTATTGCATTTATTGATTTTTTTTATGGGTTTGATTTCCACTCAATGAATTATTTTCATTTTATCGTTCTCGTAACAATAAAAGAGGGGGGTTTGAGTTTCGTCCCTCAACACGTAATGTCTCGATAACAGAACGTGGGAACCGGAGTGTTTTAACACTACTTCCCTGTCATATTTGGAATATGGAGTTCACCTATTTTATTTCCTTTCCACTAGCAAAATCCTCATACATACACATGCCACGCAAAATACACGTAGCCCCGTATATCACTTCAGAAATGATTTTCAATTAGAACTGAAACGCAAACGCAATAGCCACTGGCCGCGGTCTAATTACGTATCGCTTTTACGACTCCGCGAATAATTTCGATCTACATAAAACGCTTTTAATGAGCACTAAATATCTAGACAATGGCCTCTTAGAAATCAAACCTTCGTAGTTCATTGTTACGTGAAAGTAATCAACAGTTTCATTTTACTTTATGCTTATTGCTTTTAAGTATTTATGGGAAAGTTTTCTCGTAGTTAAAAATGTTGTGCCTGCCCATGATGTATGGGCGAAGTTGTAGTGCAGTGACACTGTATTTACACAACACCTTTAGCTACTCAAATTTGTATTGGAATTATATACGTACATATTGGATTTATATATTTATACTTTTGGATTATATATTTTTTATTTTTTTTACAGATTATCATTTAATTAACAGAATTATCATTTCTAAAATATTCGATGAATCCCTGATTTATGTAATTAATTAGAAAACACGCAGTAGGTTATAACCTCTATAATGAAAAAAGTTCACGTTATATCACAAATGTCATAATACAGAGAGGAGAATTAATTGTAAAGACACTACTTTCTACTCAAATTTAGGACATTTTTGTTAAATGGTAGAACCCAGCGCCGCGCTGTCTGGCCAGAGTGGGAAAATGAAACAAAAACTCATTACTAAGAGTGGGGATTGTATCCACAACCATCGCGTTTACATTAAGACGTAAATAATTAAAATTCAGATAATGACTAAGAAAGAGATTATCAGACATAAAAATAAAAATCGAAAACATAAAACAAATCATTCGAACATTATAACCCGGGAAGCTAATCAGTTCAATTATACTTTATAATGGAAACCGATAAATTGCGAATTGGTCATTCCGATGTCGTAAACTCGGTATCGATATGCGGAATTGATGGTGGAATTGAATTAACTGTTTTATTATTACTGGAGAGAAATAATAGGTAAATAGTCCCTACGTGGTATAAGACGTTGACGATGTTGAGTTCTGCCATTTTATACGCAATACCTCTACACTTGAGCAAAAAGTGGGGAAAAGAATGTCTTAACACTATGTTTTACCATATACGAGTATATAGGATAATATGATCAATCGTAAGGCTAATAAAAATACATATTAAATTGATAACACATATTATAGTAATTTTCGATTGAATGTAGTGACGAATTACTATTAAAAATCAATAGAATAGAATAGCATAACCAAAATTGTAATTTTCATTGCCGTCTCTAAAGTAGACTGTTTCTTAACGCTATATTTATTATAAATATGAATTTATGATAACATTAGGAAGTTATCGCTATATTGCCTTTTTTAGTAATCATAACACTGAGCCCTCAGTCAGTCAGTTAAGAGTACTTTTAACAATATTTTTTATCTCATAATGAAAACAAATATACAAATATATCAATACGCAATATACTAATAATTACAAAACTTATAAAGAATACGTTAGCAAATTAAAAATATTTTTTAAATTTACAAAAGAAATGACCTATAAAATTGTGTATTTCGAAATCGACTGCACTAAAACTAAACAAAAAGTCAGCTACCAAAAACCACGTTGCTACCGACTTATATCGATCACCGATCCGATATTCCCAAGTCAACAATAGCCTGTACAATGAAACGTCAATGACAAATGAAATCTGACGTCTATAAATTGTCACGAATAAAAGATTATCTATCCGTACTGAAATAAATACAGACAATGGTCCCTTTATTGCAATCTGGATGGTGCCCTCCCTAGATGGTAAATGCATTTAAAAATTGCGGGGGGTTCGTGTGAATGGATAAAAGTACTAAAATACTGCTTATTACTTTAGGAAAATATTGCAACGATAATTAGAATCAGTGAGAATTTGAAGACGATATATATATATATATATATATATATATATATATATATATATATATATATATATATATATATATATATATATATATATATATATCACACTTTTTCTGCATATCAGGATAGGCGGAGAATCTTTGTGTTATGGCACTTTGTTCTCCACTTTTCGCCCAAATTCGAGACACTGCATTAGGAGTGGCAGCGCTCAATGACACACTTTGACTTAGCATAGATAATTAATAATCTTCACCCGTCAGGATCGAATCTGCAACCATCGTGCATAAATAAATGTGATGTATTTATTGCAATTAAAATCGTATTGCTGTCCTCGTTTCAACTTATAACAAAAACACCATCTAATCAACCAAAAATCATTTTAATCCTCTAATTCTTTACTAAAATATTGAAAGACAAAGTGCCTCCACGTTCCTCAGTTCTAGGTAGATGAATTATGAAGATTATCTATATCTAAATAAATAGGGGACGCACAATAGGCCTTTTATTACGGGGACAATAACTACGACCAAAGTTTGCTACCCTAAAGGGGACGCTGCAAATGATAGAGTAATTTAATATAAATTTTCTTATTAATAACATTAAAGATTCATTTGTCGTGTAATTTAATAAAGACTATTTTAGAGCTTTCAAGGATGTTTTAAGTATATTACGTTAAAATGTTGGAATGTTTGGTTTTTGGTTGAGTTGATATTATATTTATTTATTATATTTAAATTTTAATTTAAATATGGATTTATTGGAAAACAAAGCGTCTTATTACTAAGTGCCGGCCTAGTCTGCTATAGCGGGAAAAGCGTCAACCTAATGAATAATAATATTATTGTATATAATAACAAACAATCTAGTTAAAATTAAATTAAATAAGCTTCACACTGTATCCCGCAAACATCAGGGTAGGCAGAGGGAACCATCCAGATTGCAATAAAGGGACCATGTGTTAAGACACTCCGTTCCCCACTTTTTGCCGAATTTTGAAGGCATTGCGTGTTCAGTGGCAGAACTCAACGCCGCGCTTTGCCTCGCCAGACATACACGAGAGCGAAGAAATGGAAACATAAATTTAAGTAAATTTTTCATCTCGAGTATGGATCGAACCCACAACCAGTCGGTTTTACAGTCACACTTTGTGCCACTGCGCCACGACTGGCCTCTATCTACTCTATCTAGTTAATTTACTAAATACAAAATATATTTTCACTGAACATAAAAATCAAATGAAAATTCTTCACGATATCAAATAAAAGTAGTAAAAAGTCCAAGAGCACTTACACAAAACTACAAATCCAAATAAAAACGGATCAAAAACAAAACACATTCATTTATCTGTGTCAGAATTTTTTCTAGCTCATTTCTTCTGTCGACATAAACAGTTGATTACGTTTTAATATTACTTTAAAAGGAACTTGAGAAAACTTTCACGATAGGTCTTGGAAATAACTTGCGTTCTGTTACAGTACTTTATTATAGTTGTTTCATGTTTGTATTATTGAAATGAAAGTTGTAAGGTTCCTTTATGGTAGAGTATGTAGGTACTAGTAGTCTGTCCTGACTTTGTTTAAAGATGAGTGTATTTTTTTATTTTTTATAATCTAGATGATTATTAATTTTAAAAAGCAATACGAGTGTTTTTTGTTATAAATCAATTGTTGGTTATTTTGTATATAATTTTATATAAGGAATCCTTTACAAATATAACGCATAAATAAAGAATTAAGTTTCTATACTTGAAAAGTCTCATCCCCGTCTAGACTCCCACTGCTTAGGTCGCTGCTATGATATTACACAGGCAGGGTCTTCAAAAAAAAATATATAGTAATATATTTTCGCGGCCGCTATAAAATTACAACACCCTTTCACATAAAGGCACAAATTCCAGATTTTATCGAACAAAAACCGAAGCTGCTACCTCTAGAAACAAACACCATCAAATGAGAAGATAAAATAAATTTATTCCCATAATAAATCGTATTCCCACCACGGTATGGTGTGAGCACGCGTCGCTATCACTAGGGCATGGAGTGGCCACGTGTACCCAGTTAGTACTACTTTATGGTTTTGCCTAAATGTGCCCTTTTGTTAGAGAATGGTATGTACAAAATAAATTATTAGATTTCAATTTTGATTTTTTTTTTTACTTTACGTATTTCTCGTATAGGCGTAAAAACAGGGTGGGCAAACAGGACACAATAAACGCTATGACCCGTTTTATTCATGTGAAGTAGAGTGGCTCTCAACGCCGCGTTCTTGTCGTGGTACCAAAGCGAGGAAATGAAAATATTTATAAATACTAATTTATGCTCCCGAAAGGGGATCGAATTTAGAAGCACCGCGTTACTGTCACACGCTTGCGCTGCGCCACAACGGCTTCTAAATAAGATTACTCATAATTTTACTTATATATATATATATATATATATATATATATATATATATATATATATATATATATATATATATATATATATAACAAGTAAATAACAATCAAATACAATAAAATAATACATTCCATTTATCAAATATTAAATTAATCTATTATTTTATACCCATTAAATATAAAACCATGCATATTAATTCAAATATCTAAATCAAATAATTCATTCGAATCCACTTAGTCTAATAAACGGATTAATAAAGCCCATAAATAGGTATGGGATGGGCGTGTAAAAATATATTAACGTATAAACAGCAACTAATGTGTGGTGAGAGCATATTACTTGATACTAAATATATCAGTCTACATTTTTCTGTTATTTACGTATATATGTATATAATTTTTTAATTTCAACTATCGTAAACTAAATGGCGGTCTCTATTTACCTTAAGTGACCTTCGACGCAACAACTTTTCAATAATCTAAGGGAGCAAGTTTGCAATATATAACCAAACAAAAGTCAGAATAATTACAAAATAGTTAAGAAAAACATATACTTAAAAATTAGCTTTCGTGGAAAGACATCAGGATCATTATTATGAAAATATTGTATAGTCTTCAGACTCAAGACATTATGCAAATTAAAAGCATATTCAGGGGCTATATGTAAATTAAAATTGTGTTTTAAGATTTTCTTTCATGTTAATATAGATGAAGCTGTCATGTAGATGAGCAACATCACGTCTTTCATCCATAGCAGGAAATGTAGAGTGAACTTAGTGGTAAGAAAATCCAGTTCCACTTTCGAGTAATTTTCGAGATTGCCAATTGAGAAGAGGAACTCAATGTGGGGATCGAAGTCACAACCATCGCGTTAACAGCAACCAATGCACTAAATAAACAGTTTTTAAAAAGTATCTTTAATATATTATTTTTTTATAATAAGAGTAAAAACACATCGCTACCGCTACCGCTGCACATTGTAATATGAACATATTCGCAGATTATCGAATATTGACGGGTGACTGGTCCTAAATGCGAAATCTTTATTACATTAGATTTATGATAGAGATTGCTATACGCCATTGAGTTATAATAAACTTGGATTATTATTACCGTATTATCTTTATAGTAAAATTATATCTCTATATAAAAACTCTTTGTTATTTTCCTTAGGTGTAATCAATAACTGAACTGACAACTTAAACAATTGAACGCAAAGAAATGTAGCAAGCTATACTTTAGTTATAAAATAATTGGGATCTTAATAATAATGTATCAGTAAAATCTATACTAATATTTTAAATCTGAAAAGATTGTTTGGTCGGAAACACTAATCTCATGAACTACTGGGGACGACTTTAGGCTTTGTTAGTAGTGATAGTCAGAGTTATTTGGGGCACTTAAATTGTGTCATATGGGCTTTTCAGTTATTTCCATTTAACCTGGCGGGCGAAGTCGCGTCTTAATATACACAACTTCGCCCGCCAGTTAGTAGGTAGTCCTTTAAAATAAGGACTAGCTGAGATTTGATCGTGCTATATTTGGGATTGTGGATTAAGCCAGTAACTTCCAGTTGAGCAATAACGTATTAAAATTGTGATTGTGTCAAAAGTTATATTTTTATTTAGTTATATTAATTTAACATTTAAAATAAAAATGTTTAAAAGCATATCAAAAGTGAAGATTGAAGTGTTTAAAACAGAGCTTCCTAAATCCAGCGTAACCATTTCACTACGTGCCCTTATTACCAAAATAGGGTGTCCATGTGTAAAAACAAGTTTATTTAAAAATAATATAATATATATGATACTGTAGTAAATCAAAGTCAAGTCATTGGTTTTGAAATGGGAAAATATATGTAAGTACATTTATATTTCTTCATGGTTTTTGAAAAAAAAACCATGAAGAAATATAAATGTACTTACAGACAGACAGAAAAGGTACATCACTCCAGTTGTTACTCAATAGGTGACCTACAACCAAAAGAGTTTATTTTTCGTGACTTATGTTAAGTTAAAAATATTTAATTTTATAACCAACAAACTATAATGTAAGCTACCCATAAAAATATCAGTTGTATTGACAAATAAAGACAATTTTCTATTACTAAAATATAACTTAGAAGGAACAAAAATATTAAGAATAAAATCAACATCAAAATGGTTTCCCTACAGTGGAGCACCATGCGCAGATTCTAAAGAGTTTTTAATAAATATAATTATTCCATTACACTGAGAGCCAGCAACTAATTGCTAAATAACCTGTATTTAACCTAACGATAATACGTTCGAGATTTCGTAGAGATTTTAAAAGAAGCAGCTTCAGGCTTTAGTATCTCAAATAGAGATTTTAGTGTCAATATACTCCGTTCTCCATTTTTTACCCAAATTCGAGACATTGCGTGTTGACGTGTCGTAATGGAACCCCTAATACCGCATCTTATGTTACCTGGGGGGGGGAGCAGGGAATGATGAATAATGAAAATAATTTCTTGCCTCGAGTGGGAATTGATCCTATAAAACATCACGTATATTATATACTACCATGAAGAAATTAATAATATTAAGAAATAAATATTCTGTCACTGTGTTCTGCTATCGGAGTTATAACGCAAATATATTTTCAGGTTATGAAAAATAATATTAATCATAAAAAAAATTGTACTTAATTACCCCTCTAATCGTCATAAGAGCTTTTGCAGATACACTGGAAACGAAGTTACGACCTATTTAACTTGTTCGTGTTATAGTTATTTTAATTATAAACCTTATTTTATTAGCAATAAGGGTTTATGTTAAAATAAACCTTCTTATGAAAGCGGCTTTGAAACCGCTGTCATATCATAAAGAGTATTATGGTACGTATTGTGATATCCATACGAATGTAGTAGGGAGTCGCCCTTAGGTAGTCTGTATATGGTACCTGACCTACTTAAGTTGGCTGTGTTATAATGTGTATTCAATTATAGATCTTGTTATCTTAAGCATAAGAGCTATAGAGGTACTATTGTAGGTTTCTATTGCTTGAAGCATTTGTATGGAAATCTGGTTCAGTGTAGGTATTCATGTAAGGTGCACTATAGATAATTTTGTGGTGTAAATTCATAACTATGACATATTTTGATAACATACAATGATATTGATACGTAAGAAAAATTTAGATGATTTCGTACATTTTTCTCATCTGTCCCACATGTTGGGTTACACGTATAAAATAGAGCAAAAAATGAAAAACGAAAAGATTTTTCACTAGTTTCTTTTTCTCTACCATATAAAACTTGATAGCTCAAACAAAAAAGGTAGAACAGGGGGTAGCGTTTCATCAAATTCTGTTAATCGAAACTTGAACACTATAATGCAATGTAAAAAAACTTATTGAATAAGTTTCGAGGTTTATATGTAACAATAAACAAATTAATAAATAATTAAAAAAAAACAACTTCTCACCTAATATCTGACCACAATATCCACCACAATCATACAAAAAACAATAATCATTGTGATAAAAGTCACGTTAAGTCAATTTACGTGGCTAATTCGCCAGAAGCGTTCATGCTGTATGCACCAACACTGACCTAGTTGAGGGTCGGCTCACACAAGAGTGAGCTAAACAATAAAATCCTATTAACTGGCGTGGTTTGTCTTTATTATTCGTGGTTTTTTGACAACTGATGTTTTGTTGTTATGTTTGTTTGTTTTTTAGGTGGAGGTTAAAATATAGTTCTAAATAAATTTGTTAAAAATGTATTGAAATATATTTGTTTAAATGGAAGAAATAAAGTCACGAATACTATTGTTGTATCTGTGTTATATAGTAATAATAAAATGTCTAATAACTTTTTTTGTATTTGGATTCTTTTCAGGAAAATATTTGAAATTACTTAATTAATAATTGGTTAACTCTAGTCTTGTTAAGCAAAATATGGCGTTGGATTGTGTTAGGAAAAGTGGGATATCGATTTTTATTTAGTTTTCTCTCCCTCCTCTTACTGAACTAAGACCGGAGCCCCAAACGCTTTAATATGGTACCTCCTTGGTAACTGTCATCAACTCATATGTTGTTTACGTCTACGTTCTCAAAAATCTAAAAAATATCTTCTTAGTTCTCAATTATTTTGATTAGCAAAGTGATAGAAATAGTGATTACTAATAATAAGATATGGTTTATAGATTTATTAGCTAGATCATTTCAAGTTGCATAACGCCATCTTTTGATATTCCTACGAGATTGCTTTGTCAATAATATGTTTGAAACTAATACATTGGTCACATACCTGCATGTTGGAGCGTAACGTATGGTGTTATTACTCCATGTTATGAAAACAAACCTCTTTTATTGTTTCACAACACTATTTTCTAAGAAGTTAATGGAAGTTGTATATGGAAAGTATGAAATATTCATTTATATGCACTATATTTTCACATATGGATGTTGCAATATTGATTTAAGTAGCGTTTTTTTTAATGATTGTATATGAAATATTACCTAATAATTGGAATTAAACTGAAGAAGTTAGAACTGTTATTGAAGTAAGTTATATCGAAAAATAGGGCAGTCGTGGTGCAAGAGCACAAAGTGTGACTATAAATACGATTTGTTGTGGGTTTGACCCCCAGATGTTCGAGAAATTAGAATATTTATAAAAATGTTCGTTCAAATATTCGTTCTGGTGTCGACGCAAAGCGCGGCATTGATTTCCGCCACGCAACACCCACTGCCTCCAGAGTTCGGCTGAGTGAGAGAACCAGAGTATCTTAACACTGGGTTCCCTCTGCCTACGTACGTACTTGTATGCGAGATACAGCGTGAAACCGACTTTTTTTAAATATTTGGATTTTTAATATAACTATGTATATATTTCATTTCAATTAGCATTTCTTTAAAAGAACAGAAAAGGTATCTTTTTTCACAAATTGTGGACGTAGATTCCATATCTAACGAACTTACTAAAGTAGATCGGAATTACTAAAATATTTTAAATACTACATCAGATCTAATAAAAATTAAATCATTTACATTAACAATCGCGGATAGGCATTTCTTAACATCACCACCATTAAGTTCGCTAGTTATTAAAGCAGAGAAAAGTCAAAGTATAGAAGTAGTTATCAATAAACGTTAACAACCTATAGAAGTGGAAGCTATTAATCAAAACGACACAGAACCAGTAACGAGTTTTAAGAAAGTGTCGCGCGAGGTGCGACTTAAGCGCAACAATAAATAATAAACTTTGTCGACTATTCATTGATTTTATAGTGGAACTTGTTTCACATACAAGGAACTTTTAAGATTATAGAATTCATTTTTTTTCCTTTCCTTTCCTAAACATTTTAATAAAAATTGAAATTTAATTAAAATTGTCAAACATCTTAACACATTTCCTATACAAAAATTTGCATACAAATATAAGCAACAGCCGAGTTTTTAAATACTCACAGAAATACTTACAGTTTATCCGGCTCAAAGGACCAACTTGAAGACTTGTAATAATCCACGAGATGGCTAGGCGCCATGAACTTTGTAGCAATTGTAAAATGTAAAACACTGTGTGAAACAAGAATTTTGCTACTCTGAGGCGTGTTGCGAAATTTTCTGCTACGTACCTGAAAATAAAAAGATGACACAATTTAACATTATAAAGTTATTTTGGTGTTTTCTAACTGGATATTTAATAAGATAGTTTATTGTATTCATTTACGTATATGTATGTATGATTTATTGATACTGCACATATTTTGTGGAGTGTAAAAAAAACAAATAATGTTAAAGAAACTATTTCCCAATACAATGTAAAGTATGCAAAACCATTGGCTTATATTTAGGTTTATAAATATTATTATTGACAATCATGTGAAACTGACCCTTGTACTCTGAGTTTATATTACCTCTATTGGCTCTCTTTATTAGACAGAGAAAATATATCGTAAACTTTAATATGAATCTCTTTCAATTGCCCTTTCCATAAATATTTATGCATAGGTATCAAATATGTATTTCGTTAAATTTATTCACTTAAAGTAAAGCGCAATAAATCATTATATTTTTTGCCCTCACAGATCAATCAATAGCTGTTAAATATCTCCTTTTGATTTATGAGATTCCTTCATTTAAATGTATTCAGAAGCGAGTGTTACGCGTCACTGCATTGATCTCTCAATCTTACATTTATTGATGTCTCCCTTCATTTTAAAGAATAGAATGTAAATTTAAGACGACTTATACCAGCCACCGGCCATCCGCAACTACACTCCTAGTTATTAAACGGCACCTGAATAATTCATAACATGAGGGTAGATCGAAATAACTTGGTAAGTTTTATTGGCGTTCACTCTGATAAAATTTAAACTGTATGGTGGACGGAAAAAGTCCAATTTGGCACGAGTTAAGTAACATTTTTATATCTGTATGTCTTTTAGTAACAGCCTTGGGGATTGGAAATCAAAGGAGTTAAACGGTAAAGGGAATCTTAAAAACGTTTACTATTGACTTCTTTTGAGGGTTTGTCGCCTGCTAGAAAATTGTAAGGCTCTTTTGAAGAATATTTAACATATGTAAATATTTAAGTAGGAAAAAATGTATTAAGCTTATTTTGGCCATTACTGTT
Organism: Heliconius sara; assembly: GCA_917862395.2. Classification (NCBI taxonomy): domain Eukaryota; kingdom Metazoa; phylum Arthropoda; class Insecta; order Lepidoptera; family Nymphalidae; genus Heliconius; species Heliconius sara. The sequence goes on along the minus strand of OU860797.2, from coordinate 17,314,642 downwards.
TGTTTAAAAATGTGACGAAAGAATGAGATATTTTTAATTCAAAGATTTTTCTTTATTCCACCGAAAAGATCTCTTTAATGTTTTTAAAGCGTAAAAATAAATTAGCCTAAAATACTTACTAAAAGGTTGCCAAGAAAAAAAGAACATAGAAAGTTTAGGTACTAATTTATTCCTTTGTTTTAGATTTTTGCGGATTATAAAATTGTAAAGGACAGCTTACAAAACGTTTGCCCTTTTATATAAGTGTCACAGAGCCCAAAATAATTAAGCTAAATACCATAATTCAGGAGAAGTTAGAAAAGATTCCGGTGAAAGAAATAGGGACTTTACGGGTGGTTTACATAATAAAACAATGGTGGGCGTACTTCTACGGAGAGCCCCCTCTTTTTCGTGCTATAATACGTTATTTGACGTGAATTATGTGAATTATTCGCGTTAAAGCGACTACGGCCACAAAATTTTAATAATGAATAAAAACATCCCTTTAAAATGTAAATTTTTAATTAGGATGGCGTCGCGGCACCAACGCGCAGCGTTTACGTAGATGCTAGGATATTATGGTCAAAGTATTAATTTTACACATAACAAACAATTTTTTGACTTTTTAAGTTAGAGCTAGTCAAATTTCTGGAAACTATCAATTAAGCTGTTAATGTTAGAAGAGACAAATTAAAGAGCACGTAAAGTGCGCACATGACTTTGTTAATTATACTTTTAGTTTAAACAAACTAGAAAACTATTATTTTATTATAGTTAACTTGTTGGGGTTAATAAAGGTTGGTAATAATTATTTGAGTCCTACATCATACATGAATATTTGAATACTAGGCATAATATAAATAATATAAATTAAAATGGTCACGAAGATAATTAACTGTTTCCCTTTTAACTTACAACATATAACATTTTCCAAATGCTTTGACATATAAATGATGAATTGTAAAAAAAATAAGGGAACCCGAACTTTATTCTTAGAAATAAATATTTACCTGATGAACTTAGAATCAGGCGATCTGGATCGGAAATTTAGCGATGAAATTTTTATAAAATAATAAACAAAGTATAATATTTGAGTGGTAAAAAAACTAACGAACCCGATGATATGAACATGGCACTCGAAAGCCCTTCACAGCTGAGTAAATAAGTAACAATGGTACGAAATCAATCTAAACGCTCTACTAGAACGTTTAATTTAATCCTTTTAAGTTCACAGCGTGTTCAATAAATATAAGGCAGTGGAAGCTATCAAACCAGAAACACCTCAATTATTATTCAAAGGGAGGACAAATAGCTTGGTTCTATAATAAAGGGGTTGTCAGATTAAATCCCACAGCTGGGGAAAAAACTTTTTGAATTAGTAAAATATTAATTTTCTAGGATATCTACTGCAAAAAGATGAAGAACACGATATTTTAGAGTTAAGATTTAAGAAATATTAATATATTATTTGCATTTGTCTAATATGATACTCATTACCACACTGTCTAAGCTAATCGTGGCGCAGAGGCACAAACACCGTATAACTGTGTAAACGCGACAGATTGTGGGTTCGATTCCGACCCTAGGAAATTAAATATTTAATATTTTCACATTCTCGCTCTGGTAATAAGACAAAGTGCAGCGTTAGGTTCCGCTACTCCATGCAATGCTTACAGAATTCGGTGGAAAGTGTTTTAATGGAAATGGAGTGTCTTAACATTCGGTTCTTCGGTTCTCTCTAACTCCCTGCTATGTATTTACAGCATATAGCTAAAAAAATCTGGTTGGTAAGACTGAAAACGATAATAACGTGCAATATTATTTATGAACGACAAATATTTATAATGAATGTTACAATATTGGAGCTGGAAGAGAAAACATTACAATTAATTGTAAACAACAAACAGAGGTTTATCAAAGTTAAAGGAAAATTTAAAGGACGTCTTCCCTTTTGTAACGAAAGCCTAACATCGATCTGCTATCATTTAATAATATTTCTATAAGAATATCACCCTTTCCCACTCGAGACACCGCTTTACCTCCTTTGTTCTTGAAAGGACAAACTTTTGGTAATTAAATTTTTATATCCTCTTTTCGAGTTTTTATTTAACGAGCCGGAATTTTTTTAAAGGGTTATGACAAAAAGTGCCATTTTATTATAAAAGTGATGACAAAAACGACTAATTAGGTGCTTTCTTGGAGCCTCATGAAGCTTAGTAATTAAGAAATACGTTCGAAGTATGACGTCAGGAATAATTGCTTTAGGTGATGTTATGCAAATTTGTGTGCCATTCTTGTGTGATGTATCTACCTTATAAAAAATTAAAAGCTGGTGTGGAATTTTATTAAAATTTTGTTTTTTTTTTTCAAGCTGAATCTAGGTACTTTTATCTGCAGACTAATATAATATATTATTAGATTATATGATTAGTTTAATTTTAAAATTAGTATCCACTATTCCAAACACAAATAAACCAATCAAATAAGCATAAGCTAACAAAAATTAAACAAAAAATATGACTGATTTTGTATAAATTCGTAGCAAATATAACATTTTATACGATAATCCTTTATTTGCAATTAATATCCGGAGGAAGGAGTGGTTTACCTAGCGGTCGATGGCCGGAGCTACCTATAGAGCCGAATTAAAAAAAGTTTCGATGAAAAGGCTCCGGATGAAACTCATCGGCATGTACCTAGTAGAATATTAATATTGAAATGAGAATGTATTAGGTAATAAGACGGTAAATGTATCGTATACGATATTTTATGGGGCAATTAAGAGGAAAGGTGAACACTAAATGAGTATATCAAATTTTGATGAGCTATCTTTTCACGATTGTTTTTTATCAGATTAAAGGTTACTCGTTTTCTTTTACACTATAAAAGTCAATTTCATTAATTAATTATTAAATCAGAACATCATGAGAAAATTGTAAAACTAATTAGATTACTTAACGCTCCCTTTATTTTAGTCTCTTTAATTATTAATTTGCTTTATGAAGTAAATTTCAGTTATAAAAAATATTAATTTTTTTTGTCTGAAATGTTAAGCAAGTCGTTAATGATCAATACACAAAATAAACGTTGAAGGTTTTTTGGAGTCACGTAGTGGCTTTTGACTTGGACGTCTTAATTAAAGTCTGTTTTTATGACTAAAAAGACATGCTTTTAATAGCATTGTTATATTAAGATTGATTAAAATAGGCAACATTCACTGTCAAGTCATTAGTGTAACCGATATTAAATCGGTTCTGTTATATTTTTTTTACGCGCAAGTCAACACCGCACTTTGCGTTGATACTAGAGCGAGGAAATTAGACGTTAAAAATGGTCGAAAAATTAATAACACCCGGTAATATTACGATCATTCTGCCTATTTTTTCCTTATAAAAATGGAAAAACGAGAGTTAGATTAAGAAAACTAAATATTAGGAATATCGCTAGATTTAATAAAAGAAAATAATTTATCAAACAAATCAGTAGACAGACGCACCAACAATTGCAGTCACACTGACTAAGCACCGTCTCGTCATTACACACGAACATTCATATTTTCATGCTCCCTGACTCCGTTTTCAGCGCAATCCGCCTAAATCCCCTCTCATCAAAAACTTTTATCCCCGCCTTTTCATTTTCTAACAAACATCTATAGTCTAAATGAAGAGTGATTCGAGAATTGCTCCCGTACTCTCTACTTGTTAGGGATTAAGGTATCCTTTTGTGGAATATAGCAGAATGTGCGTTTAATCTCAAAGAGCCCACGCCTGGTTGGTTTTTTATAGGGACTTTTTTTATTCAACATAATCTCGGAGCAATTTTGGCGATACGTTGCTATCTGTGCAAATTGCATTCGCGTCTTAAAGATTGCACCTTCATCTTAAATCAAAACGTAATACAGTAATAGATTCGTACAAATATTATATTTATAAAATACTCTTTCATCCTTATATTCTCTTTTCCTTATATGTATATGTAAATATATATACATATTTACACGCTTGATGTGAACACTTGTAGGTACGTGCATATCTATGAGTACTTACTCATAGGTTAAATATTAAATTTATGCAATTGAAATCGGGGATATTTTTCGATTCTCGTGATTTAGGCTGAATTGAAGTAAACTAAGGTACATATACATATTGACTAACCTAGTAGTTTGGGACTAACTAGTTAAATCACTTATTAAATTATTAATTCAAAAACAATAGTAAAACATATAAAACGATAATTAAAATGAAAGATATTATTCTATCGAACAACAATAAACCCCATCTCACTGTTAACGGAAAGAGTCGCAAAGTTCAGAAGCACTTATCAAAATTCTTAATTATCCTAAAATTAACATCAAATATTAAGTGATTGCTTTCAAAATAATCAATCAATAGATTATATTATATTTATGATGCTTTTATTAAAATTGTTTTATTAAAACAATTAAGATCATCGATCATCATCATTTCAATATACAACAATTTGCAGCGCTTTGGTTAGACAATCAAAGCAATGCCTTATCCAATAAAAAATATCAAGAATAAACAACAATAACCTTTTAATACTTTGTTGTGTAAATCCGGAACATATTTTTACACAAATTTCCAAGTAAAGATCCACGTGGCATTAATAAAACGTACTTAGTCCATGTCCAAATAATCCCAACTTATGAAGGCGAGTATTTACATACCGCAGCGCTTACGACGCGACACCGCGTCGCCGAGATTATTGAAAGTGGAACATACCTATTATTATGCAAAACCTAAGAGATCTTAAATGATAGCCTTAATATGTATGGACTGATTGTAAATTACATGTTTTAGCATGGATGTGTAGGAAAGGGAGGAAGAATGTCATTATAGGTGAGGTTAAAAATAAAGGCTAGAGTAAGACATTAACACAATTGAGGTGGCAATTTCATCTGCAAGTAGAACAGTGGAGCTGATAGAATCACCATGCGCTTCATATTTGGAATCTTTGGATTCGGAATATATTCACCATAGCGTAAGACATATCCCAAATAGATAAAATAATCTATGAAAATAGACAAAGTTAACAAGTTTACTTAAAAAATAAAATAAAATCAGCTTCACGCTGTATCCCACACACAGCAGAGTAGGCACAGGGAATCTAGTGTTAAGACACACCGTTCCCCACTTTCCGTGTAGTTCTGAAGGCATTGCGTGTTGAGTGGCGGAACTCACCGCCGCGCTTAATCTCGACACCAGAGAGAAGAAATGAAAATATAAATGTAGGTAAATATTTCATTTCCTCGAGTAGGGTTCGAATCCACAACCAGTCGATTTTACAGTAACACTTTGTGCCCCTGCGCCACGACTGGCCTAACGTTTACTTAAATATCAAAATGGCGAATAGGATAATGCAATACCAATATATACTAATAATGTAAAGCTCAAGAATGATACGTGCATACATACTACACACTTATATATAACATTGAAAAATTTCTACCAAAATTTAGCTTCACAAAGGCTTCACCAAAACTAAAATCCAGCCACGTTATATATATAAAACGTTCTCAATAAGCCTAAGCATAAATATAACATACATCATATCGTATCGTAAGTCGCACACTAGACAAATCGGGACTCGGGCTCTATTGACGCAGCCACGTCAAGCGTGGCTCCCCGTGAGATAGGATAGGGTTGGTGGTGTTCAGTTTTTGGGGGTTTTTTTAATGTTTTTTATATATATATACATGTATATGTACTGTAATTATCCGAGTGGAGAAAAAAATATTTAAATTCTTTTGTTATATACTAGCGATCAACTCCTGGTTTCGCCCCTATATACTTTCTAAGACATCTAAGAATATGTATACAAAGTTTCATGGTAATCGGTTGAGTAGTTTTAGCGTGAAAGAAATCAATATTTAAAAACTTTTAGACTTAGTCAACGTTAAAATGGAAACTAATAAACATTTCAATATATTAAGGAAAATAAAAAAAAGGAAAATGCTGTGTAGCTCCATAGGTACAGTTAACAATAAAATATAGTCCTCATAAATAAAACAAAATGTAGTACAAATATTTAAAAAAAACTTAAGCTTTTACACCTGCTATAGGACATTTTTTCAACCCTAACTAGCTATCTATGTGTTTAAGATGCTGAGACGCCGTAAGCGCACTACATAAGTTCATATTTTGAACGCGGTGACGTCCTCACTTAAATATTACCACTTGAAATATCTTGTTCTTGCTGAAATTTATAACTGAGTGCAAAGCTAAATAATATTTATATATGTATATCTTATTGTAGTACACAACTGTTGATGCCTTAAGAAGCAAAATGAAGATGAAGACGAGAAAAGCTGGAGCAAAAATAAGTATACTTACAATATTTATATTTCCTTGCTTGTACAATGTCAGACAAAGTACAGTGTTGAGTTACGGAAAACGGAGAAAAAAGTGACATTCGACAAAGTTTCTGCAATATGCAAAAAAATAAACTAATAATAAAAATCTGATTTACGTATCAAATTACATCCTATATTTAAAGTTTCATCTCGTTGTCCTCATTTTCCAGTATCCTCTTAAAACTTGTATTAATATTATTTATCGAATGAAACCATATTTTTTATTCATGACATTAAATTTTAAAATGCAATTTTTTATGCATTTTAACTGTATCATTTAATACCTTAATCTTTTAAAGATTAAAAAATATATTTTGAAAAGGAAACGGATTTTAATATATATTTCACAGTTTATTAATACCTAAAAAATAGAAACAACATTGTTTTTTCCGTCTTATGCTGCAACCCGCACATAGCAGCGTAGGTAGAAGGTAGCTAGTAAACTAGTGTTAAGATAATTCCTATCCCCACTTTCCGTCAGGAAAGTAAGGGAAGGAAATTACAATATTGTTAGAAATCGGAAGCGGTTATAGTTTTTAAAATACACGATAAATACACACAATGTCTATACGTTTTTAAACTATTTGGAAAGGGATACCACGTAATTGCAATAAGTGATATATATCTTGCTTTTATAATTATTTTCACCTAAATCTACCCTCTTTTACACGAGTACGCTAACAATATAAATTCCAAATAAACCAATATAAAAATTGTATCCTTAATTCTACTGATGATAAAAATGGAATCCATGTTGAGCTAGTAAGAGTTATGAATCGACAAAACAAACTAACTGGAACACGGAAAACCTATCAAGCTGCTTTGAAAGTCAAAAATTCAAACGTTGCATTGGTTAGTAATATACGGAATACGCTACGCTTTTAGACTGATGCATACATATTTAAGCCTTTCTGAAGATATTTTTGATGTTGTTTTTTTTTTGGAATCACTCTAATTTGAGGAATATATTTAAAACGACTACTTTACATCTGGACATCATATATATATAATTGTATTTGTTCTTCTCAGGTTTGTGGCAGTAACTTAAGTGAACTGGTGTTAAATCATTTGACGTTCTAAAAGTGTAACTTGGAACTTCCTATTTTGAATAAAATTATTACTACTTCGTATAACATAGGAAAAGAGAACTTAATATAACCAACTTAGTGATTTATCATAATCTTTGTCGCGAATGTGGAAGACTAATAAATTAGTATCACTACAGAAGTATAAAATAGGTATAGTATAACGGCGTAAACCTCAACGCTAATCTGGATAAGTAAGTGTTTTCTTTGAAGTCATATAAATAAAAATTATTTATTTATAACTACGCGTATATGACTAAGGGACTAAAAGCTTAGCAGTACAAAGCTTTCAAATATAATAAAAACAATTTTAAGCGTTTGACATAACAAGATCAATCGTTACCATCGTACATTGTTTACAAATATTATTTTTTAAATGCAACCTACAAGCATTCAATGTATTGCGGATAGAATTAGTTTGTTCCAAATAATATAATATATAACTTAATCTATACACTATATTAAAATGCCATTACTGTGTTTTGTGCGAAAACTTACAAAATTTAAACAACTTCTTCTCCCTAGTGGACAAATTAGAATGTTAAATCTGACATAACACAATATAAGACTTTTAAATTAGCTCCATCATACTATATAGAAGACTAAAATTTTCAATTGAAAACCTCCACAAAAGAAACTATCTTAGTACATAGTAAACCATTACTACAGATAATAAATCCGGGTCACGACTTAGCCCCGGAAATCGTCTTTTTGAAATACGAACTGACCGTCGTCGCGTCGCTTCGCTTCGGTATCACGTCGAACCGGAAACTTAACTTATGCTTCCGTGTCAAAGTGTTAAGAAAGCCACTTTTCTTACTCACTCATGTGGTTAACACTCCCTCAATCACGTAGCTATTGTCGATTAATCATTGTAGGTTTTTGGTGTAATGCATATAAATGATGTATTATTCTAAAGGTAATGTTATTGTTGGCAAGTTTATAATTTAGTTATAATATAGCGTCATGTTTATGTAGCTATAACATAAGTAAAATTGAAGAATTTTGGATCAAACTTTAAAAACATTGCGTGTTACATCGCGGTACTCAACACCGTGCTGTGCCTTATTACCAGAGCTGGGAAATGAAAGTAATACATTCCCCTCGGTAAAAATCAAACCGTCGCGTCGTTTTTATAGTCAGTAGTTCGTAACGCTATGGCCTGTTGATCAAAAAATATTTAATAATACAATTTTTTTCGAACTTAAACCTCCGTGGAAGTATAAAAGAAAATATTACAATTTGCTTTACACAAGTCAGTAACTATTTTAATGAATATTAAATATAAAAATATATAGAAAATAATATATAAATTACTATCACGTCCTTTTACGAACACTAAGTAAATTAATGTAATTTCATCCTTCAAAAAGGTAATTTAATCGAATTATTAATAATTTATACAAATATATTAGTATACAATAATAGAATATTATGTAGCTTCGAGCATTGACAATGTATTAGACTCTATCTCTACTGCTCTTATCTCTATTATTCTTTTTTACTATTTCTATATTGTTCTTTTAACCAGAGCAAGTTAATTAAAATAATTACAATATAATTATTCCTATAAATACAGATAGATCCTTTAACTATCGTGTATACTATTAGGCATTGTTCACGCCTTTACCCCCGTAGCAAAGTAGGCTGAGGGAACCTAGTGTTAAGAGACTCCATCGTCCTTCCTTTACTTTGCGTTACATTGCGTGTTGAGTGTAGGAACACAACATCCCTCTTTGTCACTTCGCTAGGATGGCCTTAATAAAAGTATAATAAAATAGATATTTTAATATATTACCAACTACAGAGACGTTACTTAACTTAGGTAAACCATTCATCCGTTTGAAGCCGGTAATATTGGCTCAACCACAACTTAATCTTATATAGAACTCGCTACAGATTTCCATCACCAGTGAACCGATGGCACTGGCAAGTATCCCAATCGTCAGAACACAATATTGGTTAAATTGATATGATGTTAGTATTGAAAATGATGATTTTAATTTAAAAGTTTAATCGATTTGTACATAAGTATGAAACTAAAATAATGTTAATATTATAACATTTGTGTTAATATCCGCTAGTCATCATAATTAATAGTAATAACTTGAATTCGAACGAAAAGTGAGAGAACGAAGTGCCTCAATACTTTCCCAATTTCCTCCGCCTACCCTGCTATATTCGGGGATAAGGCGTACAACTTAAAAAATGTACGTATATACGAATCTATCTATCAATATACGCTAGTTCACTATAACCCTGCTTAATTCGATAAGCACTGACATATCAAACAAGAACGAACTACGGTCAATATTTTCGCACCAAAAATTGTATTTGCCGAGTTGAAGCACTTGTCCTATTAAATTAACTGTAGGGTCGGGGGTGTGGTAAATGAATCCGATGATGTAGTGGGCATTCAAACGTGACGCGCTCGTATTGTAGTAAATTTTTCATATGTTATTCAAATTTCATTTATTTTCGTTAACAGGGTGCTGTCTACTACCAATATAGTAAAAAAGAAGAAACCATATTTTTAAAACTATAACGATTTATATACTATTCTCTCTACATATTACAAGAAATGCAAAAAAACCAGTCTATGATTAGGTAAATCTTTACCTAAAACGTAGAGGACACAAGAAACCCTAAAAAGTGAGCAAAAAAATAAAAATACATAGAAAGTAGTGCCATTTTTACATTTAAGCAAGCATAAATACAATACTTGTTTTAGAAACAAAACCGTTATTCTTATGAGGTCGGCCGCACCAATTTAACAAAGGGCAATTATCTGATCGTAATCGCATTTGATTTATAGATGAATATTATATATTTTTTGGATTATTGCTGTCACTTCTGATATATTAGTAGAGTAAAGGAAGACGTGTATAATGTACATATCTCCCTAGTACAATAGTAATAAACGTTTTATTATGTAGTTACTAAGAATAGCGGTAGATTCTATTTAGTTCAAGCAAAGTCCATAATTTTATAATATTATCTATTTATACATTATGAATGAAGAACTAAAAAATACTATAAATACAAAAAATCATCAACATAACTGCGTAATACACGACAAAATAATCAAAAGCTATTCATTAAGTCGAGCTAATGATGTATTTTTATGAAAATAAATAAAAAAAACCAAGCAACCATCATCAAGCGTTGAAGCCGCCCTCAATAATTGGCATTCACGGCCGGCTGTGGACCCGTTTCGGTGTTTTTTTTTTTTGTGACACGCTCTGTACCCTGCCATGCCTGTAAAACGCGAACGTTGTGACATTCAATCGCAAACTTCATTTCTGTACAAACTAGAACGAGTTTTCAAATTTTTTTTTGTACTTCTCCAAAAATTCTTCTTGGTGTCGGGTGAAATTATTAACGCTTATTATTATTTCATGCGTCTTTTTAATGATTTTTAGTTTTGAGATATTTAAGTTAGGTAATATTTTGTAAACTGTGAGTTATATAGTAAAATTGCAATTTTAATATATATCGGCTTCACGCAGTCTCCCGCACATAGCAGTGTAGGCGGAGGGAACTTAGTGTTAAGACACTCCGTTCCCCACTTTCTAACTAATTCTGAAAGGCATTGCATGTTGAGTGGCAGAACTCAACGCCGCGCTTTGCTCGAAACAATAAAATAAAAGGTAAATCATTGACACAACAAAAACCTGAACATAAACAAAAGATCTAAAGTAAAGACAACATACAACTCTTCATACAGTAGCGACGTTTGGAGAAACGACACCTGCCGATGTAAATAAAAAAGCGTAGTTGACAAAGGGTTCCGGAACGCAATTTCCACTGCCGCCACACCCACTTGGATGATAGGGCTCGTACAGACGTGTAATAGGCTTGATTTTTATATATACATATTGTACGGCAGGGAGAGAGGACCTAGTGAAAAGTCACTCCGTTCTCCATTTCCATATAATTCCGAAATATCACTTATTGGGTAATCAACTCCACGCTATATCTTGTATAATCAAAATGACGAAATAAAAATAATTTAAATATACATATCGCGCGCACTGTCTATTTTAGTCTCACATGCCACGATGTATCTGTCTACTCTGATTTTTGTTAATCTAAAATAAATTAAGTTTGTAATCGAATTCGCACCCTCCATTGATGATAGAAGCTTTAAAATATTAGTGGACAATAGGATTATTGGGCGTAGAATGGACCCCCAATAGTAACTGGCCTAGTTAGAAGTCGTTAGTGACTCGGACATAGGATAGGTTTTTACGTGACAGGCATACCCATATAAGGGTTCTGTATCTAGCAGTTACTTTACTATATACTATCCCGCATATAAGCTTATCAGGATAGTCAAACTTAGGGTTAAGACATTTCGTACACAATTTTATTATACGTGATTATGTGTTTTTCGTGTGTTGAATTGCAGAACCTCACGTCGCGCTGCAATGATATTTATTTATAAATATCATGTCACATAATATGTTTTTATTTTTTTTTAAACAGCCTATTACCGTCCACTGTTGAACGTAGGCCTCCCGCATCGAGCGCCAACCATCCCAGTCTTGGGATTCTCGCATCCATCCGACGCCAGCCACCTTCCTTAAGTCGTCTGTCCGTCGTGCTGCAGGGTGTTCATACAAAAGAAGAGATATTCAGTTAAGTGATTTCTTCCTCCTAGGTCTTTATCTCAGTTTAGTCTTAGTCTTAATATTTCTCATTGAAACAAATACAAAGATTTTCTTGTCTATATATATAGACAAGAAAATCTTTGTGTCGATAAACTATGCAATGCACACAGTCTTATACAAACACCGGTAGAGCTTAGAAACATTTAAGATGGCAGATGAGAGACGTTAGATAAAATCATATGGAATAAAATAACGAGTATATTGTTAAAATAAGATACGATATTTTGTACTAATAATATGTTAAATAATTATGTATTGTACATACGTACATATATGTGATTTGCCCACGATGTCAATGTATGCAACCTGGGAACTATCCACTGATACTGTTACTGGAAAGCTTATGTTTTATAGTTACAAATGCGTAATATAAAGACATGCATAATACGATAAGGTTGATTTAGCATGTACCGGATATAGGACGGTATTGCTTCTCAAAAGAGCAAGCAAATGAAAAAATATCATTCCCCCGAGTGGGTAAAAACCCACAATCACCACGGTAACAGTAGGTTCAACGATGCCTATGCCACAACGGTCACGGCACTTCAATTATGAGCTTTATCAAATTCCATTCACCCAACAAAATGAAAGTTGTAAGCTAATAAAAGACAAGTGAAGTATTGTACAAGGCCTTACTATTTGACGCTCCGGGCTGTATCGGCGATAGGCGTAGCTTTCAGATTTTTAGGTCAGAGCTTTTTGCTTTTGTTCCCTGCGATTTGTTAGTTTCGCTTGACAAGATTCATTTAGGGATACGCTGTTTGAAGTATTTTTGACGGGTTTTCGTCACGGTGTAGGGTATTTTTTTGAGGATATATTTTTGTATATATATTCATATACAGATTTTACATCCTGTTACAGAAATAAAGGATGTAATGACATTATTCAAAATACAAATTAACTTTTCCATTTAAAGACTTATTACTTTTTCCATATGTAATTTATTTCAGTATATAATAAAGGTTTGTCACATTTCAATGCTTTTTTTTTCCTAAAATCTTCTAAGAAATTCAATTTACTCTATCACTTTTCTTTCTGGTAGGGTCATAAGCTAGCTAGCTGGCACTGATGTTAACTATGTAATTTTTTTCATGTATCCCGCAAATAGTCGGAGTGGAGAAATAAAAAAAAACCACTGAATGGCGATTGAACCTACAGCTATTACGGCCATCCGACGTTATCCCACTTTTTTTATTTTGTTTAATAAAAAAATAAAATCACTTTTCTTTAAAACAAAAGTGATTTAGTAATTATAATTTTGAACATTTTATTATTTTTCCATTAACTATTATTTTACAAAAGCATTATAAGACCTTAGATATTACACGTTTTCAAAGCAATCTTTACGTGAAAATCAACTTGCGTAATGTTATAATTATAAAACTATTTTAGTCTCAGTAAGGGCGAAGACCTTTCCAAACATTGAGAAAATCTATATCAACACGAAATATTTCTGGCCATAGTCACACATGCACAAAAAATATACGATAATTTAAGCACTTGCAAATGAAAAAAGAGAAAATTTTGTAATCCGCAATCCAAAATCGGTGAAACAATTAAATACTCTCTACTCACTTAAATAAATAATTAACTAGATAAAATGATAGATTTAGATCATTTCGGACTTCCAAAACCAGATAAATAATCTTAATAAGCCCCAAAGTAATGTTACACATCAATCGTTATGATAGAGCTTTAGCACAGACGATTACTAAATTCGGTACTATCCTAAGAGACTGTCAATATGATAAACCTCATCATTTCCATATGGCTTGGTTATTATTAAATTTTTGTACGCCATTATTTACCTTAGACAGTGTGCAGAAAGACCAATATAAAGTACAAGATTCTTATGCCCAATTTCAATATGGTATAACTAATATATTCTGCACGTGACCAACACGTGCAAATCGTCGTTAATAAATATAGTTGGAAGCTGATGTGAGGGGAACTAGACTGATATTATTTTTGAAGATGACAGCCGTTTTATTTTGAGTAGATAGTAGGTGTACTTGTAAGTGATTTAAATGTTTGAGCGGAAGGTGTGATCCATTTAAAATGAAGCTTAAACGATCGAAACAATCAAATGTGTATCTAGGAAATACTTTTTGAAAAGTTATACATACTGACTGCTTTTCGGAACAGATAAGAGTTAAGGTATAAACCAAAAATTTTGCTGGTACAAAGAGAGAACCTAGCGCTTAGATACTCCGTTACCCGCTTTTCACCAAATTCATTATGTGTTGCTAATAGAACTCAACGCCACGCTTTGTCTTGTTTCCAGAAGGAGGAAGTGGAGAATATAAATAATTTTTATCCCCAAGTGTGAATCAAACACACAAACGTCGCGTATATAGTCAACACACGTTACGATAGTTTTACACGACGACGGCCCAAAAAGAGGTTTGTCTGATTATTTCGCACATTAAGTTTTATGTTGTTTGTAGGTTTAACACATGCAAAAAGTAATAACCGTAGAATATCTAAATATGTGTCGAGGAATCTATTCAGATACATGTACCTAGAGCGTTATTTCTGCTTTGAAATTCTTTTTTTATTCACACTTTTTTTAAAGCCCTCTAAATACTCTTACAAAGTACCACAATATAAACCAATAGGTGATAAAATTCTATGTCCTTATAACAAAAATCAATAATAGTCTTCAAATAGTTATGTGAATACAAATGTGACGCACACATTTCAATTCGCGCACAGTAAAAACCGAATCAAACGCGTCACTACCAACAAAAACATTTCACTAAGCCAAGCTAAACCAAATTGTAGCGAATAAAAATCTTGATCCTTTTTCAAGTGTCAAAAAACTCTCACGTTCTTTGTCCAAACAATGACATTGGATGTACCACATGGGACACACGGGGTGAAAAGGGCACTGTATTTACACAGGCGTGTTTGTGTTCCCCGATTCCCTATTGCGGTTAATGGGGGATAGGAATAAACTCGTTTTCATTACCAGAGTACGCTAGTGTCATAAAGTGGCCAGTCTGAACTACTTGCGTTTATGCAAATGTGCCTAAATATGTTAATATACTCCATGCATATTTAATTTCTGTTTGTTTTGGAAGACTTTATGTGACTTTTCTCTGAATGCTTTTTGGAAATAGCTTTATTTAATTTTCTTGCTAAATGGTGATAGAAATTGTAATGTTTTCACAGTTATTAAAGTGGAGATGATAATGCTTCTGTTATTTACATGAATAAATAAAGACTATGGTTACGGATGCAAATGCCATTTAAGAAAGATTTAAAATGTACAAGATTCTCTTATATAGACAAGCGGCGTTAGACATAAGACAATGCAAAGAGGTAAAGATTAAATTCAGTGGCACCTTGACAGTTGATATTGATGATGATGAGGAAACATCAAAATGTGTTATAAACCTTCAAGAAAGTTCTATTAGATTTAATAAAAAAATTAATTAAATTAAGTTTATTTCTTTATTAAAGCTAATAGAAATTTCTTGAAGGTTTATAACATATTTTGCAGCTTCACGCTATACCGCGCCCATAGCAGGGTAGGCAGAAGGAAACTTAGTGTTTAGACACTCTATCCACTCCAGAGCGAAGAAACGGAAATATAAATTTAAATAAATATTTTACTACCCCGAGTGGGAATTGAACCCACAACAGTCGCGTTACAGTCATTTTACACTCATTTTATACAAAATGTTATGTTTATGTTTAAGCTTATATTTTCTGTTATAATGTAATGTAACACGAAGAAATTCTTTAGAAAGATCACGAATAAGTAAAATAAGGTAGATCGAGTGATATCGGTACATAGACTGAACAGGTTTTCAATTACGTAGGTGTTGGGATAGGTGAGCGGAAACGTATAAAAACATTAGACTTTACAAGACTGGCAAGTCCATTGAAAGTAGTATTTTATTTTTTCTAAAGCAACTTACATCAATTGTTTATGACACAATCTGCAAGTTTGTGGATAAAATTTGTAACTTTTTACTCGTCCCCTGTTTACTTTTAATCTTTTTTAACAAATTTCATTAAAATCGGCTCAGCTGTGTGAATTATGAAAGAGTAGTACTCATACATACTCGTATATTAAATGTGGTGGGTGGGGTGGTTACAGTTCAATGGATATTCGAAAAATTATATATTTAGGAAAATGAAATAATAAATTCCCCGTATGGGAACCGAACTTGTATTCGCCGCGTTTACAATCGGACACTTTGCCGCTGAAGAAATGCAAGATATTTTACATCGACACTGTCACTAATATTGGAAGTTGCCTGAGTTTAAGAACTACAAAGTGCCGTCGTTTAATAAATGAGTCACGAGGAATGTTAAATTTTCGAGTGATTTTATAATCGAAATAAATTGGTACATAAGTGTAATTTCATTCAACTTGTACGTAATATACATACCATTATATTAATACCATTATATTAGTAATGAAGCTTTAAATTTAGCCGTTTACGACTTTTTATTGAAATACTTATCAATTTTATTAATACATTATTTATACTTGTCCAGATATATGGTAATGGACACGTTTAGTATTATTGGGGATTTTTATAGAATTTACAACTAAAAGTATTATAAAAAAGTAAAGCTATTATTCTATTTCGTGAAAGTATCGTCAATTATAAAAAGTGCAAATAAAAGTCAAAAGACATGAAAACAGACAGTGATCCTATAAGGATTCCGTTTTTTTTTATCTACTGAGATAAATATAATGCGAACGCAGTGTTTTAAAGCAAGTACCTTCCCCGCTAACTGCCTTCCCTTTTATAAGCCTGAGGTGCGTGAACCTAAAAAAAATAATAGATTGCATAGCAGTTATACGTACAGATAGATACTCACTCCTCGAACGATATAGATAATCGTAAGCATTATTCACTCGCGCCTAAAGGTAAGTAACCTCAACCGGTTTTCCTATACTATAAGTATGAGACGCTTTTTGTTGCTCCAAATAGAACTTTTAATTTCAAGCTTATTTTCTTTCTGATAGTCGAGTCAATAACATCGTTTATATGAACTCCAACTTTGTAACGAGGCCGTGACTACCGAGTAAAAGTATATAATCTGTTTTTTTTATGTTCACGCTATATCACGCAGACTAGAAGTAAAGCCGAGAGAACTTGGAAACCTAGTTTTAAGACACTCCGTTCCTGATAAGACACCTCTGCTTTTTAATTTTCACCGAATTCTGTAGGCCTTGATTGTTTTTTGATTTGCCTCATAACCGAACAAGAGAATATGAAATATTTCATTTCTTCAATGGGAATCGAACCCACAGCGTCTACAGTCCCACGCTTATTTACATGCAGCACGACAGACTGTTATCAAATTATACACGTACAATACGTAAATATATATTTATTGTATGTATGTAAGTATAGTTATATACAATAAACTTTTTTATATCTATTACTAAGTAACAAGTGTGAAACTTTTGATTTAACGAGCCTGCGTGTATGTATAAAGTTATTTGTAACTTTGTACATTTGTGATTTTATGTGAGAAGGGAATATTATAAAACCATGTATTAGACATTTTAATTCAACAATATGTTTTTATTTTGTCCGGGCGTATCTAGAGGTATTTTGGGCCTAACTTTAGCTTTGAACTGATACTACTGTGTAAAGATTTATTTTTTTACTTTTAATATATTTGTTTATTTATGCACATTCTGGGGTGGGTACCGCCGGCTCCCCCTATTCCTGCGCCTATGATTGTATCTTTATTGAGGGTTACATCCTGGTGCAGTGGGACTGCAAACAAGATAGTGAACTAATTTCCGGCATTTGACATCCAGTGCCTCCAATTTAAACAGAAAACGGAGAACGAAATGTCTTTACATGAAGTTCTTTCTGCCTACCCTGCTATATACAAGATGAAACGAAGATTTTGGATGGATTTAAGCTAGTTAAGTTACAAAACAAAGACAAAATGAATACACATTTATAAAAAAAATTGTAGAATATCACTTTAAGAATGGTAAAAAAAGGCAAAATGAATTTATATAAACAATTAAAATTAATATAAGTTGCCCATGTATAAACGTTTATCCATTTCGTTTTTTTTTCCTAAATAAATTAAAAAATATGTTTTTTATTTCAATATTTGAAATAATTTTCCCAAATCCTCAAAGCTATAGACTATCAATAATTATATCAACGTAACATAGTAACATCGTTTAAGCCCCAAGTACATCTAAAGACATAAGCGCCTTACAGATATTACCTCCTAAGCTCTATACTGCCTTTGACAAATATTGGTCTATAGGGAACCCAATATTGATCACGCTTTTCTAAGTTTTCTATTCATATTGACTTGTGGATAAAATGACTAAAGTAATTTAAATTTTGAATTCACAAATTAAAATTAAGAATTAAATAATAAAAAGATCACTGTCTACTACAAATCTAATAATTTTGGAGATTATCGTTTTGTTATATATACATACGTTTGTTAGTGATCTATTTTTAATATAATTATATTAATAGAAAAAAAAAATATTTTGCTTTTTTATAAGGAAAATATAAAAAAATATATATTTACTTAAGTTTAAAAAAGTTCTTGTTGAATAAATATTTATAATTATTTCTACGATTTCGTTTCGTTTCGATTTCAATTTTTTTTTTATTTTTATCTGTTCACACCATAAGCGTTGTATAAACATAAAAAATAAGTTATATTAGATCTTTAATAAGCATACAATTTATAGCTGAACACTTCAAAATGAATATTTCTTAAAAAAAATTCAAAACATATTTTTTGTATCCCAGTGTTGCTGGACCAAAAACAATGAAGTATCTTTTATTAAAGGCAAGAAGCTAAGTTGAAATAAGTCTCATTTCGTATTGTGAGGGCAGCAGGAGGAGGGGGGCATATTATCACGTAACAAATTGGTTTCTCTACCTTTGTTCGACATTCGTCCCAGGCCCTTTGGTGAGACGAATGGTGTAGGGATAGACGAAAAAATCAAAAATTTTCTTTAGAGTTTGTTTGTTTACACGATGAATAATTACACTTACGTGGGTTACTTTGGAAATGTTTGGAAACGTACCTGAAAAATAAATATAATTTACGTTTTATTAAATTGTATGAAAAAGTAAATGTATAATAGTTACACTAAAAATACTTATTTCAAATCTTATATAGTAGTTTCTCTTAATAATCAAATTTAAGTTAGAATAAGAAAATAATGTAAATAATAAAAAAAAACAAGTGCACAGTACAAAACAAAATAGTAATAATAAACAAATATGGATCTGAAAGACGTTCAATTATTTTAAATAGTTATTAGATACCAACTTTATTAAATTTCCTACTCGTAAAGTAATAACATAATAAAAAAATACATTACAATAACAAGAAAATTAATCCTCTTAAACTAAATCGAAGTTGGCCAACTTTGCAAATAATATTATACAACTACCCACAATTTTTGCTGATGGTATTTTCACAAAAACCCGAAGTCTTCTTAGCATGGGAGAGAAAAAAAGATTCTTTTGTTGAGCGCATTTCGAGAGTAAAGCCTACGGAGGCACAATATACGTATTTACCTTTTTGTCCACCTACTTGCAATAGGGTCGCCGAATTGCGGAAATAACTAAAATATGAATTCCTGTATCGTTTTATGGGAACAGTGTTAATATTTCGTATAGTCTTTATCTTGTTACGAATATTCTTTGGTTGTATAGTTAGATATAATATGGTTGTTTCATTGGTTTTAGTTTATTGGTTGTTTTATTCATTTATCAATAATATCCTTTTTATAAAAAGTTTCTAACTCTAAATACTAGGAAATACCCTCAAAACTGGTAGAAGTATATATTACAAAGATTAATTAAAAATATGCTTAAATAAAATAGAAGTGATTTGTTCTTCATTTCTTATCTTGCATAAAAAGTAAAGTAAGTACAAAATAAGAAAATGTCTTAAAAAGAAAATAAAAAGATTGCGCTGTCCAACCCTGACCGACCTTAGTTAGGTGACAGATTTTTTATCGTAATAATGAGCCAATACTCTTGAGAATCGTTTTAGTATTAATTTACATTCAGCTTTTGTTCTCGATTGAAATTTCATGTTTTCTTTTCATTTGTATTATTTCCATTTCAATATATTTTTTTTAATTTGTCTATAAGTTGGAATATATTTTTTGTTTATAGATTTAATTTCTAATAGATAGGTACATATTTTATTTACAACGCTACTGTTAAACAGTATTACCGACACTATATGGAAGCATTTAATTTATTATTATACAACTTTTATTACATTAAAATAACATGTTATTGTACATTTATACGTAATAAATATTGACAATGATTTTGTAAATTAGAAATGGCTCAATATATTAACTTTAAACATAAAGAAAATACATATTGAAAGTAGTTCAATTCGATCCACTCAATAAGTTTATAAAACAATATATCCTTTAGAACATTAAGAGAGAGTTCAATGTAAATCAAGTTCAAACTACTACTGGAATACACCTTGGTGGTACTCGACAGAAGAACGAAAATATTTGAAAGCAAATCTAAATACATTAAGTAGACAGACTTTAGAACGTTTAAAAACACATTTTTTTTTGAAAATTATCCCTATACATATATGTATTCACCAAAAACTTACAAACCTCGTTACAATAATATACACACATGCACCAACATAGTTGAGGTAGTTTAATGGAAATAAGCGTTATAAGCGCGATGTAAGCAATATAAGCTTTCATTTAAATAAACAAACAAAAAAGCTCACTTAGGAGAATGGTAGTGTTTGAACAACGTCGTTTTCTATTTACGCATACCAAATAAAGCTCGGCGGTGACTTTATACATGGAGCTAATACGGGATCAAAAATAAATCACTCATTCATTCGTTCATTGATTTAGATCACAAGTAATGGAAATGTTTAGACATTTCAAGTCGTATTTCTAGGTTTTTTTTAGGTTCATGTTGCATCCCGCAAATAGTAGGGTAAGCAGAAGGAACCTGGTAACTTAATGTTAAGTCACTCAGTGCGACCACTTTGACTCGTTACCAGAGCAAAAAAATTAACTACTACTAAATTAATTAACAATTAAACATTAACTACAAAAATAATAAGTATTTCATTACTTATTTAGAAAACGTATAAAAAAATTGAACGTAGCGGGAATCCGCGACTCCTGGAAACTGACCAGGCGCTCTGACCACTAAGCCATACGTTCTCATCAAGCTACGTGGAATTTTTTATACGCTCGTTACAACTTATTTATGTTGTTAGCATCTCTGTAGGGAGATTTTTACAAATTTCCGCCACCTAAAGATAATTACTAAGGAGGTTTCCAGTTCGCAGGTCCGAGTCCCGCTATGTTCAAATTTTTTATACGTTTTCTAAATAAGTATTTTTCTTTCTGAAGTGTGGAATAATAATTTAAAAATGTTTCCTCGTCGCACGCTTGTGCCTCTGTGCCACGACTGGACTGCGTAAGTATATAGTTTTAACAATAAAGTTTAATAATTTGACAACAAATTCTATGAATGGGATGACAGCATTGTAAAACTGGTAGTAAATATGTATTTCAAGTGCAGTGCGTGTTAGCATATTTATTTTGCATAATAAAAAAATGTTAGTGATGAAACAAAAAAATCATACATTAAAAGACGATACTGTATACCGCACATCTCGTTATTCGAACCTACAACTCATGTTGTAATTTCAAATAACAATATAATTTGGCTATAATATAAGTTTAAACCGGCGAAGCCGATTGTAGGTCGCGAGTAATTTTCATAGCTCCACAACACATTCTAGCAATTAATAATATCTAGGCAACTCATACAGAGCGTTGCAAACGAGTTAATGTTTCTCAATTCAAGCATTCCAGTCCGATCTGTTTCATTGCTTCCATGAACATAGTGTCACAGTTGTACTCATTAAACCTAAATACAATCGCTGTACACTGTCAAAGGACAACTTAGCAGTTGCGAAAATTTTGTTTATTACATGTATATTTTGTTTATAACTCTTGTGTCGTTCGTATTTTACTGCCAATGTATACTATGACTTATCTTGACTTAGCACCTTAGGACCTACGCTTAAATTTGCATTTAGGTAATTGGACTCTAAATCGTGTGGAAAATTCACATGTGCCTTGTAAAATGATAAAAATTGATAGTTTAAGATAAAATTAGAAGCAGTGGAAAACAATATTTTATGTAATTATTGTACACCCTACATTCTTAATTGATGGTACTACCGAGAGCGGAATTTATGAACACTTTACATAACACCCACATAAACTTATAGAGGCAAAAAAAATATTTCAGTGTCTTCTATATAAAAGAAAATTATATTAGAAGTTAAATATAAAAATAGTACTGTGACGTGCTAACTAGACAAAGTTATTTATAAACTGCGACTGATGTTTTTGTATTGATAATAATGACAGTGTCGATATCGACAGTTGCAACGTGCACTACGTTCATAGCTACTATTCATATATGTATGGTTATAGAGTCAGCAAAAATAGAAGATTAAAATCGCTATACAGTCTTTTTAAATAGTTTAAAAGGGGCAAAAGTTTTAAACAAAAATAAATCTTCATACAAAATACATACTGGTACATTTATATAATATTTCGCGTTTACAGTCACTCGCTTGTGCTCCTGCGCAACGACGTCCTCAAAACCGTATTTTCTAGTAATAATATGCAACCTTTGTTTTATATTTAAACTTTATTAACAGGTAAAAATATCCTAGAATAGACTCTAGTTTTACCTTCTATATTAGAAGCCCCGTTCACTATACAGGGTCAGCTCGGGCGAGTTATCCGACTGAACAGTTCAATCGTTCATTCACTATCCTTTGATCTCGGTATTACGCACTTTCCGCTTCACAATGCTTGAGCATTGTAAACTTGCCGTAGAGTTAACGCTGGCTTGTTTTTATGGATGAAGTGGTTATTCATTATTTATTTATGGTTTCTTTTTTGTGTTTTATCTAAGCAGTCTAAATATTTAAAAATCGCAAAATAACGTGCAAAAAATAGTAATAAAAAAATTAAAGTTTCGAGAAAATATCACACATCCTTATATAAATACCTATATAAGTAGGTTGGTATATTAGAGGAAAAAACACGCTTCTAACCTAAATGGAATCGCAAGTAGAATTTAAACATACATTTTATTTAACCTAAATGGAATCATAAGTTTGGCGTTGTGATCCGCCACTCAACACGAAATGCTTCTTAAATTTAGAGAAGGGATTTTATCAGGGAAGATACCCTGGTAAGTACCACTTAGGTATCCTGTTATGCGATAAAAAACGCGTGTTATTCTCTTTATAAACTATATCATACTCTCGAGCGTTGGTCACTTGATATTAATAACTAATTACGAAATGACGAAACTAGCATTTGCTTGGGAAGTACATCAACTAATTTAGTGGATGATCTGATTTTACAGCTACGATGTAGTTATATTTAGCAAGTCGGTCATTGTCGGAAACAAAACACGCTTCTATTTTATGGGACTTCAGTTGGTGTGTTGGGAAATTTTTGTTTTTCTTTGTGTTGTATTGGGTGTGTATTGTTTGAACAAACAAATAATTAAGGAAGTATTTTTAGTTACTATTATTTTATTTAAAGTTTGAAGCTTAAAGATATTTAAAACATTATAAATATACACTACGATTGGATGAATATTTAACTAACGTAATCACAAGATACTATTCTAATCTTATATAACGCTTACTTGTAAATATATACTTTTTTATTAATAATTAATAATCCAGGTAATGGGATCTGGATTATTCTATATATTCTGATAAACTCAATTTTCGTAAAAAAAACCATTTCTCTTAGGTATAGTGATTTACAAACATCATAACATCACTAGATATTTACATACTATACAGGATCTTATATAGCCGGCAATAAGCATAACAGTCGATCGGGGACTGAAAAACTAAAGCAATTTGAAAAAAACACGTCCAATATGCGGTATAATTAATTTTAACTGCCCGTTCCAAATATTCTGCACTTTTATAGAAATAAAAAACGGTGATGTTTGATATATAGAATATTTTATGTTCAATTTTTATAGCGCATTATTGCAGGAAAGGTAAATAGGATTTGGGGACCGTAGCGAAAATTGTTCTCCACACTTTACTTGACATTTTTTTAAAGAGAAATCTGTCACTACTTAGCGAATTTTATAACTAAGGAGGAGATTTTCATAGAATCTTCTATTGGGGTAACTATAGTCAATATTTGTGAAATCATAAGTTAAAGATTTTTTTAGTTATGCCACTTGAACACTAAAATGCAATATAACCTGTTCCAAAAAATTATAGCAGTCCAGCACAGTTAGTAAGTTGTGGCTGCACTAAGGTTAGATTTTGTGATTTTTCCGTAATTTTGTATTTGTACACTCGGAAAGAAAACAATCAAAAGTAAGAAAAATCCCTTAATTTACCCGTTCGTTTGGCCGTTCGTCGACCGTAGGTCTCTCTAATTTATGTAATGCTATGGTCCTGTGATTTGTTAGTATTTATTATAGATCCTATCCTGTTTAAAGTTTTAGTAAAGCGTTTTAACTGATTGAATTCTTATAAGACTAATAACTGGCTAAAATAAATGAACCAGAAACTCTAAATGTAAATGATCTGTAATACATACTAATAAATCGCGAGAACACAGCATTTTACAAATTAGAGAGCCCCGAACAAAATTATTAGACATAAATAACATATTTCGTGTAACGGTCCAAAGACCGCGAGAACTTCAACTACAATAGACTATAAATATTTTTCAAGTAATTATAATGAAAAATCACCGCCGTGTAATCACTAAACGGCCTGTAGTCCGGTTTGTATACAAATTTAATTATTTTACAGCCGAATTCCTTAATAGTCCATTGTTTTCGTTGTTAGGATACCGATATCCGTTCAATTTTTAACTGGTCAACCGTTAAGAGCTAGACAATCACAATTGATATGTCAAAATTGTAAAGTATTGTTATATGATGTTTTTTTTGTACAATAGAGGCTAGAAGTTACGTAGGGAAGTACATTTTATAAACTAAAATATTATATAAATGAAAGCATAATATAACTATAATGTATAAAGATATAAATGATCCACGTACCATAAACAAGTCCGAGTCTAGTCTAGTGAAGTGCAAGTTTTCCAAAATCTAGAAAACTGTAACAATTCATTATAAAATTTGTTTCATATTTCTTTAGTTCATTTTGAATTAACTTGAATATAAACTATATAATCAGTAAGATACAACATATTTCGAGATTTACTGTATTTCATTATACTTATACTAACTAATATTATAAAGCTAAAAGGTTTGATTGGTTAAACGAGGAATCCTTTTACCGAGGAAGGCTATAATTGATACATTATAATTGATACTTTCATACATAAATTTTATCTATCTCTTATCTTATTTTTATACGACCATGAAGGTGAAATTTAAGAAATATATAAAATATCAAATAATAGTTAAGAATTAACCTACTAGTAGGGAATCTGATTCCATATACGTAATTGGTGCAAGACGTCTGTCAATTCAATAATTAATACGGCCACAGTCTATCGTAACGCTTTGTACCAATTGATTCGACACTATTAGGTCAATCAAAATTACTATGAGAAGTGGGGGTGTTCAAGGGGGTTAATTTTAGGGCAATTTACTCACTAACGGTTGATAAGTAGCTTGGTTTAATACATCATTCTGTGGTAAACTTTGATTTGTTTATTAAAAAAGTTAATGTCTCAAAAACCAAAATATAAAGTAAGGCCAGTTGTGGCGCAAGTTGTGGGTTCGATTTCCATTCGAGGATATGAAATATAATGAGTACTACGTTAGAGTTCCGCCACTGAACACGCAATGCCTCTAGAATTGAACAGAAAATGGGGGACAGAGTGTCTTGTCTCTCTGTTGCGAGATGGAAGGGAAAATATAAAATATTAAAATATCTTACAGTTGTCAGGTATTGTGGTGTAGTTGGACAGTATTGCGAATGCATTAGTTGTCAGTCAGTCAGTCCCCACTCGAGGAAATTATTTTAATTTTCCCGATCTGGCAAGCTAAATGACGTTGAGTTCCGTCACTTGATATGCAATGTCCCATACTAGCAGCGACTTATATGTGAGATCTTTATCTCGCATATAAGTTGTTGCTCTTATATGTGAGATTCTTATCTTAATTTTATTAAACTGATAATGAGAACGCAATTCTCTACTTCAATTGACCATTTTTTATAATTTTATATTAAAAATAATTTTAAAGCATAAAATAAATATACTTATTCCTGACATAATTAAAATGTTGAAATCTACACTCAAAAACATTTCATTTCACAATAAACTTAAAGGAAATTCTATGGAAAACGACATTTAAAAATAATATAAATTATTTAACGTATAAAGTTATTGCATAATTAATCTAATTAAAACAAGATAAGTGGGCGTTTCTTTTTAATGATACATATATATATTATAATGAGTCCACTTGCTTGGTTAAAATTATTATCATTAACGTCTCCCGCAGCGAAATGTTGAAGGTTACTTCGGTGGATTTATACGAGTTTTGATGAGTTATTTCTTTAATTCAACTTTGAAATATATAGTATTTTTTTTTGGTAAAATATGGAATATTATATAATTATTTACTCTTTCATTTCATTCTGATTCATCTCAAAACGTAGTGCCCAAAGAATACGGTAAAAAGTGTGGATCGGTAACGTCTTCATGAAGTCTTAGTGGAAAATATATATAGGTATGTATTTAGGAACTAGAATGCTTTGGCTATAGATGTACGTAAAAATAACCACTTAGATTTCTGTTTAAAGAATAATTGTAATTGTTAGGTACTAATAACTCTATGAAGCTAGCAAATCATGATTATTCTGGATTTAACTAAGGTATTATTTACATAAGTAAACAACAAGTTATTTATGTATTCCACTTCGTGTTTTTTTTTTTCAATTATATGAAACTGAAATTGGCAAAGCGTTAAACGACTTCTCTTGTCGCTTCCTGAAAGATATTAAAGGCCACAATTAATGTTTTAAACCAAAAGATGGGTTTGCGTCAATATAATTTTATGAGTGCCGAAGTCATGGCAACAGACAACTTTTTTAATGGCTTTACCCACCTCGCTATGTACAGGATGTATCCCGTAGGTGTATCCCGTAACGTGAACCTACAAAAAAATCGTAGCAAAAAAGCTTAAAAATTAAGTAAAGTGTAAGTAAGCAAAAGAAAGTGGAACTATTTGACACAATTAGACACGTGTTTAACAATACTTAAAGCTAGAGCTAGAGCACGCTAGATTAGTAGAGTGATGTGTTAACATGAAAATCTCATTTTAACGAGTGAACTGAAAAAACACCGTCTCCCACTTCACGTATTCTCACGTTTGTTCATAACGTAGAAATGACTCTTCAGAGATCCTTTCCTCGTCTAGTCAAGTTAATTAAACGTCTAAGAAACATGCTGAAAGTTTTATGCTTCTTTTCTTGTGATTTTTTACTGGTGGTTTAAGTTCACTGTAAATTTATTTTGGGGACTTATAATTTATATTATTTTAGGGCTTTTCACATCATCAATAGTACTCAGAGTAATGCAATCTACTTACAATATCAATGGTAGACAATATAAATATATAAATACGCCAGTAAAATTTTTTCTTAATTATTATAAATTATTATAAAGCTTGCTTAGTAATTCCAATTACAATACCCAAACATTTTGCACACCTCCTATTCGGATAATCCAACGGAACGGCACTTCAGCATAACCAGAAATAGACGGTAATTCTAGATTTAAACTTCAAGTGTTGCTGGAATAAAATATGATTGTGTTGAAATAAAATATTGACTTCCAAGAATAAGAAAACAACAAAATCGTTATGTATTTTATAAAAGTTATATTAAAAATGTTAATTTAGCTGATCTATATAAACTGAAACAAATTGTTTTATTAATTAATTCACATAAAAAAAAATACTGTATAAAATTGATATCTTTAGACTTTTAGTAAAGTCTTACTAAACTGAAAGTAAAAATATATATTTCATATATAATATAATAATAATATAAACACGCAACTGTCGCTAAATTATGAGACAATTCTCAATTGTGCCACGCTGGCACCATGGAGCATCATACATATGTGACACCATTCTGTAGTTAGTTGCGTCAACGGTGGTCATCACCAACAACGCTAACCGTCACGTACACCATAAAACTCTCCCTGACAAACGCCTTGCTAATTAACCCTTTAATGGGCTATTACGTTTGATTGTATAATTTTATGACTGACCGGCCCCGGGTTGAGGCGAACGCAAGCACTTTGAAATGCGATCGTTACGTTCAATATATTTTTAAATGTAAATGTAAGTAAGACAAAGCGTATATGACTCAATTATGAAGAACTGTTTTTATGAAATGTTACAAAATATAGCAGAGAATATTTTGATATTCCGCTCACTATTTCCCGCCGTTATTTAATTTATTATAAAAACCTAAACATATGACAATTTTTTTAGGTTAAGAGCAGATTATACCATCCAAAAGGCTCCTCTCATTCTCCACTTGAACTCAAAAATTTTAGACTATTGTATACAACAAACCTATTTTGCTTTAAACAAATATTAGTCTGGTCCAGATCTAAAAAGCAAATCGTAAATAACGATACCGATATTTGTCAGGTTCGCACGTGAAATAATAAGACTAAGGCAATTTTATTCAAATATGATCCTTATTTGTATACCATTACAGACGGCAGCACTCTACACGAGGAGGCTAGATGCAAATAAACAACCCTCGAAATGCGACCCTTGTTAAATTCAATACTTTTTTCAATAATTTCAACACAACGTGTTGTATATAAATAAAATTAAGCTCAACTTCGTAGCGTCGAGTAAAGAATAAACCTACCTACCTGCAAACTACCTATTTTCAGAATATTGATTTTAAACCGAATTGTATGATACATTTGTAGAGATAACAAAGAAAACAGGAAAAATCATATTTTGATTAAATCCGATCATAAACGGGAAAAGGGGAAAATTTCATTGAAAAAGTTCAACTTTAGTAGAACTTAACAACAAGTGGGCTCGATTTAAAGTTATCACAATTGAACACACATCAAAACAAGATAGCATCTCCATACAAAACTAAATAAGCGACATAAAGTTTGGCGATCATCTTTACGACCATGTATGTATGTATGTATGTCTGTACGTGTCAGTCCACCGTGCGCCGTCGGACAAACGCTTGCGCCTGTCTCGAACAACTTCGTTTATTTCTGAGGTGTCACGTTACACGGTTTTAAAAGTTGATGGCGTGTAATAAATGTTTTTGGCTGCAACAATCGCTTCTCGCGCCGCTGCACCATAAACTCGGTCTTTGTCCACTAAATAAGTATTACCATATGTTGGAAAGGGACGCAAATTATATTTTTTAACGTCGATTTGTATTACGTGTTCAATAAAAATGTAGAGTAATAAATACCAATTGAATACATTGTATTCGCTGTTTTTGCGGTTTGGCCGTTTGATTGATTTTAATATATTTCTCTTTGACAAGTATTTAAATTCCTCTAGGTATCAATATCATGTTGTATTTTTTTTGTTGTTTCTTTTTGTGGTCATAGTATATTTGTAGATAGAATAATAGAGCGTTCCAAAAGATGGACATAGGTAAGTTACTTTCTAATTAATTGAGAATTACTTACACAGTGCACTGAAGGCATATTAAAATATGCAATTTGTAATACAAATAATTTTCCGCGAAAAAACAAAAAATATTTTAACATATTGTAAAAATGATCATTTTCAGAAATTTGTAAAGAAATATTTTCTTTAAAAGCATTGAGCATTTCTTGCGCGTTCGCAAAACAATGGATAATAAACGAAACTATATTAGCAAGAACGTTGACGTGCAATAAAAGATTCAGGGAAGTATGCCGATAAAATAACTCACAATTTGGCACGCACTAATTGTTGTTTGGGAATATGGTATTTATCACGCAAGTTTTAAGGTAAAATATTGCTTGTCGTTATTTTTATTGAGATCTTATGTGTGGTCATTTGCTTCACCAGTTCATATAAATATAAAATATTTATATGAACGTTATTTAATTTTTTGTACATTTGAAGTGTGAATAGGTGAATTATTAATTTAGTCTTAAGATTTTTTCTAATTTATATTAATAGCTGTCTGTACGTACGAATTTAGCGATGAATCACTCATTATCACTATTTATTTATTATTGACTCGAATGTCTGCACAACACAAAAACAGCACAAAACAATAAATAATCTGTTATAGAATTCGATTCTGCAATCAAAATTACGTACAAGTCAACCCCTAACGGAACACCACCAAATTTTCATATGTAAAAGTATTTACACAACAGCTAAGAATAGAGTTAAGCTTCAACATCGGTACGCGAGCGAGTCCATAGTTAAAAGGATTACAGCTGATGTCATTAGAGCTTATTAGATTATACTAAATTGTATTACGACATAGGAAGGAATACAGGATACGGCCTATTATGATGGCCTACATCATTTGTGGCTTGGACATAGCTTTGTATAGCTCTGTGGTGTGCTATGTTGTCATTTATATTTTGTATAAATACGGTTTAGTAGTTTAGTATAACTGTCATTTTTTTTTCTCTAATATGAAATTGGTATTTAGTCACTTGAAAAAAAAATTTTTTTGAAAAACATTAGGTAATGTTTGAACTTTTGTTAGACAAATAAAATCTAGGTTTAAAAGATTTTTTTAGAAATAATTAATAAAGTTGGGCACACAAGAACATAAATAACTTTAAACGCAAACAATCTAAATAAAAAATAAAATCCACAACTCGCTCGTATATCGTGTCTTAGATACTTCCTTCCCACGATAGCGTCATTACCAAAATTGTATATAATAAAATACACTTAAATGTAATTTTAGTCGTACATATTAAATGGTAAACTAGGTTTACGACATAGCCTCGGCCCATTTCATGTTACTGTCCAACCAACAGTTAAATTAGTTTGTTCAATATTTTCTCGAAATCGACATTGAATTACTTAATGTGATTTTCTATGATGCAATTGGTTCTGCTTGAACAAGATTACCTGTTAAGGTTGTTGAATCAATGCTAGCTATATTAATTTAAATATGTATATTGTTAAAAATAATGTTTTAGAAAAGTAAAGTACGATCTTCGTGGCGCAGTGACACAGCTGTTTTAAGCGTTGTGTGTTTGATTCTCACTCGGGGTAATTAATAATTTTTATTTTCTTGCTCTACTATGAAGGCAAAGCGCGGTGTTGAGTTGTGTCACTCAACAATCAATGAATGAAAATTGGTCGGAAAGTGGGAATAGTGTCTTAACACTCGGTAAGTATATATATGTATAAGTGGGAATAGTGTAAAAACAGCAGGGAGCTGTTAAGTACGAAGTAAATTCTAAAAAAATATAAAGTAGACTAGAACCTACAATAAAGTAGAAATCCTAATGACTTGAAGATTGGCAAAAAATGTTTTTCTTTCTCATTGGCCTTGTCCGTCATTAATTTTGACTATTATATAAATTTTTGAAACAGTTCCCAATACCAACTTTTCCAACGTTAGTTACCTACACGTTACCTACATTACAAAATATATAAATATAGAAAAATCATAAATATTTGTCATTCATAAAAGTTACATTATGAACGACCCAATAATAATCGTTTCAATCATAAATCCTATAAAATCTCCCATACATATTTAAATACAACTATTATAATCTTCATATAGTCAGATCGCGACCTTTAGCCCAAACATAAAAGTTTGTGGACCACGTCAATAATTCTATACTATAATAAATAACAACATAATGGCAGCTCCACAATATACTTATGATTAAATGTGTTAATTTAAAAACTTGAATTAGCATACAATATAATAAAAATATTCACATATGGATTAATTTAATTTTATTAACCAAAAGTATCATAAATTATATTTTATAGTAAGTGACAAACTGGAGAATTGAATATCGACAAGTTTATAAAAGAATGCCTTCAATAGCTCTATGGTATTTTTTGTGATGGTAACACAGATAAACTACCTATCCTCGAATTTGCAGTTGCAACAATATACAATAGTGTATACAATTTAGGTAAAAAAATAATTATAGTGTTACGTCACTAGTTTCACTTAGCTAACCATACATAATGATATATGTATAAATATAAGTATATATAAAAAACCATAATAAAAAGACTAATGCAAAACAGTGAAGTATGAAAGCATCATCTATTGAAAGAGCATCAAAGCGCTCTTCGCTAAAACAACTTATAAGAAACATTGTAATGGGCATAATTCATGAACATTTAAATAATTAATTGAAGAGGTTCTAGGAAAGCAATTCCTACCGCGTATGCTTAAAATCACTTTATAAAGCACATTTCCCTGGTGTTTTACATAACAGTACATTCCATTACTAAGTTATAAACTTTAACACGAAATCCTGAAACTTGTTTTAAGTACGGACCTCCATTACCGAATTTAAAACGCTTTATACTCGGGAATAATCGACATCATTACAACAAGGTATAAGAAAAGTATTCACTAACGAACAGTTTTGGCCGAAATTCCTTTAAGACTTGAAATGCTTAAGAAATATACTAGCAAGTTCAACGACAATAATTCGGATAACATTATTAAATAAAACATACAAAATAAATAATGCTATGTCCGAATTGTAAAGCAGTCGATATCGGGCGTGTCCCGAGATTTTAAAGGAATAACGGAGGATTTGAACGCATCAGAAGGGTTCTCCATTTGCTTTCTGTACACGTATTTTTTTTTCGAAACACTTTAAGTACGCGCAATTTATTCACATAAAGCGTTAAGGGAGAGCCGGAGGCATAAATCTATTGGTGCAGCAACAGGACGCGTAGCTCCTCCTGTCTCCAGCCGACAGTCTAGTCCTGATGTTGAGATGCCGCACATATCACAATAACCGCTCTTCATTATCCGCATTTCAGTCGGCCGGGGCCGTATCTATCGGAATGCGCCCACAAAGGGTATCCATACCGAGTTACTAAGTCGCTACACTTAGTCCAACCGGCTCCAAACCAGTCCGCCTCCGGCCGGCCGCTCCGAAACGACACAAGTGCCGGTTGAGTGACACCTAAATGCCACTTAAGCGTTGTTCTCTCAAATTTTTATTGGTAATAAGTAGCTTGTTTACGCTTTCTGTCCACACGCGTTAGTCACGTCACACTTGACCTTAGTTTCCAAATTTAAAAGGTTCCACCAATAAAAGATAGTGTTGTATAGTAGTAGTACCATGTAAGTCGGGAATGTAGTTACAACTAGGAAATGAAGATTTCGTTGTAATTTACGACTGTGAGGTCGAAAATGCCGTGTAGTGAACAATCGTTTGTTTCGAGATTCTTGGAACGAGAAATGATGCGAAGCGGCAAGATGTTTAAGTCTTATATGCGCGCCGTAATTACAGATGTGCTATAGAGTTAAATAGCCGCGTGCAGTGAGATCGGTTCAGTGCTGTCATTTGCCTCCAAAGCACACTTTATTTTCTAGAATAATCGGAGTTCATAGTTCTTATTTCACTAAACTATAGACGTTTTATAT
Organism: Heliconius sara; assembly: GCA_917862395.2. Lineage (NCBI taxonomy): Eukaryota > Metazoa > Arthropoda > Insecta > Lepidoptera > Nymphalidae > Heliconius > Heliconius sara. Next base: position 17,280,893 of record OU860797.2, on the reverse strand, counting down.
TCGAAATGTCTTTGCATTTGCATGATCTGGCCACAATGGCGTCGTTCGTTCTCGTTAAAGAACAAACATAGGAGTAATACTCGTAAACTTGGGGTTTTAATTTAGATATAAACACATCAGTTTGTTATTGCTTCGTCTCGAGAACCAACATTTGTTTCTAGTAATAAGAAAAAATATATGACACTAGTAAGCAGATCGGACTTTGCAAATGAATAGAAATACCTATATTTTTTATACAACATGTAAATATGTTGTATAAAAAATATAGGTTTTATTATTATTAAAACGAATAATAAATCCAAAAAGATTGACTAATAATTCTGTAAAAAATTACACAATTCTGTTTAGTTTAAAAAAACCACTAGATTTAGTTGATCGTAAATTGCCTATTATATCTATTTGGAACTAAACTGCAATATTTTATCCTGTTATGTAAATCGTAAATTGTGTAAACAAAATATGTAAATCGTTACAATATAAAAAAACTATAATACCAAAATTGAAATATTATAACCAAAAAAAATTAACGTGATTATCATTTTATAAAACATCTTTACTCTATGCAACGAGATGTCAATAATCTTTAAAAACTTTTTTTATAAAAAAAAAGTGAGAGGCGTACCTCGACGCTCTGTGCTATTACAACATGCCAGAATATTAAGACTCTAGTGCACTTAAATTATTTTACATAGTTTAAGACTGCCTTTGCCTGTAAAAGTCGAAGTTTCCTTTTGCATATTTTAATCGTATTATACTTTATGGATTTCTGAGTGACATGTTAACTTAATATTATTAATAATTTATCATAGCTCGTCGCGGCGTAGTGGCAGTGTCTGACTGTAAAAGTGAGGCTTGTGCGTTCGATACCAACATGGGGAATGACTTATTTCCATGTCCTTCTAGTAGCAAAACAAAGCGTAACGTTAACTTCCGCTATTCCATACACAATTTCTCTAAAATTTGGCGAAAGGAAAGATTGTCTAACAATGGGTTCCCCATCCTATCCTTTGATATGCGTATTACAGCGTGAAACATTTTTTTTACATATAAGACAGTATCGTAACATAGTGATATTATGTTTGTTGTAGGGTAAAAAAAATCGTTCGAATATTTTTATTTTCCAATCTGATAGATAGGTAAAGGGAACCTTTAGTAGAAATATACACACCACTTTTAACTACATTGAATATCCACAGAACATATGAAAAGTCGAGAAATAAAAGAATGACATGTGTATACGTGAGATTTATGATGAATGTATATTAATATTTATGTCCAACTAGAACTCTTAATTAACAACAAAACCATATTGTTCTAATCAGTAACGATACTTGATAATTAATTGTATAATACAGGGTGTTCATATTTACTTGGATGAACTAACTGTAAAAGCTTATGTTATCGATTTTTTAAAAATAAATTTAACTTTAACATATTTAATAAAAACATTTTTTCACTTTGTTTCACTCTTTTAGGAGGAAAAGTTACAAAAATATCCGCTAACTACAGACGAAATCGGAAAAAAATTAAGTTTATTTTGGAGTTTTAATGAATGGGTCTCGTATCATTAGCAACAAATAAACTAAGGCCACCAATCACGCTAATGTTTGACAGGGAAATGTTAGTTGTTCGTAATTACGTTGTAAAAGTCATCCACGTAGTTGAGTGTGATTTATAACAAGCATTTGTCTTTGACTTTGTTCTCGTCTTCTGTTCGGCTATTAAGATTATAGGTAACGTGTTACCTCGTTACCTTAACTTATGTCAAATAAACATTCATGTTCATTAAATAGGTTGATTTCATGAGGATTTTCTGGAGCAAAAGCTGGTGCAGATGAAACCTTATTTTTAGATGTTATATGTATGCGTAAAACAGAGTTGAATTAGAATTCACTAACCCATATATAAAATACTATTAGTAAATATTCTTGACTTGATTATTATCCATACCTTTGTAACATAAACCTAAATATTAATTGGGTGGAAACTAAAACAAAATTATTATTATGTAGATGTAACCTTGAGGCCAATCGTGGCGCAGAGACACAGAGTGTGACTGTAAAATCGAATAGTTGTAGGTTCGATCCGCCACCAGGTAAAGCGTTCTCTTTTTTTTCAGTGTATACTGATAAAACTGATTAAATTTAATCAAATATCAGTTATAAATTATCCAAAAAACACTATAAAATAATAAAAGTAGCACAATCGGGGCGCACCGAGCGTTGGCCCGGCCGATATGAAATTTCATACAAAAGAACCCGTATATTCCATCTTGTTCAAAAATATACCCCCTGAAAAGATGGTAGAAGGAAAATAGTAATTACAAGTCTACCGCTCGCGCCTTTGTGCCTCCTTTACAATGCAGGGGAATCTTTTTGTGCACGCTATCGGACGTTTGCACCCAACGTGCTCTGGATTTATTTAGACATTTAGATACAACCTACCCACCTACCCTACTCTTTTATTGGTGATATAAATTTAAATTTAATGGGAAACCTTGTATTTAGTAAATTTTCTTAAGAACTTGATGATAAATTATTGAATTGAACTGTTTTCCTCATTGGTGTATCTTTACATAGTGTAAAGCAAAGTTGCTTTTTTGCCGATATTCACGTAAATTTTATATATAATGTAATACATTAAATATAGTGTCAGAATAAAGTCAAGAAGAAATCTAGTTTTCGTATTTAGGTATGTACTAACGCCACCGCGGCTATGACGGGCAAATTTGACGGGTGCTAAGTGCAGGATTGTGTCATTTTATAAAAAAAACATAATCTTACGTAAAAAATTATTAAAAAGAATATTTAAAAAAGAAATATTCTGTGACTAGCTTAGATTAACTTTTGTAAAAAAGGACAACCTAAACTACTAAACCTTAACTTAAAAACCGCCACAAATACCTAAGTTTCCGTAAAGTGATGTTTTAAACCACATACGAATGGTGTCATGACGATAAATAAAAAAGTAACCACGATCGTGTGCTCAATGCGGTCGTGTGTGCAAAGCTACTATTGGGACACTAGTTCATGAGGTATGTACACGAGCGTTGGTCGAACAATAAAAATGACCAAACGCGACATTATATAAATTACAAAATAATATATAATCTAGATAGACAGATAAGTTCCAAAGTCATTCAAAACGATACTTAATAATATTTATGAAACATAAAAAACCATTTTAATCACTACATTAATTTTACAAATTGATTATACACATTTTTATTTCGTGGCTACAAAGTATTATAAAATTATATAGCAATAAATCTATTATTCGAACTATTATTTTTAGACAAGACAAGGCGAGCTCAAAGCGAATTCCAGAACAATTTCGACAGCAGAAAATCTTTAATAGGTGGGTTATAAAAAGTCATATAGTTTTACAACCGGTAGCTAATTTAATTGACATCGATACCATCTTAAAAATAACTGGTACTACTAGTTGGTATTTGCCTTTGAAATTCACTTCGAACGTGTTTTTATTGATAATAAAAGTATCTACATATATAGGTTATATATTATGTATCCGTTATAATTAAGACGACTATCAGTATTTTTAGATAAGCTTAAATATAATATGAGATTATATTCGTGTTTTCAATATACCGGGATGGTATGGGAAAAGCTTGTTATTTGTTTACAAGAATTTCTTTATAATTTACAGGTGATGAAATATATACTTCTTTATTTTAACTTCTCGTGTTGTAATCAATGATCCATATATACTATATGGTTCGCTATTGTAAAGCTTCTATGCTTTATAGTAATATGGTATATTAGATAATTAAAATAATATATATCGTTTAGAATGACTTTGAAACTTATCTGTTTATGTATGCATGATTACATGTTATAGGTCCAGAATCTAGTTAAGCTGATAGAAGATCTTCTGTCTGATTATAGTTCAGCTCTAACAACCAGTTAGTCAATTTGGTTTTAACGTGTTGATAAGTTAAGGGATATATATTTAATTTTTTATTAATGTCATTGTACAACAAGGGACTAGAATAATAAAATTGTCGGTGTGTTAAGGCTAAGTTGTCGGTGTGTTAAGATTATATATTATTTTGTAATTTATATTTCCATGTCTTCGCTCTGGTATCGAGGCTAAACGCGGCATTGAGTTCTGCCACTCAACACGCAATGCCTCCAGAATTCGGCAGAAAGTGGGGAACGGAGTGTCTTAACACAAGGTTCCATTTGCCTACCCTGCTGTGTGCGGGATACAGCGTGAAGCTAATTTTTTTTTTAAATAATATAGACTTCCGTTAAAAATATTGAAATATCTTATAAAATATTGAATGAAATTCAAACCGAGTTTAATTTGTTACTAAAAAAAGTTGGTTTTATTCCACGATAAAGATTAAATGTAAAAAATATAGCTTCACGCAGTTCTCGCACTTTGTCTTGCTACCAGAGCAAAAGAAATGACGAATAATTTGTTATTCCGAGTGGTAATCGAACCTACAATCATTACGTTAACAACCAGACACCGCGCTGCTGCGCCACGACAAATTCAATATTAACTACAAAATATAACATAATATCTAAAATTACGACAACCAATTTATATCAAATAACCGCAATTCGATAAACTCATTCGAATTGAAATGAAACTAACAAAAAAAATTAGTTAGTACGTATCAAATAGTGTTTCTGATTTAGAAGTTATCGCCGGTATAAAGCCACTTTGTCCCACATTAGGGCATGCACCACTGTGCAGATAAGCGAACAATAGGTAACTTGTTCTATCAAGCTGTGGAATATCGAACTAGATGATAAATTTATATCGTTTATTTATATAATAAACAAAATGGACGTTCAAATGAATGGAATTCCAGTAACGTTATGACAATATGTTTTGTTATGTTGAAAAATGCTTGGAATGTGCAATGTGAGTTTTTTTTAATATAATTGTCATTCAATATGAAATAAGGTTTGTTGCAAGTATTTTTATCTATATACCTAAAGATAAGGTGATCTAAAAGTAAACTTTAAAAATATATATATTATTAAGTACTGTATATTGTTTTAAGTGTCGCCTAAGAATGAACTTTATAACATTTATTATTAACCTTATAAGGTGTGCCATTTAAAAGTTGTTTATTTCTTACAGGTCCCCCTAAACTAAAGAACATACATAATAAACCTACACAAAACCTGAAATACCAAAATGCCAAAAGCCAATATACGCACAGACTGACAAATGATACCTACTTATAACAAAATTTCCATCACAAATCAAATGTGTACTATTAGTGACATAAATACCCTTCAAAAGCAGCTTACAGATTCGTTCAACATCCTTGGAGTGGCAAATTTACATCTCCTTATCTACCCCGAGCAGGAGGTAGTGCGTTGAAAAACTTGACAAATTTACTCCATAGTAACTGTGTAGGTTTTTGCATAGATTACTATTATATTAACATATTTTAGAAGTAACGTGAAATAGCTGGTATAATGTTTTCATTTGTGAAGTATATTTCTTTGTGGCGTTGAAAGGAAGCGATTTGTAAGAAAATTTGTGTTAGGGATAAGCGATGTTTTATAAATTTGTGTGTTTTTAAGCATATCGGTTATAGATATTATAGTGTTGAGTTCTAGGTGTTGAAAGTATTATATTATAAAATTTACATTAAAATTGTGTGATTTGCAGAGATATGGTCACAGAGATAAATTTATATGCCTTTCTTGCAAGATAAGATGATTATGAAAAGTTAGATTAAGAAAGGAAAAGATTTAGAAGTTGTATTTTTTTGTTTTTTTTTTTGCCGCCGCTACCCATTAAACCGGTAGGTAGACTCTACTTTCTGTATGAATTTAATACTTGCAAGTATTATAACAATAGATCAAGTGGCGGAATTTAACGCGGTGCATTTTCTTTCAAATTGGAGAAATGTAAACGATGGACAATTGCTACAATTTTATATTGTAGTCCTATATAAGCATTGCTTTAATATTATATGAATCTAACCAAATTTAAAAAATAAATAAACCTAAAGTAATTTTTATATAGGGCTAGCAATCAAACACAAGAAGGTACTTCTCGGTACTTAGGTTTTACGGATAGGATCCATTACATTGTTTTCTGAAAACTATAACTTCACGCGTATAGTGGTGATATTCACGTAGGTATCGAACCTAAAACCAATAGCATTTAATGGTCAGATGAAAATCACTGCACCACAGTGTCTCCTTTAAAATTTATACTTATACTTATTTTGATTTAACCCAAGATAGGGCATTCTAAACGGAAGCACCGGAAACATAAAAACACAATGCAAGAGCTTGGCTAGAAAAGTTTAGAGAAAATAAAAAGTGATCTTTACGTTATTTCCAACAATTCGAGATGCATTTCCATTTTCATTTTACTTATGAAATTACTGAATCCGATTGTAAAATTATACACAAATGTTACTCAACCAATTATGTCAATTAGTTTTTGTTATGGCAGCACTATGTGGGGCAAAATATTTAAGATGATATATCATATTCAGAAAGAGCTAAATAAAATGAAAAATGAAACTACTATTATATAAAATTGCACTTCTTTAAAAAAATTCCACAATTTTTTTTTATGTTAGGTTTTACTTTGCGTACATGTTGTCATAATTCGTAGATAAAATTTTATAATTAGTTCTATGAAAATCTGAAGCATCTCACATTCGATAAGGATAAATGGAAAAGAAATGAATTTACATTTTTTTTTAATAAACGTTCTTTTTTGTCTTTGCTAATAAATTAGAAAATCTATCTGTATAGATTTTTTAATTAATTAGTAAAGACACGCAGATAAGATTACAAAAAAAAGGGTTTTTTGTATAATAATAATAAAAAAAATGCAAACCTGTAATTTCCATCGTAAATGAAAGCTCTCAAAAAGTTTACAATACTATAGCATATAATAAGCTTCACTTTAAATTTTAAACCTTTTATCCTTATTCGAGATAGTAAATATAATTTTGTCTACATATTTATATAATAAACACTCCGCCCGTCCCGTTATTCAATAAGTTAAAAGCTGGGGCGGTCCATTTTATCACCATGATAAAGCAACAACAAAAATATTTTCACCCACGCAATCATAGTGCCCACTGGCCACAAAAGATACGGAAAGATCGTAAGATTTGATTTAATAACGTAAACCGTTAACTATATATGGAATTATCTCGTTAATAAATACTTTAATGTAGATATATTAGCAGTTAATAGTATATTTTTTAACATACCTTTTGCACCTTGAATTTTACGATTTAATTCAAGCCGTAAAAGGTGTATTAAAAATATAGTAGACGATTAGCTTAAGAACTTAGTGGTGACAAGATACTATGTTCTCCAAACCTGAAATATACAAGCTGAGTGGCGGAATTCAACACTACGCTTTGTCTTGCCAGATTGGGTAAATGAAAATAATTTACTTTCCCCAGGATCGAACCCACAACCCTTTCAATGACCCGTATATTACAGTAGTTGGGGAAAACACAATATGCGGACATAATATGTTAGAAATTGCTATTTTTGTAAAGTTACGTAAAGTGAAATTTTGAGTTACCTCCTATAAATGTTCGATTCGAAATATGAGTAAAAATAAATTTTAATCCTAAGAATCTACTAATCTAATAATATATTTTAAACATAAGAGTTGCACCGAGATTTACCCAAAACGATCGTAAATAGATTTTATGAAAACTGTAACAGAAACATTTCATTTTTATATGGACTATAAATAAACTAAAAGGGCACTAAAATTTTAATAGCTATAAACATTATATGCTTTATTATTGTATAAAATATTTTCAGTAAGTAAATATTAAAACAATTCATGGAGCTTGAACCTTTTGGGTTATCTATATTGATGCATAGAAAGTTTTTATTAGACAAATTTTATATAATTCAGCCATAGATAGTAATCTGCATACAAATGTTAACCAATTATTATTTAATGAATATTGTTGAAATCACTCTAACTTGACTAATACAAAAAAAACTTTTTTCTATATTATAAATGTGAAGAGTTCGTTTGCTTCAGTTGAAGCAGAGAGAACCTGAAAACCAAATATTATAAATAGTTCGTTCTCTAATTCTGCGCCTAATTCCGGAGGCATTGCGTGGTGGATTGAGTGACGGAACTCAACGCCGAACGCCTGTATTATTTTTATTTAAGCATATATTAAAACTTTATATGAACCTATAGCCCCGACTTAGAGAAAAAAAATAGATGAAACCATTCCCATTGGAATTTTTTAGCTTTGTCTTTTATCACATAAATAAAGCGTTGAAAGAAATCGTTTACTGATACCTCCTGGTGTTGATACGTTGGTGACAGAACAAAGTTGAGATTGACAGGCGATAAATATATTTTTCTAGTCCCTTACGTCTTTAAAATAATGTGAGAAATAAATGGTTGTCTGCTCCCGAATTATCACAAACCCTCGAAGTATTTGAAGGGCTGCCTCTTCAATTAAATTTGTATGGGAGAGGGCCAAGGTCCTTACCTGAAACAATAAAATGTATAGCTTAGTAAAATTAATATTTCACAAGTACATATATGTTACTATGTATTAGAATAGGTCAAAATTATGTAAGCTGTGGCAAGACAAAGAGCGGCATTAAGCTCCGCCATTCAACACACAATGTCTTAAATAAGGGCGGAAAGCAAAGAACCGAATGTCTAAGTTCTCTCCTTCGATATGCATGATACAGCGTACACCTAAAAAAAGCTTCAGCTGAAACAATACGAATATACAACACAAAACCGTATAGTATTTAAACCCACATTTACTTAATACATACTCAGATATATAGTAAGGAAAAAAATTGATCCAAACCAAAAACATAAGCTTAACTAAATTTTTGATCATCGTATTCTATTGTATATCGATAGAAATATTTTAAATGCCTTAACTTTAAACCTGACACACAAAATCGAATTGACTACATAACTCTAAAATATTAAAAATTAGAAAGCTTCAAAACCACTTTACACAATATCACTAAAAGCTTCAGAATAATCATTTAAGAATCACAAGCAAAGGAACATTATGGTCATACGAGTTTTGACATATATTAATGGTTACATAGTCAGTATGGAGAGATAAATAGTTGGCTTCGTTAATGAGATAAAAACGTGACTTACGTTGTTTCCGTTATACCATGTGGAATGGTATTCGGATCGGTGATTTACAAATGTTCGAACGAATTGTATAATTTAACACTTTTATTATATTTTGGTTGTACTTAATCTAATCTACATCTGATACTAGTCGTCTAAGCCGATTTTTTTCCTTGCATTTGAAGACGTAAAACATCCGTCGTGGGAAATTCAGGAAATCTTCTTTTAGTCTTCGCCTCTAACCTAAACTACGCAGCTACCAACTTGTAATTTAATAATTCCAGTAGATATACATGTACGTCTTCACTCAATAAAGAAAAAAAACCTTAATTATTATTTATTATGAAATTTGCTGATATCTTTGTTCTTGATAGGTTATTTTTATTATTGTCAGGTTCATTATATGTATAAACAACGTATCATAAATAAATAATTATACTCCTATCAAGTAAAGATAAGCAGGAAATTAAAAACACAACCCAAAAGTTATGCTAATTGAGAAAACTTCAAAGAAACCCAAAAAAAAAAAAATATATCTTTAAATATTCAAATTGGCCAATTGACTCGCATCTGTCGCAAAGTCGAAGCCGAAAGCGCAAAAAGCAAAAAAAAAAACATTTGCCCAATATTTGATTTGGAGTAACATGAACAATAAATCAACATCCGGCGAGTTCGCGCCAAAACCGCATGCAGTCTAAATGCAGTGAAAGAAGCAAAGCAAACAGCGCAGGACATGTAAACACTCCTAAACGACCAACATACTATAGTATGCAAACCGCTCAATAAGAATAAAAAAGTCAGACTAACTAATTCCTTTCAATAAAAATTTTATATAGATAAATAGATTATCGTGTTGAACCTGTTGAAGGTAAAGCTTAACCAATCGTGGCAGTTGTAGATTCGAATCTGGTCGAGCCATGTTTTTTGTTTATATAGTGGCGTTGAGTATCCTTATATATGTTAAATAAACGGTGAGAAAGTTGAAGACAAAAAGCAACACCTTGATTAACAAAAGAAGAGATGTTCATACACATTTTCTTAATATAATATTTTATATTAATATTTTTACCCCGCTAGGTATACATGGTGAATTTAAAAATAATAATATCCAATAAAACTATACTATCTATCGACTGGTTGCGGTTCGGTAATAAATTATATATTTAATTATATTTATATTTACATTTCCTCGCTCTAGTGTCGAGCGGCGTTGAGTTCCGCCACTCAACACTCAACGCCTCCAGAACTCGGCGAAAAGTGGGCAACGAATTGTTTTAAAACTAGGTTCCCTGTGATTTTTTACTATAATATACGCATCTTCACATTGTATCCGTCTATATGCGGGATATCTCAATATTCAAAGGCCGGACATTATCTCAATACAAGAGCAAGATTTTTTAAACTATGGAAATATATTTGCATATCAAAATCAATATGGCTTTTAAAGTTTTTCTTTGTTCAATAAGAACGAGATTCAATAATACAATTCTGAAATAATTTAAAAGCGTTAATATGATTTTAGAGCATATGTATATTTTTTTCATGTGAAAAATAAACACTTACACTATTCTGTAGTCAAAATTGAAATAAGTTAATTAAAAAATATGTAAGTAAGCTTACTAGTTCCATTTCCATCCAGTTAATGTTTTTCTAAATAATAATTACGTAGAAGCCCAGCAGTGTTATCTTAGCCAAATTGGGATTAACTCGCGGTTGTTCACTCAAAAAGCTCAAAGGGCCAAAAGGTCCAAAGTAAACAGAGACGGATCCAAAAAACCATTAGTTGAACTTAAATTAAAAATATTACAAAATTAAAAGCAAAAAAATGTCGTCACGTCACGCCACGTCTTTGGAAAAGTGGTTCTATAATAAAAATAAATTTGCAGCTTCCGCAATTTAGGATATAATGTCTCTTGATCTTTTTAGCTTTAGGTTCAATACATTTAATGTGATATATTTTTTACACAATTTAAAAAAAAAATATCTTATCTTTATGAAAAAAAATCAAATCATTAATGAACCTGCAACTGCATTAATTATAAAATAACGAGGAACTCTAGATAGCAACAAAGATCTCAAACAGTCGATACTTACTAATTATATTCGGAACAAAGGACCTTCTGGGAAGTTCAGTGAATATTTCCAATAGTGAAAAATATCATTAAAAGATTCATTATACCTATTGAAGTGTTAAGTTTGAACTTAAATCTGAAAGTGAATTCATTTAAGCTTAAGCTTACTGGTAAAGAATTTTCTATTAAATATACTATAACTCCAATTGCCAACTTTCTTTTTAATCGTAAGAAGCCTACTTAGAAACATTGTAGTAGTTTAGAAGTTATAAATATATATTATAATAGAATGTCTCATAGAGAGAGATAATTCACTAAGTTCTTTAATGTTTCAGCGGCGTAAATAAAGCTAAGTCACTGAAAAGTGCCTACTTCATTTTAATGACATGGAAGAATATATAATATAACCTGATTAAAAAACAATTTGTCAATTATTTTTTAGAAGTTACTATATATTTATTTTAAAAGTTCTTTATAACTTCTGTATATTAAAAAATACTAATTTATACTTAATCATAATGAATATGCACCGTGCGCATGTCTTAAAAATGCATTTTGAACGCATTTCCTGTGACGCTCATTACAAATTCTGATCGTTTGATTTAGTGGAAGCTCTTATAGATGTAGGAATATGATAAAAAACGCACACATTCGAAATCCACGTACATATTTAACAAATAATAAATATATGCGTGATATAAGTGAGCATATACAATTATATTAAGTAAACGTATTTTTATATTATCATAGACACGACATTTTTATCAACAAAAATGAGTGAATGAAATAATTTATTACGAGTAAGTTTCGAACCCACAACCATCTCGTTTATTTTCCGACGTTGCCTCACTGGCCACGATGGCCATTACTCATACAAAGCTTAAATGTTTTAGTATAATCATTAAGTTTTTATGCGAACGCTTAAATCAAATTACTATACACAATTGATCGCACAGGACCCGAAAGTACGTTAATGAGTTATTCAATTTGTCACGAAAGTTACTTTCAACTAAGTACTTAGAAATAAACATTTTATAGCAGTTTAAATGTAATTGTAGTAAAATAGAAGTGACCTTCCAAGTTCATTTCAATTGTCGTAATAAAATAATTATATTGTTGAAGTTTTTCTATTACGTTATATGAAAATGGTTATTTAATAAGATAGATAAGTTAATTACTGTTTGAATTTACTTAAGATTTGGATTCTTGCTGAAACTAAAAGAAGAGTTAAAAAGAAACAAAAAAAAAATGTACTGATACTTCTTTAGAAAAAATATATTTTTTTTAACATAGCGGAATTCAGACCCATCCATGCCTTTTGTACGATTTCCAATTTTTTCTAAAACCATATATTTTTCTTAAGTATGAAATAGCACTATAAAAATAAATAGACTGCTTAAAATTCGATACGTTGATATTAACGCTTAATTAAATACTTGCTCAACACAAGTATTGAACCCTGAACTGTCACATATAAGACAAAATTATATTACAAATTTCTGAATGCATAAACAAAAATGTACTCTATATAATGTATAAGCCTATTGAGGCTTTCGAGGGTACGAACTAATATAAAAAACGTTTACCTCAGGATGCATAATAAGCTTACGTGAATCCTATTGAAGCACTACATGATCTATTTGTCTAGACTAGCATGATAATGTATTTACTAGCATAGTAAATTAGAGCATAGCCTACAAACAATTAAGAAAACTATACTTATTTATTCAAAATGATTTATCTATACATATATATATATATATATATATATATTAAAATAAATATTTGTCTGTACATGGAACATATGAGAGATTATTGGGGGCGTTTATTAATGTAATTTAAGAAAGGACCCAACTATTCTTTCTTCGACTTATCGTTTTTCTTTTGTCTATGCGTATATTTAAATATTGTATTTGTATTTTTTATTGACGAACGTCCCCTACAATTTATTTTAATTGGTTCATAAATAAAAATGTTATGTCAATATAAATAATAAGAATTGCATACAACAGATAATATTGCTACAAAATAAATGTTTAAATAAATTGGCTGAAACTTTAGCTATCAGTAATTGGATATTGTCTTTGAAATTATAATGTGTGTTTCAGGTAAGAAAATATATAATTTTCTGGTTTCTGGTTCTGGTCGAAAAATTAAATTACAAAAAAAAATAATTTCTTGTTTGCTTTTTGCGTTGGTTGCGTTTTCTTGTTTAAGTGTCACAAGAATATAAATTAAATATCATTCCTGGCAATGAATGGTATCGCAATTATGTTATTCAGATTTCTATTAGTATTACATTTCTCATGGAATTAGTATTTGTTAACTATAATTCCGAACAACTTACAACTTACATGACTATCCCAAACCGTTCACAAACACTCCCAGCACTATAAAAGTAAGACGTAACATTGTTTCCCTCGTTCATCAACTTTCCTCCGAAATTAACTCCTTTCGAAGATCCAACTCGCTGAAAACCGCAGTTCAACCGAAAAAACAACGATCATTACTTACGTTCTAACTCAAAACTCGACCTTTTCTCGAAGCGGCAGAACTTTGGAGCAATTAGCAAATTTCCAGAGGAGCGATGTTAACCGGAGACTAGCGCTACAGCTTGTCTTAGTCTTGGTCGTGAGCTTACTACAATAATTGTTTAATTGAAGCGAAACTTACATGTATTATTGTTTTTTGAAATTGAAATATGCTTTTAGTAGACAAATAAATTGAGGAGTATTGATGGTAGCGCTTTGAAATCTAATATCCAGAATAAAAGAAAAATGAAAAACACAATGACGTGCCCTCAAGTTTCCTCTGCGCCGTGTTCGGTTTGGCACAAATTTAAAAAAATAATTCATATTAATATACGGTAAAACAAGCAGCATTTATGGTTTTCTCTGGTTTACCACTTGCTTCAGCAATTTATACCTATTTATTAAAAAATCCCTTTGAAATATACAAATGAAAAATGTAAAAAAATGTATATTTATCCATAGTATATGCACCTGTATTCTAATAGTATTATCTGCTATCCGGTTTATTCTTAATCCCAAATAAATCAAACGTAAAACATAAGTACATTTATAAAACATGGATTTGTTGCTTCATTTCATATTGAGTCCATTAATTATGACGGGTATCGCTTACAGCTAGCTAACAAATGTTATTGAATTAATTACAAAACACATCTAGAGAACCAGTTTTTTTTTAGTTTTTTTTTTAAAGCAAGGCATAGTTTTATATAGGTATAGACTATTATAAGATTTTGGTTTTTCGAAATTTTATAGATTGCTATAAATGTAAAGTATTTTTCTGTAGCTTCGCTTGTGTTTTCAAATGGAAATAACAAAAAAAACTGTGCGTATATATGACCGAATCTAAGTGACCGAGGTAAGTTTGAACGCAGGTAGTAGTCTAGTCTTTCAAGTTCCCAATTTGAACCAGCAGTTCGTGGGATTAGCGCATACAACAAAACTTACTAGAGATATAGATTATGAACAAAAAAAGTGTAATACATATAATAAAAACACGCATTCCAATCACATTATCATTATAATCGGTTTCGCTTTTATTAAGAATTAGAAATTCTTGTAAGCAATCTGCAATATTATAAATAATATAGCTTTTGATTCAAAGATTTGTATCTATCAAAGGTCAAAATTAGCATATCAATGGTCGTCCAATAAAATATGCGATTAATAATGGTCTAGCGGCGAGGTATTAGGTATTAGCCATTTACCTGTGTAGGTGTTCTATGAACTCTTATTCGGTTATATTATGTTTATGAGAGAATTATCATTTTTTTGCAATATTTTATTAAATTTTTTAAAATAAATATAAGTTGTATTTTTATAGATTCATTTCTTTCTCATTTACGAAAGTGTATCTGCTTACAATTTCTTCTATGTATGTGACTATTAGGTAGGCACATAACATGTATAAAATTTGGGCAATAAACACCATTTGTTGTTGAGTGTCGGAACTTAACGCCGCGCTGCATAGATAATTAAATATGTATCTATAAATACAGAAACGATTAAGAAGAGAATGAAGAGACCAAACCACCCATGGGAATACAGCGTGAAACACGACGCTTATAACCCCATGGCAGGGTAATAAGATACAGCGTTTTTAGTATAACTAATCTTTTTATAATATTATGGGTAACTAAGAAGTCTCTTTATGGAATTTATAAGAGGGTATTTAATATATTTCAATACTCCTTTTCGTTTGGTTTAATGAAACTCGGCATCTAACACGCAATTATAATCTACAAAACGAACACATTAATTACTTTCATTTAATTAAAAAAAAACATGTTATTACACAGAGTGCGATGTGGAAATGAACATAATTTATTGCGTCAAGTGGGAATCGAATTCACGTCGTCGACAACCTCAAATAAATAAATATATATATTATCAAATTTAAAAACTGTCTTATGATGTCTTATTAGGAAAGAAAATAGCCTAGAAATACTGACAGCCAAATCCTTCAGCCTCGTCCGCGTCCGCCACTATATCGCATGCCTTCCCAAATGTTGTTTAAGGAAACTCGGCCAATGAAAACTTTTCCAATAAGCGTTTTTTCTTGCTGATTTAGGACCGGCTATTTTCTCTATCTCCCTAATCAGTTCTGGACGCGAATGAATAACTATTAATTACGTTTCACGCCTACTAGTTTGGTGTTGTCGTATAAAAGCTGGACCTTTTTTCTTATTCTTAAAATAGTTTTATAAAGACGAACATACTCCAATGATGTATATGGTAGTATTTATTTTTTAACGATACATTTGCCTTGAATCTTTGAAAATATGTTTGTACAGTATATAATTGCCATCAGCGGTATTTGAAGCTACTACCGTCGAATTTACAGAAACATTGAGCTGTTAATTTAAAAAAATATATATTAATGAAGTGTATTATTTAAATGTTAATTATTTTAAAAAATACAGAGTATGGTTGTATAAAACTTTAAGTTAACCGTAAAAAGTGTAATTTAATACAAGAATAAAATCTTAAAAATACTATAACAAAGCAGTTAAGCTCGCCATATTTCAAAAATATTCTTCATTAACTATAAATGTAAAATAATCGACTGGCTCTCGGTTCGATCATTATTTTTTTTTCATTTTGTACAGCAGCTGAAAGATGCGTGGATATAAACTGGTTGTCTCAAGGCGTTGTAGCGTTCAGGTTATTTCTTTAAGAAGTCGTATTAGTATGGTTTTAAAGTTATAATGAGGTACGAAATGTTACAGGTTTAATTTTTGTGCCAGGTTAATTAATATTGGCAATATTATATGTAGCATAGACCATCTAGTTCTAATGTTTAGTTTTTCTCGTTATTAAAGGAAAATCGTATACAAATATTTACTTAAGACTTTCCTTCGAACTAAATTATATAACTATAACTAATTATTATTTATTCTTTCTTTATAAAGTGTTTCCTTTAAGAAACCTAACTAGGATCACTGTCATTTTGTTTCTTTAAAAATACTTAAAATGGCTCCTAACTAATTCCAGGTAAGCAGTTCAATTTTTATAAACGTAAAATTCCTAAGTCAATATCTAAGGTAGAAATATGAGAGTTTAGAACGATGACGTTTTTCCGTTAATGACTTGAGTTCTATAATAAAATAGAATGTTATAACGTAAAGAACAATATGCACTTACTCTTACGAAAGAAACATACAAAACGAAATGCAAAATCAAAAATGAAACAACATATATTAAATTTGATAACGAAATAATATGTTAAATTAATATTGATAAAAAAGATTTTATCGCGATCACGATATACGTACATAGTATTGAATGATTTCCCCTGGGCCCGTAATTATATTAAATACAAATTTAATACTAAAAGCCGATCATTCATATCACATCAGAAAAGTAATCGATCGTTTTGTGAATGTACTCTATAATATGATTTTATATGTTTAAGATAATGTAAGATTAGATTGGTATGAGTATATGAAGGGTACGTGATGGCTGATAAAAAATTCTATATTTTTTTTAATTTCAACGCTGGATCAGCTGGACAGGAGAGGTAAAAAGAATCTATTTAGCCATGACTCAGTTTTTCGAGTTAGTTAGTTCAGTCCTCAGTTTTTCGAGTTAATTCCAGATATTGGGTGTTGCGTCGCGAAATACAACGCCGCACTTTGTCTTGCCAGAACGGGGAAATGTAAGAAAATTATTTTTAGAGGAGAACAAAAGTGTTGTAAGTTTGAAAATGCATACATAATACTTATATATTCATTAACGATATAGTTTCCAAAAATATAGAATTTTATAATTAAATTGAATTGTAATTTTTTTACAGTCGCACCAGAACGATGATTAATGATAGAACCTCTTTACAATTGTATGTGCTGAACGAACGAACCAAGACAAAATTCTGTATTATATTTTTCACCAAAAATATAAAAGTATTTCAAGAAGAGAATACATCTCAATTAATTAAATCATAATAAACACAGTTAACGTATATAAACAAAACAAAACAAAAATACATAAATAGGTCGAACAAAAGAAAAACAAGAACAAAATAATAATAATACAATTACTTTCCCACAATTAAAAACACTACGTTTAAAACAATATAAAATGGAATAATGCAAGGAAATTGAATCGGTGTCGAGATATTTTTAATCAGTCTCCCAATTACTCTTATCGATATGGTATAATCCACTACATATTGAATGTTATTTTAACATTCTTTATAAAGTTGTTCGATATTGAATCGGAATAAAGAGTTCAACAACTTTTCAATGGAGCTCATTTGATTTTTTTTTTATTGAAAACAGTATTTTTTGTATGTTTATTTTATTAATTACATGCGTTTTATATATTTTGAATGAAATATGTGTTAATCAATATTATTAGTGACAACATAAGAGTATTTTTTTTTTTCGAAACTTTTTGAAAGAAATAGTTTGTGTGTGCGATTCCAATAGACATCAAAATTACTAAACTTTTATTTGGCACACACATTTATAAACGCTGTACACCTTTTTTCACAGCAAAAAAAAAGCAATTTAACTCGTCGCCATACAAAATGTAAACTTCGTTATTTAATTCTAAAAAAAGGGAGAATACCTTACACGCGACTACCGACGGCTACCGAGATGTAAATCTTTCCGTGCGAAAACATTGCGTGACATTCTCTTAGCTCTCGAGCTGATCATGAATCAGTATTGGATCAGGTTAAAGGTGTTTTATTTGGAGGCAAATTAGCTTAATATATTTGGCTTTACAGAAATAGCGTTTTGTTCTATTCGGCTCGTATAAAAAAAGGCTTTGCAAAAAGAAAGTGAAGACATTGTATGTCGTCAACTCCAATACTACGTTGCACGAACAACTTTATGAGATTTTTTATATAAAACTTGACAATAATAATTCGTCGTAGCAATGACACAGCGTTTGACCGTAAACGCGACGGTTGTGTATTGAAATCCAAGACGGGAAATAAATTATTTGAAGGCAGAGAGAATCTACTATTAAGACCCTCCAACCAGTTTCTGCCGAATCTGGGGGCATTGCGTGTTAAGTGGCGGTACTTAACGCTGCGCTTTTGACTTGGCAACAAGGTGGAAAAATTAAAATGTTAAATATTTAATTTCCTAGATTGGAAATCAAACCCACAATTAATCATGTTTATATTAACACAATTGTGGCCCTCCAAGACTAGCGGCCTCACATATTTATAACAAAATTTTTTTGGTTACATAGAATGTGTACAAAGTTTTAATTAAAATCGTTATATACATAAACCTGGTTACTATATATTTGTATGTTCATGTTCCAACAGCGTCCACATTAAAACCTAGCGCGACATTTTCTTTTAGCACTCGGAACTTAAATCGTCTGATCTTGTATTCAATTAAAGTCCATGCATTGGCCGCTTGAGATTTGCTCCAAGAGAGGAATACGTAATGCTTCTCACGTGTGGCTTCTGCTGTACGTATTTTTTGTGTTACATTTGTTCAAAGAAATGTATTAGGTATGCGTGAAAAAGAATATTGCCGTATTCACATTCGCGAATATATAATATAAGAAAAACATAAACGGCTGGTGGAGGAAAAAAAAAATATCATATTATACTCTTTTGCTTTTGCAATTAATTGTAAGTAAAATAGTTTTGAAAATTAATAATATATTAATATTACTCAAAACTATTTTAATATATGAGGCCAGTCGTGGCGCAGGGGAACTAAGTGCGACTGTTAAATCAACTGGTTGCGGGTTCGATCCCCACTCGAGGAAATAAAAATATTTATTTACATTTATATTTTCATTTCTTCGGTCTTGCTGTCGAGGCAAAGCGCGGCGTTGATTTCCGCCACTCAACGTTTATAACAACGCCATTCCGGCGTTGAATGCCTCGGGAACTCGGCGAAAAGTGGAGAACGGAGTATCTTAACCTTGTAGGCAGAGGCAGAGGCAGGACCTAGTGTAGGTTCCCTCTGCCTACCCTGCTGTGTGCGGGATACAACGTGAAGCTGATTTGATTTGATATTTTTAAAATATATGTTTAAATGATGACATTTCGTGCCCTTATGATATAAATGGTATGTACCCAACACACGATAATTATACAATAGACGGATGGAGTGCTGTCACTAAGTTTATCATTTTTTTTAGCTTTATAGTATATGGTAGGCAGAAGGAACAACGCACTTTTGGCTCGTTACCAGAGCAAAAAAAAAAAATATAAAATATTTAAATTCCTCGTATGGGAACCGAAACCACAACTAATCGCGTTTTCAGTGCCAACACCAAAATTTAATGATGCAAAAAAAAATTAAAATGTATACTAAGAAATAAAAACATGTAATACTATGTACTAACAATGTACCATTTATTAACAGTTTTTCTATAGCCAAGTAGTAAAGAGCACTTTAAATTAAAGGAGAATGGCGGCCAACACTGTTTTTCTACGTGATTTATGGCAACACTTAGCCTTTCCTTCTTTATTCGTGAACACTTAAAAATTTTCTTCCAAGTGGAGCCTTACTGGAGGTGGAATTTATATGGGGAACAACAACGAATGTGCTTGCAGGGTTGAGGTTGACCTACTTCAATATTTTAATCAAACGGCAAGTCGAAAATTATAGAGGTAGAATGAGTTGAAAACGAAGGATAATATATTTTTTTAGTCCGATGAAGCTATTAAAATAGGAACAGATTGCATTCGCAAATATATTATATTTGTTGTTTAATATTGGATATAGGTTTCATTCACAGGTAATTAAAAAGTTGCGAACAGTCGTGGTGCAGGGGCACAAGCGTGCTCGGGACAGATGGGTTCGATTCCCGCTGGAAGAAATGATATATTTTATATTTTTATATTCTTCGCTCTGCTCACGAGGACAACCGCGGCGTTGAGTTTCACCATTCAACACGCAATGGCCCCAGAATTCAGCGGAAAGTGAGGAAATGGAGAAAAGGAAATTTTAAATTACTAAATGATTTGCCTAATTTTTTTTTATTTCTTTTAATTGATTTCGTTACACTTCGTTAAGGCACCCCACCTGTGTTGTACAATCTAGACAATACTTGTTTATAAAAAAAGGAATACTCTCTAAATTCACACAAAGTTAGGTGTTTAATTAATTTAAAAGCTTTGTAAAGACTTAAACAACGCAATCTTTTTGCCGGTGGACTTTTAAACGATTTAGTACGTCAGGCTGACGTTAAGCATTTTTAACTATAGTAATTTCTTATTTTACATTATTTTTATAAGGATGCGGAGATAAATAATACTATTTATTAAACTGAAAGACAAAAGAAAAAACAAAAAAATATTTAGTTTGCAAACGTGGACATATCTCTATAAGAGATCGCTTCCAGCCAGCCAACCAAAGTGGAAATGAATGAGTAACAATCAAATCTATACCTATCAGATAAACCAGAGAGGCTATCGCGGCGCACCGTATCAGTGGGTGATTGTAAAACGCGATGATGATCGATCCTCATATTGGGGACTGTATAATTTAGATAGTTAAGGCCAGTCGTGGTGCAAGGGCACCACTATGTGATTGTAAACGCGACAGGTTGTGGGTTCGATTCCCATTCGAGGAAATGAAATATTTTCATTACTTCACTCTGTCAAAAAGCGCAATGTTAAATTCCGCCACTCAACACGCAATGTCCCCAGATTTCGGCGGATACTAGGGACTTCTTAACACTAGGCTCACTATTCCTATACTGCTACATGAGAGATACAACGTGAAGCCGAAAAATAAAATTCGTGTTCGGGCTCCGGAACCGGAAACCGGAACCGCGTTTTAAGTTCCATCACTAAATAAATGTCCCAAATTTAGCTGGAAATTGGAGAACGAACTGACTTGATACGAGGTAGGCACTTTCTCTTACCTCTACACTGTCGGAAAAAGTATAAAGCTGAAAAGTCTTTTAATTAACATGATAGCTGAGATTTTAATACAGATATTGGAACTACGACCATTTCATATCAAACGAATCAAAAGGTGTAAGTTAACATACACCGTATATTGTTATTTTTAAAATCCCTTTAAATTTTAAGTAAGTAATCAATAAAAGCTTACTATATACTTATTTAGTACTTATTTAGTATATTTAGTACTGATTTATTAGTATTTTTCTTTCCTAATGGAATATCACTTTAAAAATGTTAAAAAGCTTACTATATATTTTTTATATTCTTATTGTTAATTTAAGCACAAAACAAAGTGACACTAATACTTTTAGAAGCCCGAATAGTCAGTCATTTGCCTGGCGATAATACTTATTACCATTTTCGCTACACACATTTTTGGCTAATGGTTTAAGGTGCAGTTCGAGTTACTAAATTTCAACCTAAAGTTATTATTTTCTTATAAAGGCCTAATTTACTTAGTATATACGTTGGTTCAAAAGGGTCCAACGACGGAACGGATACCGGAAGTCTCTTAATAGGGTCCCATTAGCTTCCTTTGGGTACGGAACTGTGTAAATATAAGAGAAAATGAAATTACTTTGTCATACATTCTTGTTGTTCATCGTATATTTTTAGATATACATACTTTATATATATAAGTAAGTTTTATTGGTCGGAACCTAATATGACTGGGAGCAAAGTTTTGTATTTCAATATACCTAAGCACTTTTCTTTTATTAAAGTTTTCTAGCTCTCGATATCGCTGTTGAAGCTTATATAGAAAATATATTAACGTGAAAATCTTGGAAATAATAAAAAAAATATTGCATTCAGTCAACAAACTTAGTAATAAATGATTCAACTTTCTGCTAATGTAAAAAAATGTACATAGATTTTGTAAATTAGTATTATTTTTATATACTTAAAGTGAAAACATATAGACATTTTTAACATTTTTCATACAAATATTTGCTTTACATTTGACCTGACACCTTCTGGATATTGTTTTCAAAGATATATAACTTACTGAATAAAAACAAAAAAGTACTATAGGAACATCGCCTTAATCCAAAGTGAACCAACACTATATCTTAATGGCACATTATTAGATGCTAATGTGGACATGCTTTTACAATAAACATGCTCTTCCAATGTAAATTTGCTATTTATTGTCAGTTCATTTAAATATTACAGATAAAAAGAGCGTTGGATATTTAAAAAATGTTGTCAACACTCGACCTGGATGTGTCACTCCTTTAATGTATGATAATGATTTTAGAATTTGTGACTGTATTTCAATAGTGAATAGTAATTTGTTAGAATATCTAAATTGTGTAAGTTTGTGGGGTTAATATTGTTTTTAAATGTATTGAGTAAGCTGGCGCCGTAGACTAGTTGGTCTAAGTAAGGCAAAACAATGAAGAGAAGCTTTAGGTTAGGTACTCTTGTCAGTTATATATTTAAATAATGATAAAAAAAACTTAGTTTTCTTGTGAAAGTTACAAATAATGTTTATGTAAAACTTTTAGTTATTAATAAGAACAGAGAGTAAGTTAAAACTTTTCTGATCTATTGTTTAACATTTTTACAATAAATATATCCGCTTGTCCACACTGTTCTAACAAATATCCTTTAGATATCGGTTCGCATTTTAAATGGATTGAATTTGAGTTAAATTTGTCTTGGAAATGTAAAGAATACAATGCAAGCTAAAAGGCTGTGTTCTTACAAAATAAGTTTAAGCTTCAAAAAGATACAGCGCAATACGCCGTAACAAGCTTTGGTAAAATGTCCCATAAAGCGTACATAATAATGATCGTAACATAACTTAGGTTATGTCGGTCCACTCTATGTAGAGATAAGGAAAAACAAAGTAAGCAAATAAGAGCAGAACTTGGAATGAACGTTTTTATTTCTCTTAAAATATGTTAGAAAATTTTCTAAATTGGTCTTTCTATTTTCGTTTGTTGAAAAATGTTTCTTTGAATGAGATCTCAATTACAAATCTTGCGTTGGTTTCATGCAATTTACTCGAAAATGGGTTTAAATTCTTATTTTATTTGGTTCTTTATTTATAAGTAAGTTTTAAAACATAAATAATGGTATTAACTTTAGATAATGTACACACAATTAATACTTGATTAAGTAGAAGCTGAAACTTTTATCTGCAGAAAAAAATATATTTAAAAATACAATCAAATTAGTAATACATCTGTATGTTTGCAGTTTTTATTTTTTTTTTTGAAATGCAATTAAAATCGTATCTCCACATTAAAATGAACATCAGGTTGGGGGTTCGATTCTTATTTGAGAATGAAATATTTAATATTTTAATTTCCTCCCTCTGGTGACGAGACGCACGAGAAAACGCTGCGTTGAGTTCTGTCAGTCAATACGCAACGCCTCCAAAATTTGTCGAAAACTAGGGAACGAAAGTGATCTTAATTTGAGCGGAGGCTCCCAGGTTCCTTCTGCCTACCACGCTATGTGCGTGACTCGTGATACTACATTGAAACAGTATATAACAAATTAACATAAGTATTATATTAAACGTATTCCACTTTCAACTCTCGAACCATTACCCGTATAATCGTAATGTGACTTCTTAACTATAAGAAAACCATCTTGCAACGAGAACCGAGGTACCAGGACAGGACAAAGTAGCAAGAAGCAACTAAGTAGGTCGTACGTATTCAAGTTTCGTTGTAGAACGTAAACTTGGGTGGACTTTGGTAATTGAGGTAAATATACTACATGTGTTATGTTATGTCATATGATTAAATCTAGGAAAATTTATAATTGAGATAGTGGAGTTCAAAAAAGATTTCATATTGGCAGTAGTTTTACGCTTTTTCCATATAGTAGGATAGGCAGAGGGAACATAGTGGTGAGACACTCCACATTGAGTATATTGCAATTTTAATAGAGGGATAAAACAGTATTGATCCACCAATCAACCAACTACTCTACGACGTAGAGTTGTGCCAGCAACGCAACTCTATATCGCAGATTAGAGATTAACAGAACATAGCAGAGCATATGAAGAATCTTGTATCTATTATTTTTGTTTGTATGTTTCTGAATAGAAAACAAAAAAAAAATGAACATAAATTATTATCGACCCAAGATAAGCTGTAATAAGTAAATAACATTCGATTCTACGGTCTTATTACAACTGAATAAAATCTATCAACAATAACCAAAAAATATACAATTCATACCAAACTATGCAATAATAATAATGGCAAATTACTACAGCGATAATATGAAACTTCAGCCTTATATAAGAGATCAAGTAGGTCGTACGAATTCAGCCTTCGTCTTGGAACGTGAACTTGGACTTGAATTTTGGTAATTGGTACAATGCTACGTACATACGATATTACGATATCTAATATATAGTATAGAAATAATCAGAGCAGCCTTTTTTTATAAAATAAATTTGTAGTATTTGCTTAAGTTTATTTTCTGCGATTCTATTATAGTTTGAGTACCGGTAATTCTTTTAATATCTACCTAGTATAAAAGTCACTTTCAATACTAAATAATAAATTTAAATCTAGTAAGTATGTCTTACAGACATACTAGATTATAATTTATTTTCCATACAAAGACATCCTTTTAAGACGTTCCGTTCCTCACTTTCCTCCCAATTTTCGGAACAGCGGCAGCCTATTGAATAGCGAAACGCAACGAAACGCTTTGTACCAGATGTGCCTCTGTTGTTACTAGATAAGAAAATGATAAAAATACATTAATTCCCTCAAGTGGAAATCTAACCCACAACAGAGTAGGCAGAGGGAACCTAGTGTTAAGACACTCAGTTTTTTTCAACTTATTCCCTCGAGTAGGATCAAACTCACAACCATCATGCTACAGTCCCACCCTTGAGCGCCTGTGCTTAGACGGTCCCCTTAATCTTTTACTAAATAAATTATCACAAAAACTTGCTCTTAACTAAATTCGATACAAATCTATAAAGCAGCACAAAACAGAGAATTACAGTAAAACTAAAAAACCACTCGAAATACCACAATAAAATACCAATTAACAAACACACTTAGTGTTTCGAGATTAAACGTAACGTTTTAATTGAGAACTATCCCGTTGGAACGGAATCCTATGAAACAAACCTTAATCTCTCCTTCAAGCCGAATGCAATACAAAAAAACCTGTTTGAAAGCCTCAACGTTGTTTCCGGCTAAAGATTGTTAAATGAAAATCAGCTTTATCTGTGTACAAATAAGCTTTAAACTTGAATGTCTGTAATGTTAAATAGAAAAGAAAAGCTACACTAAATTGAACCTTATTCTCAAAGCACTAAAATATAAATTTTATTGTGTTTACCTGTAACTAACGCACGGGTGGTAAGGTGTAAATGTAATACGTTTCTGATGGTTTTTTAATTTAGTCTCGTGTGAAACTCCTGCGCACTAATAGACACATTATGGCCGATTGTAGAATTCAAACGATTTTTTTAGCTACACGCTTCGATAAGTATGTGATAATCGTGTATTATGATATGTTAAGTAAAATTGTTTATATTTCGTAGTTAGGTATTCTAATTTGGTGTACACGATTCAAGGACATAAGTTCGATTTCCGGTTAATGTAAATATATATGCAAATTAAATAGTATAATTATTAATTTAATCGTACATTAGTACAGTGTTTTGGTAATTATCAGTTAAGTTCACCTTTAGTTTATTTGTTTCGTAACATGTTTACTCCATTACCTGAAAACAAAATATATAAATTAATGAAGTTATTAATGTGTCGTGGGTTCAATTTACACTTAGGGGAATTCATTATTTTCATTATCTCTATCTACTCTGGTAATAGACAAGACTTGATTTATAAAATGTTAATGTGTAAGTAGGTCCATAATTAAGACACATTAAAATTATTTAGTATTGGGCGAATAAGAAAATAAAGCAAATTTTGGAAATGAAATAGCAACAGATGCTTTTTAAGAAACACTTAAATTGAACTAGAAAAATAAATGTGTCTTTAAAAGTTTCTTTTAAATTTTTAAACTTAAATCTTACTTAACCAAAATCCATCTAACTTAAAGCCTTTGAAATTTTAAAATGTAGCTGTTAAGTGTATAAAGTAATTTTGCCAAGATCGAAAGGCAATGAATTTACAAGGGAAGCCCTAGGTCAGGTATCTGCACTTGAGTGGATCGCAAACAACTGTGTTTACTTGCGAGATTGGGGATTACGTCTGTTCGACGGTGCCTGCTTGGAAATCGGAATTCGTTTTAAGACTAGGCCCTGATTTTATCGCCTGGACTAAAAATAGCAAGCCAAATGGGAACAAACGGTTCAAAAATTAAATTTAGAATAATTTTACACATCGTACGTTGTGAAAATGTATTTTTATTAGTATATGAATTGTTTTTTTGAAGGTACGCTTTGTGGAAGGTCGGTTTTAATATTTTTTAGTTAATATTTACTGTAGTTTTAAAAGGACACAGAGGGTAGTTCGTCAATTCTTCAAGCATTTATTAACATTGCATTGCATTAACGGAATCTAATACAAATAAAAAAATATGTAGATTACAAGTGACTTACCACAATATCAGAACGATTTGGACCCAAAATTATGGTGATTAGAAATGTTTGTGTAATCCTTGCCTAACCAACAACACACGAAATATTTAAAGATCAAACTTTAAATACAAATTCGAAGATTTAATTATTATATCAAGTAATAACAATCTAAGATTAAACATACTGCAACGTCTCCTAAATTGGCCAAAAGTTGGGAACGGAATTGTTTTAATGGGAACAAAGTGTCTTACCACTAAGTTCCTTTGCCTATTCTGCTATTTGTATAAGATACAGCGTTAAACTGAAAAAATAAACAAACAAGTATTTATTTGGACACCATTACTAAATATAATATTTAAGTTATATGCCAACATTAAAACAAGCGCTTAAAAGCAAACTTATCATTCACAAATAGACATGAAAAAGGGGAAAAATCGCAGAACAATTCGATTTAGAAAACAATGTTGAAAACATTAATTGACTGAAAGATGAGTCTTTCGGGCTGACATTTAAATGGGGAAAAAACGTCAATTAGACCCGCGTCAAAACGAAAGTAAATATTAAATAAAGAGATCAGAACTCTGTTGCCATTAGATCAGAATGTGCTAGTTTACTAAAAGCCGCCTGATCGAGCCCGACACTTTTCAACGCTAATATTTGAGAGGAATTTTAAGGTTTTATCGACGCCATTACGAACGAAACTACGCGCCGTGAAGTTGCAATCGATTTTTTAAACTCACATCGGTTCTGTACCTGAATATCTTATTTACTATCTATATTTTAAAGCTTCTATGTGAAATTAATTTTATCTGTTAAGTTCTGGTCAGTAAAAAAATGTGTTTTAATTGAATGATCATCTCATCTATAACGTGGAAGTAATGAATTTGATGGTAGTAGATAAAAATTCAGCTCGAGAAAATTTATTGACTAATACACAAATGTTTATTTACGTCACAAAAAAATATATATAGAACACATTTCATCTAGATGTAACATACACTTGCAGACGGGTGCTAAATCATAATAAGAAGTAACTCTTAAGCCCGAGTTGGAAATAAACAAATGTAAATGACTTCAAGAAGATTATTTATGTATTTCTAAGAATATGGTGTTTAAAAAATATATATGTATAGCGAATCTAATCCAAACAATATTATATTATGAACCTATATCTGACAATGTATGCGTCCCATGATGTAATAATTATTTTGAGAAAATTAATCAGCATCATCATTCCTTTTGTTATTAGGCACATCATCAATATATCTTCACCATCCGAACAAAAAAATAATAAAAAATAACAGTAAAGCATTACAATTATCTCGTAAACGTCTAGCAAAGTAAACAAAATGAAAGGCAATACCGTATTGATCCTATATAGGTTAAATGTAGGAAAGTCTCGTGTTTTATTGTTCAGAAAGAATCGAATACGTCAACAATGCGCGTCATTGTGAAGGGACAAAGCAATTTGCTGAAGTGGTCACGCCTCCCCTTCACCCTGCGAGATAAGGCACATCTTTATCAGGGAGCATGTTTTTTTTTTGTACATAATATCATTCTTGTTCTGTTTCTTCTTTTACACGTGCGTAGAAAGATTTTTAGTGAAGTACTGGCGTTTATTCGTATGTTTTTTGCGTAATATGTAGATATGTCATTTAAAAATATTTTTGGTACGTTTAAATAATCAACAACCTACACGTTTAAACACGCTAGTACCAGAATAATTATTTTTTAAAAAAATATCAAGGAATATATTTATTAGATGGCCAAACAGAGAGACAGAGAGATACAGACAATCATTTAAATCAGATCATTTAAATTAATGACCTAATTCGATTAAGCGAAAAGAAAATCAACACCACGGAATCTCACGACAGCTATTAACTATTCTAATACAAATAGCATTTAAAATAGAGTTAGTCATCAGTCACCAACTGTATCACCAAATTTTACGTTTAAACAACTTCCTCACGAACGTCTTTGGGGTATTCGGCGTGTCTATTATTAGCTCCTTTGAAAACAAAAACAATATATTGCGTTGGTGTTTGTTAAAGTCCACAGTTAGTTAAGGTTGTATTGTCCAAATATTTCATATTAGGCTAAATGCTCCCAAAATTTGTATCGTATTTAACTCTCACAAATAAAAAATTTATAACATATATATTTTTTATTATCAATTGACTTCGTTAATCTATATATTTGTGATTTTATAGAGATAATAATTTATAACTCACTTCATACTTAATTTTTCGCCTTTTTCGATACCTCAGGTGCTTATACAAGAAAAAATGGTTAGTTTATGCTTACATTGTAACGTCCACAAACTACCCATATATGTTTACATGTATGTGTATATAGGCTGTCAACATCGCAACGTTCTCAGGCACGCAGAAAGGGAACGTAAGCAATTCGAAAGAGCCGATGAAAGCACTCCTATACTACAGGGCTGTCAGCCTTAATGGAGCATTGGCTTCGTTCTTTAAAAATATGTTACATTTACGTTTTAAGATGCCATATTCGTTAAAGTATTAAAAATACCGTATGACATGATTGTACGTCTTTTTTTATATTTTTCATAAATTTGGTACAAACTGTAAAACAATTGTTTGATAAAAAAATTGTTTCTGTAGCGGCATATCCAAACATTAACTGATAAATTTATAGTGAACATTTTGTACATTAAATTTTATAAAGCAGATGAATTGTTTTTCGTCATATACGTTCCAAAAAACCATGTCATATAACTATTAAATAAAACCATGTCATATAACTATTAAATAATTATATTTTTTCCCTGTATACGACGAAAAATGTTCATAATTTGAATGTGTAATTACTACACATATAGTCTTACCATAATTCTTGTGTCTACGAACCAATATATAAAATTAAATAAGTTTTTTTCATCCATCAAAAAATCTATAAATCGTTAGAGGATTATATTTCTATGTGCAAAGAGATTTTTCACTTAAAATTGCGTGGATGTTTGCGCTTGTCTTGGATTATGTAGGAAAATGTTATATTGCTTTGATTGTTCCTTAATCTTGTTTACATTTAGTTTCTAGTAAGTGTGATTTATTAACGAAATTATAACCAAATAAAATACGCTACTTATATTGTCAATATTTGCTAATGTTACTATTGTTTTTTTTAAATATTTGCTGTAATAGCGTTAACAGAAATACACTATGTCTGAAAATTTTAACTCTTTAACTATCAGCGTTCATTAGATACAAGGCCTGGTGACAGCGGAGAACAACGGAGTCTTAGTAAAAGGGTCCCGTTTCACTATTTGGGTACGGGACACTATGAAGTTATGATTTGCTATAAAAAGCATATTCGACCGATGGTCCATTACATTCTTTTATATTTCTGTCCAGTCGTGCTATTTTATAGTCACATTGGATTATTAGAATTAAAGAATGAAGAGCCTTGCGTATGATATTATTAGTAACCTTAACCTAAATAACCTACGCATAATAAAATGTTACATAGCATTATACTTTGTAACTATTATGTCTACACACGCCGGGCCTTAAATATGCCCTTAATATAACATATTCGTTTGATGGTTGGAAAATCTTACGTTTTAATCCTGGCTTAGTATCTCAACATTCAAGATTTTATCAGACCAACATTTCTTAAAAATTTGTCTATAAAAAACAGCATCCTTAGTACAAAGACTAAAGATACTTATGTACTTACTTGCTGCGTTGCAACATTGTCTCCTTCACGCTTGTTCACTCTACTAATTACTGATAAATCTATTGTTGTGTGCTTTAAATACGTTTTAATTCGTTATAATTGTTCTTCTAAATTAAAAGTATATATAATTACTTAATTTCAAAGAAAGATGTTGCATTTTTTTTCAGTTCACGCTGTATCCCGCACACAGCAGTGTAGTCAGAAGAAATCTAGTGTTAAGACACTACGTGTTCCGATTTAATGACGGAAACAAAATAAAACTAAATACTTAATTAGAAAATTGTTTTCTAATTAAGTATTTATAAGTGTGGATTAACACTTTAAAAATGTTTAAAAAATGTTTAAAATAAAACTACTTTTATATTTAATAATCTACTATGATAAAATCATTTCAATTGTATTATAATAGTCTGTTTAAATATAAAGCACATAAAGAAAGAAGTTTCATACAACACGTTTCATTCTAAGTATATCTGAGCTTGCCACAATATGATATAATCTAAAACCTAACAAGCAAAACTGCAAATCCTCGTGTTATAGAAATTTTACTGCAAAATACATTGTTTCTTAAGTATAAGAGTTCGCCGCGGCTGTGAAATTCCCTTCTGAGGGCATCCACCCCACTCATTAGGCGATAATTCCATTGAAACTGACAAGTGTTGCCAAGCCGTAATGAGCACAAGACGCATTTATTTAAAAATCATTTCAGTCTTATCTAGATTTCTTGGTAATTTCTAAATTTAAGATTAGATTTTAACTTATATTGAATTTATTTAATCTTAGTAGTGATGAATTTTGACCATTTAGCAAACAGATATCCAGAGTGAATCAAATGCTGTCGATATGCTTTAAGCACAGGCTGTAACTCTTGACGTACTTTGTTTAATTATATAGGGGAAAGTACCTACATATTATAAACATGCTTATTTTTCTGAGTGAGATTTTAACCCATAACGATTCTGTCTTAGTGAGACATATATCAGAAGATAAAAAACAAAAATTGCATAAGTCATTTAATTTTAGCAGAAAAAAATATGCATCATAAATAAACGAAAAAATGTTCAAAAAGCCTAGTTATAGATAAAAATAAAAAATATATTTATGTGATTCAAAATATTTTCAGATCGAGTAGATACTTACAATTGACATATGACACGGGCAAATATGCGAATATGTTTGCTTTTAACAATTGCTACACGCTCGACTTAGCAGTATTAATGACTAAGTTGCATTCCATCATAAAATGTAATATAATCAGGTATAGGTATATGATACATACATCTATTGACAGCTCTAAGATTATAACATTATCTATTTAAATTATTACATTTTTTATTTTTAGCTATATCTTTTATAAAATCCATAATCTCTTTAAATGTGTCTAAAGGTATTAATAACCTAAAGAAAATGGTAATATTGATCCTGAGGATTGAATTTAAATTCTATATAGGAGCAAAAAAAAACGGTGTGTTTGACGTAAAAAAATTCTTAATTTAATAGGACAACATCGTGTGTCGCATGCAAATATGTGTGTTATAATTAATTATATGCAGTCCTATAATTAAAAAACTATTTACTAATACTAACAAATTATAATTAAAAAATACACTTTCATTTTAAAAATAAATGTAGCTGAGCTTTAAATAATTAAGCTTATACGAGCTTTTCTTTTCATATGAAAAATTGGATTTCATGCGAAAGTGGAGTCAAGGTTGCTTGGAAATAATTCATAGTAATTTATACAAAAAAAAATTAATTATTTTGACTTTACAGATGTTTTTTCCGGTTCGGTTACTTTTGGAATTTGATATGGAATTTTTACTTTTATTTATGTTGAAACAAAGTGTTATAAAAAAATTCTAACAAAATGTATTATATTAACGTTTCTCATTCTAATCGTTGTATAACATTTATATTTCAAAGATGTTATTTACATAACATGTAGCGGTAGCAGTAAATCAAAACGATTTTAATGGACATATGTCATCTATCCAAGAAACAAATAATTATTAGGAGAGTTTTTCTATTTGTAACATATATTAAAGATGTCATTTTACAGTTTTATCTAATATTAATTATTAGAACACAACCATTCGGATTTGAACCTTGGCCGTCCGCCAGAGTTCTGATAGATTGTCATGCCGTGCTTTTGACACGGTAGTAAACAGAAATAAATAAACCGAAGTTACCAAGCATATTTCGGATATACGATTTTATTTCGGAGTTTTATTGCTTTCACGTAACATTAGGTTTGCCTGTTATTGGCGACAAATTAGGTTAGTTTCGCTGAGCCATTCTCAACGTTGTTAGGTTTATTTATTATATTTTGTGTTACGCTTATTATATAATAGCTTGGTCTAGGGCAGGTTTTATTGGTAACTGCTATTTGATATAATTTAGATGGTTTATGGTGATGGTTTTTAGGTGTAAAGTTTCCAATTTCATATAATAAAAAAAAACGAAACAATTTATAGTTCCTAAATGTGTCATTTAGCAAACTCTAATGTTTTAAAGTCACGTTGAATTATGTCACATTAGATTATAACATTTTTTTGCATTCTAAATCAATCACAACACAAATCTTAAACAGTTAAAATACTTTTGTTTGCTTTTACGGAAACAAAATATAATATGATGATGATGATAAGCAGTTTACAATTAAAAGCAACTTTAACAACATGCGAAAGCCTTACTAAAAGCATTTTTAACATTAAACCCCATTTTGTAGGTCATTCAAAAATTCCACAATTCATTTCATTGTAGCTGTATCAGAGCTCCATTACAATTTACATTGAAACTTCTCCAACGCAGAATAAGCCGCGAGCGCTAGTTACAAACATAATACCAGAAGTACTATCATTTCGCACAACTATTTCGGTACCCACAAAATTTTCATTGAAACTTTGCCTGTAGCTATCCTATTTTTTGCGGCAAGCTCCGTACGTATACTTAATATTCCTAAGTACGGAACATAATTCTACTCGCCCTTTAGGGAAATAAGTTCTTTACAGTGGCCTTGCTCGTTTCGGAGGAAGGCTTTTACAAAACGACAGTAACGAAGCCACACGGTCGACGGTCTATTTTGTTTGTAGGTTGATAATCCTAAAAATTAACAAATTCAATTTAGTTGACCCATATTTAGTTTGATTAATTTGGAAAAGGTGCTATACTGTTACTTATCTATATGTTGACACCACATTTGCACTTAGTCTAGTATTTTATATAAAATTTTAGTTGCAGTCCGCTTTTACTCAAGGCCGCTAGCTTTCATCGAGATTATAAGTTTGCGCTACATATCGCTGCACTTTACTTGTTTAACACGAGAGGAAAATATATTTAAAAATACATATTTTTTTGTTTATAATATATTTTTTTAGCTTCACACAGTATCCTTCAAATAGCGTAGTACGCAAAGGAAATCTATATCCGAGTGTCAAGACACTCCTTTTTCGCTCTTGCAGAATTCTGAGGCATGCATGAGCGCGCTGAGTGGCGGAAGTCATCGTCGCGTTTTGCTTTCATTTTTCCGAGTGGGCATCTAACCCACAAACCGTCACGTTTACAGTTTTTAGGCACCGGGCCACGACGGTGTTTTTTTATATTCTACATACATATATGAGTAATTAAATAAATAATGAAATTCTTTGTTCATCTTGGTAGGTCTATTAATTAACATATATACATTCATGTTATACTCCATTTTGCTGCTAAATTGCGGGCTGGCCTCCAAAATGAAAAGACCTTAATTATAAATTATTCCCACGAGGTTATTTTGATACACTTTCTTTGCAGAGGTCGCATGTACGATTAAATACAATTTCGGCCCCCGAGAGCCCTCTAGCACATCCGGGAAGCCTAGTGACTTCCGGCACCCGACTTCCGTTAGGATACCGCGTTATTTCATACTTTTTTCAAGTGGTCCTTTTCAGAGTCTTTTTGTCCAAAAAGTTGGGGAAACGTTGTGAAAAAGTAATGTTCTACTGAGTGAATGGAATTTTATTTGAAAATAGAATTTTTCTGACAATGTCTGTATTTGTGTCTAAAATAAGAATAAAAAAATCTAGTTTGTACTTTGCAGATTCTTCATCTTTTCATCTTAGTAATTGTAATTTATTAGTACCTCTATAGTAAGTACTTGCAATTTGCGACGTGAAATGTGATGAATTTCGACGTTTTAGTCGACGTTAAATAATAACTAAAGTACCTACAACTAGCTACAGCTATTAAAATATACAAAACAAACTACAAGCAAGTCTCCACTAGAATAATACCAACACTAAACTATAACAAATAGGAAGTGTATTAATTAGGAGAAAACAAACTTTCATAATTCTCTAAAAAGATAAACTGATGATGGATTAACGAACCAAAATTTTCAGTTCGAAAACGTTAACACCCGAACTGTTTTGTTCGGCTGCTTCTCATCTGTTCGGAGCAAACAAAGACCCGACGTCTATTTTCCGATTAACCAAATTAACCGTTCAAATGATAATCTAACTGTAATCTTTAACTCAAAGGAATAGGAACCACAGTAACACAATATACTGTTTTTCAATGGAATGATAAAATGGTTATGCTATTTGACCTGTTTGCAAGTTTTTCAACTTTCGACTCTATGCCGGTGAAAAAAATGGAACTCAATGTAATATAAACAGAGTGCCACATGGTTGTCTAGTTAACATAATATATGAAGAAGATTGTTTAAAAAACATCCCGTCGACAGACATTAAGTGCGTATCGGTATGGACGTGTCGACTTATGTTTATTCGTGATTTATTTTAAGCTCCCCACTCTTCAATAACTGATACACGAGTGATTGTTTAGTTTTAAAATATATTTGCCCTTTTCGCTTAGATTTTTAGAAGTATTTTCAAAATTCAGGGCTTCAAATGTAATTAAATCCTTATCTATTTTTCGAAACAATAGAGATTTCATTGGAAAAGCGTTCGGACAGGCGTATAAATCTTTGATTATCAAGATTGCGTGTACCTTCTAACCTACGAATAACAAGATACAGATAAAATAGTTATGCTAATTTAGTCTAGTCCGTGCGAAACATTTGGTGCAGCAAAATTTCAACGTGAAGTTTAAGGTTTGGTGCCAACAATCGACAAGCAAAGATGCCTATTACGTAATTTAAATTACAGTCACTTACACAAAGTAAACTGAAGCTATATTAATAATTTACATTGAACACATTTTTTAGAAAACGCTATTTTTGATACACTCCAGATTGAAAGCTCACCTGACAATCTAAATAAACAAAAACAAAATTTCAATTTGAAAGACTTAAGTAACCCTCGCCGTCCGGATCGGAACGGGTCTCAGCGTAAATCCCTCTTTGATCGACTTCTCAAGTACCTTCGAGTGATTCCCTTTAGTTTCGTAGGTTTAGGCATTCAGGACGCATGTTCTTCGTCCTTTCCTTAACACCTACTACTTTTTTCTTGAACATGTTAGACAGGGCTCGAACTTTACATAAACGAAATTGGTTGGGTCCCAAAATGATCGGCCGATTTACGTCAGAGCATATAAATCCTCTACTTATTTGAAATACGATATCTGGAGAATTTAATAGAAAGATACAGCTAAATTATGATAACTTGATATCAAATGTCAGTTGTATTGAATTTTATGTAGCTTTATCATTTCGATCCCGATTAAATTCTAAGAATAAGAAAATTATTTTTACAAACTCAATGAGAAATGAGTTGGAAGATGAGAAATGCCATAGTAACGCCGTTCGAAATCGATTGTGCAGGCAACGATTGTGAGTTTGGTTCTCCGTCGGAAGAATGTTAATATTTAAAATATTTTTCTTTCACACAAGCTCTTTAGTCTAAGTGCATCGTTAGGGCCATACCAATATGCAATACCTTTTTGTAGAGCAGAGAATGAAAAAAGGAGTGAACCGTCACTATGTCACTGTGCTATATGACATATTAAATAACGTAAAGATATAAAAAAGTAACAAAATTTACCACATGTTTAAATAAAAATTCGGTCTAGATAAGTTTCAAGAAAGAAAATTAAGAATTAAAGCTAATACTTGCACATATCGATAACTGGCCGATGAGATGAAACGACTAATAAAAACGGTGCTGGCGGTGCGATATAAAATCGCTCGTATCGGTATCAGGGAATAAAGGAGCCTCGTAAAAGTTGCGGTGTTACATAAAAAATAATTAATGCTGCGGAATGCTGAGAATACTAAATGCATAGATTTTGTTTGCCATAAAAATTAATTACTTAATGTTGTGGAATTTGTTAAGTTTATATAACAGTTGTTTGTTACTTTAAGCTTTGTGGTTTGTGTTGTTTAATATTGATTTGTGTCGTGTTTAGTGATTGATTGTATAAATAGTAAATAGGCATTATGTATACAATGTTATAATTGAATCAAGATTAGTAATGTCTTCGGTGTGTTCTCTCAATGCTCGTTCAGATAGTTATTGTTACAAAAAGTGGTGTCGGGTACACAGTAGTAAAATATGTAGGTTAATGATTATTTCTTTATATTGCATTTAATCATTACGAATCCATTAACAATGAGTTACTCAAGTGCTTTAAGCGATTGAAGATGGTCAACCTTTAACCCGCTGTGTTGTGGGCGTCTGACGTGCCAAGTGTCAAATTAATGATCCGAAACAGTGAAACGCTGTGGCCCCATTCTTAGATTTCTTTTAGATGTCTAGTCTCGGTACAACTTATGCGATAGATGCTGGTTGGGATTTCGCTGCCAAGATTTTGTTATGCTTTAGAGATTCACTTTTTGTTATAATATGTTCCAGTTGACGCCGTCGTGGCGAACTGGCATACTGAAAGTGATGCTTTTAAATTTTAATATTTTTTTCATATAGTGATAAGATACGTATTTCATTTCTCAGTTATTGCTCAACTTTTAGACGTTGCGTAAAACGTAATTTTCGCCTAAAAATCTCTAAGATATACTGCTATAGATTCTGTTACCAAAATATCTTCGCAATATAAAAATATATGATTTTTTATTACTAAAACTAAATATAAATTAAATAACAGGCTATATTAAGACATCCGCTTTCAGTTTAACATTCAAAGTATGC
Organism: Heliconius sara; assembly: GCA_917862395.2. NCBI lineage: Eukaryota > Metazoa > Arthropoda > Insecta > Lepidoptera > Nymphalidae > Heliconius > Heliconius sara. The sequence goes on along the minus strand of OU860797.2, from coordinate 17,242,965 downwards.
GCCATTATGTAACAGATGGCACGGCGATAATCTAATCGCTACAATGCGTCTTGAACTTTTGCATGCGGTGCGTTTAAAAGCAATTTGTACTTGTCATTTGTGAAGGAAAGCTGTGTTTAAATCATTAATATACTTCACTTATATAATCATTATATTTTAAATTATATCATTATATAAATTTTGGAAATTTTATCAATCATCATTATTATATTATTTGTATTTCTTTTAATCTAATGATATGTGATTTTTTTATTTAATACACAATCTACGCTTATATTGGGCTGAATTTGGCTTAATGGAAAAATATCTTTAGGTTCGTGTATGCGGGTTTGAGCTAATGGATCAAAATTTAACATTTCCTTATTCAAAGCTTAGGTATTATTATTACTTAGTTTTTATCTCTGTGCATTGATTGTGTATATATACTTTTTATTATTAAACTATTGTTTTTAATAAAGAATGAAATAAATAAAAAAATCCATATCAAATAGTTCTTCATAATACAGGACAATCAAGTGCATAGACCCATCCATCTTTCTTTTGTTTTCTAGAATTTCATTTAAAGCAGATTCAAGATTACTTGAACCGTCTGGAACAATAGATGACTTTCAATACGTATTCAGTTTTAGGGTTTATTCGAGGACTTAAAAAGAAATCCTTATAACGCTATTCTATTGTTTAAATGTCCGTTTCATGCAGACGTCTGTGATTCAATATGAAAGACGAACGGGTCCTTATTGCTCAAATCAAAAATGCTCATATATAGTAGTATTACTTGAGATCTTATATTTTTTATTAACACGAATCAATGGTATAGTTACTTATTAAGAAAACGTATAACATTCTTTATTTTGCAGGATTTGTGGAATAATACTTTAAAAATATAAAAAAAATGAAATTTGTTACTGAGACGCATAAAAACGACTAATAAAAATCACACATAAAATAAAAATGATTAAAAAATACATTTGCAAGTATAACGATTTCAAGTTTTTAGGGCTAAATTATATTTATTGTTATAATTCAGTAGAAGAAACTAGCAGGAGATATAAACTGAAATATATAAAACTCCATAATCAATATAAATAAGACGAAGAAATAATAAGTTTAAAGTTCAAAATTCAAGCTAAATAGTGAAAAGTTGGGCTTATATATAGAAAATAGACGATAATTAAAAGTGAAATGCACAAATTTCTTTGTCGACTCCATTCTGCATACAAAATATTAAAGTATTTTAAAAGACAAGTAGACGGGTGAAGGTGTTGAGTGTTGCTATTTTCTTCACTAACTATTAAGTATATTAGGTAATAACGTCAACATGAAGTTTGTAAGTTGATTTTATTATACCTGAAATTCTAAAGAATAGGTTGGTTTAAATATTTAAGAAAATATATCTTTTCCATTTTTTCGTCTGTTGAATTTGTTAGTAGGATTTGCATCTGCGCATCTTGAACTCAAAAAATCTTAAGCGATTAAACTCAGTATTATCTGTTCTACGTCAATTTCTACACGATTTTTACAGTTTTTGATTTTTACAGTTTGTATACTGATTTTTATACAGCAAATGCTAAGTAAAAGATACCCAAAAAATTTAGTCACATACTCAGACATGACCACTTAATGTAAGTGATAAGCTAATTTTAATATATCAAAAGCACAACTCACATATAATCTAGTAAACTTGCAAGTGCTTATTATTTATCAAGACAGGATACGTTGAATCTTTTTTAAAAAATGTACCCTCCTTACAATGTACCTTCTATCACGTCGGCACATCTATGCGCAGGCGCATGTTTCATACAGTCTATAAAAGATTTATGGTATCACTTTAAACCGTGTAAATTACGCATCTCCCTATCCTTATCCCACTTATTTAAAAAAGCTGTGATAGAAAGAGAGCATTATCGCTCACACAATCGCGTTTATAGCTACTTCGTTGCGGATAATTTGCAATCTCGTGGAACTCGCAGACACTTTAAACTGGCGTGTATTATGCCAAATTAGATGCATACTTGATATAAAAGTGGAGTAAAAGATTAAAACATAGCAGTATAATGTTTAAGTTATTTATCTTTTTTATTTTTTATGCATCTACCGTCCAATTAATATACTTCTAAGTATCTTAAAGACCTAAGTAGGAACAATAAAATGTTTTTTTAAGAAAACAATCACTATTGAACCCAAACCTACAATAAACTACGCCAGTTTAAATATACAGAATCATAGAATTCTGTTCAAAGCAAAATAAAACAACATTTTGTGCATTATTTATACATGTTACATACATTCTGAATCACGTTTCAATACTTCATATCTTTATGTAAATAAATACACAAACATTGCAGGGTACACGTGTTTATCAAAAAAGATAATATTTACACAACTTTTAGTTAGAATTTTTTAATTTATACCAATATTGTGAATAATTTCGTGCTTACTAAGTAAAACATTTCAACTTGTAACTCAAATTACACTAAGTATAACATTTAATTAACTGTAGATAAGTATGTCTTTCCAGTAATTAAGTACAAAACGTTAAAAGGGATATTTAATTATATAACAATTTAATCGTTACTAATGCTCAATGCCATTGTTTTACCACAGGCAGTGGTGCAGCGTCTAATAGAAGCTTGGTTGGACGTGGGATACGCTTCAAGGCGCATGAATTAAGTATTTCCTATGACCTAACCTAAATTGAAACCTGACTTTCTCTACTTTTGTTTTATTTTTTGTGTACAGGTAAGAAGATTTTTTTTCATCAAGTATGTTTTCTTTTAGGCCTAGTTTTTAGATTAATTAAAGTTATTATATTGTTTGTTAGTCACTTAGTCTACCAGAGCGGGAAGTTCAAAAAAGTCTTAACAGTATTTTGGATTACTCTGACTGGAATAGAACTAACTACGTCGAGTGTAAATAAAAATATTAAATTCTTAAGTGTATATCTTCTGTGATAATGTTTTAACGGCTTTTTTATATGAAGTAATAATTATTTTAGTGACTTCTACTAATTCTACTAATTGAATCCCTTGGGTTCATTTAATGAAGAGTATCACCCAAGTCTTTGTCAGATTTTTCCACCGCCATGGGATCGACTGATATTGTTGATAAGAGAACAATGCAAGCTAAAACAAACGGGCTTATCTTTGAACCCTTTGCAGGTCAATGTGGTAGAACCGAAATAGCAAAAACATCTCCTTTTCTTGTTCATATTTGTATGTTAACAAATTTGACAAATATCTTTTGATTTCATTTTATAAATAAGGTTTTTATAAGCGTAGTTTTGACAAATCAAAAGAAAAAAAAGTAATATTTTATCGTTATTTATACACAGAAATTCGCTAAAATAAATAACAAAGAGTTTATACACAAACAAAGTCTCGTCCTTAGAACAGAAGTAGTTAAATGTCAAGTAGTGGTTAATCACAAACCACCTATTGTCACGTAAACCAAGAACGGTGTTAAGACGATAGAACTTTTTAAATTAAAATCGTAATATCACACACAATATACCAACTTGAAGAGTTTATTTGGCCGAATGCGCTAATCTATATTCGGAAGTGGTTTTAATTTAAAAAATATGTTGGTGTCATTTTAACAAGGTTGATTAGACTTAATGTAAAGACACACTGTTTCTATTAAGACATTTCCGTTCCCCATTTTCTTTTCTTTCCGAATTCATTCAATTACATGTTGAGAGAGTTGAGCTGTATCAAGTTGATATTTGACTTCCTTGAGTGGGAATGGAACTTACAACCTGTCGCATTTAAAGTCGCACGCTTGTGCCCGTGCACCACAACTAGCCCCAATTATAATAGTGTTTGATACTCCATTGATCAAGAAAAGCTTTATTTGTTACTTAGGTCACTTAGAATATGGTATCTATAATGAATTTCTCTTTTAACAAGTACATATATATTACATCCATGTGACTGACTAAACAAGTGAAGCCGCCGGTAAAAATAATCTACTTAAGTACTAGTGTGTAATAATTTCGCCCTTCAAAACCTAGGCAATTATCATTCGTGCAAGGCGTAAGTCTTTGCAACTGGCAATCAAGTTTAATTATTACTATGAATCATTCCCACCGATCCAACCATCACGTTTGCTTTATCTATGTATTTATGTGTATGTATGTATGTATGTATGTAAGTATGTATGTATGATACCTACCTCTATAATGTCATGTACGTGATGTTTAATTTATTTTCTTATCTATTTAGTTTTATTGAGATTTGTTATTATTAGAGGGAAGTATGATGGAATATATTCTACTTTTATTATTGGATCTTTAATGTTAATGTTAAATAAGCGTTTATTTATATTTATGTAAATTAAATATATGTAATTTTTTTAAGTTATAAAATTAAACAACAAATTCTAATGTTTTTAAATACACAAGAAATTGTGGTAAAACTACAGCTCTTTGATATATTGAACTTTGATCAAAATACACATTATATAAGTCATATCGATTATATTTTATAATAAAAATTACTTCAAATACTTCAAAAATATATCGCCTCCATATTGTGCACCAGGAGATTACTTCTGCCTACAACATTTTAGGCACATTCTTTATAATGAAGTAGTAAATAGATGTATGCAAGCATTTTATAAGTGAGACCTAACGCATATTAAGAAGGGACGTGGTCTTGCATGTTTTAATTTCTGTACACATCAAAAAACATCGTGGCAAGTTAGAAAGTGTACAACTACGCTTGTGATGGTTGTGTTCGAATCCCCTTGTTAAACGTCAACATTTAAAATATGGGCTTTCAACAATGTACTTAAAAAATATAATAAAAAGACATTAATTTCATGATTTTATGACTATGTGCTTGTTACTGCTAGTCACATTTGTGAGTTCTAGGTAGATTCCTAGAGTGACATCACATATTTTGTTATTTAACACATAGATACTATTAATAAATCTAAAATTAGGACTTAGGACTAACTAAGTAAACCTGCATTTAAGAAGAAGTCTGAGGGCCAGTTTTTAAGGTTAGGAATAAAGTTTCAGATAGTAATCTGATAATTAATGCTATCTCGCAACAGAGGATGAAAATACAAAATAATTGTTTCTAATATATTCCATAATAATTTTCAACAATTCAAACGATGTTTCATTTCTAAATTACAAATAAATGTGTAAAAATTTAATGCATATGTCAAATATATCTACTAGATATTGTTATTCAAGACCTGTGAAAACAAGTTTTAAAATGGGAAAATAGTCGAGAACGGAGTGACTTATCAATAGATTCTACCTGCATGATGGAAATATAACAAGATCAAAACACAATGTTACTTCAACGTCTAATGAGATCAGTCCACCTCCACGATCAGAAGGCTTGCAAGGAAAGCGGGTCAAAAAGAACGCATTGTTAAAAATATGCTGACAAAAACACTCCAATTAATCAAATTGCCTGGAACTTGTGCCTATGTCGTTACATTTTTTTTCCTTAAACAAAATTCTTTAGTAGACGTAGATATTTGGAATTCTATAGGATTGAGACACGACGAGAAGATTTTTTTGGAGAAACGTTGAATATTTAATATTAGAATATTTCGAGGTAATTTCGGTCATTGATGAAATATTTTATGTCTGTATCAAGTGTGGAGATGATAGTGAGATATTTTTTTTATTGACATTCTTAATATATTGTTATTTTAACTCATCAATATTAAAGAACAATATGCATAAAAATCAAATAAATGCAAAGCTAAACAATCATCTATGAAAGTTTCACACTATTATGTAAGGAAATAAAGGCGTCGATTCTTTCTATTCCATAGATCCGTTTCAATGAAAAGAATTTACATCATACGATTGTATAGATTTCGCAATAAGAGGGCGTAGTGAGACGTCTATTCCGAAATGTAACAATACAAGTCTCAAAAAGTGTTATTTGAAAATTATTGAAGACATTATCGCACAGTGGAAGTGTGTATGACTTTAAGAGACGTATATGCGTTTACAGTTTCGGTTACATAGTTATTTTATACCAAAAAGTTAATATTTTTTTTAATATGTATGATAAAAATCTGTCAAGCCTAGAATTTACGTTTATTACAATTAATATAATAATGACACTTTAAATTGTTTCAAGAAAAAACTATATGACTCAAATGGAACATAATTTAAACTTAAATATTTATCATTATTAAGCAAATTTATGTTAATTACACTATTAAAAAACTAGTCAAAATATTTTCTTAAGAATATAGCAAGACTAAAAAGATAAGGATCGCGACCCAAAAATCCTACACCTAATCTGCAGAATTAAAATTTAAAACCTGTTTTATAAAACTTCTGACTACTGTTTTGATTGTAGTCTACTGTAGTTTTTTATAGTTTTTTTAGTTGTCTTATATGATACTTATAAATATTTATTTTATTTTGCTGTTAACAAATTATTAACAACACAATTTATAATACAATACAAAAAATCCATTTTGATAGCCTTTATATCGTACAATTTTATTGCTAAAACTACAAAACTTGTCAAATCTATTACAGAAAGCAATAGAAAAGACAGAACGAAAACAAAAAGAACGTAAAAACCATTCTTCAGTACAAATGTTTAGTACTTCAAAACAAAATCTGCTTCAGCGTTTTCCTTGAAATCTAAAGTTACCTAAACCGGTCTATTAGAGGTTACAGTACTAAAAATTGGACGTTTGATAAAAGTTAGGGACAATGGCAGTTAGTAGTGACGCTGAGTCAGCTGTGAGCCTGTGACTTCGGACGCCATGTTGGATATCATTTTTTTTAATTGCGTTGCAAGTCACGCAGTCGATTTCGTTCGGTTTTGAATCTATTGTCGATTCGATAAAAAAAATTATATGTTAAACGTTTATAGTATAACATTGACTTGCATAGTCGGAATTTTACATTACTCATACATATGTATGTTATGACTTGTAAAGCAGATAATACTCATTAGGTACTTTTTTAATATAATTTACTATAAACATGTTTATAATATTACGAGAAAAAAAATATAATATATTTAATTAATTTTTAAGCATTAGATTAAACAAATTACTCCATTAAACCAATAAATTTGTCTAAAGCCAAATAAATCTACCTAAATACAAGACCGTAACACAAACTTTTTTAATAACGCTAGCATTGCAATCGAAAATTTCCAACAAAAAATCCCTACACAAGTAAGAAAAATGTACAAACATGTCAGGGGACCGGTTCAGGTACGCCCTTTTTTTATTCAATCGAACACCTATGCCCGAGAGGAACGCACGACGCTCGCCTTTTCAAGCGGCACAGAACTATACGTTAGAAGCGCGACGGTCGTATCCCTGTCCTTGTCCTGCCGATGCATTCATAAGGACAAAGAATAAGTAGTAATAAAGACGTGACACTCGTGCAGATGTTTGATAAAACTTAATACTTGGCAGTTTGTTCGCTTTTGTACTATTAAAAGGGAAGAACAGATACGATGTTACACGGTCTTTAGTTCACGAGACTCACGAAAACATTAAAGGAAATGGTTCGCTCCGTCGAAGTCGTATATTGCCTCCGTGTTGGTGGTATCGGCGAACCTTTTTACTTTTGCTGTTGGCGCGGAATTGGAGAGGAAAGAAAATGGGAAACATTCTATGACTCAATTTCAGTCTGACTAGATTGTGTGTACACAAACTTCTGGGTCGAAGTCAGATAGCAGTGTGCAATTACTTATAAAACATGCCTAATTTCGTTTGCTCTGCCGTTTAAAATGACAAATACCTATTGCGTGTTTCGTCTGTTCCACAGAGCCTCAGTCCTGCGAGCCAATTAGTAAAAGATACAGTGTACCCGTTTGAATGCAAAGGGACGAGTTTTTGGATCCAATTTCTACCTGAAGTTTATTGCTGTCGTTACAGTGGTATAACGGCTAATGCTGGGATCATTTCTAATAATATCTTAAATTTTCAAAATAATTGAAATGCATCAGTGCTTACAAAATCATTTATATTTATCTATAATATACCTTTTGTAATACGAATATGGCAGATAATAGTATAGAATTAAACAATACGCATATCAAATGAAATGAATCACAGCCACGATCCAATTTAATGACACACCTCCCAACTTTTGATGATGGCAAACTTCTCAAACGACTTCCCGGAAATAACCTCCAGCCGATTTAGGAGTCATACGAAACTCGTAAAACATTGGCACCAAGATGGTCCAAAGTGTGCCGAATCTTGTGAAATTTAACGATCCTGTCTCTGGCACGGTTACATTACTCCTTTCACACGCAAATCCTGAGCTGTTCGTACGAAGACATGCCAATATGTATATCGCAAGTTTGAACGTAAGCGAAAACATCGGGTTCAGGCCCGAATTTCGTTGAGAAAACCCGTCAAGCGACGTTACGTAAATCGATCGTTTGTTCAGCTGATTGCTAGATGGAAAATCGGGCTTTTTGCTTTGTAATCTTGCGAGCTTAAACTCTATTCACAATTCTCGATAACTGTATTTACACTGTTCTCTTTCCATCAGGACGTATTACGTATTTTATTAAAATCGTCACGATCATAACACGATATTTCAGAGACCTTGTAATATGAGATAATTGTTTAGCTCTTATTCTGAGCTAAATTCTAGAAAAAATTAACAAAATATTAAGGAAACTTACTGTTACACAAAATCCACTATTACGCAAGCCTGAAATAACATTTAACATTAAATATTACACAAACAATGAAAAAAATCCTAAGTCTTATTATAGGTAAAAAATAACAAAAATAAATCTTTAAAGTAATTTACATAGTACGGTGACCTGTTACGCAAAGAAATTAAAAGTGCTATAAAACAATAAGAGTGGAAACTTTGTGAACTTACAACAATTAACAACAAGTTAAAGGTGTAGTACGCAAAACGTTTATTTTGAACTCATCTTGGGAATAGGTAGTGGTGCTGTATAGGTGCTCGACAGCTCACTTGTAAATAAATTAACTCCAGAATATCTGTAAAATTTATGGTTATTATTTTAAAAATTATAGTAAAATTTATAGTTATTATAGGTTGATTTGATTCTATTTGAGGTTTTTGTCTTATTTTTTTAGCTTCACGCACTAAAAAAGGAGACCATGGAACCTTGTGTTAAGACACTCCTTTAACCACATTTCCACAGTTGTGGAAGTTTTGCGTGTTAAGTGGATGAACTCAATATGATATTTTGTTTTGTTACCAGAACGTGTACATGAAAATATTAATAATCACATTCCCTTGATAGGGAATCGAACCCTCAATTTGTCGCTTTTACAGTCGCACTCTTGTGCCCTGGCGCCATGACTGGCCTCATTGTCTTAATAAATTGTGTATTAACTCTGTAAGATGTGCCTACGACTTATGGACATAAAATAAATATTTCATTGTTTTACTTAATACTTTATAGTAGTATTATAAGCGAAAACGGAAATCGAACCTCTCAATATCATATTAAAAAAAACTGAGGCACAAAGGTATACACACCAATCGTTTCATATTAATAAAGCAGACGGAGCCAAAACAATATGCTTATTGTTGAAAGAAGTCTTCAAGTCATAGTATACTTGCACCAACCAATCAGTTTTTTTTCCTGTTGTTGGCTTCATAAAGTACCTTTGTATGTAATAACGAGTCGAGTCTTTGTATGAATTTATATTCTATCATAAGTATTTTTTTTTTCTATTGTAAAGATAAAAAATGCATAGGTATAGTATATTTATGTTTATTATTAATTTTGAGAAAGTTGTTTTTATTTTATTATAAAAATCGTTCCAGATATAATTCACGTAATTTATAAAATTAAATTATTTCAAATAGAATAAGAAAAGTTGTTTATTTCGCTAATAATGTAAGCAAGAACTTTTTATAACTATACTATAATTTATAAAGAATTATTACAATAAAAAAAAACACAAAATACCTCCTTTTTAAAGTCGATTAAAAACAAAGTAGGCGTAACATTTAAACACTACAAACCTATCTACACGTATGTATGTAGAGATTCTAGTAGTTACCAAGAAAAGGGCGAAATTTAATACACCGTATAGTATACTTGTTTTAGGGAATGCATCGAAGCCCTCTGGAAGCACTTTCTAATCTTTATTGGTTTTCTGTGTAAGTGAAATGAGAATGTTACTAAGTAATACCTTTAGACAACAAGGCGACAGTCACTAAAAATAATTTTGTGGAAGTCTTGAATTATTATTGCAGTGTTCACGGCTTCGATCCTTTTTTAGGCGACAAAACTTGTATTGATAAATTTGATATATTACATAATTATTATTGATTTAATACATATATGTAATCTATTGAAAATGATTAACATTCGATTATTGTTAGTGAAAAATATTTGTAATGTTTTTTAATATTACACAGAACGTTCTTCTAATGCGGTCATAACGTATATTTTTATTTTACGTCATTGTTTTAGAACTTTACGTCATTTTTTCTGCAATACTATTAACAAAAGTTGAAAAGTTAAGAAATATAAAAAAATATATATATTTTAAGTATGTAAGACTCAATCAATCATCTATTATATTTCTTTAAGCTTTAACTGTAAAAGTAAATAACTATGCCTATATTTCAAATTTGAGCGTGCACTATGCTTAAGACAGCGCTAGGCAAATATATATCACATAACACCATAACGTCTCCCACTTGCCTCTTCGTATATTGTCGAATGAACTTTTTATAAAAAAAATGATTGCTTAATAAATAGATACAAAGTTATTTAACTTGACTTCAAGATGCTTGAGTGAATCACCCAAAACTCTTCCAAGGTAAATTGGACCTTAGTAATCTAAAAATAGAGCTTTATGAAGATAATATTTTGGTCTGTAATATCGTTTTATTCCATACCTTTGCTAAGCTTTTAGTCGTATCTATAAGTTTTATTAATGCGTGAGTCAATATGTTAAGCGCCTACAAGGAAGTTTCTTTCAATATATGGATAATAATGTATTGTAGAAATATTTTCAAGGTACATTTGATAGCTTCTATATCTCACTGAGTATATTAAAGTCGATATAAATAATAGAACTATTATCAATTCATTTCAGAAAATATTTACGAAGAAAGCGGCACCAGTAGTAGCATTGCGAATTTGGTTGGGTAGAAGAAGAGCTCTGATCCAGTGGACCTGATCATTTCAAAAGGTGGTGTCCCTTTTGACCCTGATGGGAATGCTAAATACATGGAACGCTGAATAAGTAAAAAAATTAAAATTATTTTTTATAACCTTTACGCATCACTGATTTAGAAGACACTGATAAATGACTTCATTCATTCTCAATTCTGCAATAGTTTTCTACTGAGCTACAAGGACATTTAGAATATACGAGTATACGAGTACTCGTATGTACCTATCAATTGTTTATAACAAACAATTTATAGACGGTGATTTTTGTCAATATTACCCTTACATTAATTGTATGTACCCAGCCTTATTATGTTATAAGAAATAAGATATAACAATGGTAAGAGAGAAATTATTTTCTAAGAAATGGTATTATTAGACGTTAACAACGCGATACTACCTAGAATATTGTAATTTGAAACCTGTCAATAATAAATATCAATTTATTTGGTATATAAATTTAATATGAAACATGCTTACATGAATTACTATCATGAGAGACGTATGAAAAGTCGTCTTTTTGTCACATTATTTACCCATTTATATGTAACTCTGTATATCGTTAATTCGTTCATTTGTATTAAAGTGTGGAAATCGAAGCCGTCGTCGTTGCGTTGATAGTCTCTCTCTTCGACTGCTCCACATAGATAGACAATAGAAAAATAATATATTTTTGTATAGACTATTCTTTTTTCTTATGATTCTATGAATATATCTTTTATCTATTGCGAGTACTTACCATCACTGACCGCCGGCTAACGGTACACGATGGTCCAGTATTTTTTTACTGTTAAATGTCAGATAACGAATGAATATATCTCGGAGCCATAAGTACCTTGTACTTATAAACTGTGTTGTTTTTGTTGAGTTTAATATAAATATATAGATATTTATATTAAACTCAAGGATGCGTGAGTATAACGACGAATAATGTTATATAATATTATTATTTCAAATTTCTGTTATCGTAATAATATTTTTATGAGGTACAGTAAAAAAATATTACGGCGATTACAGTAAATGATTTAAGACTCAATCTTCGAATATAACCGATGTCCAATATAGTACATAAACAAATTTATTATGTAAGATATTTTTTTTATTTTTAATCAATAATGATTTATGAACATAAAACATATATTTGTATGAATATGAAGTCATTTGTCGCTTACTCCTAAGAATAATATTTAATCAACAATGGCAGCATTGTGATACGCAATGAATATAACTATTTATATATTATATATATCGTTACAGAATATAGTACTGGATCTTCAAAGGCAAGATCGAAGCAACGAGAAACACACACGTTGACGTTGACCTATGTGATAACAATCCGTCATCTGATTAACACTTAACCTCTTATCAGTGACAGTATGTGACATGACTGTCGAGTTACATCTTAGAATGCCATTATATATTTAAATGAAACACAATTATAAATAATAAAGTATATATTAAACGCTAGAAGTCAAAATAGGCGAAAAGAATCCAATCGTAACACTACGTTAACTACTTCAATATAAGAAGCTTCAAGAATTTTATGAAATATTACAACACGCATATTTTTCATTCTGCTTAAAATATAGCTTAAGTTAGGAACCACTTGTTTTACTTTAATTAAGAAAAAAATTGTAATTAGTAGATACGTTGTTTTACTACATATTTTTTCATTTCATACTTATCTATAACTATGATAAATAGGCAATTTAATATGGTAATAGTACATAAAAACATATTTCCAAATGTGTCTTAACCAGTAACGTTTCTTATGTATACGTTGACAAAAATGTAAGTACATAACATGTAAGTACATTTGTGTCATTATAAATATAGAACAAATTGTAATAAATCTAAAATGAATTTTAACAATCCCAAACGGCGTGCAACGCACAATTCATCAATAGTAGGGCGTTTCACGGGACAGGATACACATATGTTCAAGTCGATGTTGCCGATAAGCTTACGAGTGGTTTACAAAAAGCACTTAATTTTTTTTTGGAATTTTCTACAACTGTCAACTTTATATTATTCTAATTTAAATAAAATGGACAAGAAGTAATCTAAGTGACTGAAACAACAGAATATATCTAATAGAATATACAACAAGATTCATAGTTTTCTTTTTATAATAAAATTGTGATAGCAGTTACAACAAACAATTTGGTAATCATATTTATAAATGGCTTATTAATCTTTTAAGTTACATTCCACCTAATAAAATAATTTGGCTGGAATACAAAAAAAATATTAATAATGAAAAATAGTACTCCATAACTATTTAAAAATAAATGAAGTACATATTTCTCCTATGTAATGAAATAAAATGGGCTGAATGTGATTTGATTGTGAGTTTACGTTCAGTGATTTATATAAAAGATTAGATTACTGAAATAATCACAAATTCTAACAAAAATAACATTTAAACGAAAAATTAAAAATACATTTTTTCTCTAAATCCAGAAAGAACCCACAACCATCCTTATATTCAGCCACTTAGCTCCACGCCGCCACAGCAATTTTATTTTCCCTAGTCAATTAGCCGTTAGGGCTGACATATGTCGACAACTGTTCGACTACAGCCTCCATGTATCCGGACACATTCGAGATTTTTTACGCGGCAAATTAACGCTCCGGGCCGTTCGGATACGCGCACCTACTGCATGTATGTATGTGCATATGCAACCGAAAATGTATTAACGTCAAAATTTAAACGCATTTGATATTCAAAATGAAATTTGCACTGAATTATAGGTATATATATGAATTATAGGTTGTCATTTTTTGTATTTTTAACTTTTGTACGTTATCAATATAAGGCGACAACGAGGTAAAGGCCCAGCATAAGCTAAGCTTTGCCCACTTAATGTTTCAGATTTAACAAGTCAATTTCCGTGGTTATGCATATCGATATCATTGATTTTAGATTTTATTTAACCAAATTGCGTCAAAACTAACCAAAAAGATAAAAAGAGTTTTTTTTTAAATAAATGATTCAAGATGAAAGTTCAAATCACACTTATAAAATATTTATTAAAGTAATTTAATATAATTCTAGAACTATTCACAAATAATATTGTTTAGATATTTAATTTAAATTCTCAGCATCCAAGATTAGATCATACGTAAATAAAGTGTATTAGTATTTCTACGATTTTGCATTCAAAATCCACAACTTTGTCCTACGTGAGGTGCCTTGAATATCTATTGTCATAAAACGTGAACACGTTACGTGTTTGTAATGTTTACAATTCGTTTTACGACTAAATCAGTGCATTTGTATACTATATGTACTAAAGTTGAATAAACGAATAAATTTCAAATTAGTAGAAATAAAGTTGTTACTTACCGTTAAGTTTTTTTTATTTATATGTAGGCAGAATACGTTATTATTACCTTTAACTTATTAAGTATAATGTAAAAGAAGCTGACATTTCCATTAATTATGGCGGGTAATAAGTATTCTGCACGTTTATTTTATATTGTAATGAAAAAATAAAGGAAATAAATCCATCCATTCATTATTATAAAAAAAATAATAATAATGAATTTCACTTCTATAACAGAATTTATATTTTCAATTAAGTTATAAATTCTTATCAATTTATTTCGTCTGGTTTTTACTTTTTACCTGTTACAACGAGGAAATGCGCGTTGTTTTGATACAACTGACGCCATCTGTTGGCATCACTGATTTATTGTATAAATAATAATATTGTTAACTTATATTAACAATACAAATCCTTGTATATTTGTAATAATAATTAAAAATTATAAATCATAATAATGAACAATAAATAAAAAGCGTATTTACTATAATAAAACAACTAGTTAATGACTAAAATTAAAGCTAATTTGCACATATTGCAATTTTTTAGTTAAAACAAATCTAGACATGCAAAAGCGTCACCTAACACAAAAATAACATAACAGCGTTAGAGCGTGAGGCCAACGTCAATAAATACTACCTGATATAAGCATTAATGGATTGCTTTAAACTGGAATTGAACTTACTCCTTAGAATATATCCAGATAATGTTTATACAATAGAAACCGCGCATCTACAATGCAAATGCGAAACGATAAAACAAAATGAACGTGAGACGCACTAAATTACGCTCTACAAATCAGATCTATCGATTCAACATAGGGGTAGAAAAAAGCTACCTTACAACAATAAGACAGTAACAATAATACCTTAATGATATCCAGAGTGTAGAATGAAAAGGCGTTCGGCGTCTACCCGTGAGTTTTAAGAGAAATCCGTCACTAAAACACGTGGGTGAACAAACACATCACTATTTCACTGTATCACTATGTACACTGTTAGCAACACAGGTTTTTTTATTTGAATATGTTTTTTAATTTCGTAACACTGTAGCAGACGAGTGGCGAGACAGCCGACGCGCTCGGCAGCCGGGCACTAACTGAACTGGTTTGGTCGGGGAGGGGGGCTCGGCGGCTTTATGAAAATATTTCGTGAGTAATGCACGTGTTATGTAGATGTCGGCCTAGGCTTTTGATTTTTGAGTGCAGGTATCGAATCTGCACTCTATATTTTTGAATCTAATATTACAATATTTTTTTATACTGTATATATGTATATAAATATAGTATACAAATATATAATAATTTACCCAGTAGTTAATCAAGTATAATTTAATAAGTAAGGAGTTGTTTCCATAATGTCGGTGACGGTGGTTTGAACGACATAATATAGCGTTACTTCCTAGTTGTATTCTAAGTTACTTTTTAATATTAATTTTATCTTTTTTAGCATCACTTAGGCAGTATCAACAGCGGGTTAGGTTAGTGATCATATCTTACTACTATACTACTGCTGCTATTATTAAGACGTTCGTTTCGTTCTCCATTTTTCACCTGAATTCCAGACAACGCGTGTTGCGCGAATACAACACCTCGTTTTGTTTTAACAGAGCGGGAAAATGATAATAACTCCCGTTTTGGAAATTGAATTTACAACCATTACGCGTATAGCCAGATATTATCCCAATGCGGCAAGATGGTTAATTTAGGCCAAGAACTAAATAATGTTTAAGTTATACCAAAAAAATTACAAATTATAAACTTCATAATATAATTAACTTTAAAGACATAATTGTGCACGATGTATAGAGACTTATTTCTTTGTGAATTATTATATTAAGTGTATCTCAGATTAAATTAGGATACCTATTTATTATTATAAGCACTCTTCTTACTTTCCAATATCTTATTATCTTTTAATACATTTCAATAAGAATTGAATTATTAACAAAATATAGTTTTAAGTTTTTTTATATTTTATTGGAATGTATTTGTTTTAAGAGCCGGCCTATACCTATGCTAACAAACAGCATTTGACTGTAAATGCGACAGTTGTAAGTTCGATTCTCAGTTGGAGGAATAAGTTATTTTCTTATTCTTGCTCTGGTAACAAGACAAATCGCGGCGTTGTGCGAGAAAGCAGGCAAAGGAGTGTCTTAGTACTAGGTTCCTATGCTTTAAATAGTGCAACAACATACAATATTAAGAAGGCTTTTAATATCTATACATGATGGTCAGAAATTTAAATAAACACTCAGTTTCTCTATAATTTTCAAAAAACTGATTATAATTCTTCTTTACATTTATTCTGTATAATCTGTGAAAAGCGTTGAAAATGAAAAAAATAAAAATAGAAAGCACTGGGTCGCTTTAAAATAAATTAGTTTAGTTACAAACGGTTTCCGAAAGTCGTTTTCTTGTTTTGCAAACTTAAAACATTCTTTTAAGTTATAATCAAAGTCTTAGGTATCACTTTTTTAGACACTCTGTTTACGTAAATTACTTTTTTTGGTTATTCGAAAATACAAAGTTTTAATTACATGCTATTTATAAATAGCAATATGCACTAACAAATAAGATATATTTATGAAATTTTTTTAAGCGTTATTCCACACTAGGAAAGAAAATGCTTTTAAGAAAACATATAAAAATTAGGACGAAAAAGAAATTTTTAAAATCTCCCTACACAGATGCTAGCAAAAATCAATTGTAATAACAAAGCATAAAGGAATTTCGACACAGCCCGATGAGAACGTATGGCTTAGTTAGATAGCGTAGCGTAGTGAGAGCGCATGGACAGTCTCCAAGAGGCGCGGGTTTAAATCACGCTACGTTCAATTTTTTATATGTTTTCTAAAATACTTTTTATAGAGAAATTGAGTGTTTATTCAAATAAGATACATTTTGTTATTGCTGATCGTTTGCAGAAAATATTTGTACCTTTAATTTATTAAAAATAAATAAATAAAAATCTTTTATTGTCAAGCAACATAGGCTCATAGTTGGTTAGTACAATGAATTACTTAAGAACTATGATAGTAAAATAAAAGGTTATATTTTTTACAAGATTTACCTATAAATTTAACTGCACGGCGGGCTTTCTTTACTTATTTATTAATATTGATTATTAAGTAAAGAAAACCCGAAGTTGAGTTCCGCCACTCAACACGCATTGTCTTAACACCATGTTCCCTCTGCCTCTCTCTCTCTGTTGTACGCGGCATACAACGTCGGTGTGATTTAATTTTAATAATATTAATCTTTCTATATTAATAGAATTCAAGTGTATGTCTGTTATTTTAAAATAGCCGTATTTTTCCTTGTGCATATCGTTATTTACACGATACCCAAACACAAACAAAAAAAACTATTAAAAGTTTTTATCTGTCCGTTTGTTCGTCTTTCTTGTTTGATTTTTATGAGACTTTCACTGAAATATAAAGGGCTGTGGGGCAATATAGGGTATTTTTTGTTCAGGAAATCCTGCGATATCGGGATTTACGCGAAAAATATCGAAAGTTATTGTACGCCTTCCTATATAGATATAGAATAACGAATATTTTTTTCTATTAAATACGACGTTTTTGGGAACTAAATCTTAAAAATCTAAAAAAAATTAATTATGATTTATTAAGTCACTCAGCTCCCATTTTTTTTGCCGAATTTTGAAGGCATTGCGTGGTGGCACTCAACGCCGAGCTTTGTCTCGACACCAGAGTGAAGAAACGAAAATATTAAATATTTCATTTCCTCGAGTGGTGATCGATCCCACCAACCTGTAGCGGTGACAGTCACGCGTTTGTGCCACTATGTCTCACGACAGGCCTCACTAAAATAGAATTAACAGTATATTAATCTATATAATTATCATATTTATATCTATACATTACACATTACGTGTAGAAATAGTATTAGAACTTTAAACTAGTTTCATAGTAGAGTATCGACCCATCCATGCACACACAGATTAAATTTTTAAGAGCAAATAATTTAAAAGCTTTCGAGGCGAGCTCGGAATTACGATATTAATAAACCTCTATTAGCACACAAGATGGCGCCCCCGTCATTTTAAACACCTGAATAAAATTTCGGATGAGTTTTTGAAATTATCTTGTTTCATAATATTACATTTAGAAATTAGATGTAGAAATGTTTTTTTAGCTTCACGCCGTATCCCGCACATAGCAGGGTAGGCAGAGGGAACCTGGGAACCTAGTTTTAAAACACTCCGTAACATACCGAATTCTGGAGGCATTACTGTACTGCTGAAGGCGGAGAAGGTACTGGCTGGAGTGTTAACCATACTGCACTATATTTTTTACTAGGTTGTTGCTCCGGTTTCGCCCCGTGGTCAAATGACACTAACTAAGAGCTGTGTATGACACATGACACGTTCTGAGTGACCGAGGTACTTGACCACAGGTACAGTAAATTACATCGAAACTATTAAGGTGATTTTATATGGCATTTCTAGATAAGCGGAGTAGGTATTCAACATAATTATAAGTCTCCAATTCGAACAAGTAGCTCTTGAAATTACCACAGTTAATCAAGAAAACTTTTCAGTTTCTTAATTTTAGTGTAGAATTAATTAATCTCGAAAGAAAACCAATGATTCCGTTACAAGTAAAATGGAATTATTTGAGAGCTTTATTGAATGAATTTTAATAATTCTTTAATATATTTAAAAAGTAGGTATTGTCTTAATACTGAAGTATAACTTAAGTTTTCTCACGTGATACAACATAAAGCAAGACGGATTGTAAGTATATTTGATAAAAGGTCGAGGTCATCCTACATCTGACTGCCGCAATTGAATTACTTAAGTTATTTACATTTACACGCTTCAAACTTCTCTCATATTGGCTTATATTCTCTATGAATAGGATAATTTTATATTCAAATGTTAATGTATAAAATGGCAATCTAGGACATAAAAGCAAAATGAATGTTGGTATATTAAGTATTAAAGACAATTTTTAAGATAACCCCAAATTATAAAAAAACCGGCCATGTGCAAGTTGGTCCCGCCCTACTTTATACAGATTACCCAGTTGGGGCTGTTGGGGCTACATCGCAATCCACATACTCACTCTAAACGGATACAAAAATGGTAGCCGATGGTGGGAAGAGGGGGATTAATTTTCGGAAATAGAAAAAATAGAATAGACAAAAGATCTAATAAAATTTATGAGTAGAACCCAACATTTCTGGAGATATCTCTATTATAGAGTATAAATTACTGGACAGTCGAATATGTAAATTTCAGATATGAAGGAGAAGTCATCGGCAAGAAAGACATGAAAAATGTTGTAGGTACCGAAATTTTATTAATTCCTATGATCTAGAAAAACAGATTAGTTATTAATAAATTAACTTTACAGTACTGTATTACGGGCTACAGCCTACTCCCCCTCTTGGTAAATTCGTCACCAGATATAAGGCAAGGAAAACTCAGAACTTAAAAACTTAATTGTATATTTACGGCGTTTAACAGTACATCTTGTTTTATCAGACATAATGAGTAAATTATTTTTTAAACATAGTGTTTCCCTTTATTGAGATCGAACATATAACCACCGTATAACATAGCGCAGTGGTACAATTACATACTGATACAATCGGACATTTTACCACTGCTCTATGTAGCCTTCATACATTATTTCAAAGCCATATATTATTTAATAATAACACCATTTCATTATACCTCCAATATTAGTGACAGTGACAAACAGTAGTTAAACGTTGATTGAGTTAAAGCATCATAACGTATTAATAAACTAGCAGACTACCACGAGTCGGTATCGTAAATAACTTTAGTTTACTACAGCCTCCAGCCTATTAATGTTATTTAAATGATTAGGCTGTTAAGTTAAATGAAGTTTATAATTTGCAAAATACGCTTTATTATAGACATTTTCTTGAGTTTTGAGAGAAGTAATAGAACTTAAAAAAATAATTCTATATGTAACAATAAAATAAATTAATATGTTTCAACGATTAGCTATTTTATACAAATATGTGCTAAATCTTATTGAATTTGCAATTTAAAAACAAAAATAAAATAATTTTTTAAATATTTTTAAAGTGTTAATCCACACTTAGGAAAGATAAATACTTAATTAGAAAACGTATAAAAATTTGAACGTAGTAATAACGTAAAAAATTTTTATACGTTTTCTAATTAAGTAAAAATAAAATAAATCTACGCAAATATTTTCTTACGTTAACGACTAACACATAGTAGAAGCTCTCATGATAAATGGTCATATAAGTAGGTACATGAGCATATGCAATATTGGAGGCAATATGCCGACCGGAAAAGAACACATTGCATTTTTGTTTCGCGGAATGCAAGAACAGCTGGTCTAAGACGAGTCTCGGGGCCTCTGTCATTAGCGAAGGGTAATAAATAAGTACAATGATGCTTGTGTGTGCGTACATACTTTATGTCGATGAATGTAAATTATACGAAAGTTAAGTTGTTTTTGTTCTCTTTTTAGCTATAAGTTTGTATCGCGCGTATAGCAGGGTAATAAGAGAAAACCTGGGAACCTAAAGTTGAGCCACTTCGTTTTCATTGAGATAATTCCGTTCCTTACTTTCCCCCAAATTCTGAAGGCAGTGTGTTGAGTGGTCGAAGTCAACGCTAAAGCGAAGAAATGAAAATATTAAATATTTAATTTATTCGAGTGGGAAACGAACCGACAACTTGCAGCGTTTAAGTTTGTTTAATCATAATAGAGGTTTTTAAAATGTTTGATAAAATGTATTATTTAATTTTTGTTTTAGCTTCATACTGTACACGTTATAAGGGCGAGGAAATAAAAATAATTCATTCTTCGAGTTAGAGTTGAACCTAACAACTATAGCATTTATATTCCGATACTACCACACCAACGGTCTTTTGATTTCATTGTAGAAAAATTTCTTTGTTTTGCTATATTTAAAAAAAAAAATATTTCCTATTATTAAGGAACAAATAAGTGATGTGTCACTATTATTTTTGGAAATAGGTTATTGCGTAAAAAAACCTTTGAAAATAAAAAAATCGACGAAACGTGGAATATTTTCTGTTCCATTAGCTATCGTCTGCATGTTTGTTGTATTTGTTTCAATATCCACAGTATTTTCACCTTTCCTGCTATAGTAGTACGAGTTATAGCCGTTTGTCACGTTATAAGTAACAGTGAGTATCAACTGTATGCATTTCATCCATCCATTTGGTGGATTTCGTCCGGTTTGCGTAGGACCACGCATAAAACGATATTTTTCTAAAATATACGTTAATTCTAAGCTTTGAAGAGCTTTTATTTTTTCCTGATTTATTAAACAAAAGCTTAATGTATTATTTTATTGTTATAGTATAGTTGCCATATTGGAACTTGATAAGCCTTGTGTTAAGCAACGCTTCCTTAAAATTAAAGGTTAATAGGTATACTTTCACTGAAACAATATAATAAACTTTCCTTATGACATTTCTAGTAGATTTATTTTATGTCTCGTTGTACAGCTGATTTTGTTGAGTCCTAATATAAATAAAAATACAAAATACATTCAAATATTTTGTCGTAAGTTGGACGAATAATTGTGTAATATGTTTTTCCAACCTATTTTATATTAAAATTTATAATCCTAAACCTGGGAGAAATGATAGAACTGAAGTTTTTTTTAAATTCACGACATGTTTCGTAAAAAACGTATTAAATAAATAAATAATCACATTAAGTTTAACTCTTACCTGGTTTTTATATTTAAATACAGATTAAAAACAGATAATTCTCTAAAACACCACAACACCATTTATCTATTCGGACATATCCACGGGAAATAGCTTCTATATTATAAACTAGCAACGGCAAGGCCCGAACTAACGACCGGATTCGGAAATTAAATCGTTTCGCTGCTCGCCAAGCTGACACGTATAGATGTCCTAAATTACTAGAATATTTAACTTATGCATATAAAATGTGTTATAATTGTAGCAAATGTTTTATAAGTGTGTGAAAGTGGGGATCGGAGTCTCTTAACATGAGGTTCCCTCTGCCTACTGTGCGCGGGATACAGCGTGTAGCTATAAAAAATATGAATTAATCAAAGTTAAACGTTGTTTTGTGGTAGGCTGTGGGTTTGAAGTTAAGCTTATATGCTGTAAAGTATGGTTGAAAAAACATACAAGTAAGTATATTAAAAAAAAGCAAAAAAGTTTTTTTTAGCTCCACGCTGTATCCTGCACATAGGAGTGTATGCTCCCTCCCTCCGCTTTCCATTAAGATACTACCGTTTTTTCCGTTTGCCACCGAATTGGCGAATCATTGCGTGTTGAATGGTGGAACTCAACGCCGCGCTTTGCATCATTACCAGAGCCGAACAAAAGTAAATTTTAAATATACAATTTCCGTGGGAATCCATCCCACAACCTGTTGTGCTTACAGTCATACGCTTTGACACTTGCGCTACTATTGGCCTCAAACAGTAAGCTTAAGCAAAAAAAATGTTTGTTTTAAGCCTGTATGGCAAAGTGATTGAGTGTGAGTGAGAAAACTGACTTTAAGACTTTAAGTTAATACTAAAGTTTTGTTTTTTTCTTTATATAATTTCTCCAAATTTTTGATTCTCATAATTTTCTTTATATATACGTCGTTTAGTATCACGCGAAAAAAAATTGTAATTAAAAAAAACTATCTAAAAGTAAATAGTATGATATAAGATATAAAAGTAAATCCAAAGTAAATAGATTTAAGAAAATAAACAAAGTTATCAGCCTTGTTGCCTTCCAGCGCTGTGATTTATGTATGAACTTATATTTTACTTTAAATTGACCTCGCTACTGTCTTTCTAAGCTAAGGACCTAGAGCTCTGGAGCTTATTTAGATTGAGAAAAATGAAAAAAAAAACCGTATAATAAAATAAATAAAAAAAATGTAAAAAATAAAAATATTTCCGCCACGATCCAACACGCATTGTCCCCGAATGGCACAAAGATAGCTTTTTGAACGGAACGGAATGTTTTGACACCAGGTTTTGACACTAGTTTCTCTCTGTTTGCCCTGTGACGCAGGAAAGCGTAAAACGTGAATCTTCTTTATTTTCTTATATTAATTATGTTATATTGAATAGATTTAAGAAGCCACATATTTTTTAATATATTTTATTGCTACACGGACTTTTTCTCTTCTCTTCTATCTTGTCTTGATATTTTCAGGGAACGAGCCGTCGTTTAGGCTGAGAATATTCCGTCATAAACCTCATTTACAGCATATATCATGTCCAGTGGACGCCTATAGGTTCTTCGGAGCTCTTGACAAACAGAATGCCGTGACAACATCACTGTGCTTGTGAAGATATAGTTTATGCGAAAGAGGTTGAGCCTATCTAAATATGGTAGCTGATGTAAGTCTCCAGGGTATCTAATCTCAGAGCCTCCTAGGCTTTATGCTCTAAGTTATCTTCAATTTGATTCGCATAAGCCAGTACTACTTTATCTGCACACAATCTCTTCTTCAGTAGTTGGTACAATAACGAGTCCATGATCAATTTTTAATAGATTGACCGGCAAAGAAAAAAAAAGTTAAGTTTTTTTAGAAGAAAAAAATCTTAACTTGTAAATTACGAACACAAACTCTCTAAACTTAAATAAATTACAAATATAAATAAATAAAAATAAAATAAAAATTGTTTTATTTCCCAAATCATACAAATATTTCTTTGGTGAGACGACAAATACACGTAAATCCAAGTAAAGGTACTTTCTCCAAGTGTACTGTAGATATTGAAAAACCAATAACATAGAAACCATTATAATTACATTTATACTTGAAGGTTACTTAATTTATTTTGTTTTCTTAGTCTCGCATCTTATTAAGAAAGTTGATCGCCTGTCAAATTTAAATTCAATTTAATGTGGATAAGCTTATGACAATAGACAGTATCCGGAGCCTTTAATACTGTCATTTACATTTATGAAAGAAAACGAAAGTGTTATTTTCAATGAAGGTTTTATATAGACATAGCCCACGTTTTTGTGCAGGTAGAGAATGTATGGTCGTAGTAGCGCAGTGAGACAGTGTATGGTGATGGTTGTAGATTTGATTGCCTTTCAGGGAATTGAGTTCCGTCGTTCAACCCGCAGTTCGTCATAAATTCGGTGAGAAAGGCAAATCAGAGTGTCTTATCAATATGGTCATTCTGCCTAACTTGCGTTCCGTGGTATGAAGTAAGTACTCGTGCTTTTAGCTAGTGATAAGTAATTTCTATTTTTCTTATACATATATCAGACATATAGCATTTAAAGACCAAAAAGCAATGGTTTGCCTGACGAATGAGCTTTTAATTTAATTTTGTCTTTAAATTTAGTTTTGTTTAACCTAATTGCACCATAAAATTTGATGTTATAGCAACGATAAATTTAATCTATTTTTATAACTATAACTAAATTTATTTAAGTGGCCTGCCACGTTTTAACAGTATTTTATGGGAGTGTTCATTAACGGAACCCTAATACTCTGTCAAATTTGAACTCAACCTAATCTGTATATCTTTTAGTCATCTAGGGATATTCCTTTCTCAGTTTAAGAAACATTTTACAGATTATATAAGATCTTTATTATTTACATAATCCCATGAACGTTGTCGATCGTTTGTCAAATCGAAATTCCATATAACGTGGGTAGGTCCACTGAAACAAGATAGACATAATCGGCTGAGCCTCCAAAGTTCTGCCATCCGCAATTTGCTGACGAAATCTTGCTCTTCAAAGCGGGTATTTCTATAAAAACGCATTTTCTGAATTACGAAAAACCTTTGAAGTTAATCCTTAGATTTGGAGCCTTTTACGTGGTTGTATGTAAATGTTTTAATATATGGAGATTATTTGATATTTTCTTATATATTTACTGTTTAATGATACTGTTGATATATGAATACCAATATGTACGTACATATCTGTAACTATACAAGATATTAACATTATTTTTAGTTTAAGTGAATTTCTGCATATTTTGAGTAAGGTGTTAACCGTACTAGCATATACAGCGACACCGGATGTACTCAGTTCCTAAAAAATCGCAAGCAGTACGCTTG
The DNA here is from genome assembly GCA_917862395.2 of Heliconius sara. Lineage (NCBI taxonomy): Eukaryota > Metazoa > Arthropoda > Insecta > Lepidoptera > Nymphalidae > Heliconius > Heliconius sara. The sequence goes on along the minus strand of OU860797.2, from coordinate 17,217,418 downwards.
AGAACTACGGAACTCGAACCTACGCTTACGGACGTCCAACGATGTGTTTATTGAACATGAATGTTAAACGAATTAAAATAATAATTAATTAAAAAAGTAAAGATTTATATTCATTTACAACTTTTTATTCTCCCTTATGTGTTTTAAATTACTGTTTAATTAAATATTTAAGTAACAAAGTAAACTTTGTTACATTCATTCAAAATTAAAAAATAACAAAGGTGCTATTTTTCAATTCTGTTTCTTTTAATTGTACCTATAAGATATATTTATATATATAGACCGTCTTCGATTAGTTTCTGCTGATAAAATTTATCTATTTCGCTTATTTAAGCAAAAGTCATATAGTCATACGTTAGTATTATAATAATTAAGTACGTAGCAACTCTCCTGCCAGCAAAATATAATATATTGTTATATACATATGAGGCCAGTTGTGGCATAGCGGAATAAGCATGTGACTTTTAACGCGACATTTTGTGAGTTCGATTTCCACTCTGAAATATATAATTTATTTAAATTTTTTCGCTTTGGTGTCCATACGATGTGTTGAGTTCCAAACGCAATATCTCTAGAATTCGGCAGAGAGTGGAGAGAGGAGTGTCTTAACACTGGTGTCCCCCTGCCTACCTTGCTTCATGCGGGATACAGCGTAAGGCTGAAAAAAAAGCCATCAAATAAGTAAAAATCGTGTATTTTCGATAGTATTATAATAAATAGGTACATAGCAACTCTTCTGTCAACAAAATATCGATACAGCCTGTTAACGGAAATTTCTTTATCTCGTCTCCAAGGCTCGTCAGAACCGACAGTATATTAGTCACGTGTATTATGTTTCAGCCCTGAGCTAGTTATAACATAGATTAATTAATAAGAGGTAAATAATTGATGGATGGTTGTAGAAATTTGTCGTTATATCTAATTTATTACTAAGTAATAAGCTTTATTGTTTGTTTATTTGTTTATGTTGATTATTTGAGGCCAGTCGTGGCGCAGCGGCCCAAAGTGTGACTGTGAAAACGACGACTGGTTGTGGGTTCGATCCATGCCTTAGGAAATAATATATTTATTTATATTTTCATTTCTTCCCTCTAGTGTCGCGACGTTGAGTTCCGCCACTCAGCACGCAATGAATCCAGAACTCGGCGGTAAGTAGAGAACAGAATGTCTTAACACTAGGTTCCCTCTTCCTACGCTGTTGTGTGCGGGATACAGCGTGAAGCTGATTTAGTTTTGATTTTTTATTTATTTGACGTTATCGTCACGCTGTACTTTCTGAGTATAATCATGATGTTTGTTGGTTCAATTTCAACTCGGAAAATGGTTTTCGGAAAACGGTTTGCTATATAGATAGCTCCGCTACAAATAAATAAATACTTTTACCTTTCCGCCTCCTGTATTTTAAATAAAAGGGCAATAGCATCTAGATATAACTATATCATACTTCAACATGGTTATCTTTATGTCAGATATCGTCAGCTCAGAGTGTAAGCATGCTAAATTCGTTGTTTGTATTTATTCTCGACTTGCTAAGAAAGGGTTATGTTCTTGTACCATTCGTAAGTGTAAAAAAAACTAGACATAAACCTTATCGTTTTTATTACATATAGTAAGAGAATAGCAACGAATTTGTAAAATCCTTTTGATATCTCTCCGTTAGTCTCTCCTGAGAATTTGCTTTATAGGCTGTTAGCAGGTTTACTCTAAGCCGTCGATATATTGTAACTATACCCACCTTGGTGATAAATGAGTAAATGAATGGTAAGCACAGACTACCGTGTCACCACTTAAAAAACTGGTAGCGTCGTGTAATGTATTTACACGTCTCTACCACCTTTTTAAGTGGTGACATGGTCCTCTCTACATATGACGGATTTTTTTAAGTGTTATATATCAAAACTAAAATTTATAATGGAACTTATCGCTGACTATAAGTAGTTGTTTATAATAACTTTGTCTTAAGGAATATCAAAAAACTTATACAAAAATGAGGACGTTATAGAAAATAACTGTTAAAATCGTTTTTGTTGATTTTAATGAAATATGATTTCCTTAGAAACGTGAACTTGTTTAGTTTTTTAGTTGTTCGCTATTGAATAGATTGATTGTGTCGTTATGTATAACATAAGAATACAAATTTAAATTGTATTTTATTTTATTTTCTTCGTAGAAAAAGCAGAAGTTACAATATTATCAAGAATTACGTGACTAAAAATTTACTAGTATCCCTCGGTTCTCTTCAATAATATGTACTAATATTAGGTATATGCATAAAGAATACATTTGAGTACAAAAATCTTCGTTTAGAATAACTTAATTTACTAATGAAAATCTGTTGCATGGTTTGAAAGGTAATAAATATCATTGTACAGCGACGGTGCTTTCTACTATATGATTTTTTTTTTGTTACAACTATGAAGACTCGACCAGTAAATCACAAAATTGTATTTCACAGTAAAATTATTTTTCCAAAGCTTAGCCACCTAAGATATAATCTAACTCCATTAATCCTCCGCATTTTGGCTCTTCTTATAAATAAGTAAATTTCACTTTCGGCACATTTTCCCAACTCCATCAGCCAAATGACCTAATTAAGACCTAAGTCTTTATACTTTCAGCTTTACCGTTGTTCTTAGTACTTGTTTCAAAAATTATTTAACTTAGTTATTCCTTACCGAGAACGCTTTTCTGACAGCTTTGGAAATTTTTAATTATTGAGGATAAGTGAATTGATGATTTTAATTATTTATAAATAATATCATCAATTCCATAATCTTTATGATTATGGAATTGATGATATTATCTTTTGATTAAAAACTATTATAAATCTAATTTTTAATTTTTAATTTTTATAAATCATAGGTGGGAGAGAGGAAGCGTAAGACGGATTTACATCAGACACAGTAGAAACTTGATTAATCGAACTAATTATAATTATTCGAATGCATTAACGACGACATTAATAATATATTAAAGTCATTGTTTGTTATTGCAAATTTTTAAGAGATACCTTTTCCAACATACGATGTACCTACATACACACATTGATTGATTCGATATATATTTATTGAAATTGGTCGCGATTGGTAGTCCGGATAATCGCGCGTAAAACTGTAAAAATCACAAGTAATACACTCAATATATTTTTTTACTTAATATTCATGTAAAAGTGGCGTTACGTTCAATATCCGAGTAAGAAATCATAATACTTTTGAATCTTGAAGAAAAGTTAACAATAATAAGTTCTTTGATTTTCACGATTATTACACATATTAAATGAAACTAATTTAACCGGATTAATCGCGTATATTTAAGGTTTTTACATTTTGGAAACCCGACGTTTCGAACACTTTACAGTAGTACGTGGTCACGGGTAGACTGAGGTGGCATTCGTCTGTCAGTTGATATAATTATCATATCAAACTACCGCCAGCGATTTCTTAATTGCCTCGCGTACTGCCCTGGATTCCTGCAGAATGAGCTGATAGTATCTTGCCCTCTGGTATGGTGGGTTTGAGACTTCAATGATTTTATGAGTGGGTCCCAGGTGGTAGAAAGTTTCCAGCCATCCTCTCTATTGAAATTAGGATGTTTTTGTATTTCAATAGCCTCACGGATCATCCGAGGAATGAATCTGTTTTCCTTAGCGAGGATTTGAGGATTATCAAACCTAATGTAGTGGCTGGGTTTATCCGCAGTATGCTCACACACAGCTGACTTCGATACATGCCCATTCTTGATATCTGAGATGTGTTCCTTCACCCTAACACCGATGCTTCTCTTTGTTTGACCAATGTATGATAAGCCACAATCACAGTCTAGTTTGTATACACCTGCACTCTGTAAAGGAATATTACTTTTTATTGGTCTCAAGAATTGGCTCACTTTCCTGTTAGGCTTGAATATGGTTTTTATTGAAGCTCTTCTTAAAATGTTGCCAATCCTGTCTGTAACCCCCCTCACATATGGTAGAAATGCCGGCTGTCTCTCTACTGTGGGTGGCTTGTTGGTATTCTGAGAACGCTGGCGGGGAACTGGCAGCTTGTTCTGATGAAGAGTATTCTTCACCTGGCGAAGCTCGTCCTCTAGGTGTTCAGCGTCGCAGAGGTGGTGGGCTCTCTGAAACAAAGATTTGCCAACGGTAGATAACTGTGTAGGGTGATGGTGAGATTCACCATTGAGGTATCTATTGTATTAGAAAACCCAATGGCACAACAACAAAAAATCAAACCTTTGCGTAACAGTCACACGCTTTTGCGTCTGCGCCACGACGGCCTCAAGTAGATGTATGAGTAGCTCGCCAATTGTATATACCTTAGCCTAGACATAAAAAAAAATCATCTTTAAATTTAAATACTCATTTACCAGTATAGTTGTCGTCATTAGAATCAAATATATATAATTTAATATATACCTAAGTTTAATATATCACGTGTTCATATAATACACTACTGGCACAGAAAATCCATCAATTAGGAAGTTGTGCGTAAGATCGAAAGCAAAATTCAATTACGCTATAAGGACCGCCTAAGGGCGGTCGTTCACTGAAATCAAGACGCTATTAAAACCAAAATTAGATTAAAAACTTAAATTGCTTCTTTCAATGTCTTTGATAAAGTTATTAGTAAATGGGGTATTGGTGGACTCAAAAGTATTTAGAAGTGAGTTTTATAGAGTATTGTGGGAGATAAGGGATGTGAATTGTTTTTTCGCTGTAGTAAAAAGGATAATATTTAGAAATTTTTATGTATAAAACTCTTCCGTATTGAGGGATGGATAAGCAATGCGGACACGCAGCCAAAAATATTGGACTGCAGTTCGAATTGAATTGGGTAGGTTAGATAAGGGTTTTTGAACTTTCCGACGGCAACGACAATAGACAAAATATTCCATTTTATTTCTTGAAAATTGAAAAGAATTGATATAGCGTGAAGCTTAAAAAAAAGCATTGAAAAAGTAAGGCATGTTTAAATAAGAATTTAATTATAATTAAAGTAAAACTCACGTGCCACCCAGCGCCCTATCCCGACGCCCATCAATGGCTCAACACCACGAATAATACATACACTTTTTAAAGACAATGTTCTTAAAATAAAATATTCTATAACATCCAACCTACAAGCGTCTTCATAATTAAATTATATTTATTATTCTCGTAACAAACAATAGGCGTAAAATCAAATTTGTCTTAATTTCCTCTCATTAACTATATATAATTAATTTTGCTCAGTTTACGTGAACTGATGGCTAATTAATACCGACGTACCGGTAAGTGTTACGTACTAAATGTAGCCCTAGGTTATCTTAGAATTCAATCAGTATTTTATATTTTGTATGAATACCTGACATAATGGATCAGCGATTATATTAAAGATATGGAAGGGGTTGACGGTTTTCGTTTGGCTAAGTATTTGTGTCGCTTAATTTGTGAGAAAAGGGAGAAAAAAATATTAATTTTAACAAATTTTCGGAACCTAACACCACGCTTTTTCTACAAGAGCATGGTAATAAGTGTAAAATAAATGTATGTAATTACACCGATTGCGCATCGAACCTATAGCAGCCATAGCGTTTACATTCAGACGCTGTTGCATTGCGCCACAATGGCCACTAGCCTCGTATTATCATGTTTTGTTAGCTTTCAAGCTGAATCCCGTACATTGTAGGGTAGGCAGAGGGAAATTGGGAACTTACCGTCGTAATTGTGAATTCGTGTATGAAAATATAAATATTTCATTACCTCGATTGAGAATCAAACCTGCAACCTGTCGTGTTTACAGTCGCATGCTTGCGCCACGACTGGTCTTAAATTTTGATTAGTCAGGATTATTTAATAATTATTTATTTATTTATTTATTATTATTGAACAATCTTGATTATATTAAAATACAGGGCAGTCATGGTGCAGTCATACAGAGGCAACTATATTGTCGAAATATAGAAGAAGAGAGAAAGAAGAATATCTATAACACTCTAGTATTGACACACGAATCTAGTATTTACGCACTCCTTTTTCCATTTTCCGACACACACAATTTAAAAAGCATAGTTAGTAGAAGAATGGTGGAACATAACGCCGCACTTTGTATCACTACCAAAACGAAGAAAGTCGTCGCAATAACAGTCATACGAAACGACGACCTATTTAAATATTTCATTTTCCAAGCTTATTTCTTCAATACTTCATGAATAAAATGAAGACAGTTTAAGCTATCTATTTACTTTCAAAGACAATTCGAAAACAAAATTGCTCTTTCGGTAAATATTCTAGAGTTTAATTACAAAGTGCAATGCAAACTATGGAATAGCAAAGAAAGGTCATCACAATTGTATACTAATAATAAATTTACATATATTGATTAGCAAGATGTGTTTTTTATTAATAAAATATTTTAAATTGTTGTCTAAAGCGGTATGATTTTGTAATATGTACAAACGCTAAGTGATATTTAGTTACTAATATATAATATAATGATAATTTGAGACCAGTCGTGGCGCAGGGGCACAAAGTGTGACTGTAACATCGACTGGTTGTGGGTTCGATCCCCACTCGAGGAGATTTTAGTTACATTTATATTTCCATTTCTTTGCTCTGGTGTCGAGGCAAAGCGCGGCGTTGAGTTCCGCCACCCAACACGCAAATCCTCCAGAACTCGGCGAAATGTGGGGAACGGTGTGGGCGTAACACTAGGTTCCCTCTGCCTACCCTGCTGTGTGCGGGATATAGCGTGAAGCTAATTTAATTTAATTTTAAAAAACAATGTAAAATAAACTTACTAATTAAATATTTTCGCAATAACTAATCGTAATTACACGAAATTCCTCCTTTAAGCCTTTTAAATTATAAAAATAAACAATTTAAATAATACGGCAAACTATTTTGACTTTAGTCTAAACAACGTCTTAAATTGCTTTTGACCTGTGAATTTGATCTCAGAGATAATTTGAGGTGTCATTCAGGTCATTTGTCGGCTGTTGACTGAACAATTTTGTAATGTTAGTCGAATAGTTACCAAATAAATAATAAGGTATTAGACCTCTACCTCTAAGGTATTAGGCATTTGGTTCGGTATTACGTATTCGGTTTCTAGGTCACGCTAAAGATATTATTAATTACTTAGGTTTTTATTATTAATAAATTAATTATATTTTAGAAAAAAATGTTTTTATCAATGAGTATATTGAAATGAACCACGTCAAGATATTATGTTAGTTTACGTTGGCACTATTAGGATATGTTACGTTAAACATGCCGTTGGGTACGAATTCAAATACAACCAACCAAGAGCATGTTCATAATCTAATTGAAGACATTTAATTCATCTACATACCTGTCAAAAGCTAAGAAAGTGGAGAGTAGAGAATTAAGAGGGTGGAATGTAGAGAATTAAGTAAATTATTTTAGATTCTCTGTCGCCGGTCTTAACGCAGTAAAAAAAAATATATAAGTGGCCAGCGCGGGAAAAAAATGTCAAATCAATCCCACACCGGAGGTAGGTACTCTAATAATAAATACGAGTGGGCAGTGACCAAGTGAACAACAACTTCCTTTTTTTCAGTCCAAATATAATTAAAGAATTAACATTTTTAGGGGACCAACTAGGACAATATACTGTTGTACCAACATGTTAAACCGATTACGTTGAAATGGAGCAGATTTTGTATCTTACAATAAATAGTGCGTTTTAGCATCCGTAATAGCTTTTAATTAAATTACTTTTTTTCAGCTTCAAGGTACATCCCAACGCAAAGGGAACCTAGTATAAAGACTCTCTGCCTCTCTTTCCCCCGAATTCTGGAGGTATTGCGTGTTGATTGGCAGAACTCAACGCCGTGCTTTGCCTTGAATTAAACTTAAATATTTTATTATTTTTTTATATATAATATTAATTTTATAATAATATTTTATTTATGTATATTAAATGTTTTGTAATTTTTTGTTAAAAATAAGTTTTAGAAAAATATTGAGTTTTTTTTCTTATATCATGTGAATATTCAAAATTTCTACTAGGTCGTGGTATCTATGATATAAAATATGTTAAATATAGGTATCATTTCAAGCTAAAGGGTTAACAACTTTTTGGAGTATCGGACTAAACCACCAACGTTTGATCCTATAACGATTGTAAGATGGACTCCAATCAAGACACTTAATGATATGACACATTTTATTATTATTATACATTAATAAAACATTTCTGTATTTAAAACACATAAAACAATGTAACACATTTTCCTTCTTAAGTATTCTAAAATAATCATAAACCAACAAAATCTTTATAGTACTGTTATATCCAACTTAAATATAAGGACTCGAGCAAAAAGACCACTTCTCTTTTACGGCGAATATAATTAATAGGCTCTAATTGCATCATTATTACCATAATTACAAAATTTTTATCTCGAAATGGATCGATTAACGTTAAGGGCGCCATAAAACTTGAGGCGAAGCGTTGACCTCAAATGAAAATTGAGATTTTTTTATAGGATTGGACAATTTTTTCTGTTGTAAAATAATTTCATGTGATTAGATACAGCAACTTAGTCGAGTTTCACAATGGCGATTACAAAAACGACCGTGGCGAGGGGAGTAAAAAATAAATTGCATTATTTATTTTAAACTTTGTTCGGTGTAGTGTTTATCAACTATTTTTGGGTTTACAAATTGAAATGTGAGAAGAAATTCAAAAACTTTGATTATTATATTATTATTAAATAAAAAGAAAAAATGTTTATAAATTACAAGAAATATAATTTTTTTTTGATAAATTTAATATAATTATAGTATGAGTATATCGTGGTGTATCCCTATATTATATACTAGAGGCCGCCCGCGACTTCGCCCGTGTGTAAACCCTATGATAACGTAACAATATTATCAACATAAGAAATATGGTAACTATGTTTTGCAAAGCTCCAATTATAAGTCTATTGGTAGCTGCAGTATGCTCCTATCGTTAGAATTAAAAAATGAAGTACTTTTCTTAACAAAAACACGTAATACCTTTAAAATGCTTGCATTTTAAAGGTATTACGTGTTTTGTTTTGTTGCATAAGTCTTGACTTATCTATTTAATTAAAATTATAGCTTAATAGTAATTAATAGGCAAAAAACAATTCTAATTAGCCCATTTTAAAAACAAAACCACGCTTCCGTGAGTGATTTAAAAAAAAATAGGTATCATACAATAAAAACAATCTGCTAATAACCTATCCTTGGACCTATATATTACGTCAATGCGTTTATAACAACTGAAAATTCGCAAACCGGACACAACGGAAAAATGTATCTATTTTTAATTAGGGATCAATCCCACGGGATCTTCGGGATAAAAAGTAGCCTCTATGTAATTCTGGGTCTTCAGCTACCTACATACCAAGTTTCATCGTAATCGGTTCAGTAGTATTAGCGTAAAAGAGTAACAAACATCCATACATACTCACAAACTTTCACATTTATAATATTAGTAGGATAGATGTAGAGATTTAAACAATGTCAGTAGTTTTTATTTTTATAAATAATTTTTTGACAATATTAAAATGAATATTTAAATCTTGTGACCATGAAAACCATGAACTATTAAGATTTAACATTGCTTTGATTGAAAAAATATCTGCAAGTAAATAAATATAAATATATAAAATAGATTCTCGTAAAAAAAAATATCTAAACATTAAATTTAAATTATCTATTAACTAAAACATTTACGCCCATTTGATAAACCCTCAAATGTTTTAAATTACACAACGAGCGGTTTTCTATATCGTTTTAATTACTAGAAAGAATAATTAACAACATTTTGTATTGAATCCGTGAATAATATATTTTTGTGATACTGTAAAAACAATATTTTGCTGCGCTTCCATTCATCCATTAAAAGTAACAACAAGTGGAGTTCACGCAGCAGAAACCGCTAGCAAAACTCTGTTATATGTATATTATATTTAAAAAACTGCGAACTTGACGTTCGTAGTGATCAAATAAAAAAATCTAAAGTCATTCTTAATATATTTCATAGTAAGAAATTCTATGAAAAGAAAAGCCGCTTTTTACTACTATTTTGAACAATTTTTACGTAGTATTTTTTACTGTAGGTTTATAATGACATTTTGCAACACAATATTAGGTTTTTTATGTAGTTTTGTTTTGAGGTGCGTGATATTGAGACGCACAAGCGCGCGACTGTAAACGCGATGGTAGTGGCTTCAATTTTCACTCGGAGACTCTTATTTGGCAGAGGAAACCTAGTGCTTAGAAAGTGTCTTATGTGGGATTCAGCATGAAGCTGCAAGCAAAATATGTTTCAAAACTGCCAATTGAACTCTATAATTACAAATTTAAAGTTAAATAAAAATAATGAAGTAGGTCGCGACTCGCGACCTTTGTGACGACGCGAGCTTTGGGTCATTTGCTCTTTTAAATATTTTGGTTATAAATTTAATAATTTTATTTTTATTGCTATTTTTAGTAACAATGTTGATAGAATATTAAATAAAAAGGCAAATAGGACAAGCTCTAAAGCTTTTTATGGAAGAAAAGAATCATTTCATGGATTCTCCTCGAGGTTCATCACGTACCTAGTGTAAGTTGAAAGAGTCCAAAGATTTTCCTACATTTTATCTAATATTAATAACTTTTTACTGAAAGATTAAATTTAACGTTTTTCTACCCATGTTACAATTATGGTTATTTGTTTGTTTTTTATTTGGCTTCGTTATCAGACAGAGCGAGAAAATGAAAATATTAAATATTTCATTTTCTCGATTAGGAATCGACGATCACAAACAAAATATTTTGGCATAAATATTGTGCATGCATAAATTAAAAAAATATATTTTCTTAACATTCGTCAATAGATCTTCATTAAACCATACCAATGAAATATTGTTTTTGAGGCCGTCGTGGCGCAGGGGCACAAGGATGTGACTGTAACGCGACGGTTGAGTGTTCGAATCCCACTCGGAGGAATGGAATTATTATTTATTAAGATTATCATTTCTTTGCTCTGGCACCAAGGTAAAAGTTATGCATTGAGTTCCGCCACTCAACAAGCAATGCATCGATAAATTCGACGAAATAAAGTACCGAGTGTCTTAACACTAGGTTCTTTTTACCTACCCTGCTGTCTTGGGTATACAGTGTGAAGTTGATTTATTTTTATTATTTTGCTTTTAGTATCCTTTTACATAATAGGGATGGAGGAGAGAATCTGAGAATGAACTCAATACTCGTCAATCTAATCTAGTCTAAATATAATAATAGCTTCACGCTGTATACTACATATAGCAGGGTAGGCAGAGGGAACGTGGGAACATAGTGTTAAGATACTCCGTTCCCATTAAGACTTCCATTCTCCATTTTCCGCCAAATTCTCAAAGCATTGTGTATTGAGTGGCGGAGTTTAACGTCAGATGTTGCCACCAGAGCAAGGAAATCAAAAATATTCAATAATATATTCTCCCAGTGGGAATCGAACTAACAACCGTGACGTCAGTCATACGCTTTTAATTTATAATTCACCTATAAATACATACAATATCATCTCAATACATCATAGCTACCTATAGTTATAGTTTACTAGATGTAGGTGATAAAGCTTGCATGTCCGCTTCTGGAAGGCGTCCAGACTCCATTCACAGAACACTTAAATTAATCAATTGTTTAAATCCACAAGTGAATGTAGCTGTTGACCGCGCCTCACGTATTGGGACAATGGTATGGGAATGAGCGTGTATACTGTACTGTATAAATAGTTTGTTTTTTAATGTAATATAGAAATATTATTATTATTTTCTTATATTATTTATTTATCTGTTCTAGTGAGCCGGAACCCAGCGTTACGTCCTGCACTCGATGTCATCAATATTTTTTTAAATGAAAAAAAATATATATATTATGTATTGTCGTTGCGTTTCAGTTTGAGTAATACGTCTAAGCATCAAAGCACTTAGTGGAGTCGTATGGATAATTTTTTTAAGAGTTTTTTTTTTGTAATTATAAAATAAAAATAAATCAGCTTCACGCTGTATCCCGCACATAGCAGGGTAGGCAAAGGGATTCCAGAGGAAAGATACTCCGTTCCCCATTTCCGCCGGAAGCAAAATTAAAATATAAATTTAAATAAATATTTCATTACCTCGAGTAGGAATGATTAATCGAACCCACAACCAGTTGCGTTTATAATCACATATTTGTCGCCCTGCGCCACGGTGGTTCCTTTTTCATTATATTTCTTATAATAATAGTAGAAAAGTATAAAGAAAAATCTCAGTTTTTTTTATATGTAGGAATTGAAAGAAATCCTCTGTTGCATATTCTCTACAGATATCAAAAAAATACTTTTTACTTTCAGTCTAACTTTAAGTCTAAAAGTACATAATTAGTAAAAGCAATAAAGATATAAAAGTCTACAACTATTATATATATACCAAATTTTACAAATATATTTTTATTTTTAATCCTGTAAAGAAGAAAGATTTACTATTTTCAGTAATAACAAACAATTAAAATATTGTTTTTTGTTGTATTAATTATAGAGTGGAGAATTGAGTGTCTTAACACTATGTTCTATATGTAAGCTAAAATTCTATAATTGTAGTTTAAGCACCGCTCTCCCCTATCCCGTGAAGCATACGAAATCGACGTCCAGATCTATTTATTGTTGAAGCACGTGCTACTTTATTTGACATAAAATGAATTCTAAATACCTCGTTAGTTAGCGTTGTAGCAAACATATCACTTTATTTATACATTGATATATATTTGTCTTAAAGGATTGTCCATTTTAAGAGACACAGTACAGTGTTCATACTCGTATTATGGTAGTTCCTTTCATTAAGAAATATTGTTTTCAAATGAATTAAGATGATAAGTCGTCATTGTTTCTGTATGAGATCATGGTTTATAGGCAAGAGTGGTTATATTGTTTGGATAGGAGATTGAGGGTTATCCGATGATCTTTATTAAGGAATAGTCAATGATTGTATTATGTGCCTTGTGAACAGCGTGAAGTTAGAGTTTAAAATATTTTTATATTGTTAGATGGTAATTTTTGTTGACACAAGATTTTTCGCTTCGCCTTCTATATTTTCTTGATTATCTCGCTTGGTGGTGATTAACTTGCATAGACTAAATATTTTTAGAATATGTATTTGTAAGAAAATTTTGTCATCAATACAAACTCGTTTTCATCGTTCTTCAACACACGTTAGGTTTACACATTTTTGCATGTAAAAGCTAATATGATGAAAACTTCATATAAAGCGTCGTTCATTTATTCCTACTTGACATAGACATGGTAAACATTGGTCTTCGTATTTATTATTGCAAATTTTGTATAGTATAAATAACATATCCTCTATGGTTACAAATTTAATACAATTCTATTGATATGAAACAAATTCGGGCACAACTGTATATATTTACATTATCGACTTCCATATAGAGTGGAAAACGGACACCCTAACAACGTTCACATTTATACTCTTGGATAAATCTAATATACTTGTTCACAAGTCAGTCACAAGCCATGAATTTGCCTCTATATATCTCTTTTCAAAATACAAAAAGAGTATTTAATATTTTTGTAATAAAATTAAGTACGTACCCGTACACGGTACTCCGCACATAGAACCTAGTGCTAAGGCACACCGTTCCGCACTAAAAGCATTGCGTGTTAAATGTTGGAACTCAACGCCGCTATTGATTCGACACCAGAGCGAAGAAATGGAAATGTAAAATTTAAATAAATATCTCATATCAACAACAACCAGTCGCGTTTACAGTTATACTTTATGCCAGCGCCGTCGCACCATCAGCGACTAACAATATATACCTAAACAACATATAACAAATACAAAGAATAAAAAAGTAAATTAATAATCACTTCAAGTAGAGTATGTAGTGACTTGCCACTATTTTAGTTAGCTTAAGCAATATCAAAGGTATCAATAACACATAATCAATAGATTTGTTATACGTGGGAACACTGATAAGGGTACCTACTCAGAAGAAGTAAACGTAACGCTTAATCGGGTTAGATAAGCGAAAGATTGCATTAATCAAGTTGTGTGAACATGGCGTGTGTATAAGTGAAACAAATAATAGTGATTAGGTAATATGTAAAATGTATGTAGAATGATATAAAAGTTTCACTCACTCCTTAAAAAGAAATTGCAATTGTGAAATTGTGTCATCTTTTTTTCTATTCATTATATAAATGTAATACAAATGAAAGGCAAATTATATTTAAATAATAATAAGAAAAAATCATTAGTTTAGAAGAACCTCAAAAACACCTTTCCAGCTCCAGTAGTGAAATATTTTATAAGGCAAATGATTTTATATACTTTTTTTTATTATTTCTTCACGATTCCTTATCTATAGCGGTGTAACCATACACAATAAAGCGCTCAACGCTACCGTCTCTACATACATACTTCTTTCGCCTCTTCCACTGTCATCAACCTCTTCGTATAAATTGAATTTCAAAATCAAAATACTTGCTTTAGCTTTTTCAATTGTATTTACCAGAATCATCTTTTAAGAAAAAATTAATGACATATGTATAAAAGAATTAGGTTTAATTTATCTAAAAAAGATATATCGTCATTCATGAATCACGATCTGTTATAAAAAAAAACACAAAAGGTATTTTTTTACGAAGTGCCCAGCACTTTTTGTCGGTGAGTATTTTTTTCGATTAGTGCGTATAATCGATTCTTTTTATGAGAAAAATATGTAAAGCTTTAATGTTTTCGAACGAGAATATCTCGTTTTAGTAATTGAATTGTTTTAGAATATTGATTGGTGTTATGTGTTAAATTTAATAGAGTTTGTGCTATCGGAATAATATTTCAAAATATTTTGTATTTTAGTCACATAGCTATTTTACTGGCGAGATAAATGTATTATTTATTTATTTATTCAATACTTTTTTGTGAATTTATAAATAAATGGTGGTTGGTTAATACTAAACTACATGCGGATTCAAAATAAAACTAAAGCAGAAGGACAATATATATGAAAAAAAAGAAAAAAAAATGTTTTCATTAAACAATAATGAAATATACACTTTGAGTTCCGCTACTGAACACATGTATTACTCAACATTTTTGAAAAATGGGGCGTTGAACGGTGAATCGAGTCTCTTAACATTAGAGTTCTTCTACTTATCTATCCTGCTGTATGCGGGATACAGCGTGAAGCTAAAAAATATGTCCAAAAATAATCCTTCTTGAAATTTGTATAACTTATATAATATACAAAAATATATAATAATAATATTAAAATCTTTGAAGTCCCAAAGTGAGTTTTTATACCAGATGGCAAGATATTGTCAGTTCATTCTGCAAGAATCTAGGGCAGTACGCGAGACAATTAAGAAATCATTGGCGGTAGTTTGATATAATGATTGTCAACTGACAGACGAATGCCACCTCAGTCTACACGTGACCATGGACTTATGCAAAGTGTTCACGTTTTGGAATCAAGGCAAAACACAGTGTTGAGTTCCAACAAATAATGTCTTAAAAATTGGGCAGAAAGTTGAGAACTGACTGTCTTAACATAACTTTCCTCTTCCTACCCAGCTACATATATGCGGGAAGCGACGTGAAGACAAAAAAGGAAAAACAGACAACTAGTACATAATTTTCCATTTATTTCATATACACACTTAATTTTAACATTGTTTGTACAATTATTTTTTTTTCTCGATACCCCATTCGCTCCATTAGTACCGGTCAAGCCTGAATCCATTCAAAAGATACTATTCATCTTCGCACAGCGGTCTACTTAATAGAAGTTTTGTGACCAAACAAGGCTATGTGTAGATTAGATAACGCAGATGGTGCATGGCCGATAATATCACTTTATTTGTATATTTAAAATTTTGATGAATGTGGTGACCATACGTAAATTTCTTATCGATTTAGTTCACTGGGGAGTTGTAAGTTCAATTTTTATGGGTTATATTTCTGATTTTATAATATATACTAACTTTCGTGACCACTTCGAGCTTTGATTAACACTTAATCAGTAATTAAAAGATTTGTTTCGTAAGGTGCTCTCCATTTTATAAATATTTACAAAAAACCCAATCAACAAGCCATAGCAATAGTTAATGCCCAATATACATACAAAACATAATATTTCCTATGTATTCGGGTGAAAAATTACTGTTACGTTAACTTACAGACTAATAAAATATAGTTTATTTTGTATTAAAATTATATATTTAAACGTTTTAATTGATTTCAAAACTTTTTATTGAGGTCAGGACAGTTGATAATGAACAATAAATAGTACAAAGCAACAAGAAGTGTGAACCTGGATTTATCGAAATATAGGATCTATAAAAGTAAAAGTTTTGAAAAGCTCTCAAAGATACACAACTTTTGTCCAAAACACAAAGTAGAAAGCTTTTCGATTATTTCCAACACCTCATAAGTTTCAGGTGAAATCTTTTTTATTATATAATAAATCTTTGTAAATACGTACATTCCAACGTATGTACATACTGATGTTATTGTGAGGTTAGGTTACTATGACATTTAATAAAGTTACGTCCCTAAATATTTTTCGACAGTTTTTGTATACGGGTTCGATTCCCAAACGGGATTGAATATATTTTTATTATTTTATCAGTAAAGATAAAGCGCGGCGCCGAAATTTTATCAATTAACGTGAAATGTCTTGATTTCAGAAAGAAAAGTCAGAAGAGCGGAGAATAAAGTGTTTTCATAATATGCTCTGCTTATGTGATATGTGGGTAAAAAGTGAATCTAGAAAAAAAATCTGATAATCTAACATGTAACCCTAAGTGTTTTTGATCTTGACCTATATATAAGTATCATTTATTGTATTTTATTACACAGTTTATTGCAAACTTTCTGAATATGTTCCCGCTGTTTGATTGATTATACAACATACATTTGTAATAACTTTTATTTCCAGAAGCCATATTGTGTACTTGTAAGCATATTGCCTTCATAACGTTGTTACAATCTAACATACTCCCACGTAAAATTGTCGTGAAATCCAGCAGTGATTTCGTTCGATTTGTTCTTTTTTTGGCAAACTTTCCGAAATACAGAAATTGCGTAAGGATATTTCTTTACGTTCACGATGTATCTCGTATACACAGTAGGGTACGCAGAGGGAACCTGAAAATTCCAGATTTCGTTCCCATTAAGACACTTCCCTTCTAATATTGATGTTAATATGAAATAAATTATTGTAATTATTATTTATTTTATTTTTCTTTCTCCACTCTTATTAGAACAAGAAGTGCGATGTTGATTTCTGTTACTTAAACGTCATATCTCAAATTCGGCTATAAAATGGAGAACGTATAGTTTTGAAGGCGAAGCTAAAAAAACGAACAAAGTTGATTTATATATAGAAATATATAAATTATAAATGTATGTAAAAAATATGTATACCTACACCACACGCTATCTAAAATATTTTATTAATCTTTGATAGAATGTCTCAGTTTTTTAGTGTATATCGAATTCAAAGATTTTTTGTCGCGTCATTAGGAATTGTTGCTGGCTTAATTATTGTATTGATATTATCTTCAGTACATTACCCGCTATAATGTTTAATAGAAATGTATTCGCGCTCGCTCGTTATTTAATATTCTTTTTTGGGTTTTTTTTTATTAATTTTAAGGCTGTTGATTTCCGAAACCTTTATACAGTAGTCAAAATCAGCTTCACGCTGTACCCCCCCACAGCAGGGTAGGCAGAGGGAACCTGGCGTTAAAACACTTTGTTCCGTCGTGTTCTGGAGGCATTGCGTGTTGTTGTGGAACTCAACGCCGCAGTTATACAGTAGTGTATTTTAATATTTAATTCCACTTATTATTAAAATATTTTTAATGGTGAATGTTAAGTATGCAATAAGAGGAGGACAAATGAAACGATAGCCGGTTGACAACGCACTGCTTAATTATAATTTTATAGTGCTGGACGCAGCCACGCACACATTGATATACAAATACATAACAGTGAAGATTGGAAACTTTAAAGAAAAATAATATATTTTTATATAAAATAATGTAAACTATAAAATATTTAAATAAAATGTAAAAGTAAAAAAAACAGTACTTTTAAGGGTACCGTACCTTTTAAGGAAAGAAGCCTTATAAGATCATTTTGTTCTCCGTCTGATTTCTTGCAAAATCATAGTACTTAAAAAAAGATATAGCATAAACTTGTATTTTGATACTATAAAGGTAAAATAAAATCATAATTAATTCTTTCTAAGTACTTCCGGTTGACCTAGAATTATGAAATTTGGCAGCTACCATCTACAGGTAGTACTAGTTCAGGAGAAAATCTTAAAACTATACATTTGTAGTTAAGTCCTAAACATAATACCCTTAAGGGTGTGAAAATTTAGTATTAAAACCCATTAGATCAAATGAGATATCAGATGCAAGGGCTTTGGTTCAGAAAACCTCGAGACCTCCAATTTTTGAACAGCACCCTCGGCTGGTGATCCCGATTCGCAATTGTCCAGTTTTTTGAAATTTAATTTAGTTAAAAAATTATATAACAGCCTCGACTAATATCTCAAATTCTTTGATAAAAACGTGAATCAAACCTATAACCACCAACAACCATTTTCACACAAATACAAAATTAATATAAATAATTTTATTAATTTTCCAAACGATCAAACACAACATAACTAATTTGCTAGGAACAGACCGACGATAAACCTATTAAGTTAATATGGTGAGTGTATACATAAATCTTAATTCTTCCAACAATATATAACAATTACGCAGTAAACGTTTTAGCTCTTAAGGAAGATTCCTGCGACCTAGATACGGTAAAAGTGAGGTTTTATTAAGAATATTGTAACGAAGCGAAATTAAGATATTCAATTTTGTGAACGTAGCAGGTTTTTAAGAGGGGCTCGTTGTATGGTAGATATAGGAGATTCTTTTCTTTTATATCGTTATTTATCTAATCAAATTCGAAAAATATGTGGAGAATGAGGAATGGAGAGTCCGGCTTAACACTCTTTGCAGATCCTGTATTGCGGAGAAAAAATAAAAATGTGAGGGCAATTCCTTAATTATTTATAAAATGGATGGTTGTATGCATGAATTATTTATTTTAATGTATACTTTCGTTTTTTCGCTCGGGTATCGAGGTAAATGGCGGGGTTGAGTTTCGCCATTCAACACGCAATGCCTCCACAATTCGGCGGAAATTGTGGGACAAAGTGTCCTAACACTAGGTCTTCCCTCTGCTCTTTCTGCCCTGTGCGGGACACAGCGTGTAGCTGAATTTTATTTTATTATTAATAATTTTAAAATTAATTTCGCCGAGTATCGTTTACAAATGAAAAGCATACGTTCACCTAAATATTATTTAAAACCATATATCTCAACTTCAACTTCAACACAACAAAATTCCAATACAATTAAATAAAATAAAATAAATCAACAAAAAGATAAATGACTCCAGACACCCTCATACATTATTACTAAGTCATAGTATTTATTAACAATTGGTCGGTCTGTAAAGTGTCAACTTACGTTCCTCACACCGATAAATCTGAACAGCCTCAGCCCGTATACAATCATTTATCCATAAATCTCGCTATCATTTCATGTCAAAAAATTAGCAACTACAATGGTATAATATTATAAATTCACTTTGCATACAGATAAATATATTTTACAACGCTAAAACCACCTAAATTACTTAAAAACTCAAGGAAGTTCCACCTTTAAGTTATATTAAAATAAAGATTATATTAGTATTTCCTAATTTTGATATAAAATGGTTAAAGCATATTAGTATGTACTGTATCGAGATGAACACTGTATTTCAAAGGTATAAGAGCTAGTATTGAAACTCATGTATTTTTAAGCTGAATCTACATCATTTAACAGGACACCACGTCTGTTCCACCCACACTCCTCCCACCTACTTGCTATTCATACTTAACTGGTGCAGTTTACAACAAAATTGTATATTTTAAACGAATATAACTTCTAGTAATTAGGGAATAAGAAGTACTTTCAAGTATACAATTAATATGTAAAGGTAGTACGTAATGATCGATTCAGTTAAAGTAATAAATAGATTTAGTTAAAAAATAATAGATATTTTGATAAGCACTTGCTGTTATCTTAGCGAGGGAATTTAAAATTATTTCTTTGATAACAGTACAGGGACCTGCATAATTCATTTTAATACTTCTTTTTGGGTGCAGTTAACAATGGTGGCAATGTTTCTATTTTGCAATATAAATAATATATACTTATTTAGAAAACGTATAAAAATTTGAACGTATCGGGACTCCAACCCGTGCCTCCTGGAAATCGACCAGGTGCTCTGACCACTGAGCCATACCGAACGTATGGCTACGTTCAAATTTTTATACTTTTTCTAAATAAGTATTTATCTTTCCCAATGTTTAAAAAATAATTTAAAAATGTTTAAAAAATAAATAATATATGCTTCACGTTTTATCTTGTATATAGCAAACTAGGCAAAAGAATGTAATGTCAAGACATCTTCATCTTCAAAACATTTCATATTGAATGCTCGATACTATTTATTTTGCCAGAGTGGAAGAAAGAAAATTGTTAATCTTATATTATCGTCGTCGTTATGTCGTTCATATAAAAAATCAAAATTACATTCATATAGATATATCGAAAGTGGGAAATGGAATATTTTAGCACTACGTTCTCTCTGCCTGCATAACAGTATGGGGGATACGGAAAAAAAAATATACAGATGACATGATGATATTATCAAAATTTTTACAACTGAAAATCGCAGAGTGAACTTTTACTTAGTTCTGCTAAGAGAGGAAGAGTCAGTTACTTTAATCTTTTTATTTCTGTCAATTCAACGAAAAAACAAGATTTTAATAGAAATTTTCCATCCAGTATAAATGATATCATAGACGGTATTATGAACCAGCCTGAGCTAACAACCCTCTTGTAACTCGAGATACCAAATATGAGGTGAATGACTTAATAGTTAATATGCTTTTCACGTGTTGATATAAACATTAATCAAATAAAAATATGTATATTTATATATTTCATAGAAGGGAGAATTTAGTGAGGTATCATTTTTTTCTTCTATATGTTGAGATTAAAAATTCTTGTATGATAGGTAATATAATACAGTAAGAAATATATTAAAAAAATTGTTAAAGTTACATTTTAACCAAAATTAATATTACACTAGTCTGCGGCTGCTGTAAAATTAAACAAATCATTTTTTTATACACGTAAGATTTCAGAGAAATCCTGTCTCAGTGCTCCTCTATACCTATAATTTTCTTAGTCCAGCAGTTTGGTCAGTGCGTTGTAGCATGTCAGTAGATATTTATATAACTCATCTAGAAATTAGATTCAAGAAATTAGCGCAGGGGCATAACGTGATCGGAAGTGTATTAATACGAACGAGGTGTCTTGTTAAGACAGGTTCCCAGGTTCCATCTGCCTACCCTACTACGTGGGGAATGCGGCGTGAAGCTACTGATTAACCGGACCACAAAAAGTGCTATAATAAAAGTATAATTTCCTAAAATAAAATTAACTTATAATGATTTCTCAAAGTAAATATAATTATCTCAGTATCTTGGTGTATTATATATACAACGTAATCCCCTAATTGCATTTCGTAACAAAAGTATTAATTCTCTTTTGGGGCTTCTAACGACGTTTTTAAGTCACATGTAAGTACGTATTAGAAATGAGGCTTTACTTTTGTTTGTTATCATATTTTTTGTTTATATATAATAATTAACACATTAAAATGCACATATAAATGATTTTTTTATATAAAGTTCAGCTTAAATATTATTACACTATTTGATTACACCATTTTCATTATTTAACAAAATAGTTAGAACTGACAAATGACTGCACCGCGGTTTATTGGCGGAAGCTATAGTAATGCAAATTAATTTATTTATACACGTTTTAAAATACGCCAAATGTAGTTTAGTTAGTAGACTTAGTAGTTTAGTTAGTAGTTAGTTTAGAATAGACTAGTTTTGGTTTTTTAATAATTAATCCTGAATATAAAAAAAAATATTGAAATAGTCTCGTTTTGGTATAGCAACTCTTATTACGCTCGTGATGGTAATGGATTCCAAATGAACGCAAAGTATTGTTTTACATAAAAAAATATGTCAATATTTTCTATTTCTCTGGTAGAATATAGCGTGGAGTTAGATCCATTACACAGTTTCTGAAATAAGCGGGAAGTGGGGAACGAGAAACAACAATTAATAAATCTTAATAATCTTTATCTATGTTGGGTTAAAATAATATCAGTATCGAAATAAAAACGTTCTGGAGTAAAATTTTATATTAAGCTAACCTTAAACTTAAATAAAAAAAATATTATAATTGTATTTGTGGTTTAAATGGCACATTAACAAAATTGAATGATTTCTTGCTGCATCTAGAAAAAATCATTCCATAGAGTAAACCTTAAGATAGTAACTTGAATCTTGCTCTATTAAATTTTTTAGCTAACATTTTTAGCCGAAAGACATGTTATAGCTACGACGTCGGCTTACCTCACTTTTGAATAAAAAAGTCGTCAATTGCACACCCATTAACGGTGACACTGAAATGGCCATTGCTTTGCCTCTTCCTGACAACCTGAATGGGACTAAGCTACTACCGTCTGCATCAACAAAATTTTGTAAACAACAACTTAGGCAAAACGTTAGGTTATTAAAATGTTAGTTTTCCACCACTTTATTAAGGTCCTCGCCAGTATAGAGTTAAATATGCAGCGTGCGTGCTTGATGTAAATATTGTGACCACGTGTGCACTGGCGTGGGGTAAGGCTTAGGTTGTATGGAAGGCGATGGAAATATATTAAATGTAGGTTTTTTGAATGAAATCAATAAGAAAAAGAATCATAAAGACCACGCAATCAAAATTGCAATTTTGCCAGATTTTTTTATATAGAATTTTATTAAGGTACTATTTTGCCTACCGTTCTTGACAATTTACAGAAGTAGAGTAGTAATAGATAAGTGGAAATCGTAAAGCAAAGCCTTTCTAACAATCTTAAGTTATTAGTTTTTGTTACAGTTGTATTTAAATCGTAATAAAAAAAAAATATTTGCCCATTATTTCAATAAATATATTTTGCATTTGTTTTAAAAATTTTACCTAAAGTTATAATATCGAATTGCAATTAAAAATCATAAAAAAGAGCCTGTTGAGCAACGTGAAAAACTGATAACACATATTAATATAAGGTATAAACTATTTAATCTAAATACATAAATGAGACCAAAATGGTCTTGGAAATTGTTTAAAATATCATTAAATTAACTTAAACGATTATATGACTAACCATAAAAGATAAAAGTTTAATTACTGGCATTTTCATCTTTAACTCACTTAATGGAAATGGATTTTTTTACCAATAAATATAAATATAACATAGCCTGTATGCAAAAATTGTGTGGTCTTGATATGGACATAGCTTCTGAGTGAACGTAGAACGCGTTCACTGATATATCTTCTCTTCTTTTCTGAATAATCATTATAAAACTTGGCTCTCAATTCTCATTTTTGGTTGTGATTCCATATACGTATTACTTAATAGAACAATAACAAGTAACAACTTAACTTAAAAATAAAATAAAATATCTAAAAGTTCCTCTACAATACTACTACTACATAGCAACGTTAGCTCAATACGAAGTGAGCCTTTCAAAATAATAAAGAGGTCGCGTCACGCGCACACGGTTCCGTCTCATTACGTTGAACTGTTTCTGTTGGGAACGCTGAAATACTCGTGTAAGCACAGCTTTGCTTTGATATTAGAACTAACTATTATATGTTATTAGATTAGATTCATATTATATTATAATAGATTGATTTAGATGTTGATAGCAGCGTCTAATGTCTAGCGTAAACGCGATAGTTATGGTTTGGAATCTTATTCGGGTGGAAATAAGGCGAAAAGAGGCAAAAACGTGAAAATGAAAGAAATATTAAGCAGGCAAAACATGATTACATAAGCAAAAGTGGTAAGTGATATTTTCTTAAATTTTTTTACAAAATGGCTTTTGGAGTAATGTATACGTATAATTTCCTTAAATACAATTTTTTTTAACTGCAAAACGTATTTTGAATATTAAATTGCTTTGTTATTATGTTAGCTAACCTTTGAAACTCTGATATAGAGCTGACCAGTACAGAAGCTTTTTCATTGAAAGCTCAACCTGGAGATACGAAGTTTGTCGTTTCCACTCCATCGGGTGTCAGAGAGCACATAATGCCTTTGTTTCTGCGTCCGATTTGTTATCAGTCGTATCAGTTCTGTGCCATCGATTTTCAGATGTCGTCAGTTCTATTTATATATTATGAAACAACTTGTAAGTAATATATAAATAAGCTATATGTCTATATAAAATAACTATTATAATCTGCAAATAACAAATAGTATTATAAATAACAATTATGTTGAGCTTTTTTCGGTAAACGTATTTATTTATTGCTTTATGAAAATAACCGTGGAAAATAACCGTGTTGAAACATGAATATTAGAATTAATATTATATAGATAATTTAATATATAATATAAATATTATAAGCAAATTTCCCGTAGAAATTTTGGGTTATTTTTTTTCTTAATATGGTGAGCTTTATGCCTAATTTTTTTTTGCATTTTTTTCGAGAATGTTTTATTTTTATTTTTAACAAACTTGATTCACAATTGCCGGTACTAATGCTTTGTTAATATATTTAATTTTTCTAAATCATTCGCATTACGTTTCCTTATACAAATATATCTAGATATGTATAACCAAATAATTACCCGCCCTCAAACTACCCCTAATATGAAAAACTGTCGTCGTAAGTGCTGTGGACATTGAGGGTGATAAATGTATGTAAACGGTCATAAAACTGATCAGCCACTATAGGGTTTGGGCACATTGACCCTTACAAGTTTCATTAAAATGTACGTCTGGTTGTAAATTTCTATAATTACTTATATTTCTTGTTCGGTTTTACACGTAGCTAGAGACAAACTAGAGTTCTAATTTTCAGAATATTGTTTATTATATAGCGGTCAGTAACAGTGGAGAGCGGAGTGACTTAATACTAGGCTCCATCAGACTTGCGGGATACAGCGTCATGCTGAAGAAGAAAAAAAGAAGTAGCAGATTCAAGGCCACCTAATATAAATCGCCATCACCATCTAAATATATAATTATGCCTCCCCCGAACGTGGATTGAATTTAAAACTATTACGTTTGCAATTCAACGCTGTTCCATTGCTTCACGAGTACCTTACTACTTACATAAAAATAAAAAGAGAGAGGGGGAGAGGGGGGGAGAGAGAGCTAAAAAAACTCAATTCTTTATTTATTTGCACACAAATACATATAAATGTAAGCATGAACACATCCTTTATGTAAGAATAACAGGTCTCCCATACTAATAGCTATTGTCCTGCAAGAATGTCATGTATGCGATACATTGTTCAGCATGAATTAATATAATCGTGGAATGCGGAATGTTGGCTATACAAGTGTTATAAATGTGTTTTGTTTGATATATATTGTGTATGTATGTCTGTTTGTGTTACATGTGCTAGAAATAACACCTAAACCAAATTTTAAAATCAGTTATATTTTGATTTTGTCATGGAAAATCTAGATGTTTAGATTAGATTTACTTCGGCCCTTTTGTACTGATTGTATTATTTACTATTGAGTAACATTAATTTCGTACCCACAACTACAATTTTGTAATCGATTATTTTGTTATTTATTTAGTAAATAGCGACCAGTTTGCGCCTTCGTCCGCTTGAAAATGATGTTACGATTGAAATAAAATTAATGTCTATAAGTGTTAAACCAACTACTCTAAATGTAAGTGAGTTTCACTACAAGACAGTAGTGCAAACTGCTTTTAGGTTGGTTAAACTGTTTCTGTGATATACATAGCGTGTGTAAATACAGAGACGGACAGACAAACCGACAAATAAATAAACATATATTCTTTTAGGTTTATGTGGAAACCTGACTTTGCCATTCATTTTTAATATTTATAAGTAATATTTTGAATTTTAATAAAGTTACATTTCGCAGGTTTCTAACTATGTATATTTAAGGTTAAATGAACAGCTCGTATGCATTAAAACCGTAGGTTACTTCTACGTCTTTGTTAGGTAACAAAGAGTTCAGTTATTAAAAAAAATACTTTATTATATATATAATTTTAGTCAACGTTTATTATCTAAATTATTATTTATATCTTGCAGGGAACCTTCTGTTAAGAAACTCCGTTTCCCACGAACCGCCCGATTTTCGAGACATTGAGTGGTCCAATACAACGCCGCGCTATATCTCGTTACCAGAGCAAAAAATAATTTTTTATTTCCCCGATTATAATTCGAACCAACGACCGTCACGCTTACATTTTAACATTATAATATTAGAGATACAATATATACCTACATTTATACAGAAGTGTCCCGGAATGCCACATGTGATGCCATCGCTCACCACGAATTAGCGTTACCGCGGTAAGAACGCGAGGTATGTACGTTCATATACGAATTATGAAGGAATTTTGTAGATTTGTAAAAGGCATTTATTTTGGGTGTAAATCCGCGTTAAATGTTGCTTGTTTATATGAATATTTAAGGGGTCACATTCAAGGGGTAATTTGATATTTTGTATGGTATTATGAAATTGGCTTGACTGATTTGGGAGACGAAATTGTTTTTATGACGACTTTGTGGTACAGTTGAGAGGAATTTGATTGTATGTTATGGGTATGGGTTCTAATTTTACTTGTTTATTCATATGTATTTGGAAATGTATAAAATTTTAACATAATGGGACTCCAGTTCTCAGCTTCCCTGGCAGAGTAAATATAAGTTGTTGTTTAATGAGAACATATGACTCGTATTTCAAGAGCGCTTAAACGATCACCAAAAGGTGCGGGTTCGATATATGACGAACGATCGAACTTTTATACATTTCTAAATATATTTAGTTCTATAAAATATCTCTAGAGCCGCAGGAATAAGCTGAAACAACCTAGTGTTACGGCATTTCGTCCCCTACTTTACCTGAATTCAAGACACTATGCGTTGAGTAGCTACGCGCGTTAGCGCTAACTAGCTAACGATATGCTTTGTCTTGTCAAAACGGAGAAATATTCCGCTGAGCCCTGACAAGCTTCAGTTATTTATTATTCTAAGGGAAAGTTACAAAAAAACGCCTCTAAGCGTAAGCCAATCTTTTATTTTATATACATGTATTTATGTACATAATATATTCACCACATAAAGAATATATGAAGAATTCCATTGAAAATTACACCGACCTGTATATATCAGCGATTTTGAATAAGAATTTCGTACCACGGCTTATGTGACCAAAGTATTTGAAATATTTTTGTTTATCATGTATTTTATATGCCTTAACTTCGTTGGCACTGTAAACAATTTATTGATTGAATATTCCTCTTGAATATTAATTTATTATATTAGTAGCTTGCGTGTTTTGGGTACTGAATAGTACTGCAATGGTTGTGGGTTCTCAACGAACCCAATTATGATAATAATATTAAAAACAAGACACTGTACTAGTGCGTCGAGTTAAATACTACAAATACTAAATCCCAAGAGGTTTTTAAGACACCTGAGTGAAATACTACAAATACTAAATCCCAAGAGGTTTTTAAGACACCTGAGTGACTTTTGCATAAATTTAACATTTAGAAATTGAGTGCAAATTATTATTCTAAGAAACGTAATATGAAAACACTTTTAAAGTGCTACATTTATTATATCTAACGCATAGCAGGGAACGGAAAACAGCATCAGCATCCCAAAACTTTTTTGTCAATATATAAAAATAATCGGAAATATCAAAATAAAAAATACCGAAGGTTAATTTAAAAATAATGATAAAATGTTTGTAACTATTTATAAAGTAACGCTGTGTTAGTAATGTTAGTTTTTAGTTATTTTTCCTGTTTTTATACACTACTCTACTATCTTCTGTGGTATGCGAACTTTTGAATATCTAGAATAGAAAGAAGGTTATAAAATTAAAAAAAAAATTAAAATGACTTTGTAGCATTATGTGCTAAACAATCAAAATCATCAAGAGAAATAAATGTAAAAAAAGTGAAATAAATGTCACAAAATGATCCATGATCTCAAGAAAATGTACAAAGAATATATAAGTATCTACATCCAGTTACTACTTTCAAAGAAGTTAGAAATTTTATTCTACAGTAAGAATAAACATGCATTGCATTTACAATTCAAACTTAAACCGTTTTTATGTCTTGGCTACTTTGAATTTATTTAAGTTCAATTTATTAAGAGCTTTCTTAGAAGGTGACCTAGTTTGTAATAAGAATGAAAATCATAACAAAGCAGTTGCTTCGGGCCATTTTGTTTTTACAGTTATGTCGTCATATTTCAGTCATTTTAAATATTATTCAATGATAAATTCTTTTTAGTTTTTGTATTTTTTTTTGTTTTAAATCAGGTCTGGAGCTCTAGGAGTTGGTGCGCAGGTTGCCATGGATCCGCCTGGGGCCAAGGGCCTGAAATCGTTACTATTACAAGGAACATTTTATATTTGAAACGCGGAGATATATTATTTATAAGATAAACCAATCCGATTTATTGTTATAGGGACTAAAATACATAATAGACTAATATAAAAAAAATAAAAAAACGTATAAAAATTTTAACATTTTGTTATTTTTTAGCTTCACACTGTATCGCATATGTAGCAGGAGGCCATCGGGGGACTAGTGTTAAGACACTCCGCCCTCCATTATTCGCCGAATACTGGAGGCATTGCGTGTTAATTGGCGTAACTCAAAGCCACGCTTTGACACCAGAGCCAAGAACTGAAAATACATATTAAACATTTCATTACCTCGAGTGGGAATCGAACCCACAACCCGTCGCGTTTACAGTCCCACATTGTGCCCTGCGCCACGACTGGCCTTAACCCTGTTACTAATTACCTTATAAACAATAATTAACTTTTCCACGACATCAAACAAACAGCTTTCTTTAGTTTTCTTAATAATTAAGTAAAAACTGAAATATAAATAGTAGGGTATCGTCGGGACACGTCGCCGGACGCCAGATGCGTCGTAGTTTATGGAAGCACTTTGTTGTTATCACTTTAAAGGAGGGCCGTGACAATCCGAATCATTGCCACATAAGACATGTTTATTTGCGCCATTTTGTACGGATGACACAAAGAGAGTGTATAAATATAGGTGCTTTAGATAGCGAATGTAATGAATTTAGAGTTGAATGAGTTTAAAGTTGTTTAAGTTGTGGATGTACGGTTTTATTGTGGGGATCGAGTTTTCGTTTAAATTTATTGTTTTTTTTTTTGAGCAAATTCAATTTCGTAAGGTGTGTTTCAGCTTATATTGGCTTTAGGTTTTCATCAATTGATATTATTATAATACGCTGGAAATATATATTAGAAAACATATGAAAATCAGTAAAATAAGTATTATATATCATCTTTTATCACATTTTTTTTAACATCACATATTTTTCAATCGTGCACGGCATTGTTTGAGAAATCCTTATGTCAACGACTCTATCCTCCGAAATATTCATGGTGAATTTGTAACATTACGTGTTATTTGGCGGAACTCAATAAATCAATTTGCTGTTTTACATGACTGGTTAAATAGAAATAATTAAATCCTTGGAATGTGGATCACAGTCATTGCATTTACAGTCATACCTATTCCCTCTGCACCATGATGGTATCATTTAACATATAATGAAATATATATTTTTATATATGATGATGTAGTCCGTGGCCATGGCCTGTGCCATTGCGCCAAGACGTGACGTACGTCCACTGTAAACGAGACGGTTGTGAGTTCGACGTCCGTTCGAAGAAATAAATACTCTTGTGATGTTTCGGAAACTAGATGATGCGTGAGGAAAGGAGTGTCTCACCACTAGCTTCAAGTCATCCTATCCTGCTATACGCATAATACAACGTTACACAAAAAAAAAATCCGTCTATCATCCTGAAACCATTTTATCCTTAAATCAGATACTTACCAAGAAACAAGGAATATATTAAGGAAAGGAGGATGTTCTTTATATATTACATGGTGGTTATATAGCCAATGTCACTGAGGGCTAATCCTCGAAGCTTCAGACAGACTTCCTGCATAGTCTCAGCGTCTGCGGTCTCTCAAATGACACTTCGAAATGATGAATCAGCGAACTCGTATAACCTTTTAGCTTGTACGTGCCCAGCTCTAGACAATACTGAAATATGAATAGATTTTGTTATATTTATATAGTAAGTAGTTTTGATAATATATTTTATTTACCTTCCTCTTATTTTGTATTAATATATATATAGATCGTATGATTGTGACGAGTTTGGGTTCAATTCCTACTTGGGGTAATGAATAAGTTTTATTTATAATAGGTAACAGACAAAGCGTGGAGTTTCGGCACTCAACGTAAAAAATCTCAATATAGTCTATCCTGTTATATGCGGGATACAGTGAAGAATTATCTAAACTTTTTCTCATTACCTTACTTTGCGGTAGACCGATAAAATTTATATTATCAGAGTAGATAGGAAGGATTTGAACAATAAAGTGACTATTTTCTATGCTTTCCATTTTCTGCAGATTTCCGTGAAATAACATATAATATTTTGAAAAGCAGCGAACGAAATTCATATTCTTTTTAAATATATTTATAAATAGCACTCATTCTATAAATTTTAACATGAAGTTAACAATTTTCATTATTTTATTAGACTAAAAAAGCATTAACCTTGACCGTTGAAATGTCAAATGTGCTTAGGTTCTCTTAGAACTGTCAGTAAAAGAATTATATATAATATAATTATTATTATACTCCCTTGTATAGAAGAAATTAATCAAAATTTTGCTAATAAATTTTTCTCGAAATTAATGTTTGAAAATGATCGTAAAATATTATAAGGATAGCGATTATTTCCCTTCATTTAAGTATTTTCTCTTTGGGGTTAAAGTATGGTGCTTTAAATATTAATGAAAGTGATGATTGTAGGTTCAATCCAAATATTCATAAGGCAAGTACATAGTATCTAATATTTTGTTAGTTTGTTGTTGTGCATGCAGGGTAGGGAAGGCATAGAGGACCTGGGAACCTAGCCTAAGACACACCGTTCTATTAAGACACTTCTCGAGGTATTATGAAGAGGCTAGTTGAGTGGTGTAGTTCAACGTCGTGTTACCAAAGCGGAGAAATTAAAAAAAATCGAACCGTGGCGTCGACAATTGAACGTTTGTGCCCATGAGTCATGACGGCATCAAATATTCAGTCAGTAGTTAGTCTTTCAGGTAATTGTTCGTTAACCTATAGATAGTTGCAATTTCCTGGTCAACATAAATAACTTTCGAGAAATAATATTAAAATTATTTAATAGTTAATAGTAGTAGTAGTAGTAGTATTTGAGACGCGACATTCAGATTCCCACCTAATAGCCTGATGTCCAATCAACCATTTTTACAGCCATTTTGCTATGCATTACATTGGAGACCGTTAATTTCGAATTTTATGTAGTAATCGTAAAAAGGGATTAGATTTTTATAGAGAGCAATGAAAAAATCATTGCGCTAGAAATGTTGTCGTTAAAGCTGTGGTACATACATATACATATTTATGTAAATAGCGGATGTATCTTAAATAATACTAACTTGGACTGTGGCTTTACCCTATAGCATTTCTCGATAAATAAACTGTCATACACAAAAATATTTTTTACAATTCGAACCTGATACTAATAATAAACAAAACAAACAGTTCGTTTATTATATATTAGTTAATAACGTTCATGGAGCTGTTTATTATTGGAAAATAACAGTGTTTTTTCAAGAGCATATAAATAATTTTATGATATGTGTCTGTCTTTCCGCTTGTTCGGGTTAATCTCTGGAACAGTTGAACTGATTTTTGACTATGAGTAATGGAGCCACTACTTATCCGGGTTTGCCTGTTTAGATAGATATAATATTATATATTTATTAAGTGTATACCAACATACATAACTTTAATGCACATAAATAATATTCAATAAAAAATATCGCGGCGCGAGGTGCCGCTGGTATTAGTAAAAATATAGATAATTTAATGTTGGGCTAAAATGACTGTCATTCCATCTTGCCTTACCTAATAACTATAATGAAAATTTTACTACTGTTATATGCGTTCATTCCAATGATATAAGATTTTATAGTTTAGGATTTAAGTGAATTATGGCATCAATATTTTTTTATTCATACCTGTAGGTGCAGTCGTGAGATTGTGTAGCTGGTATCTAGTTTTGTGTTTTACATATTTTGCCTATAATTTAAAAATATTATAAATAAAATATTAAAAAATTATATAATTTTGTTTTTGTTTTAGCAATTGAGATGAGTAAGAATTGCTTTACTTTAGTTTAGTTATTGAAATTTAAAATAGTTTAGTTTTTAATGAAAGTATATAACTGTAAGTAACTAAATATCCTGTAAAATCTTATACAGTAAGTATAAAAATTAAAATATTGAAATATCGTATATTTATACCAAAATTTAAACCCAGGCTTCTTAAATTATAGACTAAAGAGTTCATTTAACAAATAAACAGACAAAAACAAAAACGAAAATCCCCATTCTCACATTTCCCCCCCACAATCAAACTGCCTACAAAGTCCATTTTAAAATGACTAAACTCGTCACGTAGTGTCATCGAATAATGAAATTACATCCATGCATTATTCATACAGCTTGCCTACTTATCTAAAACTTTCCATACCGAGTACGTACGGACAGTCCGAACTTTATTGAATAACTGATGACCAAGCGAAGTTGGTCGTACCTTGTCGCTCTTTGCATAAACAATACGTATTTAAGGATTTTCAAATGCCTCTCCAGTAAATAGAATGGAGTTTATATTTTTAATTAGCTAACCAGAAGTTTATAATTAATATCCTTGGAGATTTCTGTTAATTAGATGTGCTTTTAATGTATTATATATAATATTATGTAGAAATGACGACGAAAGAGTAAGGATGTCGTGGTGCAGCGCACTGTCAACGTGATGGTTGTGGATTTGATTTTGCACTCGGTGGGATCAGAACTCAGCTATTTTCGTTTTTCCGTTCAAATATGAAGATAAAGTAAAGTGGTGAGTTCCGCCGCTAAGCCCACTATGTCTCGAGATCGTCTCAGAATGTAGGGAACATTAAGATGCAGAGGGATAAGATGCAGATTGATCTTAATATGAGGTTTATTTAAATTTACAAGGTCAAACGCTATATGTATAGTCTTAGTGTGCGGTTCTTTTAAGTGACGACAGTGACGTGAATTTCTTTGATTTATGCATACTCATATGTATAATCAAGCGTATAAAAATGATATATAAACAATTTTTTGTTTTTATTCTTATACATGCTATTGATATTCTATAGACCAGCAATAGTATATTATCAAAGATTCTATATACAAAATGTAATATGACTAAATATATCTTTGATATAATAAGTTAAAAAGCTAAAAAAAATTGAGATTTAATAATAAAAGCAAAATATTGACATGACTCTCATTCGCAATCAAGTTTTCACATTATATCGTAATTAAACTACTTCATAATAAGTTCATATTTGTATTATTGTGACGTCATAGACATACCTAATGAAAACAGAAATAAAAAAAAATTACGTTCAATTTTTCTATTTACATTGGCATTCTAAAAGTAGTCATAAAAAAATTGATTCACGCTGTATCCCGCACACAGCAAGGTACGCAGAGGGAACCTAGTGTTAACACACTCGGTTTCCCACTTTCCAATAAACTCTGGCGGCATTGTGTCTTGAGTGGTGAAACTCAAACTCAACTATTTAGTAGTTTCTTAATATTTTTGTGTAAAAGTATGGAAATAGTGATGACCCATTGGAGCGTATATATGAAGAGGTTGATGACAGTAGACAAGGCGAGAGCGGTTTGTAAAGAATGTAGCGCTGGGGATGAAGCAAAAAAATATATAATTTAATAATAATAATTTACTCAAAGCAATTTCTGCATACATTATCGACAAGATAGAACACTCCGTCACCCACTTTCCAAATAGTGTCCTAATTCCAAAAACATTTCGACATTCCGACTCTACTAATATATTTGACAATTTTCACAAACCATATAGAGTAAACCAGTTCGCGGTTAATTACACAGTGGGCTTATTGTGACGTCATAAACAAATCAAACGGCAATTCCGCGTAACTACATCCGCGGACGGCTCTACACACTCTCCCTGATGATATATTACGAAATTACCGCCTATTTACTTAATTTGTTGGTTTAGAATATGTATGAATTTGATTTTATATGAATTTTATGTTTAATTATGTAGTGGTTGTAGCATGTCTTAATAGAGAGGCTGCGGATTCAAATTCGAGTCAATCTACTTGTATATTTTTATTACAAGAGATAAGGAGATTGTTTGGTTGAGCAAAAAAAAACTACAAAACTACCGATGTGAATTGATAAAATCATATACACGATTCTTAGTTTTTACCATATGATCACGGAGTCGACATGTTTTTATAATATTTTAAATTTGACATTTGAAAAACATACATTAATAATACATAATGGAAAATTATACATTATAATATAGTAATAGTAATTATATAGGGTAATGGTCAACTTTCAAACCCGCGCTACGTTTAAATTTCAATTCCTTTTTTTTACAAAAAAAAAATACGAATATTATTAAATATAAACATTTATACATATATGTAAATATTTAAGTTGTCGAACAATCAAAGTTTTAATTTTGACTGAATTCTCGATCGGCTCGTTGGTCTAGGGGTATGATTCTCGCTTTGGGTGCGAGAGGTCCCGGGTTCAAATCCCGGACGAGCCCAAGCTTTTTGATTTTGTTTTATTATGCTAAGATGTAATTTATTTTATTTACATTTAATTTATTTAATTGTAATATAGTATATATTCAACATTGTTTTTTTTCAATTAGTCGAAATTTCTTACATAATATTTTTATTATTTATATATTATTGTAATGTCGTCACAATCCACATCTGCATCGAAATAATTTCTTAATCAATTTTAAGTATAATATTATTTCCAAATTATATTGGATTTTGCAAAATATTTATAATCATTTATTTTTAGAAAGGTGAAAGTAGAAGTTTCTTTAATTTAATGATTCATTTATTTTAGCTTGACGCTATATCTTGTACTTGGAATTACAGTATGCAGAGGGAACCTAGTGTTGAGACTAACATTCCGTTTCCCACAATCCCCAATTTTCGAAATGTTACGTGTTGAGTGGTGGAACTCTACCCCGCGCTTTGTCTTATTAAAAGAGCGAGAAAATGAAAACAATGAATTCTTCCGAGTTGAATAAGGATGTAAACTATAAATGGAGTGATTTGTTATTAATACATTTTTCACTAGCTATCTTACAATAGGCTGGACTACCACAACAGAAAACGGACAGAAATTAATATTTTTTTCATTTCACTATCTCAGCACTCTGCAAGATTCATTAAAAAACTATAAAGTTCATTCACTTTTAACCTTATACTAGTATAATACAATTTTTATAACAATTACTTCACGTTTTCTCCAGCGTTTCCCCCTAGTTGCTTTGTCAGCAGAAACGAGGCTCTATAACCCCTGCCCTTGAAGTACTTATATGATACTTAAGTCCCCTTAGCTAGGGGGAAATTAAAATTCCTAAAAATAAGTAGTCAGCGTTCGTAACCTGCTAAACAAGTTATCCCTAATTTGGCAGAAAGTTAAGAATAGAGGTTCGTTGATATATTATTATCGGCCTGGTATATTCTTCTATGATGATAATATTATAGTTTATATTATAGATCTGAAGGTCTCAGGAACTACTGGATTGGATAAACATATAATTTTTGTGTTGGATAGTTTATATTTATATATTTGTCCATATTCCAAGTCAGTACGATTTGGAACAGAAAGTAATAAACAATTAGATTCGTGCTGTATACCGCATACCTGAAACAGAAAAGACAGAGCACCACCACTAGCCTACTACTAACTAACTGTACTAACACCAGTTAAGATACTCTGTTTACCCACTTTTTGCCCATTGCTTGTTGAACTAAACGTCGCGCTTTGTCTTGTTACAAAAGAGAAGAAATAAAATAATCTATTACTCCTTTCCATTTCTGTTTACAGTCCGTTACTGTAAGTACGTCTTTTTATTTTCACAATGTACCTCTCACATAGCATAGTAGGCAGAGAGAACCTGTGTGGCATCGTTAAGCCCCTACGTTCTCATTAATATAATTCCGTTCCCCACTTAATGCCAAACTCTGGGAAAGAAAGAGTGAGTAACGGAACACCGTGCGTAGCTTTGTTACTAGAGCGAGGAAATAAAATTATTTTATAATTAATTTCCTCGAGTGGAAATCGAACGCACAACTTGTCGCGTATTACTGCCCCTACGTCACGACTAGCCTCTATAATATAAGTACCTATCTACTTATTATAATTTATGAGGCTTTTCACAGTTATCGTACTTTTTACGAGTACTAGCGCTTAGAAATGCCATTATAGATGTGTTCCAGGTTATAAATTGTATAGAAATTTCTTTACAGTACTGACTGCGTGGGAGTAACAACATTCTAGTCAATAAGGAAAGTTGTCAGAGCTACGTTACTAGTTTTAGTGGTTACTACGTTATGCTGGATAAGATGTGAGACGGCTGGAATTTAAATTATAATTAAATATTGGATTTAGTTTATAGTAGGTACATGTAGGGATATTTTTAGCCTTTTGCACCCAAAGGATTCCATTTGCCATCTGTCTGTCAGCAGGCTGTATGTCAGAACCCGTGATAATTAGAAGGTTCAAGTTGTCACCGATGATGTATTTTTTATTTTTTTGATGAAGTATATAAGTATATATAGTCCTCATACAAGGATATGTTATTGGAACGAAAAGGAAACTTGATCGGCATTATAGTGTGTACCCTCCCTTATCCTGCTCATAGCTGGCAAGCAGAAAGCGCCTAATATATGTTGCTAGAATCATATCATATGTCGAGTGGTGGAAACCAATTCCGCGCTTTTCCTTGCTTCCAATAACGGAGAAATAAAAATAATTTGAAATACAATCATATTTCCGAGTGTAGATTGAACCTACACCAATCGCGTTTACCCTGAGAAATTCAAACCAAAACATGAAACACATCAATTTGTTATCTCAATTTTTTTCTAACAAACGACTGTATCTTTTACAAAATTATAGTACATAATATACAAAATGGGAAAATGCTAGTGAACTTAAGACTGGCTGCCACATCTGCTACACATTTAAGCAATGTATGACATCAATATGGCAGTCACAGCATTTGCCCTTTACTTCCATAAAGATGAAGGAGCAAACTCCTGTTGTTTCGCTCTCTCCCGCGCACCACAGCATCCCGATCTCTGTCTAGGGTCGACCAGAATTTTTCCGAGCCGTTAGGTGATACCCTCACGAAAATGAGTAGAACATGCTTAGCGTCGAATGAAATCATTTGTTTTCATCTACATAATAGAACGTTTTTTGTTATGGTCTGTACTTTTTTTAGGGTGTTTTGTAAGATGTTATACTTGTTTCTAGTAGTATTTTAGTAGCATTATACTTTATGTTAGGCCATCGTGCTGATAGAGCACAAGCGTGCGACTATGACTAATAAGCAGGATGGTTGTGGGTTCAAATTATACTCGAGGAAATAAAAATAAAAATAAAAAAAAAATCCTCGCTTTGGTAACGGATTAAGTTTTACCACTCAACATGCGATGATTTCAGAATTCAGTGGAAAGTGTTTCCACACGTTGGAAGAGCCTCCATTGGAGTGGGAGTCTTAACATTAGGTTCCCAAGTTCTCTCTGCCTACCCTGCTATGTTAGAAGCTAAAAAGTGAGTATTCTTTATTTATATATTTATTCATCTCAACATGATTATAATGAGCTCAAGTTTTGTGACAAAATCGTTAATTTGTGTGATTGCAAAGTTACCAGCTTCCGGTATCTTGAGGCTGAGAGGAGCTGCTGCTGAGTTTGGTGGTAGACTTCTACTGAGATGATACTCCTGAAGAATGGGTAGCGTATATTTTTCCATTTCATTCCATTTTTCTATTATAAGTTTATAACTAAATATTTCAGCACACAAGTTCCTACAAGTGTTACAAAATTTAAGCACTAAAGGCCACTAAAAGAGTGAATGAGGAGCGCCATATTAGTCAAGCCAGACAAGTTGTGGTTGGTCGAGCGACGGGTATTGATGACGTCATCGCTCACGACCAATCCCCACTCCGCTTAACTGATTTCAGTTCGGGTTAGGAATTCAAATTTGCCTGAAACTAATATTGGGCTAACTCGTTTGAAATACTATTTTAGTATTGATTTTGTATATATGTATGTATGTATGTATGTATGATTTAAATGGTTATTGGCGAATGTGTGTATTTTTCACCTTAAAGTATGGTTTATGTTGTTACTAAAAATATAAACCTAGAAAAAGATATAACATTTTTATCATTTAATGTGTTAATCCACACTTGGGTCGGTTGGTTTCCAGGAGGCGCGGGTTCGAGTCTCGCTACTTTTCTAAATAAGTATGATACACAAAATCAAAAAATCAGCTTCACGCTGTATCCCGCACACCGCAGGGTAGGCAGAGGGAACCTAGTGTTTTAGACACTCCGTTCCTCACTTTCTGCCGAATTCTGGAGGCATTGCGTGTTGAGTGGCAGAACTCAACGCCGCGCTTTGCCTCGGCACCAGAGCGAAGAAATGGAAATATAAATTTAAGTAAATATTTCATCTCTTCGAGTGGGGATCGAACCCACAACCAGTCGGTTTTGCAGTCACACTTCGTGCCGCTGCGCTACGACTGGCCTCAATATACACAATATTTTTTTATTTATTATCATTATTAAAATACTAACCTTCACGTTGTATCTCGCATATAGCAGGGTAGGCAAAGGGAACTTAATGTTACACACACGCTCAGTTCTCCACTTAAAGCCAATTTTATCGATGCATTGCCTTGGTGCCAGAGCGAAGATATGAAAATATTAATATATAATAATTCAATCTACCGAGGGGGGATCGAACCCACAAGCGTCGCGTTACAGTCACACCCTTGTGCCCCTGCGCCACGACGGCCTCAATTCAATTCTTAATCACTAAAGTTGCTAACTAGACTCCCGTGTCAAACTATATAAAAGGTGCGATTTAAATCTCGAAGACCTGAAGTCAGTCAGTGGACCAGGGGCATAAGAGCGTGACTGTAAACAATATACTCTAGCTCTAGCAATATAATATAGCTCTAGTACCGAGACTAAGTGCGGCGTTGTGATGCGCCTCTCAACATGCAATGCCTCCAGAGTTTAGCGGAAATTGTGATACGGAGCTGCTTACCTTCAGGATACAAGCCTGAAGCTGAAAAAAAAAGAAAACGGAACTTGAAGACTCTTAATAAGCAATATCGAAAATTATGCAAAAAGTGTAAGTATGTGAAAAATACAACGAAGCTAAGCTAAAGTATATCTATAAAATATACTATACTATAATACTATAAGAGGCCAGTCGTGGCGCAGTGGCCCAAAGTGTGACTGTAAAATCGACTATTTGTGGGTTCGATCCCCACTCGAGGAAATAAAATTTATATTTACATTTCCTCGCTCTGGTGTCTAAAACAACACGCGGCGTTGAGTTGAACCAGTCAAAACGCAATGCTTCCAGAACCTAGGGAAAAGTGGGGGAACGGAGTGTCTTAACACAAGATTCTCGCTGCCTACCTCTGCGGGATACAGCGTGAAGTTGATCTAATTTTTTTTAATAATACTATAACTATAAAATAAGTATATTTACACCAATTTTATTAGTAATCGACACTTGAACGTTCGTTTAGTGGACTGTGCAAGTAATACATCAGAATTAGCGGTGATTGGCGGAGTGATGACGTCATCAATATGTAACTGCCACCCGCATAACCGCTATGAATAACAGAGCTGTGCGAATTTAGTTTTGAATTTTGTATTGACAAATGAATGAAAAATGTGTAATGCTACAAAATATTGTATGTCGTTTTAAATAAATAATAAAATCGGATTGCGGAACAGCGTCTGATTGTAAGGGCGACGGTTGTGGGTTCAATTTCTATTTGGGCGAATTATTTATTTACATTTTCTCGCTTTGGTATCTGAGCTTAATTTATTAAATAACATGATCGCGAAAATTTCACATAGAGTGAGGAACGAAATGTGGGGGAAAGCAAAGTGTACTTTTACACAAAAACTAACGTGAATTTAAAAAAAACTAATATACATTTCCTCTCCTCAATATTATCGTGGCGTAGAGGGTTGTGGGTTCGAATCCGAAATAAAATTTCCTAGATTTTAAATAGTCGTAAGAGGTTATTTTTTTCAATATATTGAACAATATAAATACACATAGCAACTAGTCATCGTTTCTATCATTTATCTAAAACAATATAAAAATATATTCTTTTGATTGGCGATCTACCTTATTGGTCCCAATAAGGTAGACCTGATCGCGAATTCAAATCTACGACCTATGCAATTGTGCTGTGTTGTGTGTATTTGCTTTGGAAGAAACAATAATAAAATATTAAAAACTATAATAGTTTTGTAATTGTATAAAATATTCAATTCGCTATTTCGTTATAACACACAGTGTTTCCACCCAAATCACATAAACGTATTCAGTTCTAGTACGGACGTGCGAATAAGCAATGAATATTAACTCTATATTGTGCTATTTTAACACAATTTTTATTCGAAATTTTAATTGTTTATGCGTTTGGTTTGTATTAGTAATATTTTCATGTTTATGATTGGATACATTGAACAATCTATTTATAATACTTGCATACAAAATTGTTTTAAATTTTAGCAAAACTTGACCGTTGCTCCAAATATTATTATTTTTCTCAAAAATCCTATTTTCCAGCTTAAGGTAGACAAACAGAAAAAGAAAAGAACAAGTTGTCGAAAGAAAAGAACTCTCTGCTCCTCGTCTGAATTAGAAACATTGCATAGCAGCGTAGACAGGGAGAGCCTGGGAACCTACTATTAAGACACTCCGTTTCCATTAAGATACCTTACCTACCCTGTCATGTGCGGGATACATCGTGAAGCTAACAAAAATCGTTTTGTTTTATACAATGTAACTGTTATTTTTTACAAAAATCTTTTCCCGTATATTTATGAAGACGTGTGTATAAAGAATTCAAAATATCTAATATAATCAGCCGGATGCGACTAGCGTCACATAAAATGATTTAACAAGCTTTCTACATCCCCTACAAAATGGGAAACGTTATTGTATATAGTACTATAGCATTCAATTTTTTATTTTCATATATTGGGACACTGTGTTCTTAAATTAATAATAATTTTATGGCGAATTCCAGGAATTTAGCACAATTTTACATTAAATAATAATCTGATTTCACTACTTGTAAATTTGTGTGGGTTTTTTTACCGACTACAGGATAGCAAAGTTCTTTCAATAATAAAAACCAGAGTCAGTTGAGGCCAGTCATGACGCAGGGGCACTGGGTAGGATTCACTCGATCCGATCACCGATCCCCACTCGAGGAAATGAAATATTTATTTACATTTATATTCTCATTTCTTCGCTCTTGTGTCGAAGCAAAGCGCGGCGTTGAGTTCCGTCACTCAACCCGCAATGTCTCCAGAAATCGGAGGAAAGTGGGGGAACGGAGTGTCTTGACACTAGGTCTCCTCTGCTTACTTGAAGCTGACTTACTTTATTTTATTTAATAATAAAAAACTATATATACATTTTATTTGAACGAAATAAACATTTTAAATTTACAACTTGTGACAGAGGCTACAAATATATATTTCTTTAATATTCAAAATTTATTAACATTCATACTACTATTATAAATGTCAAAGTAACTCAGTCTGTCCGTCCGTTACTCTTGGATGGCTGAACCGATCCTCTTTTATTTTCATCTTTCAAATTTTAACGTCAGGAAATGACAAGTGTTTCTTGTGGAATTTACTGTCAATTAAAAAACGTTTCATTGAAGCAAAGCAGGACTAGTATCGTGTGATACTACTTTAGTGCTTATTTTTCGGTTTACACTGTATGCCGCACACAGCTTGATAGATAGAAGGAACCTGGGAAAGTAGTGTTAAGACACTCCGGCCCCCATTAAGATACTTCCGTTCGTTGGTGGAACTTAAAGCCGCACTTCGCCTTGTTATCTGGGCGAAGAAATTAAAATAATAAATATTTTATCACTACGAGTGAGAATCGAACCCACAACCGTCGTGTTTAATGGGCTTCTTTATTGGAGAGGCAAGTTTTCTATTTTAATAATTAATTTCCTAACATTTTAATATTTAGAACTTTATTTAAAATCAAAAATGAATAGATCAATACTAAATTACTAAATAAATATTCTTAATATTTCTTTTTTAACTTTTAATAGATTTATTCTCTTAGTAAAAGTTTCTTTTAAATTATTCAGGGTTTTTTTTTGTTATTAAGTTTATGGGGACCACCATTTGCCTATGTCCTTGCCGCTTCTTGTATTGATCGATTCCGACAATATCACATATATCACAATAATAACCTCGGTTTCTTTAAAATCGGTTAATAATAAATATACTCGACAGCAACTCACGTTAAATCAGTAGTAATCTCGATGCATAGTCACTCTGGCGTCTCGCCAGACACTATTCATCTATATTAATGTTTTTGAATGAGAGCGCAAAAAGTTTACGCGTTATGTTTAAAATGCAGATAAATTGAATTACGTTAGTGATTGCTTGCTTTATATTGCTTTTTCTTTATTCTCACCCCTAGTATTAGGGATGTGGTGTTAAATCACTTTTGTTCTTTATTTACTGTCTACTTAGAGTAATTATATTATGATGGGACGCTTTTTTATTAAAGAAGAAAATAGTTACGAATTCATTAATTTTAAAAGTTATTTACAGATTATTTAATAACAATAGTTTTAAACAAGACTCGTTTAATAAGGCATTTGGAGAAGGCATTCATTGGATGAATCAATTGTTTTCATTTCCTAGTTTTAGTAGTAAGACAAAATGCGATGTTAAGTTCCGCTATCAGTAAACAATGTCTCAAAATTTGGATAGTATGTTAACTGTACACTCTTATGTTACTAATCAACATTAATCTATATATTACTTATTATTATTTATTAATATGAATAAAATAGGTAGAAAGAAATTAAGTTTCTTAAAAAAAATAAGCTTAACAAGCGTTTCAAGTAATATAATGCCAAATATAAATGGCCATAAATCTGACCCTAGTTTACATACTACCCTTCCCCACTAATGGGGTTGCCAAATTACCTATCTATTTAATTTCCCGTATGGTTAAACGAATTAGGCTGGCAACTTCGTAACGAATTTAACTTTGAACTGTTGATTCATATGACGCTCCTTACTTTTTTATTACTGGTTTCCCACCCTGGTTTTGCCCGTTTGAATAAAGAGGGATTTATTTTAGGCATCGCGTTTTATAATATCAATAAGAACTGGTGAAGAGCGAGTTAGAAGCGCCCCAAGAGGGTTCCATACCATTTTTAAGATTGAAAGACGGGAAAGTACAACATATAAAAGTTGACAAACTTAAGTTTGCGGACGTATGCATTAATTTTGTGTATGTATAATGAACTGCAATTATAAATTTGAAATAGTATTTATCTAATATAAATTTCCATTTTGTAATTTTTTTCCTTAATTTGTACTGCAAATTTTCACTTCTTGCCAAATTTAATAAATGTAGGCTTACAGGAACTACCTTATAGGTATTTGTAAACATTTTTAAAGTGTTAATCCACACTTAGGAAAGATAAATACTTAATTAGAGATGAGAGAGATGCTAACAACATAAGTTGTAACAAGCGTATAAGAATTTCGACGTAGCTTGGCGAGAACGTATGGCTCAGTGGTCAGAGCGCCTGGTCGGTTTCCTGGAGTTGACAAACTTAAGTTTGCACTCATTTTATGTTAAATAAACTACTAATATAAGTTAGTAATGGTTTCTTTCTATTAAATATCTAAAAAAATTAATTTTTCGTCTTTAACTTTATTTATATATAAGTTATCACTTTGTGATAAAT
Organism: Heliconius sara; assembly: GCA_917862395.2. Lineage (NCBI taxonomy): Eukaryota > Metazoa > Arthropoda > Insecta > Lepidoptera > Nymphalidae > Heliconius > Heliconius sara. Next base: position 17,173,175 of record OU860797.2, on the reverse strand, counting down.
TTCTTAACTGATTACATGTCGATTTTAATAAACTATGAAACTTCTATTAAATTTAGTTTAGTCATTTTTAGGATAAAAAAAATGCAAAGGCAGACGGCAGAAGAACATTAAATATATACAACAGAAAATGTTTTAATTTCAAAAAATGAAAGAAATAAACATGTGTTATCTTTGGTTCACACTGCATCTCGCATTTCCCCACTAAATCAGTATTTTGATTTTAATTTGAAGTTATTCTTTTCGACAAGAACATATGAAATTATTCATACCCTTGAGTTGGAAATGAATCCAGCATCGTCACGTTTACAGTCAGATGCGGTGCCGATGCGTCATGACGGCATCAATGAGTGGTTAAGTGAATTTAGAAACCGGAATATTAAAATAGCAGACAGACAGGCAAATTTTATTTATGTGCAGATCACGATAGTATTTGAATTGATTATATAATTTTTTTCAATCTTTTATTGGGCGCAATGACCGTCTGGGCCTCATGTACTATAAAAAACAGGATTTATTTTAGTGAATCCTTTTTGTTTTAATAATTTTTAAATGGCTCTGTGGGCTCATAGTGGGGCTCTGTGACCTGGTCTATTTTATATAGGCTTGACCCTCGGAAACTATAATAAAGTAAATTTCAGTATCTAATAAGATAAAACTCAGCGTTGATCTATTGATGTCTTGAACTCGGGTGGAAAGTTGAGGACGAAATATCTTAGCACTGGATTCTCTTGCCCTGCCTGTCAATTTTATTTTTACTCTGTTATTTGCATAATACAGCGTATAATGAAAGGGTCATATTCAATTCTGTGATTTATTCTGTACGACCATTTAAGATGTAGAATCTAACCGATAAATGCATTTTTCTATATTTACAATCTAATAATCAAAGAAAGCATTCAAAATTTTGAAATTTTTAAAGTTTCTAAAACCCCTACGATCGACATTTGCATCTAACTTATTGGGCGCCAGTGATTCGGCGGTTTATCCCCTACATGGTGTTGTTGTAAACAATTCAATTTACACGCTGACATTTCAAAAAATTTCAATACATTGAAATAAACTTATTTTAATCACGATAAGTCAAATACAAGTATGAATAAAATTTGAAAAGTTTTATAACTTTTAACCTTTTCTTGAACAAATTCATTTAAGTAATTTTAATATCTTTTTGTGACATGCATGACATACATAAAACAAATAAAAAATTAGGCAGTTGTCTTTTGTAACACTATAGGACCTTCAAGTTTGTTATAAGGTACATTTCTTTCATCACACCCTGAAAAAACTGATTCATCTCTAAATATCTTTAAAACAGTTTCACTATTAAAATACGCGTTTCATGTACAAAAGTGTAAATTTTTAAGATAGGTCAAGTCAACCTTAAAAAAAGAGGAGGTTATATGTTCAACACTCAAATATACATTTTATATTTGTCCACTGATTTTTCCTTCATTTATGAACTGATCTTAAAAATTATTTTATCATTATATTCGAAATTTTTTTGCTGATGTATGTAATTAATATTTATTTATCCGTGACAAACATATTGAGAAATCACTATATATTGGGAGTAGATAGTTTGTGGATTTCTAAGAACGGAACAGACTATTAAGGGTTTCCGTTACAAAATACATAGTATATTGATATGATGAAGAAGATTTTTGCTAGGTGAAACTCACCGGATATTGGGTTATAATGTTAATAAAATAACTATCACTGATTTTTTATGAAAACATTAAGGATGTTTTTTATATTTAAGAAAAATATATATAGATGGTGGCAATTCCATGTTTGAAGTAGATTTAACTGATTATGGATTCATCAAGTGAGTGTCTTCACACTACATTCCTTCTGCCTACTCTGTATGCGTAAGACATCGTGAAGGTATATACCAAAAAAAAATAAGATTCCTTGCAAAACATTTGGCTTCGCGCGTTATAATAAAGAAAAAGGTGGAACAAGATTATATATAATACCTATGTAAAATTTCATGAAGGGTTAAATAGGGATGAAGCCAGGACGTTGGAGGCATAGCTTTTTATGTTAGGTCTTATATAGGGTGGGCTACGTATGGTATGTTACTTGTTTAAATATTCCTACAATATATATTTCTGTTTGTACTGAAAATATGTTGGTAAAACGGATTAAATAAGACGCGAAGTTTTTTTAGCATGTGTATAATTTAATAATTAATCTACACTTTGTACTGAAGTTAAAATTTAGATAAATAAATAAATCACCATCTCGCTGTATCCCGCACACAGCAGGGTGGCAGAGGGAACTTAGTGTTAAGACTCTTCGTTCCCCACTGTCCACCGAATTTTTTAGGCTTGCGTGTTGAGTGGCGGAACTCAACGCCGTACTTTTGCTTGGACACCAGACCGAAAAAATGGAAATATAAATTTAAATAAATATTTGATAACGAGAGTGGGGATCGAGCCCACAATCAGTCGCATTTACAGACACACTTTGCACCTCAGCTTCAGTCACTTTGTCTATAATTACTGAAGAATCTAAAAATAAGGAATACTTTTATTGTGAGGAAGTACGAAGTTATCCAATGTGTTGAAATATTACATTATACAATTAGTACATTTAAAATTAAACCGTTTAACCGGATTGATCGCGTATGCTTAAAATTATAGATTTTTAGAAATCCGTTGTTATAAATAGTGCAAAGTATGGATTTCTAAAATAGGCGAGGAGACATTTGTCTGTCAGTTGTCATAATTATTATATCCATCTACCGCCAACCATGGTGTGGTGGGTGTGAGTTTCCAACCGTCTCTTCATTAAAATTGGGAGTCGAACTCTTTATACGCCATTAATTCGATAAAAAACAAAGATCTTATAAATTTAAATATTGCCTGTAGAGTTATATTTTTCCATATTATATTAAAGTAAAATAAGCAACAAGCAAAAGCAAAGCAAGCAAATCGTGGCGCAGAGGTACAAAGTGTGAATGTGATGTGACAGGTTGTGGATTCGATTCGCACTCGAGGAAGTAATATATTTAATATTTCCATTTTATTCAGGCTGGTGCCGTCTAATTACGGCGTTGAGTTCCGCCACTCAACACGCAATCAATCCAGCATTCGGCGGAAAATGGGGAACGGAGTGCCTCCTCTGCCTACCTTGCTGTATGGGAAACAGCGTGACGGTAAAATAAAAAAAAGATTATCACAATTTTTTTTACAATATTTTCAACTAATTTCTCTAGTTTATGGTAATATGAAACAAAGTACAAACGATAAATTGATGCGAACAAAACTCACATTATTAACGCACGAAAATCCCTCAAATTCCTGTGTTGTAAGCCGCTTAATTCAAATAATTGTTAACGTAATCTGTCCCTTTATTTTACGGGCACAATCCCACCCTATAATTAAGGGTATTGAGATAAAAAATGACCGAAAAGTCCCCTTTGGCTATAAAAAATTACCATCTAACATTATTTAGGTACAATTACACTTTAATTGGAGTTCCATTTACTAAGACTCTTCGTTCCCCCCCACTGTCCACCGAATTTTTTAGGCTGCGTGTTGAGTGGCGGAAACTCAACGCCGTACTTTTGCTTGGACACCAGACCGAACAATGGAAATATAAATTTAAATAAATATTTGATAACGAGAGTGGGGATCTGAGCCCACAATCAGTCGCATTTACAGACACCACTTTGCACCTCAGCTTCAGTCACTTTGTCTATAATTACTGAAGAATCTAAAAATAAGGAATACTTTTATTGTGAGGAAGTACGAAGTTATCCAATGTGTTGAAATATTACATTATACAATTAGTACATTTAAAATTAAACCGTTTAACCGGATTGATCCGCGTATGCTTAAAATTATAGATTTTTAGAAATCCGTCGTTATAAATAGTGCAAAGTATGGATTTCTAAAATAGGCGGAGGAGACATTTGTCTGTCAGTTGTCATAATTATTATATCCATCTACCGCCAACCATGGTGTGGTGGGTGTGAGTTTCCAACCGTCTCTTCATTAAAATTGGGAGTCGAACTCTTTATACGCCATTAATTCGATAAAAAACAAAGATCTTATAAATTTAAATATTGCCTGTAGAGTTATATTTTTCCATATTATATTAAAGTAAAATAAGCAACAAGCAAAAGCAAAGCAAGCAAATCGTGGCGCAGAGGTACAAAGTGTGAATGTGATGTGACAGGTTGTGGATTCGATTCGCACTCGAGGAAGTAATATATTTAATATTTCCATTTTATTCAGGCTGGTGCCGTCTAATTACGGCGTTGAGTTCCGCCACTCAACCCGCAATCAATCCAGCATTCGGCGGAAAATGGGGAACGGAGTGCCTCCTCTGCCTACCTTGCTGTATGGGAAACAGCGTGACGGTAAAATAAAAAAAAGATTATCACAATTTTTTTTTACAATATTTTCAACTAATTTCTCTAGTTTATGGTAATATGAAACAAAGTACAAACGATAAATTGATGCGAACAAAACTCACATTATTAACGCACGAAAATCCCTCAAATTCCTGTGTTGTAAGCCGCTTAATTCAAATAATTGTTAACGTAATCTGTCCCTTTATTTTACGGCACAATCCCACCCTATAATTAAGGGTATTGAGATAAAAATGACCGAAAAGTCCCCTTTGGCTATAAAAAATTACCATCTAACATTATTTAGGTACAATTACACTTTAATTGGAGTTCCATTTAGTGTACAAACTGCTGGTTTCTTTAATCTTTTTAAATAACAGTTTTCTTTTCTTATAATTGTGTTTTAGCCTGATGAAATATATATATATATATATTGCTACGGTGTTAAGGTAAGGTCGTTCAGTTTTGCCACTCAGCACGCAATGCCTCTAGAATTCCGCGGATAATAAATGGGGAACGGAGTGTCTTAACACTAGGTTTTATTAGGTCCGCCCTGGTGTATGCTGCATCTCACTGTATGCCCAGGCAGATGCTAAAAAATCTTTAGTTTGATCGTCTTTTTCTGACAATTATTATTGTACTAATTTGTAGTGAAACTATTCAAAACTACATAATGTACTAAAAGTACATGCAATTTTGCTTTTTTACTTCTTAAAGAAATTTATTACAATTATTTGTTTATATTGTTTAGTAGGAATGTTTGTGTAATTAAATTTTTTTTAATGTAAGTAGTGGTTGAAACAATATTTTATAAATTTCTAATATTATTATCTGTACATGAAACATATAACAAAAAATGTATATAACAAAAAAAGTTATTGGAGACCTTTATAAATGTAGTAGAATCCAACAAAATGGTTTTTAAAAGTTTTGTCTGTCTCTCTCTTTATCTGGACTAACCTCCGAACCAGCTCAACCGATTATTTTATAGGACTAAACTGATTATTTCCATTTTGGTAAAACAAAAAACCTGATGAGTATGAGTCAACGTACCTTAACAAGTAATATTTCGAATTCAGGCAGAAGGGAAAGAACAGTGTTTTGACACTACATTTTCTCTATCTACACTAATGTATTAGAGATAAAAAATCTGTAAAAAATATCTTACACTTTAAGCTAGATGAAAACACGAAACACTGACATTTTCAAATTCTTAAGACGTGCCTCCGTATGTAGAGCAGTGTGTCAAGTCAGTTGCATAATGTTCCACATAATTTTTTGGTCCATTAGTGGACCTTTTACATATATTAATAATAATTGGTAGATTCTTCAGAATAATGTAGAGTAGTAGTAGAGTGTAGAAGAATAATGTCATTAATTTAATTTGAAAAATATGTATAAAATATTTCTTGTTTTTTACAGCCTACTTTAAACTATTTATAAGTGTTTACATTATTATCATACATTATGGGAAAAAGCGCTTTGAACGCCGCAATAAATACGCTGAGTGCCTATTTACCCAATGTATCGAAAATTATGTAGAACGGAGAATGGAGTGTCTACACTATACTATTCTCCTCCTATCTTTCTTAAAATATTTATAACATATGTATATTTTATATTGCTTAGCATCTCACTGTATCTCAGTGAGATGCTAAGCAATTTAAATATTTTTTTTATCTATAACGCTATAATAAATATCCTCTACTCCGTTTTCTTATTGCCTTCAAACGCTCTCCGGCATTC